>PYXC01000541.1:660000-1260000 GCA_015244755.2 Tenualosa ilisha
CCGGATGCCATCACTACTGCTTCTCCTCCCCTCCCCCCCCCGCTTCTCCTGGCCTCTCTGCTCTGCACAGAGCTGGCCTGTGCTGTAACTGATCCAGGAGGCCTGAGGAGCACATCGTAGCGAAGCAGAACGCGCTGCGCCACCTGCCCATTCCCAGGCTCACTGTCCTCTGCACTTGCCTGTGCCCGTCACCGGCCGATGTGGCGGCTGATGCCTGTTGAGGCATTCCGCTTCACTCCGGTCTGTCGTTCGGTCCCTCCCCCTTTCTCTCTCTCTCAGTCTCTCTCTGACTGACTCACTCTGTCTACGCACCCTCACACACTCACGTAGTCACCCCCCACCCCCCCACACACACACACCTCCATTCTTCTCTCCCTACTGTTGAGGCCTGTTATGACCTCTTCTAATGTGATTGCACATGAAAGGAAGAAGAGATGTTAGTCACCTTTTACCTAGTCATTTTCAGAAATGATTGAAAAAAACAGCTGAAATCACACGTAAACATTTCCTCAAATGTAGTTTTACAAGTGGCTTTTATTGTTCCTTCTCCAGTAGCTCAGTTCACACCCCCCCCCCCCCCACACACACACACACACCAGCTACTCTGGGTCCTCCTGTAATCCTCCAGGCTGCCATTTGGTCACTTCCTTTGGGCTGGGACGGGGAAAAGTGATGGCGAACACTAAGCACTCACCACCACCAGCAGCAGCGGCAGCACAGTGTTTGTGCTCGTCAGACTTTAATTAGCCAGTTGTCTCTCCACCCAATCCCTCTGATCTGGGCTCCATCTGCCCATCTGCCTCCCTAGCATCCCTGTGCTAACTCCTGGCCCTCTCTTTTTTGTCTTTCGTCTTTTTGTTTCTGTCTGGCCAACGGTCCGGTCTGCTTCTCCTCGTGTCTGCTTGGGGTGGATGCTGCAGTGGGTTTGTCTGCCTGCCCCTTCGTCTTGGAAGGGGAAACTTGGCAGGCGGAGGTGCTTTGATGTGTTGTGGGATGGCAGGAAGTCTCAGTTTACCGGCTTAACAAGGCACAGAGAGCCCTGAGCCGAGTGTCTCTCTCTCTCTCTCTCTCTCTCTCTCTCTCTCTCTCTCTCTCTCTCCTCTCCTCTCTCTCTCTCGCTCTCGCTCTCTCTTGTTACCTTTGCTCTTCTGCAGGCCGAGATGTGTCAGTGTGACGTCAGTCTTTATGACTCGGCCAATTGGGCCTCCCGCATCCCAGTCCCCCTGCTGTACTACAAGCACAGTCTTGCACACCAACAGGATGTACTTATTCCCCTGTCCTGGTTGGAGTTTGAGTATCACCCTTGTTTCTAGTATTTAAGATGAAGCAGTTTGGAACTGTGTCATTTACACTAGTAGGGCAAACTTCATAGAAACTTCTCCAGCAATGAGCGTTGAATATGGGAATTGTTGTGTCACCAGTAGTTTTTTCTGGCTCAGTAATTGTGCTGTGTGTGTGTGTGTGTGTGTGTGTTATGTTTATATGTTGTGCCTTGTGACACTGTCTTGTTTATAGAGAGGAGAGGAGAGGAGAGTAAATCTGGCTGCCTGTGTGTTTTTTCTCCCTGCAGAATGAACAGAAGCTGCTGAGTCCTTCTTTCTCTCTGCGTTGCCCTCTCACCTACCCGCCTGTGACCCCACCACTCCATGACCCCTTGAACCCTACGGCCCCCAGCTCACAATCGGGTAAATATGCCACAGCCACCTGATGATCCTCACAGTGGAGTGTGCTTGGACACAAGCGTGCGTGTGTGTGTGTGTGTGTGTGTGTGTCTACGTGTCTGTTTGTTTGTTTGTGTGTGTGTGTGTGTTTATGTGTCTGTTTGTTTGTGTGTGTGTGTCCGTCTATGTGGGTCCTATTGATTTCTGTAATTGTTCTTTTTTGCCATGTATAAGCAGACAAACCCCCCACACAATTAGATAAGAGGCTGAAAAGAAATTGAACTGAGATGTGGTCTAAGATTAGTGCTTGATGGCAGTGAAAGAGGAGAAGGAGGAGTTGGGGGGGAGTGTGCCCTCCAGGTCCTCCTGAGATGGCTATCTCTCTTTTTCTCCTTCCCTCTCTCTCTCTCTCTCTCTCTCTCTCTCTCTCTCTCTCTCCCTGTTGTGTGGAGAGATGTGGATGTTGCTCAACTGCCGTTGTGTGATCTGCTGGCTCTGACTGGTAGGAACGCTGCATTCCAAACCCCTCCCAGCTTCCCACTGGCTGGTGCTGCTCGTACTGCCACTGCTCTTAAACAGGGAGGGAGGGAGGGAGCATGTGCACGCATGTATGGGTGGCTGTGCGTGTGTGTGTACGTGTGTGTGTGTATGTGTGTGCGTGTGTGTGTGTGTGTGTGTGCGCGTGTGTGTGTGTGCGCTCACTGAAAAGGGATCAAGGGTTGCTAAACACTGCTTAGCAAAACAGTGCAGTTAGTTAACTCACTGCCGTAAAGGAGGTGGTTATGAATTGTGTGTGTGTGTGTGTGTGTTGGTGTGTGGTGTGTGGGATGAAAAACAGGCTAAGATGTTAATGTGTAATTTCCATGCAGAAAGTTGAGAGAGTTGTTGAATGTCAGAGTTTGGAGTCGTGTTTAGTTAAACTTAGGCTAAGAGTTATGTGAGGAGAACTTCTTCAAAGACAGAGAGAGACAGAGAGAGAGAACAGAGATGGGGGGATGATGGTGGGGGAGGAGAGGGAGAAGGAAGGGATGAAGGAGAGGGTGAGAGAGGGGGGAAGGGGAGGAGGTAAGCGTAGCCGACCGTTTGAGGCGTGCCCTGCCCTGCCTCCAGAACCGTCTCTGCAAACCGGAAATGCTCCTGCTCTTTGCTAGTGACAGGATGGAGGGCTAGGACAGAGGGAGAGAGAGACAGAGAGGGAGAGGGGGAGAGAGAGAGAGAGAGAGAGAGAAAGAGAGAGAAAGCACAGGACTGTGGGGGGAAAAACTTTCCATGCCTCCTTTGTCCTGCTGCTGTTGACTCTCGCAGGGATGTGTGAAGAGGAGGAGGAGAGACGGAGGGTGAGCGAGAGAGAGAGGGTGAGAGATAGAGAGAGGGAGGGGGAGGTGAAGATTCTGTGTGTGTGATGGGGCAGATGGAGTGGCCACTGGCTCTGAGTTATCTTGGCTTAGCAGGGCTGGTGGGGGCAGCGGGTGGTGGGGTGTGTATGTGTATGTGTGTGTGTGTGTGTGTGTGTGTGTGTGTGTGTGTGGGTGGGTCTGGTGGACTCCACTCTAGTGCAGCCCTCTCCCCTCATTCCTCCCCTGGCCATATGAGGTCGTATCCTGGCCTGGGCACTATTCATCAGAGCTAGCTGCTGCTGCTGCTGCTGTTGCTACTCCTCCACTGCTCTCCACTCCGTTATGCTCGCCTGCACTTCCTCCCGAGTCTTCTCTGATCAGTCCCCTCCCTCTTCCTCTCTCTCCCTGCCTGACTCTCCATTGCTCCCCCTCCTCTCTCTCCCAACTGGTCCCAGCGGGGACCTGTTTCTCCATCACCTATTGTTAACTCCCAGCATCGGCCCTTCCCAAGTTTAGCACACAGGCGGTCCCCCCCACCCCCATGAGGCACATCCCCACGTCGCGTCTACCGTCTCACAATCAAGCCACAGCGCCTGCGCTCCCATCTGGTTGTGATTAGTGTGAATCGCTAATTAATTAGCGTCTCGTGGGCTAGATCCCCATGGCTCAGTGCAGGGATGCCGGGCTAATGACAGGCCATTAATCCTGAGCTAATCTCTGAGCTCTGTCCTGCCCCAGCCCCAGCCCCAGCCCCAGGGCTAGCACTCACACCCCAGGCTACCATGGAGGAACCAGGGGGCACTCACCCCCCACTCCCACTGCCCCTCAGCACCCATCCCCTCTGGGCCCAGCACAGGGTTGCACAGAGCCCTGGTTGGAGGTAGAGGGGGGCGTAGGAACTTGCACAGTGATGCTTTTCACAGGCCTGTGCATGCCTGTGCCTGTGCACCAAGATTTAGAAAAAAACTAAAAATGTAGCGCTGCAAAGTGTAGCTACAAGTATTTTGGAAGTCACACTAAATTATGTGTTCACACAAATTCTGTTTCTACTTTTTTGGGCCGTTGAACAAGCACAGCATAGCAAACCCCCTATACTGCGACTAAACATGACATTAACCACACCGATTTGAACAGCTTCCAGTGCTGTGTCTATTAGGTAGCAAATCCAACTGCACTTTTTAGGTTTCAGGTGATGATGCTGCCTCTCCACATTATCAGGCTCAGCAGAAGCAGCAGAGACCATGGCAGTAGCAGAGCGAGGTGAAGTTAAAGTGGGGGGTGCAGCGTGCAGGGACTGGGGGCAGGTTTGTGTAGCAGACCTGAAGCTCTGCCCACTTCACAGGCGCTGAGAGAGGGTGGGGGAGAGAGAGAGAGAGAGAGAGAGAGAGAGAGAGAGAGAGAGAGAGAGAGGGAGGGGCGGTTTTGCCTGACGGAGCAGCATGCTGCTGGCTGCTGAAGATATGCCCCATGTAACGGCAGAGTATGTCAGGGGAGCCAACAGCAGACAACAATCTGCCCCGTCCGGCCACACTCTTTCTCACACCTCTCTCTCCTTCTCTCTCTCCCTCTATCTCTTCCTCCCTCTGCTATCTCCTTTGTTTTTTTTCTCTCGCTTTCTCTTTCCCTCTCTCACTACGTCTCTGCTCCTCTCTGTCTCTCACTTTCTTGTGCTCTGCCACTTCCTGCTCTAGCTTGGTTCCTCCCCCTCCCTCTGTGTCCCTCAGCTAGAGAGGGAGAGAGTGTGTGTGTGTGTTTGTGAGAGTGAGTGTATTTCACTCAGCGAGGAGGAGAGTTCCAAGCCTCTCTCTGTCTCCACTCCTCCTCCCCCATCCCTCTTCCTCTTGCCTCCTCGCCTACTTTTCCTCTCTCCCTCATTCCTGCCTCACTGTCTTCCTCTGTTTCCAAATGGCTTCCCCTCTCTCTCTCTCTCTCTCTCTCTCGCTCTCGCTCTTTCTCTTTCTCTTGCTCACTCTCTTGCACTTTCTTGCTCTTTCTGTTTCTTTCCCTCTCTCTCGCTCGCTCTCTCTCTCTCTCTCTTACACACTGTCTCTTCACTTTGCCTTTTTTGTGTTTTGTGCTGCTGCTTGAGTAAGGTCTTGCCTTGGACTGTTTCAGGCTGTTTGCTCTTGTCCTCTCTTGCTCTCCCCCACCCCCCACCCCTCTCTCTTCACCTCCTCCACCCCTCCTCCACTCACTCACTCACTCACTCTCCTGGGGAGGCTTTGGGGGGTGGATGCAGAGGGTGGGCCTCACTGCTGCTGCTCTGTGCATTGCTATCAATGGAAACACCCACAGCTGTGGCAGATAGAGCAGGGCCTGCGAGTTCTCTCTCCACAGGCCCCTCTCAGATTGCCCTAAACAGGACTCGCAAGGGCTTCTGCCCGTGCCAGATGCTCTCATTGGTCCTCGTTGTGGGTTGCTACCCCACTGGCTGGCCCACGCATCGGCTTCAACACCCCCCACCCCACCCTTCGCTTTCTGCAGGCATGGTCACCCTGAAGTTTGAGTAATGACTGTGGGGAGAGGCCGAGCAGCTGGGTTGACTTTTGCAGTTCACTGCTCCCAGCTTTTCTACATACATTTTGCTGCTGTTGCAGATGTTGCCGTGGAGTGGGAACTGGAAAAGGTCGACGCTGACCCCAGTTTTGGGTAATCATAGGAAGATGCTCTCAAGGGTGATGGCTTGAACAAGGCAGCAGTTTTTCTTCTGCCTCAACAACAACAAAAAATCAAACGGTTTCTATTTAAGAAAACAGACCTTAAGAAACCAAGAGGTTTTGGGAGATGTGGGGGTGGGGGAGTCAGGGGTGGTGGTACCACATCGACTTTCATATCTATATCGACTTCTATCTGTTTTGCAGATGTTTGCGATTTACACACAAAACTCAAGCCACAGTGACTAGAGAGCTTCCTGGAATGTGCAAACACGCACCAGGCGCATGTGCTAAAAGAGGAAGTGTCCGGAGAGGTCCTTCCTGTGGGTGTAGCTGTAGGCTCTGGGCTCTGGGCTCCAGGCTGGGGTGAGGGGGGCCACCGTGTGCGATCCTGCGCTGCCTCAGTGCGTTTCTCAGTCAGATCAGCAGGACCCCCCCTACTCCCCCCCCCCCCCCACACACACACACACACACACACACGCACACACCACTCACCCCCCCTCAGGGCTCCCTGCTCAGCACAGCCACCCACATCCTTTCAGGAAACAGTCCCAATCTCCGCATGGTCTCAGTTTCATGCACAACATCCCCCCCCCCCCGCCACACACACACACACACACACACACACACACACTACTCTAACTCTATTAGCCTTGGCTGTCCCTATGTCACTTGGAAGGATGGGGTGATTGGTGATAAGGTGCCTTCCCAATGACCAGCGACATGTCCCACCATATGATGGGGGAATCTTTGAGATGAAGTGTATGTATTTGGGTATTTGCTGTGTAGATAATGCTGAACCTCAGTGATTAAGTGTGCTGGACACTGACAATAAAGCTGTCATCTGTCTATTCTGATGCTGTGCACAACCAGTGACACTTTCTCCATGATGCTGGAGCTTCTCATCACACACTACACACGCTGCTTGTACACCCCCCCCATCATTAAAACCATCACTCATGTGGTGTGTGTGTGTGTGTGCGGTTGCATGTTTTTTTTGTAGACATGAACAGCGGCTCCACTGAGCAGACAAGTGTCGGAGGCGGGGCCGCCGCTGCCATGCCAACGGACATGGTCCAATCAGATGCGATGCACGAGGACCTCCAAGGTGAGCGTTTGGAGCGACCAGGCTTGATAGTGATGGAAATGGTAACACATGGGCCAGCTCTCCTCTGATAAGACCAGATAGGACACCAAAGCCTTGTGTGTGTGTGTGTGTGTGTGTGTATGTGGGCGTGCGTGTGTGTGTGTGTGTGTGTGTTAGGGGAGCGAAACACTTTTCACCTTTCCAAGCCCCAACTCAGGGCCAATTTGCTTGCTCTTGTGCAATGAGCACACAACTGCTTGTCGAGTAGTTTAATGACTTATTAGCGTACCGCACCGTGTCGGCCTCTTCTTGGTCAGGTTTAAAAAAAAAAAAAAAAAAAAAAAAAAAACCTGGAGTCCAAAAGTCATTGTTCCAGTATCCTCCATGTTAAAAACAAGGACTTTTTTTATCAGTGGGTTAATTGCCGCCGTATCACCTTTGCTCTCAGGGAAGGACAGCCAAGAGAACGAGTTGCAAGATGATGAGAGAACGCCCCACCCGGGTGACATAAGAGTCCGTGCAGGACACCACGAGACGGAGCAGGAGGAGGAGGAGGAGGAGGAGGAGGAGGCGAGGGCGGGAGAGGAGGGAGGCGACCTGACTCCCATCAATTCCATGATGAACACGGTGATGAACGCCGGGCAGATCAACGGAGGTGTGGAGCCCATCTCCACCACTGCTACGCCTGTCAAGACACCCAGCAAGTCCCCCGCCGTGAACCGCACAGGGAGAAGGAACCAGGTAGGAGCCTCTGTGAAGGGCCTTAGGTCATACCCACTCATAGGCTCAATCCCCAATACACCCCCCTCAGCCCTAAACCCTCAATGACTTGACTTCCTGATGGGCTTACTCATGCCAATTAAGTCTTTGAGGGTGATACGGATTCCACCACTCAATTTCATCTTCTCTTTTTTCTCCTCTATCTTTCAATCTGTCTGTCTGTCTGTCTCTCTCTCTCTCTCTGTCTCTCTCTCTTCCTCCCTCTCCCTCTCTCTCTCTGTCTCCCTCCCTCCCTCTCTCTCTCCCTCTCTCTCTCTCTTTGTTCCTCACACACACACACTTGCATTTCTGTGTTTCCTTTTCTGCCCTCCATCTCACACACAGTCACACCCTCCCTGCTCCTCCAATAAACATGAGGTTGGCGCTGGTGATGGTTAAAGATGATAACCTTTAGTCAGTAACTTGTGGCTTTGTAGACACAGGGATGGGTTAGCAAACTGAGGGATGGGCAAGAGCAGTGTGTGTGTGTGTGTGTGTGTCTGTCTGTCTGTCTGTCCACCCGACCGTGTGGCTTCACGGGCTTGACTGGCCTGAACTTTGGCTGAACGGGCGGCAGCAAATGGTCCCTGTTGCCGTCTCAATTCCCCCTTTGTCAGTGGCCTGTGCGTGTCTTATGCCTCCAATTAAAGTGTGGGCTTCCCAGTCAAGCGCTCCTCTGTGGAGCCAACAGGTGTTTCTGCCCCCTCAGCACACCGCCCCCACCCACCCCCCTGTTGAGCACCCTAAACACCCCACCCCCACCCCCACCCCCACCACCACCCCTTGACACCCCACCCCCCCAACAAGCCCAGTTCTCTGCCCAGTCAGTGCTGCTAAGCACGTTTCCACACGTGGGAGGAGGTGTGTGTGTGTATGTGTGAGTGTGTCATGGCTGGTTGATGGCCGACGGCAGGGGTCTGGCCTTGTCCTGGCGTGGTGAATTAGGGATGCTCGGCCCCGGGCCACAAGTGCGGCTTGTCAGCGCAGCGCAGACAGATGGGGAGGACACTTGTGCTCCGCCGTAACACCAGCGCTGGAACAACTGTTCCCAGCACACAGCACCCCGTGTGTTCACCTCGTCAGAAGCGCACACACACACACGCACGCGCGCGCGCGCGCGTATACATACCTCCTGCTGCTGCTTCTGTCCCATCCCCCCATCATCCCTCTTCACACCCCCCCCCACTCACTCACTCACACACACACACACACAAACACTTACTCACCCTCACACACAAACATACACGTACACACACACACACACACTCACTCTAGCAGAGGTGACACACTTTTAACAGGATCTTGGTGCTGATTGTGATGTTGGGTGTGTTATAAAACAAGTTTGAGAGAGAGAGTGTGCGTGTGTGTGTGTGTGTGTGTGCACACGTGTGTGTGTGCGTGTGTGCGTTTGTGTTTGCCTGTGTGTTTAGGAGACATGCAAGGGATAGGGAGTTCAGCACAGTGCTGCTGGGGCATTGCTGGTTAATGATTAGTCCCAGAGTCAGCAGGACAAGGAATCCGACACACTGTGTGTCTTCAGACTAAGTGCCCAATATGATGAGATTGGCTGCACTTGCAAACTCAGATTGCACTCAGTTGAAAATTAATGGGAGATATGTAATCATTCAAATCTGGGTTAATTGTACTTAGCGGTTCGATTGCTACTTTCACAGTGCACCACTATGAGTGCATTGAAAGTGAACTATCCACAGTGCTGGCTTTGCTGTGAGAGTTGGACTGCAGCGCTGGGAGCTGTCCTACTGTATCTCTGTGACTTTAGTTCCATCACATGGCAATGTGCTGGCTTGTAACCTTGGAGGGTCAAAATAGAAGAAGATGCCCCAGTCAATGAAACCCTGAACTGCATGTGACACTGTATGTGAGCCTCAGCAGCTGTGATTAGCTATCTCTCTATTGTAACTGAATCACAGCGCAACAGGAATGATCATTGGCCTGTGTGCGTTGGCCTGTGTGTGTTGCCCTGATGTGTTTCATGCAAAAGTGATTGATGTCCTGTGGAAACTTAACGGGGGACGGGAGTCAGCTGTTGTTGCCTGTCAGAAGGACGGTTGAGGTAGGGGGTGGGAGAAGAGGGGGGTTTGATGGGGGAGAGGGGTGGTTTGGACAGGGCTGCATCATTCCCCTGGCTGACTTTCCTCTCTCTCGCTTTCTCTCTCTCTGTCTCTTTCTATTTCTTTCTCTCTATCTATCTATATTTCTCTCTCTCTCTCTGTCTCTCTCGCTCTCTCTCTAGGGCTGGTTAATGTAGAGTGAAGGGGAAGAGGCTTGTGGTTGGGGGAGGGTTGAGGGTGGAATGGTATGCCCACGCTCGCTGAGATGCTTGCTCTGCTCCGCTCAGTCTGCCTTGTTCACATTGCAGGAGGTTAAAGAGGATCGCTCGACTTTCATATGCCCTCTGTGTGACAAGAGCTGCGGCACCCAGCACCAGCTCACTATGCACATCAGACAGGTAATCACATGTGCAGAAGCACACACACACACACACACACACACACACACACAGAGCTCACTATGCACATCAGACAGGTAATCACATGTGCAGAAGCACACACACACACACACACACACACACACACACACAGAGCTCACTATGCACATCAGACAGGTAATCACATGTGCAGAAGCACGCATACACACACACACACACACATACACACACAGAGCTCACTATGCACATCAGACAGGTAATCACACGTGCACAAGCACACACATAAACACATGCACAGTTCCTGTGTGGCACCCCTCCCCCGCTCTATACTCTCAGCATGCACACAGGAACTCAGCCATATACATCAACCATATGCATTCAGTCATATACATCAACCATATACATTCAGTCATGTACCTAAACCATATGCATTCCACCATATTGCATAGTAGGTATAGAAATGGGAACACAAATGGGAAATGACCCACGCTCACCTCCCTTGCACGCGAGCGCACACACACACACACACACACACACACACACACACACCAACTATATTTATGTTTGATATATATATATATATATATATAGAGCTATATTTTGTACATATACATTGTATATTGTGTGTGTGTGTGTGTGTGTGTATATATATGTATATATAGTATATTACTGGACTAAAAAGTGCACATCACCATGTTTTAACCCCCCCCCATGGTTGCCCCCACAGCACAACACTGAGAGTGGTGCCACTGACCACTCGTGCAGCATCTGTGGCAAGGCCCTGAGCTCAGCCAGCTCGCTGGACCGCCACATGCTGGTGCACAGCGGCGAGCGGCCCTACAAGTGCTCCATCTGCGGACAGACCTTCACCACCAACGGCAACATGCACAGGTGAGCCGAGCAGAGCCACACGGCCTGGGCCAGGGCCAGGCTGGGACCGGCAGGGTGTGGGTGGCCCAGTGGATACACTGGGGGAATAGGGGACTGTGAGATGTACTGCTGGTATGATTCCTGCTATTACTCGTACTACTAATTAATTCCTTGGCACTATTGCATACTGTCATGCCAAGAATGTTGAAATTGAAAATGAAAGAGGGAGAGAGAGAGTGTGTGTGTGTGTGTGTGAGAGTGAGTGAGTGAGAGAGAGAGAGAGAGTGTCTGTGTCTGTGTGTATGTGTGTGTATGTATGTGACAATGAGTGAGTCAGTGAGTCTGAGTGTGTGTGTGTGTGTGTGTGTGTGTGTGTGTGAGACATTGACGGAGAGAGAGAGAGAGAGAGATGGATGGATGGATAATGGTCTGCCAGCAGAGCAGAGAGGAACAGGAAGGGGGTAACTGAGGGGTGTGGTGAGGAGTGAGGGGATCCCCACTCATGTGTGCAGTCAGCCTACTTCCTGCTTCTTGCTGTGTGTGATTGCTCTTGTTTACTTGAGAAAAGGGAGGGGTCGCTTTGAGCGTGTTTGTTTATTAGCAGGCTGCCCTTTGTGTCTCCTGATTGTTCAGGCTTTTTGTTTGAGCATCTCTGGATGTGCTTTCAGTTGAGGAGATCTTGTGTTGTTCTGGTATTCAGCAATTCTGTGTATAGATGGATGGGAGGTGTGTGTGTGTTTGAGAGAGAGTGAGAGAGGGAGGGAGAGACACCGAGAAAGAGATAGAAAGAACAAGACAGGAAAAGGAAATGGGAAAAGCTTGTCGAGGATGTGAGGAGGCCATTTGCACACGTAAGCCATAAGCTCATTACTGCATGGCATGTTGGGCAAGGATATTAACTCATTCACCCAACAGAGAGAATTAATCATGTCTAATCCATTCATTGAAGAAAGGACACTCTAGGTCATAGATAAACACGCTCACTCGCTAGTCTTGAGTCCCCCTGCAGCCTGTAGATAAATCTGGAGGGGGGGAGAGAGGGGGTGGGGTGCTGTGAAATCTACAGTGCCCTCTGGCACTTGTGCCAAGACACTGCAGTAAAAGTCCCTTAGATAAAGTTTATGGTCCTCTATTAAAGTAAATCAACAACACACCGTCCTGTTTTTTTTTTTTTTCCTTTTTTCCTGGTGTGCTCGACACTCGCTCTCATTTTTACATACTTGCAATTCGTTGAAAAAGTTTGTTGCTTGACCAACAGTAGCAGCGTGCAGCTGGCCAATGTGCTGCAGTATATCTCCCATGACAACGGGGCGTGAGCAAGGCCAGAGGGGCTGAGATGTGAGACGGAACAGGATTTGGGCTGTCAGAGTTGGGTCCACATATGGGCGGCCATCACGCTGCCTGTCTGCTATTAATAACCTTGGCTGCCGAATGTAAAACAAGATTCACACCACTGGGCTTGCTGACATTTATACTCTCTCTCTCTCTCTCTCTCTCTCTCTCTCTCTCTCTCTCTCTCTCCCTCTCCCTCTCTCCCTCTCCCTTGCTTTCTAGTCTGGCATGTGGGCATACACAGAGTGACACGCACACGTACCCACACACACACACACGCACATAATAGCACACTATACAGGCTTTTCGTACTGAAGGCTGCTCTGTTGAAGTGAGGGGAGGGGGGGACTTGTTCTCAAATGAATAGGAACATGCTGAAGCACACACTCAATTTAACAGGGATTGTGAGCCTCCTAGCTGCACTCACATCCAGTGGCAGTGTGCAGTGTGGTGGAGGGACTCATATGTGGTAGAACCTGAAAGGTGGGTTTGTTCCTGCTCAGGCACTCACTCTGTGGTGCTGAGGGGTGGGCAGAGCTGCAGCTCAGAGGAGCGGAGAGAAGAGAAGAGAAGAAAAGAGGAGAGAGAGAGAGAAGAGACGAGAGGAGGGGGGCACGTCTCAGCATGTTGTAATGTGACTCTTCTCTGCGTCTGACCTCTTGAGGAGAAAGCCCTCTGCTGTCCGTGCTTATGCCATGCATTTTTATCTTCCCACACTCTCCTCCCCACTCACACTTGCATACACACACACACACACACACACACACTGTTTTACATGCCAGCAGTTCATACTTTCGAGTTTGGTGCTTAGAATCAATGTCTAACAAAACAGAAACGGCTTCAGTAAAACAGTGACTTTGTAAATGCCACTTAATGGAGATGATGGTTAGTTTGCATACTCAGACAAAGAGCCAGTAGTGCACGATCATTAGGATGATAGAGACATGCATTTGCCATACAGAATATACACAGCTGAGATGAACAATCTCCACTGTTGCTGAGGCCCTGTATGGTGTTATCTGTGTGAAACCTTATGGTAGTCTGTGATTTTAGATCATTCTATAAAACTGCACTGGAAATGTATCTATGCAAATTCAAGACATTTTCATATAAATGAAACACTGGGTGTCTGTGGGGCATAGACTCTTCCACAGAGACTGATATTATTACAGTGGATGTCTGTGTGCCCCATTTATTGTTTTTAAAAGATCAATTTGAAATAATATTGGCATAAAAATAATGTTGTTTTATTTTGTAATGATAATCGTTTTAAAAGTTATGTGGGTCATCTGTGCAGTTGGAAGCTCTGTTTTCATTCCTTGACATCAGCTGTAGCCAGTGTGCCTTTCTTACCACAAGCGCTACATTTGTGTGACCTTGCAGACACATGAAAATCCACGACAAGGACCCAAACACTGTCCTCAACTCCAGCCCGCCCTCCCCAAACAAGCGCAGACGCCTCTCTGTCAAGAGGAAGCCCAGTGTGGAGGATGACACAGAGGCAACTGACCAGTCCCCCAATAAAAAGGTACCAAAGCACCTATTACAAGTATCCATCTATTGATCGGTGTGTCAGTGTGTGTGGAAACATATTAAACAGACACATATATGTTTCCCCTCGTTGCTCGTGTGCATTTAGTTCTGTTGATATAAAGACGTGGAGTGGAGGTGAAACTAGCTCAGTTCTGCTCCAGTCCAGAAGGTCATTGTGCTCTGTTTACTGTGGATTGTGTTTTGACTGAGTGGAGGCGAGGCCCTGCATCCTGGAGTGAGCATGTTGTTCTGTGGCCCTGTGTCGTGCCCCTCCCCCCAGGTAATGATGGAGGATCAGGCGGGGGAACGAGGTCGAGGCAAGCGCGAGGAGGAGCTCCTGCACTGTCCCATCTGCTTCAAGACATTCATCTGTAAATATGGGCTGGAGTCCCACATGGAGACTCATCCAGACACTACTCTGAGGTAAGAGCCTTACCACAGACCACACACACACACAGACACACACACACACTCACATGCAGAAAGACACACACCAATCATTCTTACGCAACCTGCTTGCCAGGATCAAGTAAGAGCAAGCAAAATGTACACACACATTCTTAGACAAGCACACACACATCAAATGCGCACCGTTGGATCTGAATCACTTTATTGGCTTAAAAAAAACATATGCGGAGGGAACTTAAAGAAACACGTTGTTTTTGTTGTTGTTGTACATGGCAACAGATGTAACCTGTGCTGCATCACCTTCCGTACTCATCGAGGCCTCCTGCGCCACAACTCAGTCATCCACAAGCAGCTCCCTACTGACCCCTCGGGTCGCCCCTTCATCCAGAGCAACCCCTCGGTGCCTCTCGGCTTCAGCGATCTGGCTTTCATTGACTTCTCCTGCCGCAAGTTTCCTCAGATTGCCCAGGTTTGGCCCCTCTTCTTCTGTCCACCTTTCATGCTACTCTCTGTCTGAACAACAGAAACATGATGGCCATTCATTAATGCATTCATCTCAAAAGCTTTATTTTATATTTTATATATTTAGATATATTACATTCATTGTCTGTTTGTTTATCTTTTTTTTTCTTTCTTTCTTTTCTGTCTTTTTTTGTTGTTTTTTCGTGTTTTTAGGTCTGGTGTGAAACCAACCTGCGCCGATGCTCTAGCAAGTTCCACCGGTTTGTGTGCGAGGTCTGCAACAAAGCTTTCCCCCTGCAAGACTCCCTGGAGCTGCACACAGCCACTCACAAATCCCTTACCCCACAGGTGGGGCTCAGACACCCAGCGCCCATGACATCACTGGCGCAGATAAACCCGGGATTAGCACCGCAGATGAGAAGCAGGAGGAGGAGGAGGAGGAGAAGGAGGGAGAGGGTGAGGAGGGGCAGGGGGAGGCCGTGCCAAAGGAGCAGCCTCCCCACCCCGAGGAGGAGCGGAAGGCCCACTTCATGGAGTACCTGGGTCTGCAGCATGTGTCCAAGGTGAAGCTGCCGCCGTCGGAGGACGAGATCCAGCAGGCAATCCTGGAGAGCATCCGGGTGATCCGCGTGGAGCCGCCTGTGACGAGCCTACCTCAGGAGGCCAGCAGCAGCCTGAGCCTCCCACCGCTGGAGCCCGTCTGCTCCCTGCAGGGGCTGGGCCAGAGCGGAGGCCTCAACCTGCTCTCCCTGCAGCCGTTGCCCCGCGGCTTCGTGCTGGGCTCGGACGGCAGCGGTGGTCTGCTGGTGCGCCCCGTCAGCGGCCAGGCTGGGATGGACATGCAGCAGATTCTGAAGATGGCCACCGGCGTGTCTCCACAGATGAACCTCCCCGCTTCGACCAAAGCGTCCGGCCACGGGCAGCAAGCCGACAGCAAACACGTCCCACCGCTCAAGCCCAAGCCTCTGGTGGCGCCGCGCTCCAGCGTGGGCGCCTCCACCCCTCCACCGCCGCCCATGAACGCCCAGCAGGCCTCGCCAGGCTACGTCAGCCCCAGCTTGCCGCCCCCAACCGGACACCTCCTCCGGACCCCCAAGCAGTCCTCGTCCTCCTCCTCTTCCTCGTCCTCTTCCTCGTCTCCCGTCAACCAGGGCTACAGCTGGGAGAACGTGCAGATGGGCTCGGAGAGCGCCGCCGCCACCACCGTGCCTTACGAGGCGGCCCAAGGCGCCATGAAGAACGAGGAGGTGGGGGGCGGGAAGGAGAAAGCCAAGCCGTCGGCGAAGGCCGAGTACCCGTGCCGCTTCTGCACCCAGGTCTTCTCCTTCCCTGCCGGGCTTCAGGCGCACATGCGGCACCACCTAGGGGCCTCGCCGTACCAGTGCTCCATCTGTAGCTACGCCGCCCCCGACAAGGCCACGCTCATCCGCCACCTGCGCACGCACAGCGGCGAGCGGCCCTACGTCTGCCGCCTCTGCCACTACCCCTTCACCGTCAAAGCCAACTGCGAGCGGCACCTGCGCAAGAAGCACATGAAGAACACGCGCAAGGAGATCGAGAAGAACATCGAGTACGTCACGTCCTCCGGCTCGACCGCCGCAGGCGGCATCGCGGTGGGCGCCGCCTCCACACTGGACCTCCTAGACCAATCGGGCGCCGGTGCCAGTGCCACCGCCTGCCGCTACTGCGGCGAGGACCTCAAGAACTACCGGGCGCTGCAGATCCACCTGCGCACCCACAACGGCTGCCAGCGCAAGCCTTACGAGTGCCGCCAGTGTCGGGCCGCCTTCCTGGCCAAGCGCAACTGCATCCACCACCTGCTGAAGTGCCACCCCGAGGTCCCCGAGAGGGAGATTGAGGAGCACATCACCGCTCTTGCGCCAGTGATGCCCGCCGCCTCTGCCGCCGTCCAGAGCGGTCAGCCCCTGTCCTCCAACGGGCTCCTCATGGGCACCCCTCTCCCAGCCGCCAAACACGACACCAGCGCCTACGCTCTCGTTGCCGACCAGGACCAGCCTCTCGACTTCTCCAACAAGTCCAACAGCGTCTCCATCAAGCGGGAGGCGGCGCCTTCGCCTCAGCCCCTGGCCTACGACGAGCCCATTGACCTCTCCATCCCTAAGGATCCGGAGAGGAAGAGGATGAAGCGCGAGGCGGCAGACCCCGTGCCCCTGCTGTGCGCTGTGGCCGACGTCAAGAAGGAGCTGCCCTTGTCGGGTGCGCTGAAGACCCTGGAGGAGAGCGCTGGCCTTCAGAGGCCCTTTCAGATCTCGCCGCCGCCACTGCTGGCCTCGGCTCTCAGCAGCGAGCAGCTCAAGTCCACCGCCAGGCTGAAGCCGCTGCTGCCCAAGCCCAGCGCTGTGCCCAACGCCGCCGAGCTTCCCCCTCTCGCCTCCATCGCCCAGATCATCTCCTCTGTGTCCGCCGCCCCGGCGCTGCTCAAAGCCAGCAGGAGCGCTGGCAGCCCCGGCATGGCCGACAGCGGCAGAGGGCTGGTGGGTGTGGAGGCGCTGAGCGAGAAGGCTCAGCTGGTTTGTGCCGCCGGCAAGGACTCTGCCGTGGAGGACTCCCTGGTTGCGGGGAGCTCCAAGAAGAAAGGCAAGAAGCCGCCCACCTTGGAGGAGATGGACGACGGCAGCCTGGGCGTGGGAGGCGGGCTAGACCTGGAATCCAGCGGGGAGTTCCCCAGCGTGGAGAAGATGCTCGCCACCACGGACGCCAATAAGTTCAGCCCTTACCTGCGGCCGAGCCCCGTGGAGCCGATGCTGGAGGACATGGAGAGAGAGAGACAGTCCACCAGCGAGGAGGAGAAAGAAGGGAATAAGGACAGACAGAGGTCACGACCCCCGAGCAAAGGGAAGAAGAATGCCTACTCCAACTCGGCACAAAAGATGACCTGCCCCTACTGCCCACGGGTGTTTCCATGGGCAAGCTCTCTGCAGAGGCACATGCTGACACATACAGGTGTGTATGGGCTCAGCCAGGAGACAACTCGTATCTTTTACTTTTTGTTCTGCAGTTCTGCCTTTGCTAAAGCATTAGCGATGTTGTTTCAAGTGCTTACACTAATATGTGTGTGTGTGTATGTGTGTGTATGTGTGTGTGTCTTCTAGGTCAGAAGCCATTTCCGTGTCCCCAGTGTGATGCATTTTTCTCCACCAAGTCCAACTGTGAGCGCCACTTGCTCCGCAAGCATGGCGTGACCAGTCGCCTGCTCCAGAACAATGGGCTGCGCTCCAGACCCAGGGCGGAGGAAGGCTCCCAAGGAAGCGCAGGTAAGGAGCGCTCACAGATGCTCCTCGAGCACCTGCAAATGTCTGTGTGTTCAGTGGGGACTTCTGGCTCTTCTGCTCCAACACTGTTTTATATGTTCCCAGAGAGCATATCTGATACAGAGCCAGGAGTGGCCATAGATGTGGGAGATGCCCACCCTTTGTCTGATGGGCCCAGCAGCACTGATGCCACACAGGAGCCACCAGAGCAGGAGCACCCCAAGGCCCAAAGCGGGCAGGGCAATGAGGGCGACAGTGCAGGCCAAATGGAGAGCGGCAACATGGAGGACGGTGATGACACCCAAAGCAATGCTAGCCTGGATGGCAATCTGGCCTGCAAGCTCATCGACTTCAAGCTGTCGTCCAGCGAACAGCAGCAGCAGGAGCAGGAGCAGCAGCAACCCTCTATGGTGACCTCTCCCGGCACAGCCCGTGTGGAGCCGGAGAGCCCGGGTTCCTCGGACGAATTCCAGCACACCTGCCCCACCTGCAAGAAGAGCTTCCGCCATGCAGCCACCCTCAGCCGCCACCAGAAGTCCCACCTGCAGGAGGCCCAGGCCGAAGAGGCCTCCAAGAAGAAGGGCCGTCAGGCGGCGAGACCGACCCCCAGCTCCTCTCCCAAAGCCGGGGAGGGGGAGTCGCAGGACGAAGGAACCCCGGAGAAGGAAGTCAACGGCAGCAGCGTGGAGACCTCCGGAGCTGAGGAGGATGAGAGAGAGAAGGAAAGAGAGGAGCGGAGTGACGACGAGGAGGACAGTGGCTGCTCTGAGTCCAAGGGGGGCGACGGGGAGAACGGAGCTGCAGGGAAGACTGACAAGAGGAAGAAAATCTGCAGCATGTGCAACAAACGCTTCTGGAGCCTTCAGGACTTGACCAGACACATGCGCTCACACACAGGTCAGTCATGATGCTAAGCTTCATTCACACCGCAAGCAACTAGTGACAAGAGTAATGTAATGTAATGTAATGTAATGTGAACTACTGAAGAAATTATCACTGATAACATGAAATGTCATGTAACTGAGATTAAAATAGTTTTGTTTTTTAATATGATCTCCAACAGGCAGTGAGTGAATAGCTGTATATGTATATGAATGGGAGTTTGGATAGATGGAAGTTCAAAGCAGTAGACGGTAGTTATGAGAGCTTATATACAACAGATTGAACTCAGAATGTTTCTTTCTCACCTCTTACCTATTGGTTTTCTGTGCTCAGAAATAATGCCTATTTTTTTTTTTTTGGATCTTTCCTGTCTAGGTGAGAGGCCATTTAAATGCCAAACATGTGAGCGGACCTTCACCCTAAAGCACAGCCTAGTGAGGCACCAGCGCATCCACCAGAAGCCCCAGGACAGCAAGGGGCTGGATGGGGAAGACGAGGAGGAGGAGGTGAACGAGACCCTGCTGCGGGACGACATGGGCTCTGAGGAGGGAGAGGGCTACCCCTGCGCCTCTGGGAGTGAGAGCGAATGTACCCCCTGCAGCGCCAACCCTGCCACTGAGAGCGAGATGGAGAGCGAGAAAAAGGAGTCAGGAGACGACCACAAGGCTGAAAAAGACGGAGATAAGAACCAGGAAGAAGAGGAGGAGGAGGAGGAGGAGGACGCGTTGGTGATTGACGAGAAGAAGGAGGAAGAGGCAGGGGAAGCTGCCATGGAGGAAACAGGGGTGTCTTCAGAGGAGCCCTCAAAAGAGTCTGATGACAACAACAGTGTTTCCTCAGAGGGGCAACCAGGTGGCGCTAGTGAGCCGTGTCCAGACCAGGCTGATGACATGGCAGAGGCTGAGAAAGATGGAGAGCCCACTCAGTGAGTGGAGAGCCAGCCAGACTGCAGTGGGCTATGGCCCAGTCACCATTAACATAGTCTTGTTCTTGTGCCATACGACAGCAAGAGACGTGGTGCAAAATGGGTCTGGTTCTGATATTGATTAGTACTTTTTTTTCATT
This sequence comes from Tenualosa ilisha, assembly GCA_015244755.2. Classification (NCBI taxonomy): domain Eukaryota; kingdom Metazoa; phylum Chordata; class Actinopteri; order Clupeiformes; family Clupeidae; genus Tenualosa; species Tenualosa ilisha. The sequence goes on from PYXC01000541.1 coordinate 679,772, forward strand.
TATCTCTCTGCATGTGGAAAAATGGAAAACAATCAGTTCAAAGATCATTTTAAAAGTGCCTTAATATTTTTCCCAGATCAGATTATTTTCTATTAACTGGAGAGGATTTTTACAAATATTTTAAATTTTTTGATTATAATTTTGAAATGAAATGATAATCCAGCATTTATATCACATTCTATTTGTATAGATAAAATTGAGGAGAGCAATATGGAAACATTTAAAAATGTATTGATGAGTGAGAAATTCCATTTTGTTTTTAGTATTAATGAGACCTTTGGCTTGAATATGTTTTTGTCTCATGTGGGACAAGGCAGACCTGAAGTGCCTGGGACATTTGCATCATCTTGGAATGAGCAGATGCTCACCGAAGGACTTGGACCTGTAGGAGAAATACAAATGCTAAGACGCTCAGTTTATCATTTAACAAGTCTGACAGTTCTCTGATGGAACATTTTTGAGCAATATTTGCTCTTTCTTGAGCCATTCAGATGGAAAAAAAATCCCAGTCATGGACAAGCTTTTGTGAGACTGTTCCCCCTGGTGGCTGGGATTGTTATGCTTTATGTCAAGACACTAGCTGTGATGCTTGGCCTTGCAGCTAGGAAGACTGTGTGTGTGTGTGTGGGAGGGGGGTTATGTGTGCGTATGTGTGTGCGTTCTGGGTGAAAATTCAGTGTGTATTAGACATCAGTGTGTGTTTGACAAAAATAAGTATTTCATTACTGTGTTAACTAAAGTGCACTGCGTGCATCTGTTGAATGCTGTCTTTGAGCTGGAAGGGTTAGCTTGTGTTCTGTGCGCCCTGCTGGCGGCGTGGCCTTACAGAATATGCCTGTCTTCATTTGTACTGCAGTCTTTAAGATAAGCCTTTTTAGTAGCTAACATAAGCAACCTCAATAGCTAACGAAACAAACCTCAAGATGTCTGTCGGCAGAAGCTGATAACGTGTAGGTTGTGGCGGGAGTGTTAAGTAATGTGTGTGTGTGTGTTGACAAAGAAAGCCCAAGTCTAAACGACTTAGAACAAAATGGAGCTGCAGAATAGTTAAATCCTGCACAGTCAACATTCTATACAGTATGCAGCATTTCGGATGAACAGATGGACTATGATTCTGAAGCATGTAATGGTATTATACTAAAGCATAGCATCTTCCATTTATAATTTATAGACAAGTGGATGATTTGGACACTCCTTTGGCCATTACTTTGGCTGGTTTTCTTGTGTATTTCTGCAAGAAAACCAGAAGATATTGTTAATTCACCCTTGAATTGTATTTGTTTTGTGGGGGGAAAGTGTATCTATCTCTTTGTGTGTGTCTGTGTGCGTGAGTGAGTGAGAGTGTGGTGTGCCGTGTGCGTGTGTGCGTATGTTTGAGCAAACTGAGCTTGCATGGTAACAGCTAGTCTGATCATAAAACACACTGAATTGTTTTAATCTATTTATTGGGGAAACTAGAAAGCGCTGAAAGCAATCCTGAGAAGCCATGAGATGTCACATTCATGCTGCTAAGAGGGGCTGGAGAGATGGAGTGATGTTGTTTGGATTTTCTCTTAGCCGTGGGTTCTGAAGCATGAGATACTGTATAGGCCTTAAATTACATTTGTTCATTTTTCTTGTTTTGTTGCAATTAATTGAACTCTAATACTAAAAATGCTAAGAAAAAAAAGAGGTATTTGAATGAGTTTGCATAGACATGTTTAAGTTTGGATCTTAGAATAGTTTTTGCATGTTATTCTATAATTTTGTTCCTTTGTCAGTTTTCTTTCTCAGGGGCTTTTCTGAATATGCATACTCTATGTTATCATTTTTTGTTGGGGAAATCCATAATCTTTATTATAGTGGAAAAAAGCAATCACTACAATTACATGTGCACTTGACTGTGAAATTGTTCAGGAAAGTTTGCCAATGGCTTCATCTCAGCTCATTTTTGTCTTCTCTTGCCTTCTTTTCTTGTAGCCTATCCAGATTGGCTGTTTAAATCACCACACAACATTTTAAACAAGTGTGCTTGAAACATCTTGGATCTGACATATGGTTTGATTTTCTATTTTCCTTTCTTCTGTACAGGTTCTTTGTATAATGTTATTCTTGAAATCATTTAAACAATAAAATGTACACTAAGAAGGTGTTGGTCTTTTGTGGATACTTTTCTCATGGGTCAATGGTCAAACTCCGAGATAATTCAACAGGGTCCTCACTTATTGCAGGGGGTTCTCAAAATGTTCTAAAATAAGCATGCTTATTGTCTTGAATATTAGTCTGTTCTAATGACTTTACAAAGAACTAGACACATACGGTTTGATAAGCCATAGGGCTTAAATGTTACATATTTAATTTGAGGTCCCTGTGGTGTCTATAAGGTGAAGAGTTTTTGTCCTGCAATAGGTTGAAGGCCTTAGTTTAAATTACTTCACTCAATCACATGTCACAACAATTTTAAGAACAAAAAGTTAAACAAAACAGTAGACAAATGTTTTTCACGGGCACCCCTCATAAACGACACAAAATGGCGTTAAAGTAATTTCCAGTTTGCGTTTCAGGTAATGACCCTCCTCGGTACCCGTGAACACATGTCCGGAACTTCACACGAGAGTAAAGCATGGGTCATGTAGCCGACTTGTTATGCTTACATCGCTAATAACGTAGAAGATATCTGTGACAACAACGTTAACTTACATTTCGTTTTATTAGTTTTCATATACTCAGTATGGCTACGGATTTGATTGTACCTGGGCAGTTCGATGACGCCGACGGCTCAGAAAGGTAAATATGACTTGTCTGCTGGCACACTAACGATAGCCGTATTAGCACGTTCTGTCTGATGTCAGCTGGAGATATATGAGTTCAGGTTACGTTATATCAGTTGGCCATTCTTTTATGAACACACAAACAACAATATCATATCATATACATGCTCCTTACATGTAGTGCCAGGCATTAAGACATCGGAATCTCGTAACTCTTTTAATTTGCAACTTCAGCCTCAGTTGATGTAATGTTAGCGTATCACTGATTGTTAACGTTAGTACAGGAAAGATACATTGCGTTACACTTGTGTAGGCTGCGAAGTGAGGATTATAACTTAAGCTCATTGACATGCTTGATATTATAGTGAGTCAGATGTCTGCCAGCAACTACAAGATGTCTCAAAGGCTGAGGTCGACTTGAATGTTGCGAGTCAGGATGCTTCCTCAGCTGGTAAATACGAGGAAGAAGAATACGATGATGAGGACGACGACGATGATGAGGATGACTGGGACCTAGATGAACCCGGAGGGGGAGATTTCACTAAACGCTACACCGCCATGAAGATAGGACATAATCACCAGGTTGCTTATCAGTCAGTTAAAATTCAAGTGCTGTCCTTCATAGTGATTTTTACAGGGTTTCAGAAATTCTACCCACCGTCCTTCAATTCAAGGAGTACGTTGATAAAATTGGCCTTTTAAGTTTTCAGACCTCAAACGTTATAACCCTGTAAGCTTAACTGTAATGCTTCCTCTGTAAATTGAGCAACCTGTGTAAAGTGCAAAGTGGTTCGTTCTAAGCTGCACACATTAAAACACTGCTCTGGTGAGCGCTGGTCATTTGGACTTATCAGTGGATAGCTCAGATGATCAAACTTTTTTCCAGAATAGAGGACTGCATTTAATAGACTGTAGATTTGCCCAGTTGTTGGAGGTTAATGAGCAAAAATATATTTTATACTTGTGTACTCTCTAAAAAGTATTTTTCTTTTGTCCAGGCAAACCGTCAGAATCCAAGCAGCAAATCAATGAAGATGTCCACTCCCTCTGACAAAGTTCTGAGAAAATTTGAGCACAAGATCAACTTAGGTAAAGTAAGATGTCAAGTATTCTTTGTGTTGAGTTTCACAAGAAACTTTTCCTTATGCTCTGATATGTCACCAGCAGAATAAGCTTCTCATTCCCTTAGCATGCTCTATGCATGGAGCCCATGGCACAAACATTACTCTTACTTCACCATTTAATCTTATGTCAAGACAAAAAAGAAGAGCGATGAGCTGATGTCAAACCATTCAAAACTGGTCTTACCCAGGTGTGCTGAATCACAAGGACAAGAAAATCTAGTGTATCCAGGGATAATAGGAAGGCCTCTGGACAATGGGTTTCCTACTAAATGTTTGTCCTAAAAGCTTCCCATTGACATCCCTCCCTCTGTCACTGAGCGTCTCCATCTTCAGCACAAACTTCATGTGTTCCATGAGTCATGAGATCATAGTCTTTCATTTATTACTTGTCCACTGTAGTGAAAATAGTGAACTGTTTTCTTTTGCAATAGCACAGATCCATATGATGTGATGTGATGAACACACTAGTATGATTGACAGAGGAACATGATATATGGGAGTCAAATTATATGTGAGAATATTTAGGTAAAGCTCGGTGCATAAATGCTCTGAATGTTGTGACACTCGCATAGTTCATAATACCTTTTGAGCTCACCTCATACGTTTCCCTACAGCTGTGCTAGATTGGCATAGAGGCTGCTTATAAAATATATACAGATTTTATGCTCTGATGTGTGCACACTGAACCGCAGTTTACTTCATATGCCACTAACTGTCAATGCAGATAAGTCATACTGAAGATACCCACTGTTCTTCTGTTACAGATAAGTTGAACTACGCCGATTCTGTTATTAACAAAGTGAGGGTAATGGAGAGACAAAGAGAGTCAGACACGTAAGTCCATCGCCCTGAACGCCTGCTTGAGAACATATGAAAAATTAAGCGAGTTGTTTTTGTTTTTACGGTGTTGAAAAGTGTAGTCTCGTGTCATAATTTTCAGGTATCGGGTCAAGGACAAGTCGGACCGTGCCACAGTAGAACAGGTAAGTGAGAGGCTGTGTGTTAGTTTTGCCCTCACACATTTTTCCTGCTGTCTAGCCGGTTTCTTTTGTTTAGCCCACTGGGGTTGTAATCATAAGCCATGCTGTATTGACTTTTACAGTTGTCGTCATGAATATTTGATTGACATTACTGTGCATAAACCTTGTTGGCGGTTGTTCACTGTGTCACTTGATATGGCTGCACCGAAAATATGTAGGCTTAGCAATTGATTTGTCAGGAATGTCTTTCTGATGCAGGTGCTGGACCCAAGAACACGCATGATTCTTTTCAAGATGCTGAGTAGAGGTGTGATCTCTGAGATCAATGGTTGCATTAGCACAGGAAAAGAGGTACTTATCTTCATTGCTAAACTTTCACGAAGACATGGTGAGGTGGAATGTAATACATAAGTCAATAAATCAGAATCAGTAGAACAGCAGTTACAGATGTTTTCCTTTAACCTTAGCCTGTAAACCCAGACTGTATGTCATTCTCCACCCATTCCTAGCATTAAACTCTTAACAAAAAGGTGCCCTGACATGCATCTGTGTGGTATTTCCAATTGTTCTCTGAGGTCTCCAAAGATGGCATGTAACTTTAGTTGGGCTGAAAACAGTCCAAGGAGACCTTAGCAATGCTATATGCAACCTATACAGAAAACCTGAGAGTCATGCCCCTCGTTTTTCAGACTATGATAATGAGCTTTGCTCTGATTCGTGCTAGTTATGCTAGCATTGCAAGGGATGTCAAGTGAATAAGCTTTTTATATTTGTTTGCTAATGTCAGAATTGCAAGGGATGAAGAACTAAAATTGTTGAAATATGAAATTTCAGAGGAAATAAAGGGAGGCATAGACTATGAAAAGCACATCCAACAATTGCTTGGAGACTGTAAACAGACACTTTGCAACGGTAAGCTTGTAATGTGTAGGGTTTCACATTAGCCTTCATAAAGATAACTGCTTCATTATGGCAAGATTACTATTACAACCACAGTTTAAAGTTAACAAAGCCCGTTGTATTCGCCAAGGTTGACAAGTCATTCTTCTCAAAATGCGCTGAACTCAGAAACAATAAGGGATTTCCCCAAAAATTCACTGCAGCCGTTTGTCAGTAACTCCAATTAGATCAGCATACTAAAAACGAGACATTGCTGTTCTGCCTGTTATCTATATTTCACGGATATTTAGTGATCTTGCCTAGTTAGGATTTTGTGGGGTGGGCACTAATCAAATACAGGAGAGCACAGGTTGGGCAATAATGCAGTGCCATCCGCCAATGGCTTAAGCTTGGGCTATCTTGCGTAAACTTGATCAACTTTTCAAACTGGCCTAATTTATTTCTTTTCATTGGCTATTCCAGACAGCATTGCTTATATTTTCCTCGTCTGTCTTTGTTCACTCGTAGGCAAACGTCTACCATGCAAGCACTGCGAAAGGAGAGAGCCGTGCCATTAAGATATACAAGACCTCCATTCTACTCTTTAAAGACAGAGACAAATATGTCAGTGGAGAGTTTCGGTTAGTCATGTCTGTTTTGATGTTTAACTTTAGCTCTACAGAATCATAGCAAGGATGGTAAGTCAGAGATGATAAGATGTGCACTGATTAGATATGCTTGTTTTCTCAGATTCAGGCACGGCTACTGCAAAGGCAACCCAAGGAAGATGGTTCGTACATGGGCAGAGAAAGAGATGAGGAACCTCATTAGGTGAGCAATCTTAAACCAGTAATCCAGACTCCCTTTAGATATACTTATGCCAGTTTTAAACCAATGGCCAGGGTCTGACAAAGTTAAGCAATATCAGATATAACATCAACCTATGTTAAACCCTGGTAGAAGCCTTGGTATAAAAGAGGTATTTTAATTCATGTTAAAATTGACTAATAATTAACTGAGGGTTCTACTCAAAGTAACAACTCGGGAGCAGGATCGGCAGTCAAACACAGGTTTCTGGGTTTTCTGTTGTTTACATTACCACTGCTCTAACATGCTCATTGTGTTACTTTGTTGTGTTGCCGTGTGATGCCAGTAACTGCAACTCTGTGTGTGTATGTGTGTGACAGGCTTCAGGCAGCTGAGATACCCAGTCCTGAGCCCATCATGCTACGCAGTCACGTTCTCCTCATGGGATTCATCGGAAAAGATGACATGTATGTTCAGCATCCTCTGCTCCTCTACACTCTCTCTTTGCCTAGTGAAAGATCCAAGGTCCTGTATACTTAGGTCCATGAACTGCTTACAGAATTTAGCTGATTTAGAACATTTACTCTGGTCCCTTATACAGGCTAGGATTTTCATGATCTGTTTATTAGACCTTATATTGTCTCCATCCTATGTTTATTCCATATCCTGTACATATTCTTATAAACTGTTATAGACTATATATGAACTGTTTGTGGTATGTTGGTTGCCATGAATGAATGGTGCTGTTTCTATCAGGCCAGCCCCACTGCTGAAGAATGCTGCTCTCTCTGAGTCCAAGGCAAGAGAGCTGTACCTGCAGGTGATCCAGAATATGCGGAAGATGTATCAGGAAGCCCGGCTAGTCCACGCAGACCTCAGCGAGTTCAACATGTTGTAAGAGAAACAGCCCCGTTTCTACATGATGCTGTTAGCGATGCTGGAGGAAATAGTGTTTGTTTATGTACTTTTGTCCAACACATTATTTTCATTCTATTTGGAATAAGGACTGAATAAAGCATGGGAACCATGAGAGCTTGCTCACCCCAGCTTTCAGTTCTCTTGGACAAACTTTGTGTTATTGTTATTGTGTTATTTCTCTCTGTCTCTCTCTCTCTCTCTCTCTCTCTATATATATATATATATATATATATATATGTATATATATATATATATGATTGTTACAAACAGTATAACATTGTTTACTTTCAGTGTAGGTGTAAATACTGTACAGTTGATACTGATGCATTTCCTCCTGAAGGTATCACAATGGAGATGCATACATCATAGATGTATCACAGTCTGTGGAGCATGACCACCCCCATGCCTTGGAGTTTTTGCGGAAAGACTGCAGTAATGTCAATGGTGAGTGGTGCTATATGTGTTGTCCTTGGTAATAACTGCAGGTCTTGCTTTTAAATGGCCTCTTCATTACTGTCACTAATATCTAATCTTTTTTTGTAGACTTCTTTTTTAAGCATGAGGTGGCAGTTATGACGGTTCGTGAGTTGTTTGAGTTTGTCACAGACCCCTCCATTACCAGTGACAACATCAATCAGTACCTAGAAAAGGTCAGAGAAATGCTGTGATGGTGGAGAGTTGTGCTTAATTGTCTTTCTCAAAACATTTGGCATAATATGCACATTAGTTTGATATCTGTGCATTCAAATATGTTAACAGTCTGGTAAGTCCTGTACTTTGGTACCTTGCCTGTTCTAGGCTATGGAGATAGCGTCTGAGAGGACTGCAGAGGAGAGGTCCAATCAGGACAAAGTGGATGAGGAGGTAAGGAATAGAATCTTTGGAAGTATTTAATGGCCAAAGCATTCATTTCATACTTGGTGGTATACACTAATGTTCTAACATTAACCTCTGCCCTTCTATCTTTATGCTTATTCTAGGTGTTTAAGAACGCCTACATTCCACGCACACTCACGGAAGTCAGCCATTACGAACGTGACATTGACACCATGATGAAGGCAAAGGAAGAAGATTCCTCTCTAAAGACACAAAATGATAATGTGAGTCTATTTGACACGCACATGACATTCCCATTATAGTCATCTTTGAAGGAGACTTTGGACTGGTGTTATGTACATGGATTGTAACACTCATAATGGAAGATCTAACTGATTGAGATTAAATTGCAGATCCTGTATCAGACAGTTACGGGCCTAAGGAAAGACTTGTCTGGAGTTCAGACGGTGAGTGCCAAATCCCTCATTGTTTATTTGTGTTGTTGACATTGCACACTTTATATAATAATATATAACAAACAAAGACGCGTTGAATTTCATGGAGATGAGCTCTTTGTTAGTCTTGTATTAGCTGACTGTTGTCCTACAGAAGCAAAAGGGCCCAGTGGCAGTTGTTGGACTCATTTTGTTCATCATGCCTCGTTTGAAATCCTGCTTCTGCCTGAAGGGAAACTACTAAATGGAACTGCCTTTGGGGAGAAAGAAATTAGACATTTTAATTGTTTCATTCTAGGTGCCTGCTTTGTTGGAGGGATGTGTAGAAGAGAGAAACTCTAGTTCCTCAGAAGAAGAAGGGGTTTCAGACAGTTCAGATGATGAGGATGTGGCCACACAAGATGACCAAACTCAAGGACCACCAGTGGACAAAAAGGTAAGCTTTGTCATTTGTGTGAATATCTGCAGCAAATGAACATGTGGAGAAGGGACAATAAGTTACCCATTTTAAGGTTATCATTTGTCCCAGATTTGCCCCTGTAGTCACGCACAAAGGTACAACATGCAATATTTTGGTTCTTAATGTTAAAAGGATCCCTAGTAAGTAAGACAACTTGGCCTTGTGTCATTGACGTGAGCATCAGCTATAGAAATGTGACTAAAAAACACTCGAAAAGTTTTCGGTTGTATTAAAAGTTTTAGAATATCCTTTCACTCGTTAATTGCCATTATTTTTTACATCTATGCCTTCTGGGTAAAAATTGACATCATGATGTTGCACTGATCTTTGTCCAAACTGTTGCAGCACATAGACCCCATTGACACTGTTCCACTCACTCACTCATTTCCTCACTTCTTTTATCGTCTTCCTTTTCACATCAATTTTGAGTACTAGCTTCTGCCTTGTTCTCCTGATTTACGGTGATTTCACTTTTTACCCAGAAAGCATTGATACGTAAACAATGTAAAATGCAATGGCAATGTACAAGCTCTACAAATAAAGGGATGTTTTAAAGTTTTAATAAAAACGACAGCATTTTGATTGTTTTTAAATCACGTTAAACATAGCCAACTCCAACGTCAATCTTGTAAGGCCAACATACTGTCTAACAGTCGGGGATCTTTTTAAACTTTGTCTATAGGTCTTGTGTGTTCTTTATGTTAATTAATATTGAAATAGCTGTGATGTAGATGTTAACTACTTGATGTGTTGCATGTTGATGCATGTTTTTCCCCCAATGTTGCTGCTTTCACCTCTCAGGAAGGACTAGTTTATATGCATGTTGCCTGATGTTTTTTTCCCTTCTCAGGAAAGAAAGAAATTGATTAAAGAGGCCCAGAGGGAGAAACGAAAGAATAAAGTTCCAAAGCATGTGAAAAAACGTAAAGAGAAAGTGGCCAAGATGAAGAAGGGAAGATGAAAAATGAGACTTCAAAAAGAGGAATGGATCATTCTGGTCCACCAGATTTCACACAACTTTCCACTCTGTGGTTATTGATACCACCTGAGAATTACGAGGTACACTGGCAAGGTACACTGTTACAGATTTTCAGGAGATTACTCCAGTGTACCATTTCTGAAAAGTATTCTTGGGAATGAAGACTTTTATCAAAATATACACTAAGAAAAGGAATTCGTGCTCCTCTGGAATTTTTGTACAACCATTTTATTTTTCACAGGTTGGTACAGATACCATCCCTTATTTTGTATATTATATTGATTTTGACATGAATTACTTCACCAAGGACATTGCTTCCTCCACAAAAGAAAAAAACAATGTACTAATACAAGAAAGATATTTCTCAATTAAGGTTGTAAAGGATCTATTACATTTTATTAAATTCTATTAAGTTTGGCCTACCTCCATTTCTTTACTTGATGAATTGGATTGTAAAATACTATCTTTACTCTGTTCAAAACAAGAGACAGTATACAAAATTGAAACACAAAAAAATAAGATTACGAAACAGTCAACCATTACATTACAGCATTGTCAGCAAAGATCGTTAAGCCTAATCAACAGAGGCTGTCAAAGAACGGTAACAGATACACCACAGTTTCGTCCTGTATACAAATGGACCCTGATACTATAATGAACCACAGTTGCTGTTCTTGGAAGTTCACTGCTGATTGTACACAACTGTTGTTTTGTTGAACCTATCTGGCTGTTTTTAAGTTTACTTTCAGGCAGTCTACATAAAATCGTACCAAATAAAACCAGTAATCCAGGTTATACAACGGGTACATTACAATTTGGAACTGTGTACAAATGGGCCCTGAGACTCTTATGAAGCATAATATAGACATAGCTGTGTCTAATGCACCAGATCTTTGTAGCTTTAGCGGATGCCCTCTACGTAGTTTGCCGGTAACATACCAGAACGTCCGGTTCTCTGCACAGTACCGTACATCCAACCGTCATCAATGGACTGAATGTGCTGAATTATGTCGCCATCCCTAAAGGAGACCTCATCAGTGTCCTGTGCCTTGTAGTCATACAAAGCTCTGTATACACTCTGTTAAGGACAGGAACATGGCACAAGATAAATTATATTTCCAAATCATTTTTGTCAATCAATGTCTCAAGATTTAACATGCAACAACTGCAAATTTCTAGAATGCAAGTAAAACTTAAGGCAACATATCATTCACATACCTTTTGGTAAGCAGCACTCAAACCAAATTTTCTTTTAATAAGTTCGAGTTGTGTTGTAAAAATTAATAGCTTAATGCTAGTATTTTGCAGCGGTGGTGGTGTAGCGGTTAAGGAACCTGGCTAGCATGCAAGTAGCCTGTGGGTTGTGGTTGTTATGTTGTGGGTTGTAGGTTTGAATCCTAGCTGCCACTTTTGTGCCCCTGAGCAAGGCACTTAAGTTGCTTTAGGGCCCTAAACAATTGATAGCTGACAAATGTAAATCACTTTGGATAAAAGCGTAAATGTAATGTAAATCTAATGCAGAAAATCCAAATGCAAGCCTTCTCACCATGGTGGGATGTGCTCTATGATGTACTCGTCGAAGGGAATGCATGCTGGTCTGGTGCATGTAGCTGTGGCCTTGAGCAGGGCCACCAGGGTAATATGCTCCTGGGAGAACTGGAGCTAGTTAGGCAATAAGATCATTTTTCATGTGAGGTTCTTCAACAGAGTACGGTTTGTCTATAGATCATTTAACCCCATTAGGGGACATGAGCCAAACATAGCATGTGGTGGTAACTGTTGCTCCGGATAGCACCTGCCTTAGCAGAATTTTTGAAGCTGTATTAAATAATTATCTATTTAAAAACCTTCCCTGGCCCATGCCTGACAGCTTTAAGTCAGTGTTGAAGATAAAATATTACAACATACAAAAGAAACAGCTGAAGCATGAAATGTGTTAAAAACCCAATATGACACATTGTCACTTTCATCTGACATACCCACAATAATTCCTGGCTTCCGGTCCATCTCCATGATGTACTTATGCACACCCTTGTGGGATGTGTTTCCTTCTTGTTTGTTTGGCCTCACTTGCGCTTGAAACAGGTAATGTCCAGTCACCCCTTGAGGGAGCCCTTGAGCGCATGACAGCTGAAAGTCCTTATGGTATTTAGCCTACAAGAAAAGTATATTAGTGTCTTGGCAATATCCTTGTGGATATGATTTGTAGGTTTGAGACAGTATAGTGACCATCTTTGACATACATTGCTTATCTGGTCCTGAGTCCTCCTTAGTCTTTGCAGTTCGGGTGTGTCCAGGACAAAGCTAAACCCTCGTCCCTTGCTCTCCTCGAAGTCTTTCCTGTATTTGACCTGTGTGTGTGTGTGTGTGTGTGTGTGTGTGAAAGAAAAGAGAGAAAGAGTGGGAGTGGGAGTGGGAGGGAGGGGGGCAGCATGTTACGCCTGTAGAGGGTGACAATGAATCACACGACAACAGAGCAGCGAGAGGGCAGACGCTGGATTATTTTGCTTTCGCTAAGGCTGAGTCGCAACTAATTGAACATAGAGTGAGACCCCTACAGCAAAGGCCCGGCATTGCTGTCCTGGCTGTTAGGTGGGCAAACCAGTGGGTATCTTGGAACAGACTGCAGTGATGGCAGCTGCCGAGCTCACCTCCTGCTGAACTTAAAGTGTCACGCCCTGTCTCACAGCTTACTGGCACTGGCTCTCTAGAAGTACAATTACGACATCGTTTTTGCCTTTCAATGTTTTCAGATAAAATCCTAAATCGTACTGTCTACCAACGTTTCTGTCATGGACAGCATAGCAATAACCCATAAGAGATCAGGAGGCTCACCTGACTCTGGAGCTCACTCTGTTGTCTCAGACGCAGATTTTCTGGGGTGTCTGCCACGATGGTGAATGTTTGTTTTGGGTAGTGTCTGGTGAGGGAGAGAGCAGATTGGCATCACGTTTACGCATATATCAGAGATTATATATTAGTCTTCATAGTAAATAAAGATCTCCCCATGTCATTAAACGTACGAGTTGCAGTAGGGCTTCTTCTCATAGCCTTTATAGTTATTCATGTTGAGAGGCATTCTGCACACTTCGCAGTGAAAACATCCTCTGTGCCAGTACTACAGAGAATTAAAAACAGAGTTCTGAGAAATAATTGTTAAAAGCGAAAAAATGGAACAAACTAGTTGGTAAACTGGTAAAAACATGAAACGTTAGCATTCAGATTGAATAACTATGTCACAGCGTCAAATGTAAAATGATGCTGGTGAGAAAGTAATCCAAAGAAAAACACCGGATAGCCTACCTTATCTAGGCAATTTATTTTTTCAGTCGCGTAGACAACTTTGCCACACCGTGCACAGGATGGATTCATTTTAGTTCAAACCTGATAACTAAATTTGTAAAAATGTAGCCAACTGATCAAGTATCTTAAATTATTAAGTCTTTTAAATTATGGTTCCCGTTGGTTAGCAAGGTCGCTGAACAAACAGGAGGTAAATAATGCGGAAAAGCACACTGCTCATTCCGTGTTCTGTTCTAGCCTACAGCCTTGCAGCTTGTGAGCTGGCTCTTGCAACACAGCATGGAATACACTGTGAAAGCGGGCCAAGCCAAACCTATTGCGCACTGTGTATCATCTGAAATGCCATCGTGTACCCTGGTCAAAAATGAATTCATTTTCTGCTCATCATAGGCTACGGTCCCTTAATTAGGCGCACTCTGCGCATGGGAACAACTGAAAATGCAAGTCTAATGTATCTGTTTTAATTTTGAACCCAATATTATTTCCATACAATCCTATGGCATTGTCACCGTCATACTGTCAAAGTTTCGAGAACTGTTTCATTAACACAAGTCACAAAGCTGAGGCCTAGGGATCTTTTGAAGAAATTTTCCCAAGCATTTTGAGGATCTAGACTGCTATTACTACTAATGAATACTAGATCAGCTCCTTCCAGGAAGCCTACAGTAGGCCGCACGACCACAAACACAACCACATGTTTTGTTTTGGGTTTTTTTTCTGTGGGTAGGCGATTAGATCTGCAACCATACAATAATCATAAGTCCTCTATTAGGCCTGAACAATTCAGACTTTTGAGCATTTCTACCTCAGAGAACAGCATTGTAGAATAGACTAATCCTATAGGCCTTATTCTTATGAACTGCCAAACCCTTTATCCTACTGCCTAGGTTTAAATCCTACGGCATAGAAACCCAGAAAGTATGAGATTGGAGAGTTAACGCCCACGTTTTATAGGTATCTATTTTTATTTATTGATTAGAGTCACCGACGACTTCATTGTGTTGACCCATGCATTCTGCGAACAGTGAGCAATTTCCTTTTAAAAGTCAATTAATTTTCACATTTTTATATAAATAGATTTGGCAAATTTCTACAATTGACGTATTCACATTGGTCTGTGTTTTATAGAAATTACGCTTAAGGCCCTCTTTTATTTTACCTACCGAGCAAGCAATACGGGCCAATAATGTTCCATAAAACATAAAACTGATATGTCAACGTGCAGAGCAAAGCCATTCTCTTGCATTGAGCGGTCTTTTCCAGCTGCAGCATCAATCCAGGATTCGCACGGATTCAATGGGACATGCTCTGCAGTTTTCTAGCGAAGCCATTCCATGAAGACAGTCACGTAGATTTTAAACGTTAGACAGACGTTGAAAGATAATATGTTTTAAAACATTAATGCAAACATTAGTAATGTTAGTTAGCGTCCGTGGTATACACAATAAGCGCAGATACCTAAAGGTTATATCTTTCTTTTTTTCTGAAGGCAGGTCATCTGCAAGCTGCTTTTTAAAATTATGTTTTTGCTTTATGTTACTTTATTTTCGGTTTATTTGATGTCGTAGTGATTCTCACGGTGTGATTATTGCCGAAATTAGATTCACGAGATGGAACGAAGACGTGCTAACCACACAGATTGCTAACGAACGATAACCTTCAAGCTTGTGTCAATGACAGTTTACATTGTCAAACGTTAGCTACCTGATTCCATAATTTGACGTTTCATTGTAACGGGAGAGATTTTGCAACGATCCAAGTGGAAACCTGTGAAATCACCTACATTTGGATATGTGTCTTCACATTTGAAGAGGAATGCATGGACTTGAAGATTTAAAGAACGGGGCGACACATCACTTACATTGGACTCTTTATTTGATGTGCAGCTTGGACTGTCACAGTTAGCCAATACAGCTAACATTAGTTCGCCAGCCTCCTTAGAATTCTGAATTAATTCGTTAATTAACAGTTAAACAGCTGAACCAAACATGGCTTCTGTTGCTAGCAACCTTGCTGCATCTATTGCCAGTAAAACCAAAACGAAGAAGAAACACTTTGTGGCTCAAAAAGTGAAATTATTTCGCGCCAGTGACCCGCTTCTCAGCGTACTAATGTGGGGTGTAAATCATTCGGTGAGTAATGAAGTACTCATTCTATGTTCCTTAGCGGCTCGCTGTTTTATGTCCTTTTTGAATTTGCCTAACTTGCTGAATGAAGACATTAGAGAACCACTGTGTATGGGATAGAAAGGTTAGTTAGTTGGACTGACCTCAGGAATAACACTTTGACGTCGGGTATCCAGCTGAGAGACTTGATTAACTGCTTAATGTAATACATGAATACAAAAAAATAAATAAATGAAACTACCCTGCTTCCTAAATTCAGAACATGCATTTATGGTAGGCTACATATACTTACTTTAGTAACAAAGGGCAGACAGTGATAAGCTTACGCGCTTTCCTTATGGTGCAGCAGTTAGCAGCTGCAAACGTAGCGTGGAGTGTTAATGATGCAATTGTTTATTATCCTAGTGATGAATGTTGTTGTTGTTATATGTTAGAGCAATTAATTAAAGAAGAGGACTAGAAGTCTTTCCATGGTATGTTTAATTGGTCCACAGGGGCCTTGCGCACTGTTTTATATAGTGCAGATTTGAATCTGGATCCAAATTCAGTGGTTTTCATGTCTAACTCACTAACACATAACACCATGTCTTGGGCATGGATAAGAAAGTATATGTGGTCCATGTTTCCCAGTGGGTTTTAGAGCAGTTTTGTTGCTTGCACTTCCCCATAGGCTTGGATTACTGTTTTCAGCTTCAGAAATAGCTGTGAACTGCTATGGTGTTGCTGATGTTTTGTTGCTTTGTTAACTGCATGCAGGGACTAGAGTATAGTCATAGAGCCACTGGACAGCCTCCTTTGAGTTCACTGTGTTATGTTCATTGGCTATTTTGTCGCACCAGTAGCTCAGGATTCATTTTACGGTCACAGATATCACTGCAGACAAGACAGTGAAAAGTTTGACATTTCTTGACATGCATACTTACAGTGAAATGGTGGTCAGTTGTCAATGTTAATCAAGACATCAAACAGTATAACATCAAAAGCAGTTATATTATTCACTGACATAGGCACCTGAGCACCAAGGTGACAGCCATGAAATTAATGATGAAAAATTTCTCTATAATCTTGGTTTGTTTATTTAATCTTATTTAAAGTATTGTCATCATCACAACCATAATAGTCAAATGCAAGCCAAGGCTGTACCAAGCTAATATTAGCTACACAGCAAAACTAGATTGCAGTTATCAACAATAGAATGAAGAGATAAATATTACTATCATTAACTAATATGTCTCATTCAGCCTGCAAGAAATGGGGCCAACTGCATTGTTACATTGGACCACACTGATCAATTACCACAGGAAATGTGGGCTTAATAGTGAAGCTGTAGCAGACAGAGGCAGTGTCAGTGCTGACTGTTCAATGTAGGAACAGTCAGCTCCACATATCAGAGATCATGAAAATCATGAAAATAAGAAGATATATTTTATCAACTAAGATACATTTTTCAGAGGTTAATCAATAGCTGCGGCACCTCTTTCAAATTTGGTTTTATCTCTAGTTCCAAAAAATGTAGTGAAAGGACAATCCATTATTGTGTGATTTTCGCTCGTAGTAATTTATCCTTAATTTATTCTTTGAGTAGTTCCATTGCCTGAAGGCAGCATTATACATACAGATACAGTGGCCTAAATGAGTATGAGAAAGGATTGTTGCAGCTAATGCAGATTTAGCCAACCAAATATGGATTTTACCATATGTCAGAGGGCTTCCTGTTAGCCGTCTGCCAGGTTGAACCGGTTCAATTGCAATAGGTCTTTGATGCAAACTGGATTCTATAGACACGACAAGTTTATTTATATCATGCATTTTTTATATGAGGCAATTTTGTGTGCTTTAGAGGGACATAACCCTGAAGGCACAGGCCTTATCCCACTTATGAGGGATTTGAAGAAAGTATCTGGTTATCCTTGAGAAATGGTGGTAGTCATAATCTGCATCACACTCAGAGTAGATACAACTGCAGTTCATGAGGTTATAACAAGGAAGTTGCTGTGAATCTTGAAGCAGGAGTCCACAGAGAACTCAGCGGCATACCTGTCTTATGATCGCACAGTGGTCTGTTATTTAAATGATTAATTTAGTTTAGTTTCCTCTCCAGACTGACTGCACACTGTGTATTTCACATTTTCACTAGCTTTCACCATAAACATGAACATGAATAGGTGCACCTGATGTTCCATTTGATGAGATGGTCTGCCACCTAGAAAATAAAAGCACTAGGCCTATAAAAAGACAAGTAAGCCCAATTGGCTGATTTGTGCTAGGCATACAAAGTACTTCCAGTACATCCAGTGAGGTATTGATTTATGATAACAGTGCAAGTGCTTACAAACTGGTGCTCTGTACACTAGCACAAATCCATTAACCACCGATTCACCACCAGAGCCCTTTCACATTGGTGTTTGTAAATTAACTGATGCAAATAATATCCCCTCTGGCGGGATTGATCTCAAGGGCAAGCAACACTTCAGTGAGTCAGCCACTGACCCAGTGGCAGCAGACCAGAAAGGCCACTGTCAGCAGACTGCTCATGGTCATCCGTTGTCCTTGACTGGCTCACCTCTTATAGAACACCTACACCTTGTTCAAAACTGTGAGGGGCCATTCAGACGAGAAACATATAATATAAAGATGAACCGCAAGTATAATGTTGCAATGATAATTGAAGTTTCTCCTTATGTGAATGCAAGGAGAACCACTCTGTCTGGATCAAAGTGTTATTTACTGTCACATGCAGCCAAGTTGAAACCAGGGAATTGACTCAAGTGTGGGGACAGATAGCTAGCTTGCTAGATAAATACTTTTGTTGTCCTGTAGGAAATTCTGGTATCCTTATGCTTCCAAGACATGGCATACACACGACATATATACATTATAAAAATATGTGTGCCATTCAGGGTACTAAGTTGTTTGGTTTGGAAGTAGTGTGGGATGCACAGGAGGATGCTATGGTAGCCCTATTGCAAAAGTGTCAGTGCAAGTACATTTCCAATGCAGATTCTGTTGCAGGCAGAGTATGCGTTTAAGGAGGCTAAATATTATAAAACATATGTTGTAATAACAATATAAGCAGTTAAGAGAGCAGTGCAAAAGCTTAGTCCAGTTATTGATATATAGAAAAGAATAAAAGCTAATAATAAGCTTGTAATAGAATGGGTTGGGGGTTTGTGCAATGGGCTAAAATAACCCAGTAAGAGTCCAGTCCAGTCCAGTCTTGGCTTGGGTAGGGTAAGTAAAGAAAAGAAAAGTAAAAAGTAGACCAGGTGAGGCCCAGGCATAGGACATGGGGTCACTGTGTGGAGTAGAATCAAGCAGACCAGTCTGTCTCGCACCACCTCTGTGTGGCATTGTAGAGCTGTGTGGCCTGTGGAACAAAAGAACTTTACATCCTGTCAGTGACAGTTGAGCATGTCAGGGACATGAGTCTGCCACTGAACATACTCCTCTGTCTGGGGAGGGTGTTGTGCAGGGTGTGATGTTCATTGTCCAGTCCAGTATACATATCAATCTGCTCAGGGTCCTCTTTTCTGCTGCTGATGTCAGTGACTCCAGTTTCATGCCAACAACAGAGCCAGCTTTTATCACCAGCCTGTATAGTCACTCAGCATCCGTCGTCCTTGTGTTGCTTCCCCAGCACACCACAGCACACACGAGAACACTGGTCATCACAGACTGGTAGAACATATGGAGGAGTTTGCTGCAGATGTTGAAGGACCCCAGCCTCCTGAGGAAATAGGGCCTGTTCTGCCCCCTCTTGTAGAGTGAGTCAGTGTTAGCAGACCAGTCCAGTTTCAGACCAAACAGGTCTGAATAGATAGTTTCCATAACTTTACTAATGAATCCAAAGGCAATCAGGATGTCATGAACTGAGGCAAGCAGATTCTTGTGGTTAGTCCAGAGTTTCTAACACAGTAACTACTTTTAGCAAAATGACACTTTCCTAGAAAGAAAGCTTAAGGATGGATCTTCATGAAGATCTTAAGGGCCCTTATTGTGTCCCATGATTATTGTGCCTTTATTGCTGTTAAATTAACAAATTAAATGTGCTGTTTGTGTCCTTTGGTGCCCACATGTGTGTCTGTAGTAGGCTGTGCTTGGGGACTAGAGATGAGGAGTGGGACATCTGTCACCACACACCAGCAGCCAGCACATTGTAGTCCACCTAGGCGTTAATCAGTTTGGCTGTGTATTAAATGGCATAGGTGGGCCTGATTTCAGACTATACGAACCTAGGCATTAATCAGTTTGGTTGTGTATTTAATAGCATAGGCAGGCCTGATTTGGGATAATATGAAAAAAAATCTCCTACCTTTTGTGATGCATTATTGTATAGTATTGTGATTAAACTGACTGGAAGGAACTATGAAGATACTTTATTACATGGCTCTCTATAATGCTGTAGAATGTTCCATTCATTTCAATGAGACTTCACAACGTTCCAAGGTCTGATATTTCTTGATAACAGATCATTGCTATAACAGACCACTGTCAAGGAAAGTGAAACAGAACGTTGCCACAACTAATCAGGTGATCTGTAAGTTAACAGACTACTTATTTTCTGCGGCAGCTGTTATCTATCTTAATCATTAAATTGACTATGAAAGCAATGAGAAACAATTCTTCAGTGTCATCTTGTTGATGTTGACAATAGGTAGCCGTGTAATAAACGGGATAGCATTCTGCGATGTGGTCATTATCATGGAATAAGCCCCTTTAGAGTGATTCAAGAGCCTTCTGCTACCCGTCAGGTTCCTGCATCACACTGTCGGCGCTTATTCCACGATTATGACCACCTCGCAGAACGTTATCCCTTCCATATGGCCCGACTGACTAAATTGATAACCTCAATAGCTGAGAGTATTTGCTATTGTATAATCCAGTGCAGCAATGGGTGCAGGAATCTAGCATGTTCCTGTATATAAAGGAGTTTAGATGACTAGAAGGGCACAGCCGATTGGTTGGGGAGAGCAGAGACAGGGTACTGAATTTTATTAGATCCCCAAGCTCTCCAGGAGTCCAAATAGGACATTTCATAAGTGTAAATTATATTAAGGCATTGAGGTCTTTCAGTACCAGACATTTCTCAATGTGGATATTTCTAAGGATAATGTAAGCAAAGTTTATTCTGTTCATTTTATAACAACATTTTCAATCCTGTGACAAGGATGGTCATAAGTGTTTCATCACTATTGATATGAATGCATTAGTGCCTTGCTAATTCAGTTTTTACAAGCACCAGACCAGCATCAGGCATAATTTCAATTGATTATTACTCACAACTCATTGAGATTTGCAAGAATAATCTCATTACCCACAATATTACAAGCATTCTTGACAACAGCACTGTGTCTTTGCCTAAAGGAATCATCTGTTCTAAAGTTAACACTGTATAGCCTCCTCTTTTTTAGTTTGTTTAGGCTAGATGTCGAGATGTGCTTATGAGCACCTACCCTATTACCCTACTATCCTCACCACTGCACTGTAGATGACAGTGTCAGAGCAGACAATGAGAAGTAATTTCCTCCAAACAGCTCCAAAACCCCATCATTTTTCATTGTCTTTCATACAACCCTGACTGAAAGACATGGCCTGTTGATTTTCCATTGGGCGGATTAAATCGCCATTCTGCTAAAGCAGACACTGCTTCCCCCCTCTACCCAACCTCCTCAGATTGATTGTGCTCCTCTGGGCCTGGCTGTTCTCCCCAGTGGGCTCACTGCCCCTTTTAGACCAGTCGGAGGGGATTAGTGGACCGGCTGAGTCATCCTCCCTCCTTTCCCAGCCTGGAGGGAGTGAGAAGGATCGCTTCAGCCCTCTCTGGAGTGTTCTCACTGCTAATTAACCACACCAGCGCACAGATGCCCTCACATTTGCATGTTATAATATAATTATTAGTAGTAGTAGTATGAATAACAACAACAGCAGTAATAGTAATAATCAGTACTGCTGCTAGTAGTAGTAGTAGAAGTAATAGTAGCTCACTGTTGTGTACAGTCTATATTTGTCTGTCAAAACAAAATGGTTACAGCTGGATACTCCCAGATGGCAGCCCACATGTTTTGAAAACCACTGATTCAGCTTATCCTGTTGGTTGTGTTTCACCAACATGGTACAGCTGGAATCCATGTAATCAATATCAGGGTTTGGCCAGATTGCTGTTAAGTTTATCTATGCTGACGGCGGGTGACAGGCAGGCCGCATTATCTTAGCTTCCCTCCATTACTTTTTCATTTAAGCCCGTCCCGCACATCCTCTTTCCCTATCTGCAACCATGACCTTCATTTGTCTTTCCTCCGGCATCAGTTTTTTCATCCACATTATTTTTTTTTTTACAAGAGTATGACCTATAAATGCTGAAGAATGGCCCAAATTACAAGCCAACACAACCTGAACTGAAAATCCATGGAAAGAGCAGTACCCATGAGCTTTAGTAACTGAAAATAGTGTAAGTGCAGGCCTCAAATGCTTATAAAAGGTTGTGGGTGGTTAGGCAGGAAATCAGCAATGAGAAGGAGCCTGTGCACCTAACAGATGGCAGCTGCACTCTGATGGGGGATATCTGGAAGATTGGAACAGATTTTCTTTGTTTTTGTTTTTCCTGGATAGAATAGCAGCATGTGGTGAGTAGGGCAGCTGCATTCAGGAAAGGCCAGTGACCAGCATCAGCCCTCCTCAACCTCTAGAGAAACAGGAGATGGAAAACCTGTACATACGTGTAGCAGTTTCTGACGCTTAAAATCTGCTTAGAATCCATACAATAATGATCTAATTCTGTGGACAGATTTGAAGCTCTGATGCTTCCTAATAACTCATTTGTGAAAAGCAGATCTGCCAAAAGTGATTGTGTTGTGGTGTGCCTGCCTTTGGACATAAGTGTTGTGGTTTCCGTCTGTTTGTTTTGATGACACAGCCTGTGGGAGATGGCAGGATGGTCCATATGGGGAGCAGGTGCCGAGCCATCTCCTGCTGAACATTCTGATGCTTGGGGAGGATGGCGCTCGACTCTGATGGTGTTGCACGCCGTTCTGTGCCTTTCCAGTCTGCTTGAGTTCAATTGCTGCATCCAGACCGCCTTGTATGTCGATTATGTAACTTTTTCACATCCAAAAGGGAGCTAGTGCATAAACATTTATCAACTCATGCAGACAAGATTTAGACTATTACATGCAGTTTGAGTTAAGGTGACAAATCTTTGCCTGACATAGAAATAATGCTCATTATGTGTAGATGTGGAGAGTTTGATTATTTTAATGGTACAACATAATAGGTACGGGCTAAAGAATAGACTGCTCAGAACACTGGTTTAAAAAAAAAACAGCCACTCTTGAAATGAATGCTGACTCACTTCAGTCAGTCTGACATGATTGCATAAATGTTCAGGTAGCTGCAATGAATGTGAAAATGTTACATGAAAAAAAGGCTTTCTTTCTTTGTGTGTGTGTGTGTGTGTGTATGTGTGTGAGTGTGTGTGTGTGCATGTGTGTGTGTATGAATAAGAGATAGAGGGAGGGTGATCAAGAGAGAGATGTGGACACAGTGTGGGAGAAAGGAGAGAGAGAAAAGGTTGACCCTGGATTGTCCTCTTCTGTCTCGGCATAAGCAGCTGCAGCTTGAATGCTGCTCCCTGTGGGCCTTAGTGTGTTTGTGTGTGTGTGTGTGTGTGTGTGTGTGTGTGTGTGTGTTTGTGTGTGTGTGAGCATGTCCACTTGTGTGTGTGGGTGTGTGTGTGTGTGCAGGGTCCAGCCTCCCTGCTCGCTGACATAATCAGAGATGACAGGCCCTGCTTCAAACAGCCAAGAGGGGGAGAAGCTGTAAGCTCTGATTTGTCTTCTCACTCAGTATTAATATACAGTTAATTTTGAACAGGCCTTTTTAAAACAGCATCACTCTGTGACGTGACAAATGTTAATTTCAGATGTCATTCCAAAACATGGGGCTGACAAAGACCAGTCCAATTCTTTTACACTCCATAGTCCAATTTGCCCTGTAGCACTAAGATGAGGTGGTGTCGGCCAACACTAGAAATTCTTGAGCTTCTCTGAAAATGGGTTAATTATGATCTCATCTTGAACCAGGCTACTGTTTTTTTCTCTCGATACAATCGGGGCTGTAGTATAGGTTAAACACAAGTGATGCAGCTTACCCACCTCCCAAATCTCAGAAACAGAGCATGTCCACCGTTTCATTTAGTTTATGCACTACATTTTGAACATGTCAAAATCCAATCATCCTGTATTATCCACATCACCGTTTAATAGCACTGCTATTCTTATACAGGCATTGGACAAGAACATTCTATGTTATGCATGCTTTGTTTTAAACATCTGATACTCCATGACGTGTTCCTCTTCACAGTGATCATCGGATTCAGAGATCTTTCTCTATATTACCACTACAGCTCTGGATACAAGTCATTTTGCATAGACACAGCATGTCTGTTTTTGGCCCCAGTAAGGTTTGCTAGCTATTATGTCATGATTTGGTCATTTGACTAAAACTTATTGGTGTTAATATGGAAATTGGTACTAATGTGAGTATATATATATCATTAATGTATGCATGGCTTAGTGTAGCAAAATTTTGCTCAGAGACATGCTTTGAAACTGATATCCAGGAAGTGGGTGCTTTCAGAATGACACGCACCACTAAGTCTGGGCATGAGTCCATTTATGGGCCGTAGTCATACTGCTTCGCCCCACTCTTTTGTCATCATGTTCATGGTCATTGATGACTTCAAATACAGTGGCAGCTTCATATCCATGTC
Organism: Tenualosa ilisha; assembly: GCA_015244755.2. Lineage (NCBI taxonomy): Eukaryota > Metazoa > Chordata > Actinopteri > Clupeiformes > Clupeidae > Tenualosa > Tenualosa ilisha. Next base: position 704,136 of record PYXC01000541.1, read on the forward strand.
TGTACAAATGGACCATAAATATTGACCCTATACATCAGCAGTTCACAACAAAGCCTGTCATTCTTGAACAAAATGTCTATTACAAATGCAGTTACAAACTACCTCCTGTCGCAAAGTACCCTTTTATCATACAATCTAAAATTGTGCTACAGTGGGAGATTTCTCTTTTTGTCATTTCCCATGGTCTCCTTCATCACTGAACACTAAATTTAGGTTAATCACTGTGGGTTGGCACTCTATCAGTTTAAATGCCCAGCCCCCCCAAGGTGCCTCTGCTGTGGTCCTGTCCAAACAGTGCTGAGTTCCTCCTGCTCCACTATACTGTGCTCCTTTCCTCTGGTTGCAGTCTTGTGTTTTATTGTCTTGTGATAATGTGTTCCCTGATGGGAGTTTATGATGAAAGGATGTCTGTATTTAGTGGGGCTGAAGGGAACACACTGAGCACAAAGCGCAACCAGTGCGCCTAGAAATTGAATTTGATTTTTAACTAGGCTTGTTTTGTGTGGGTTGTGTTTATAGTTTAGTTGGCTTCGATTATCATTCGACACAACCGACCAGAGAGATTTGTTCCAATTTCGTCTGAAGACACAAAAAGCTTCTGTATGCTGTAATGAGTTTTATTCTCCCTGCTTCAGAAGAAGAGGATTTGAAGCAGTCCCCTTTATATTCATCATGACTGTGTTTGGGAAAGAGTGTGAGTTACTGCAGTCGTTTGCGGGACTGATGGGAGTGCTTGCTGAAAGACTGCGTCTCGAAATACAGTCTGCGGCATAAGCAATCTTGAACACTTCAGAAGACTACACCTTGTGAATGATTTCTGGGGCACTGCAGCCAGAATCACAAACCCCATGAGCAATTAATCAGCCAGGTTAGATGATAAGGCCTATAGGTCTCAGTATGGATGAGGAGTAGGAATGCAGTGCCAAGCAATGAGAGATGGCCTCGTGTCAAACAGGGAGGAGATGTTTTCAGGGGTAAGAAGACTAGTTAGATGTGCATGCAGGACCTGCACAAAAATTTATGATTTTTCTTTTTTCATTATGTGGGGAAGATATAGGGATGATGATGGATGCTGGGAAGATACTAGGACAGGATATTAGATTGTTGTGCCTTTTTTGGCAGGTAGCCTGGCCTGCCTGGTATCAGCTTTTCATAGCATCCTAATTGCACTGATTAAGCCTCCTTCTTCACCACTCCACTGCCTTTGCATAATGATGAAAAACACACAGTGCATTGTCTTTCCACAGTCATGCTAGCACTGCCCCTAATGTTTGATTGTTCCTTCTGCCGCTTTTGATATTGAAACTGTGCTGTCGCTCCCTCTGGGAGTAGCCTGGCCATGCCTTCCTAGCACTTCCGCTTGATTATTATCTCCCCACGGTGCTAGTCTGGATTTGATCCCATTGAGGTCGTTGTCTCAGGTGGCATTTTAACCTGTCCAATTAGAGAACACAGGGAGGTGTTGTGAATGCAGAGCTAGAATGCTATCAGTCAAGGCAAGTTATCAGTCAGGGGCTGATCCAATATTCTTAAACTTAAACACCTCAAGCAAGCAATCGAATCTCACTACCAAATGTCCAGACCCTCTGTATGAAAGTGTAGAACGAGGGTCTGGTTTTATTACCAGGTTACTCTGGGAGCTGACTGCTCCCCCAATTTGGTGGGTAAGGAGAATGCTAGTCAGATTTAGGCTAAATTCTTACCTATAACATGTTACCATAACATTAGTGTTTGTCAGTCAGTGACAGTTTGTCAGTTTGTCAGTGGCATGCCAGAGTTGCATTTATAGTTGTGCTCTGAATTTCTGTTGCTAAATTGTGTGTTTATCTCAAAAATAATTCTTTTGGATTTTGTTTGTTATTTACAAGTAGGTTATATTTTGCCTTTAAATAGCATACAAAAAATCTGCTTGGTATACAGTCACTTCTAGACTACAGAACAAGTCTGAGTCACATTCCCCAAAGAAGACCGTTAAAAATGCTGGCCCTTCATGCTGCCTGTATGAAAGCTGTACAGGAAGTAAGAATAATCTGTGGCTGTGTCTGTTCCAGCAGCAGCAGCAGCAGCAGCAGTTTGCTGTATTAAGACCCACGTAAGAGCCAGGCCTGGCGGAGTGGGCTGCCTCACAGACGAGCATGAGCCCCCTGGTGACGCAGACAGATGGAGGCCACGGGAAGAAGTGCAGAAATAGCACATCGCTTAAACTGAGAGAGAGAGTTTGTGTGTGTGTGTGTGTGTGTGTGTGCGCGTGCATGCAGGATGTTTGATGGAGAGCATGTCATAGGGTCAGGTTGGATACTGAAGTCACCAGCAGAGAAATGGACAATTTACTCCACCTGTGTGTGTGTTTTTGTGTGTGTGTGTGGGTGTTTGCACACGCACCAGATGGACTGAAGTGAGCAGTCACCCTTACCAGAGGTCATTTAAACATATTCTTGTGGGAACGCAGCAATACCAGTCACCACATATGAGAAGGCTTCGTTCTCTCTATATAATATGACATTTTCAATGAAGTTTGTCCTTTTTGCTGCAGCCATTTTTCTTATAATGAAAAGTGATATTTATACCTCACCTGACCACTTGGGACTTAATGTTTTTGATTTTCGCCATTGTGTCATGAGTTCTTTTTTGCCTGTGTGTTGAAATATTGGATAGGAATAGAAAACTGTTTTTAACCCTGAGCCAACAGTGAGCCTCCAAGTCAACTGACAGTACATCTTGGCTGTCTGTTAGTTGAATGTAGCATTTTGTCATCACCTACAGAGTATATATTTAGAGACAAAAACAGTTTAGCCACTGTGACAGGAAGTAACTGTTGAGCTCAATACCTAAAACTGTTGCGTTTTCCAAACATATGATTTTAAGGCTTTTGGCAGGTGCTATCATATAGGCACCTTACATGGGTAGCAGATGTGGAAAAGCTAAGCTTTATAATGAACTCAGTTGCAACAAATGATCATTTAATTTATTAATTATTTTTTCAATTACTCTGTTGATTGGGCAATAAAATTAAACCAAATAGTGAATAAATGATCAGTGTTTTCCATGCGGGGAGGACTTTTCTTGAGGATTTTTTCCAAACTATTTTGTTGATTACCAAAATTGTTAAAAAATAACCGTAAACAGATTCAAGGTCATGAATCTGATAGACGCATGTTGGCTAATTTACTGAAAGTCTTTTGAAAGACTGTTTTTCATTTTCATTTGTTCTTATTTCCAGGCAATTGACACCATGATTGTTCTTGGTGACAAAATTTGTTTCTTCCACTGTATCACAAAACCAGTATGGGTGATGCAGAGCTGGCATGTGTAGACAACTGTGGGCACACCAGAGTGTTTGAGGATGCAGGCTAGTCTGTCACCCACCACATATCTCAAGTTCACACACTCAAATTGCTGTAGATATTTACATCCTTGATATTTTAGACACCACCACTATGAGAGGGGCCACTTTAAACTCTGTATTCTCTTTTGACAAGAAAATTAATAAATGACATCAATCCTGACAGCATGTTGAATCTTTGATAAGCGGTAGTTGGTATTGTTTGTGAATAACGGAATGGTGAGAAGGCAAACATGCTGGTTGGCTTCTGTTAGAGTTTTCACTCTCTCATTTTCTGTCTCTTTCTCTAGATTAATGAACTCAGTCACATTCAGATTCCTGTGATGCTGATGCCTGATGACTTCAAAGCCAACTCGAAGATCAAGGTGGACAACCACCTCTTCAACAAGTGGGGAACTAGTTTTTTACAGAACTGAGAATTGAATTGAAAAGGAAGATAGAATTGTCCTGATATTACAGATTAGTTGGGGCGGTGGTAGCGTAGTGGTTAAGGAAAAGTTGTGGGTTCGAATCCCAGCTACCACCGTTGTGCCCTTGAGCAAGACACTTAAGGCACCTGAGTTGCTCTAGGGGAGACCCTGAACAATTGATAACTGACAAGTTGTAAGTCGCTTTGGATAAAAGCCTCTGCTAAACGCATAAATGTAAATGTAGTTGAATCATCTTGTAATGTTTTTGAAGTGATTTTGTTGCATCTTGTAGTGGGTTATATAAAGATAGTGTCATGCATAACAAAAACTGCTGAAAAGTGTGTTAGCGTAACACATTACTTTGACCATTGTTTTGTGCATCTGTAATATGTGCAAATGGTGAGGATGGATGTTTTTGTGATATTGAAAACCCAAGGGAAAACATGCCAAGCCATTTCAAGTTCAAGGAGTACTGTCCCCTTGTCTTCCGGAATCTCAGGGAGAGATTCTCAATTGATGATCAAGAGTACCAGGTAAGCTTGCTTTACTTCTTTCATGCTTAAGTCAACATGCTTGAAAAAAACAACACACACACTAGCTCTTCACACACACACACACAAACACACACACACACACACACACACACACACTAGCTCTTCTAAATCAAAGGCAAGCAGCCGCAGCAGCCTTGAAGCAGGAGAGCTTTCATCAGTCTGAGCCGCGCAGAGAAAAGAAGTGTCGGCTTGTCGTTTATCAGCTGAGTCCCCAGTCTCCTCAAGTCTCCTCAAGTGCGTAGGCTGCCAGGGGAACTTCTCTGCAGAGAGACAGAGAGAGAGAGAGAGAGAGGCAATGGCTGCAGTTTCATCCTGGGCTTTTTGCTTGTGACACCTGGCATGTGTCCCACAACTTTTTACCTTCACAGCTTATCCTGCAACAGGACAGATTTGTCAGACAGTCTTGCTTCTCATAATGGTACTGCTGTCAGATGCTAACGTGTAATGTGGACAGCATTAGACTTGCTCTGCTGTTTGGGTTGTGCGCAGGTGGACAGCAAAAATCCCTAAATTCATTGCCAGATGCCCAAACACAAAATGTACGGTGGCCTTGGCTCCTCTCCCAGAATTCCTCAGGACACGCGCCACACCTTGTCCCACTGCGCCACACCATGTCCCACTGCGCCTCCGCGGCAATAACCTTTAATCCATCTGTGTCTCAGAGCTGTGGGATAACTCTGCTGGTGTGGCCTTGCAGTTTATTAAGCTCTCTCTCCGTGGCATTTACATAAATCTATTTATGTGATGGCTAATACTCGCCATGCTACTTGGTTTTAGCTCATGATGTCAGGCATGGAATATGATTTCAAATAATCTCCATCTTTCTTTCCCTCGCTCTCCTTTCCTGCTTCCCTCTCTCCCTGTAACCCCCCCTGCTCCCCCGTGTGCTGTTTTCCCTGCACCATTGGCAGAACTCTCTGACTCGGAGCGCTCCCATCCCCAGCGATGCTCAGGGCCGCAGTGGCGCTCGCTTTCACACGTCCTACAACAAGAGGTATGTCATCAAGATCATCACCAGCGAGGACGTGGCTGAGATGCACAACATCCTCAAGAAGTACCACCAGGTGAGATGAAACGGCCAGGCTTTACAGGCATCTGGCATCTGCTGCTGCCTGCCAGGCATTTTCCATCTCAGGTGTCATTAGTCATGTTTTGGTATGTGGTTTTGTGTGTGTGTGTGTGTGCATCCTTTCTAGTACATTGTGGAGTGCCATGGAAACACTCTGCTCCCTCAGTTCCTGGGCATGTACCGCCTCACAGTGGACGGTGATGAGACATACATGATTGTCACACGCAACGTGTTTAGCCACCGCCTGGCTGTCTACAAAAAATATGACCTCAAGGTAAAGAACAGAAAGACAAAGAGATGCAGAACTGAAATTAGCTCTAAAATTATACCTGTGAAATGAATGGGAGCCAAGTCTGCTTTCTTTTTATGCACCTTAGGGATCTACTGTGTCCAGAGAGGCTAGTGACAAGGAAAAGGTAAGCAGTTTTTTGTTTGCAAATTAAACACTGAACAAATGAAATTGCAAAAGAGGCAGCCGGTGTTGCATGTATGCATTTGGAAACCCTTTCAGATATAGGGCATGAAACTTGCATGTGAGATCCATTGCATGTCTGCTTTTGGTGATGTTGCCAGTAAGATGCCTGGGAAGGCACCCCCTCAGCCCCCTGCTCCATGCCTGTGGTGATGACAGAACATTTATCAAACATTTCTAAAACAGTTGATAGTGTAGTTTGAGGTTTTTATTCTTTTCTTTTTGTGCTTTTCTCCTGTGCTCGTCTTCCCCATCACTGGTCTCCACTGGTTTTTCTCTGACCTTGCTTCTGCTTTACACTCTTTGGCAATTTGTAAAATCATGAAAGTAAAACTTAACTCAAAACTTAAATACATAATGCCTGACCTGAGAAAGATTGCAGTAGATGTGTGACTATGAGGTGATGCATGTGAGAAAATCAGGGATTTATACTCCACTAAAGCCCTCATCTTTGCAGATACTCACCATATGATCTGTAACCCTCACTCTGTAACAGCACAGCAATTACATCTACAAATGAGCACACAGCGCCATTCATTTGTGCTCCTGGGAAAGTTGAGTGAAAAGAGGTGTCAAAACACAGATGTGCCACTCACACACTGAAATTTGCATTTCATTACCAGTTCACCAAAAATCCAGGAAATCAATCACAACTACTTGTCTGGCATATGGTGAGCTTCATATGATTCACAACCAATAAAGGCATCTGCTTTACTGCCTGTAGTTAAACCATGGATGTATATCTAATCCAGCCTTGAAGGGAAACTAATTTATTTGAGGGGAAAAAACATATGTTTTTACAAGACAAGAAAATCTTATCAAAATCTTTCATAATCAACTTTGAATTAATCAGTGTCTTTGTACTTTCAACTTGACCGTTGTGAGTCTCTTAGGAAAGCTACAGAAAACAGTACCAAAAGCACCAAAAAAAGCAAAAGTGACGCGTTAATGACAGATTTTGATAAGATTTCCTTGTCTTGTCAAAACATATTTTTTCCCTCAAATAAGTTAGTTTACCTTCAAGGCTGGATTAGATTGTTAATAGATTGTTTAAAACGCATGACAGGAAATCTTTGCCTGGAATCCTGTTCTATAGTCAGATGAAATGAAAACTGACCTCTTTGGTAATAAATACTCAAACAAAATAGTTTACTGAAGGCAAAATCAGTCATCCGCTACTGCTATCGCCATCCCTTGATCTCAGCCCTATAGAAAACCAGTGGGATGAGCTAAAGAGGAGAATGCATCAGAGAGGATCTAGGAATTTGGACAATCCTCCGAGATCGTATGTAGAGTAATGATCCGAAATCCCGTATTGCATTCTCCAACCTTATGGAATGTCACATGAGCCCCTGAGCAGTTTTATTGGCAAAGGTTGGCTTTCCAACAGGGGTCATACATACATACATACATACATACATACATACATACATGCCATACATTTTTGTTCAAGATATTTTTTTCCTGTATGATGCACTTTCAGTACCTTTTTTTATACCTTTTTTTGCTCCACTTTGTCACAGGTAGTAATTAAAGGTGGGGAGCCTCTGAGTCTCCATGAAAATGTCTTCATAATGAGTTTAAACTAGACAACTACTGAAATGTAAGAATATGATGTAACTGTTCTGTTCACATTGTGTTGTTTGGCAACCCACTACTGTTAGCAGCTCACGTATGAGCAGGAAACGTCCTTCAACAATGGACTTGTTACCTCTTATCCTCAGAAGCATCCAAGTGTTTATGTTTATGTGTCTCTTATACATGCATCATGTATGGGCATGTGGATGCAGTGCATGTGCATCTCTGTTTTACTAAATACTGCATGATGTAATTCTCTAATGTGATGGAGAATCCCTCTGTTTCTGCACCCTTAAAATATGACACATAGACAACCCAGACCTGAGCAAACATGAAGCGCCAATATGTATATACATTTGTTGTAGCTTGGTTTAGAACTGAGATCTGTGGAAATCTGCGCTTCAAGTTTCAGTGATGATGTTCTCTTTCTATGTAGTATGGTGTAATGTATGTTAAAACCAGTACAGTTTTATTTTGGATGTCAGAGCAAATTGATCACCACTGTTTCCTGGTGCATTTCCCCTCATTCTACTCCCATGTTGGTGATCATCCTTAGCTGGTCATGAATCATTTTCGTTCATTAACAAACTTAGAAATAACTTAACAATGTTACTCACTGTGCTAAAGTGATCATTAGAGACACTGCATGTTTGAGAGGGCCTAGCTCATGTTATTTACAGAAGGCAAACAGTACTGTACAGCTGTACTGCAAACTGTCTTTGCTGGACTGAATAAATGAATGCTGATGTAGGCTTCAAATCCAATAAAATGCGATACAAAACTTATGGAGGATTGATGCGTTGATCACTACCATGGGAAGGAAAGACTGAACTATAAAGTTTATTATACAATTGTCAGTACTGTAGAAGATAATGTCATACAATCATGCATGTACTGTCATTTTAGGCTTTCTGATTATCTGAGTCGAATCTGAAATTGGTTATTGAAGCTTGTGCTTTCTGGAATATTTTAGCTATTTCTTACATACAGATTTGTATTATTTCCTACATACAAATCACACTTGTTAAATGTTGATATCCTATTCAAATTCTGTTTGTCAGCAAAAAACAATGGTGAATTCATTTCAACAAGATTCATTCCTAGCTGTTTCCACTGGGTCCTCTGATCTTCCCGGTGGGATTCCAGGCAGCACAGGCTCCTGAGGTTGTGAGTTGATAATGAACTAGACTTGCTGCTTCTCCTTCCAACTTCCTTAGCAACCACGGCCACCCGAGGAGGGCGCCCCTCCAGCTGCGCCCAAGTCTCGCATGAGCCAAAAGCTGCAAACCATCCGGATCGCCACCCGCTTTTACTGTGCCATCAAACACGTAAGGACCCGCTGGCAGGACGTGTACCCGCCCCCCCCTTGCCCCCCACCAATATGCCTCATGCATCTGACCAGGCCTCAAGCTTCAAGGCTGCCATAACTGCAGCTTCAATGTATAGAGTATGCAGGCTTGTCTGAATATGTCCTGGAGGAAGATGGGGAGCACCCTTACTCTCTTTGACTGTTTGGGGGTTTTAAAGAGTAACACGTAAGGGAGGTTTATTTAAAGAGGACCGCACTGAAGAAACAGCAGCCATGAGACTCTTTTGAGTCATGTGGCCTGCTCACTGGCTGCTGTAGAGGCACTGAGTGTGCAGGACATGTGGGGTCAGGGGTCACTAATGAAACTGTTCCGGCTCCAGGCACATTAGCATTATAGCTAACTAGGATTTGTTCTATACATGGCTCCTGTCTGTCAGCCATAAATGTGACATTTTTGTGTATGGAGAGCAAATAATGTAGCTCACATCCAGTGATCTCACCAGCATCTTTCATGGTCTACACCTGAATGTGTTTTAGTGCACCTTTGGTTTGCTTCATATTAGCAGTCAGTGAGTGTGATATTACCATACTGAAGTAATGTGTGTCATGCTATATTCAGAAAAGTCACTCTTTAAGCTTTCTTCCCGCTTTTAGAATAAATGCAAAATATGTTTGAAATAATTTAGTGTCTCACCACATACACACATTGTTTAATTAGTGGAAGAGCTAAAAGAGGTCTTTAAATGCTCATTTAGGTGATGTCTTGTAATCTTCTTCATGATGATTCTTTTTTTGTCCAGACTAAAGAGCTCCCTACATACAAAGACAATGACTTCATCAACGATGGCCAGAAAATCTACATCGACGAAGAAAACAAAAAAACGTTCCTGGAGAAGCTGAAGAATGATGTTGAGGTTTGTCCTCTCCAAGTGTGAGACCTAATGAGAATTCTTTTGACATGTTTTTTGGCTCCTGATTTCACTAGCATGAAACATGCCTCCTCCCCTCTTCCTCCTTGTCCACTCAGTTTCTGTCCCAGCTGAAGCTGATGGACTATAGCCTGCTGGTGGGCATCCATGATGTGGAGCGTGGGGAACAGGAGCAGCCCGAGGAAGAGAGCGAGGACAATGACGCTGGAGAGGAAGAAGGGGCTGAGAGTGACGGTGGAGCCACAGGCACCCCTCCCGACAGCCCCAGCAACACCCTGGACAGCAACAAGCCGCTGGGGCCTGGCGAGTTCGACCCTACCATTGACGTATACGCCATCCGGAGTCATGACAGTGAGTGAATTCCTGCTTGAGTTTGGGAGTAGTTTGGGTTTCATTCCCAGCAAGGGTACTCTATGGAAATGCCTTGATTTATTGTCCATTTACCTTTTGAAGTCCTAGATTTAGCGAAGTGTACTTCCTTTAAGTTACATAAATGTCTTCATAAGCTTCATAAGTTTTTAGAGCTTTTCAAAGTTTTCTAGAGATTGTAACAGTGGAAATAAAAGCTTATTTGGAAGTAGTCCTCAAACATAATAAGTGTATGAAGTATGAAGCATGTTTTACAAGGTTTTCTGTCTTTGCATCAGATGCACCTAAACGAGAGGTCTACTTCATGGGAGTAATTGACATTCTAACACCTTATGACGCAAAGAAGAAAGCTGCTCACGCAGCCAAAACAGTAAAGCATGGGGTAGGTATCAGTGCTATTGATTCTCACATCAAAGAGTAGTCTTTCCAAATCATTTAAAATTATCCACTGCCAGTTGGACATGGATCTGTTTTCTGTGGGATTAGATTGCAAATTAGTGTCATAAAATGTTTAATGTGTTTTTGACACAAAAGAGGAGTTAAATCAATATTGGCAATCTGTGACACTTTTGTCATAAGCATCCTCTTGTTTGAATAAATATGATGTAAGTATCTTTTGATATACTGTATTGAAAGGGATATAACCTGTTGGCCCAAATATAAGAAAAAAAATTTTTCCTGTAAATACTTCGAAAAAAAGGGGGGTCATCTTATATTCACGGACTAGACAAAAATAGGGGGAAAAAATATAAAGGGCGGAGAACAATTTTATGTTAAATGAACCGGCATCTTCTCATAGGCCTACTGCTATGCATGATGGAGAGGTAAGAGAATGTCTTGAACAAATTCAAATTTAGTGGTTTAAAAGAATGGCTAGGTTTACATGCGCTTCAGTATCCCTTGAGCCAGCGTTGATAATATTAAGGATACCATGTTCAAATGTGCACAAAGCCGGGACATTTCATAGCCGATCATATTCCCGATACACAAGGGCATGTACTCTCTGATGTGGCACAATGGACTATGGTCTTGCCCAGCAGCTGCACAGACTTCAAGGAGAAAGTCTTCAAGTCTTTTCAGCGGTAGTCAATGATCAAACTGACGAACTCATACCCTCTCGATCAGATAGGCCAGGGGTTCCCAAACTTTTCCATGACAAGGCCCCCCATATACCAGTAGATTTCAGGTAAGGCCCCCTATATGGAATGTATGTTACAAAAACTATGCCCTCAGTGCTCTCTTGGGGATTGTGGCTTGCTGCACAAATGTTGCTGACGTCCTGCTCAGATGTTCTTCCTTTCATTTAAAGTCGAACAACTTTTCGGCCTCCACTTGATGTTTTTGATTCAAATGGTGATGGAGTTTGGATGGTTTGAAGGACTCGTTTGAGAGGATTTCAAAGGAGAGAACACATTTGGGGAACTCGTATCCATTTTTATGCGTGACTGTAAATCCATACTTACACATGTGCTACCTTATACATGTGCATCTTTCTTGGCCAGTTCTTCTGAGTTTTCCCAGTCACATCAGATGTTTAGTCATGGGGGTTATTAGGCTGCTCATCAGGTCTTTTTCTTTTCTTTTTGCTTTTAGCAGAACTAGCTGGCTAGCTAAAAAGTGCAAAAGGCTGTCACCAAGGCTAGTCTGGTTTGTTTACGTGAACACAATCGGATGTGTTTGAATGTCAGCCAATCTGAAAGAGATTACGGACAGTAAAAATGATAACAACGATACTACTAATGTTCAGATATGCAACAAATCGGAATAGTTTTACAGTTTTATTTATTCAGTTATTTATTTGCCTTTACTTTTCACTCCAACTTGCTGCGGCCCCCCTGGCGCCCCCTCCTGGCCTGAGAAAGGCATTGCTGATCAAACAGCAGTGTTTTCCAACATGCCAACACATGTTACTATTGCAAAGAAAAGTTGAAAATCAGTCACTGAAGTGGAAATGAGAGAAGCGAATCACCATTGTTTGAGTGTCTAGCAGTAGAGGCCAACTTGCCCCTTTTAGGCTGTTAGACTCCTATTGCTAATGCACATGGTTTTTTGTCTGGTAGATAGTCTACAGTGTGTTTGACTGTCATGTAAATGATCACTCATATGGTACTATTCATTCAGTTTAAATGGGACAGATTTATCCATAAGATGAATAAACTTGTTCTCATGCTATGATTTATAGTAATTATTATTTTTAACTAACTTTTCAAATTTCTTTCTGTGAGTTTTCACTAGCATTTTCACTAGCATTTTCACTAGCATTTTCAAATCAAATGATTTTGTCTACATTTTTTTTTTTTCTTTTTTTCCACAAAAATTTGTTTGGAAAGGCGGGGTTGTCTTTGGGCCATTACGGTAGTATGGGTAGTGGTATACAGAAATCATTGAACATCTGGATGAAACAGTTCCATCTGGTGGGATTAAAAAGAAAAACATGGTGCTCATTTTTGCTTACCTCTCTCAATGCAGTCTGGAGCAGAAATTTCAACTGTGAACCCTGAGCAATACTCCAAGAGGTTCTACGACTTCATCACCACCATCATGTCCTAATCTGGCGTGAGCTAGAACTGGGAGTGGTATTCAGCAGGGCTGGATGGGGACAAAGCTCCTGCCTCAGAAATGGAACCGGCAGAGATCATCTTGGGCTCTCCGCCCAGGACAGTTTACATTTTGTTTCCTGGGTTTTTATTATTAATATTATTATTACTATCATTATTATTATTATTTCTTCAAATAATAAGGGTGGGAAAATGTAATGTAGTTATGTGTCAAATATATATACCTGTATGTTAGATATTGTTGAGTGGGAAGTTGAGTGATGTTCTTGTGAGTTCTACTGTATTTTACATACCCACTGGCATTGTCAAAGCTGCTTTATATTACGTTTTATTTGTTTACTTTTTAAAAAATATATTGCTGAGATGGTGTATCTAAATGAAAAAGCATGTTGCTCTTTGCCTGTGGAACTGAAATGTGATATTCAATTTTTGTTTATAAGTGTTTCTGTTTACTTTATATTTGGGAAAAGGAAAGAAGGGAATCTAAGAGGAAGGATGAAACTCCCTCAGTGTTTATGAGGGCTTACACTCAGAGTGTACATTTGATGGATTCGCCCATTCAAAATGGACTCCAAAAATGACAATGTTAAACTTTGCACTTATTCTAATGCACCAAAATGCTTATGCAAATGAAACTGGTTGCAGAAAAAACAAAGAGAAATGCAATAGTAGACGTACGTTACGTTAGTTCATAGAGTTGTAAACCACATACCACATTTGGCATAAACCACAATATTATAGTCTAGAGAGTTGAAGAGATATGGTCTGTTGTATTGGTTTTCTTTTTGTTTGTTCGTTTGGTTGGTTGGTTGGTTGCTTGTGTTTTTGTTTTATAAAGCGTACAATACAATATATATTTTTACATTTGTTTGTTTTAATATGACAAGAACAAGTGTTAGTTAGTATGCCATTCTCTTGCGGGGGATGCAAAACTTTTCAAGGAATTCTAATGCTTTGTCAAGCATTGCAGCACATCAAAGAATGAGAGAATGTTGCCTAAACCAACAGGATATGTTTGTGTTTCTTTTCTCATAGCTGTGATATGGTGTAGTTTTGGCATAATGTAAAGTGCAGTATGTGGATGTATTTGTTTTCCTCGGCATTTTAATTAGCAATTCTAAGCAATCCTAAAAATATGCTAGGTGATGTTCTAAATATTTACACTGTGCGAGGGGTGTGCCTTTTTTTTACTCTGAATTGTTTAATTTTATATTTCTTTTTTAAAATAAAAGATTGAATATGTTATTTTTTAAAATGGATATATATAGAAAGAATATTGAGATTGCTCTGCTGTTCTGATGTAGACATGGTATATGTTAACTTTGTGATTTATCATTGAATGTTTATTGAAATGTTTATTGAAAGCTAAATGACCCAGCAAACCTTTAACTTATCGACTTTGCTGTGGGTTCATTACCCGCTACTAGTCTCTACTTTAACAGTGTGTACCTGTTTTGCTGCTTCTGTCAATGGCTGTCTCAAATTGGATTGTTGGACCCTAAATTATTGGAGTTCATGGCTGGTATTTGTAGCCGACTGGACGTTGAACACTTTAAAGCCTGCACTACCCATTCAAACATTATTTAAACAGAGGTGTAGATGATGCAAAAATGAAACCTTGAGCCATGTCATGTGCATAGGATTTTCCAGAAGTTCTTTGTTAAAAAAAATGCCTTTATACATGAATTTGAACTTCTCAAACTTGACTTAAGATCCTCTCACTAAAAGGTGAAATCATTTTTAGCAGTAGATAAACTTCCCAGGCATTTTTAGCTTTTCAATTTATAACCCTATGCAGTGTACATTTATAAAAGGTTCCAGTAAGTTAACCTTAAGAAGGAGCATTAAACTGCTCCATACCCCCATGGTGATATTAGTACAACACTCACAAATTTGAGGAGGAGCATGTAAATGATAACAAGGTGCTGTCCATCATCAATCTAGTGACAGTAAGAGCATTGTAATCCATTGTTGTCTCTGCATCATAGTTGTTGTGAATCCAGTTGTGGGAGCCCGCGTCAGTCTCATGTTCATGTGCTGTAATGCACCCTATTCTCATGTCACTCCTCAATAAAACAAAACATTGCTCTGCCTGGTCTTTGGTCTTACATTATTTGGGGATTATGAAAGTATCTTAGATGTCCTGACAATTAAGCTTGGATGTCTTGACAACTTTTCTGACTAGATGAGAATAAATGTAAATATAGCCCTAGTACTAAGCAGAAACAAGAAAAAAACTAACTTTACTTTATAAAATGTTGCAAAAATCTCTTATTAAATGCCAGTAAGACTAGAGCTATCTGAAATCATGTAATTCAGTCTTGAGTGTCAAGTGGTTGGAGTACCTAATTTACTGTGATTATGGCAAATCTGCACAACATGCAAGGTGTGGCGGTTACCGGCAGGAGGCGACATGTCACAGATTTTTCCCAGCGCTCCACAGCAGGTACTTGTGCAAGCCGGAGCGCTGTCAATCAGTGCGCAAACCGACACCATAACCTCTCCCGAAGACATGAATAAAAGCTACCGGTCTGGAGTTAATAATCTGCGTTTCTTTGCTACATCAGAGGGAAGCTAAGAAGCCGAAATTCCCAAGTAAAAAAAAAGGAAAAGAAAAGATTTGAGCTGGTGATGGGTCAAATTTGACCCCAAACAACTGAACAAGTGTTGTTACATATTTAAGGCCTAGCCTAATCTAAATATACACAGCCCATAGACTACTTAGTACAGTTTATTCAGATGTTGTGGACTAACATTTTTAGTAAAATAGCTAATGCATCTACCCTACCTTTTTTAGCCTACTGTAAAATGTAGGCACGCCGATTGAGGATTAGGTGGTTATTTTCATACTTGTCCGGAAAATGTTTTTGTGCTTAACAGGTTATACCGGTCTGTCATATATTTTAGACTACGACTAAAAATAACTGTACTTATTTTTCAATTTGAATGATGTTAGGTTACCGATCTTGGGATCCTGCGGCCTAAGTCTGGCATTATGGATTATCAGCTCTTTTGTTGCAATCTTTGGTCTTTTTGTGGTTGTAATATTGCCTATTAATGGGCCTATTAGTACAACCTAATCATTCACTGATGTTCCGGTGAAGGTGGCGTGTTTTGGCGATCTGCATTTAGCGTTTGCCCCCTACGATCATGACCTAGGTCAATTGAACAATTTATGGAGCAGCCTCGCGAAGTTCTCATCTGCTCGAACAACAGCACAGTTCTCTGGGGTTGGCTAAATTTATGCATTTAAGTATAATAATGTCTGCGTATTAACAATGCAATAAAGGTCGCTGCTATGTAGCCTAACTGATTGCAATGTATATATATTATTTTATTTTATTTTTCCTTTTATACGGGCTCAGTTTATTGGGTTATGCCATCTATTGCGCTATAATTCTGCTTTAAAAATGTATTTACTTTTTGTAAAGAGGGCAAGGCCTATTGCATCAGGCAGGCCAACTACCTTTGCCTCAAATGTTAATGTCAATGTATGCCTTTAATGTCTAATTAATATAAAATTAACTACATTATACCTTATATCGTAGGCTACACAGGCCGATGTTGCGTGTAAAAATGTTGCGTGTAAAAATTTATAGGCCTAATATAAAAATATATATGTGTTGTCTACCTGATATTTTTATTGTTGGACAGTTTGTAGCCTATATATGAATCAGACTGAAGATCATACAGCCACAACCACTTTCCGGAATGTGAAAGTGTAAAAATGACCGACACGGGCTTCTGACTTATCGCCCAGAAAGGTTAAATGATTTTACTTCAATTACAAAAATAAATCTCTTTAACAATGACCATCGAGCCGAAATAAACAAATTAAGGCTTATAATTCAAACTATATTAGATTGAGAAACGTAACACTGGAAGAGAAGCGTGATCTTTGACTGTGCAACCAACCAGCTTATTAAAAAGCTGTTGGCGCATTGAAAGTGACAGCAACGGCAACCTCTAACAGACTATGAGCCTAGGCCTACTTAACAATAGGCAATAGGTCAAACTTTGCAAGTAATTCATATGGTTTGCCTTCGACCAAGTCAAACAACACAAACAACATTTTCATGTCAAAAATGCTCATTCCCACTGCCCCACAGATTTGTTGGTCTGTTACTGCTACTGCTGCTGCTGCTACTGTAATTTCTGTTATCCCTCTTATCCCTGCATCCCAGAGCCATGTGGCTTGAGGATTCACAGTGATTATCCTCTGCTGCATGTGGCTTGTTCCCTGAAAATGTGAAAGTATAAAAATTAGTCATCACACCAACAATAGAATTTCATAATAAAATGTAAAATGTTTATTTATACAGGTTTCATCCTCCTCTATGCAGCAATGGTAAATGGTACAATAAGTTTAACAAATAATGTGTGGGTACAAGTATTCATGACAGCAAACACTAAAGACTGAGACAGAGCAATAGCCTCATAAAGGCTTACACAAATATATCTTCTCAAAATGATACATTGACCCCCTTCATGGCCACGTTCCGTTTTTTTTGGCCTGATGTTCCAATGTCACAATCTACGTCCTCTTAAAGGATCCTATTCAATTTAGTGAAAAGAAAAAAAACTGAGAACATGTCTTCCTTATTCACAAGAAAGTCTGAAAAACATAATACTGTCTTTAAGTTCAAAAATAAGGCTACATCATACACCTAAAATCTTCAGGGGCAACTGTGGCTTGTCTCATTTAAGAAATCTCAAGTCCCAGATTTTTTTTAAAATGACAGAGAGAATGAAACATAAATTACAATATGGGAAGTCAACTTTAAACCAATATTAGAACAACTGAAAAGTAAAACATTCTTCAGAGCAAACTCGTCTGAAACTTGAAAGCCTCAGAATTTCAACTTGGTCAAAAAAATAAAATAGAATAAAAAATAAAATAAAATCTATATGTCCGGGTAGAACAGCAGAGTCATTTGTGTGCAGTTTTTATTTAGGGCCTACTTACATCTTCATGTGATGACGTCAAAATATCTGCTTTTCTTTTTTTTTGCTTTTCAACAAATGAACACAACTACCCCCAAAAAACAAACAAACAAACAAACAGATCAGGTCTGTTGGCATGGACAGGGACAGAACAGGGGTCAGTCTTTGGTCAAGTCACCCCAGAGGGGGTGAGCCATTCACAGCCGTGGGCTTGCTGGCTTTGCTGTTCAGGGGTAGCTGTCTGTTTGCTGGGCCAGGGCTGCTGGTGGTGGTGGTGGTGGTGGGTGTGGAGGCAGAGGAGGACAGGCCATTGAAAGTGGAGCTGTATGAAGGGCCTGACTGGTCAGACTGGAGACCAATGCTGGGGTTGGCTGGCAAGGAAGAGGAAGAGGAAGAGGTGGAGGAGGTGGTGGGGGTGGCGGCGGTGGTGGTGAGGTCGCGGGCAGCAGGGCTGCAGGGTTTGTCACTGCCAGAATCACTCTCCACCTCAGGCCGACTGCCCGTGCTACCACCACTCAGGTCCTCTCTGGGACTGCTGAGCTTAATCTTTTTACAGCTGGGCCGCACTCGGTACTTCAGGGGCAGTGGTCCATTCTGGAAGATGAATCCAGTCATTCAAGTGCATTCAAGATATATGCAAACAGTAATATTCATAGTATCCATAAATATCTACATTAGAAATAAAACCTCAGTCAATTCAAGACCAAAAAATTATGATGGAAGAGTGAAATTTGGGAAAATTCTGTACCCTTCTCCAGGTGTAGATATAAGCAATGTCCATTAATGTATAATAATCTTTTAGTGGTTCATCTTCATACATAACATCAATCTGTAAGAGAGAAAACATGAGCAAGCTGTAACATTACGCAAATGAATGCACCAAATACGCCTACAATACTAATCATTACACAATGATTTAACATAAGCATAAAATTATTTGAAATCTAACTCATTTGTGAGTGTTCTCCTACCTGCAAGGTGCACGGTATGTCCATTTTACTCCGCAAAAATTTCCTGAGGTGCATGACAGTCATTGCAGCTGGACACTGCAGGTATCTTTTCACACTCTACAATAAAAATAAACAACTGAATCCAACAACAATGGAGAGAATTGAAAAATCATGGTCACTTGTATTTTTCCAACTGAACTATTGGACAGTCTTTATCCTGTTTGGTCTCGGAACAGTCACCATAAGTCTTTTCACCTCTTTGCTGGCAGTTTTACCCTCCTCAGATCTTTCTTGTCTGTAAATGATGGCAAAAACAGGTTTCGACAAATCAACTTCCTACTGAATAAATATCAACATGCCAACTATTTTTGCAAATTTTGCACAAAATCTAAAACAATGACACTCACAAGCAGACATAAAAGCCATCTGGGAAGTTTCAAAACCTTACTTGTTTTGGTCAAAGAATTCTATGGAGAGGCTGATAATCTCTTCGTCTGTAATTATTCTCTTGTCCTCATCAGCCACCTCCCCTCTGTCCTCATTTGATCCATTTGCAGCTGAAACAGGAGGCGAGTTAAAAACAATCAATCAAATAAAGAAAACATAAATCATTCACTCAAAGAAACAACTTAACCCTCTGTGCACACATGCAAGTGAATTACTTTGTTTAGTTTACCATCAACTGAAGGATGAGCAGCATAGAAATCTCGTCTCCGTTTCATTTCATCTGAGAAAATATATGGCGGTCAGTTATATACCAAAAAACCAAGTCAATAGTCTTTTATGTTGAATGTGAACCTACTTTTGAAAAGACCTGGCACCAACTTGTACACAATGTCTTGAAGAGTCTTGTCTGACCTTTCATAAGAGGAGGAAAAAAGTTTCGGTCTCTTCCGCTTTGTTATAAATTATACCTGCAATACATATTTCAGTCTCCATACTAAAGCTTTACAAATATAACAGGATACACTGTACCTTATATTGAGCAAAGGTTTTGTTTTGTGGACCTGCACATCACAAATAGGGCAGTACTTGCTCGTCTCCAGATACCTCACAATGCACATTTTGCAGACTAGGGACACAGATATAATTTTTCAGACATAATAGACAAATCTGTTTTGTAGCTTTATATTGCAATCAGTCGGGCAGTGAAAATGGGTTAAAAGAATGAACTTACAGGAATGTAGGCATTCAACAATGGTTGTGGCATCTATGAAGTAACCTCCACATAATACACACATCAAGTGGGGATTCAGCTCTGTTATCTTAATTCTTGTTGTTCTGTGCATCATGAAAGTCTTTTGCATAAGAACAATAATAAAAACAAGTAAATTATGATGAGACAAAAGTATTCTTTCATTTACAATTCTAACTTGTAGCTATATTGAGAACAATGGGGACAATTTGGTATCAAACATTTTAAGTGACTGCTCCAAGACGTTTGAAGATGCACACAGACACACAACACGAAACTTAATGGCCGTGAATTGATGTAAATAGACTACGCCAGAACGCATTCATTGCGCAAGACGTAACCCCCCCACAGGCAATTGAGTCAGCAGACCTACTGCGCATAAATGTCTTGGTGACCCAATCGTAAAGATGGTTATGGATAGATGCCAAAATACCAGCGCCTAACAGTTGCTATAGCAACCGGTAATATTTGGCACCTTGCCAATTGAGGGGTGAGTCTTTCTGAGGTACGAGTGTTGTATTTATGGCGTAAACCACTGTGACACAAATACTGCCGTCCATGCCACATTATCTGTTTAATTTTAGCGGCACGCGTTCTCGGCAACCCGACGTGCAGTTCATACGTGGCTGCCATTTTGGCAGACAGACCGTTTCATGCGCGAGTTTGTTCACGTGAGTCTGCGAGTAGCCTAAAATAGTTTTTTTCTGATATTTAATGATGCGTAGTCAGTATATGCATCAGAGTGCATCTAGGCTATTCGACAGTCGAGATATAGGGCTATCTGAATTCAGAATTAAGTCCAGAGCTGAAAAATATAGTGCATGTAAATAGCTTAAATAAAACATCTTAATTCGTGCTATTGGGTTGGCCACCTAGGCCTATTTGAAGTTTCAGAGAGGGGTTTCAGTGGATCCAAAGTTGGGAAAACGCTTTCTCCAAGACTTATTTCTTCCGTGTACAGATAGGCCTGCAGTTTTTTTTTTTTTAAATCAAAGGGGGTATATCGTACATCTTTAATTAACTATGCCGTTTGAGAGCATCGCGCAATTTGGATAGAGAAAAGTAACAGGGAAAGGATTGGCTGTTGTTCCACGACCGTAATGGGCTGTTGTCTATCGGGGAGAAAATGAGACTGGCGCCAAAACTATGCCATAAGTTCAAAAGAGTGCTGTATTATGCAGACACTGCTATATTCCAAAAGATGTTACAGTAACAAGCGCAAGTGACCGCAATCATCTTAGGTTGATTAATCTGTCACTGATTTAGGAGATGATCACAGCTAAAGGCGAACCTCTGACTCCCTTTCCAAGAGTGTGGAAGGTTGCGACAAGTGACAAGAGATATTATTCGCCAATCCAACTAAGTCAAGAAATAAGATCCCATTAACATGCTGTAGGCTATGTCCAAAACAGTGACTAACTGTCTAACAGTCAACACATAATGCAACCACTACAGCCCAACAGAGACATGTTAATGACTGACAGATTTCTTGAGATTAGCCTGTATCCCATGTTGACTGGAAGAACCCGTCAATGTGTTTGTTACGGCTATTGCCACTTTTAAAAACTTCCTGTCCAGTGCAGTAGGCTACAAGCTGTACAGTACAGCCAGTACTCGGCCGTGGTAAATCATAAGATTTACATATGCAGCTGATGAGAACAACACAAATGTATGCTCTCAACCATCCTGGAATAGGCTATCTTATTAGAAGACATCATGACGATTGAGTGATCTGACAAGGCGACACTTTTTTTTTTTTTAACATTGATGAACTTCTTAACAGTCCAGCGATACGGTTAATCAGGCTAAAATACTGTTTATATTTTTGGTTTGTTTTTGCATGTTTATTGGCCGCAGAGCATTCGCACCCAAGGCCATATTTTTCACACATTTTTTGATAGGCTACTCATGATTTGACAAGGCTCTAAAGCATAAATGGCATATCAACACTTCGCAGGGCTCCCACAAAAAAAAGTTATAAATTAAGCCAACAGAATACACTTTAAAATTAAAGCTATTGTAAGTGAAGACGGAACAGACAATGAATTACTGTGGTTGCTCAAATTTGCCTAAGCAGGGGACGACATCTTCTTGGTAGGCTACACAAAATGCAGAAGAACCAAAAGCGTCATAAAACGAGCAAACAAAACATATGGGCGACATTACATTAATCCTGGGTGTTATAGGTTAATGGGTTCATGAGGACACATTTTATTTCAAATCAACCCGATTTGAAACCACACTTCCTACTGCATCCACATGTCACGAGAAACCTCTGCTTACGAACATAAGTTCATAAAATTCTAAAGGAGCAATCAAATCTCCAACTGTCAATTTTGTCCATCACTACATCACCAGTAGTTCTCATTCCTATAATATCAACTCATCATTATGAGTGGGAGGACTTAAATAACTGTTAAAATGTCATCCATCCTTTGATCTAGCCCATTGCTCCATTGGCTTTACTCAACCTGACGTACTCTTCTCATGTCCAGGAAAGCAATTTAAAATGGTATAAGTATTCGAATGTATTGAATAAGATCTGCATGTCATTCCGGCACTGGTTTTGGGCGCACGATGATGGTATGTGACAAAGACAGAAACATTTTAAACATTTCTGTAGAGAGCAAAGAGCATGTTCGCACCAACCAAGCAGTCAACAACAGCTACTCCCGATAGCGGTACGAATATTTCAGTAGCCTATATCACACCATCACTCGCCATTCATAATTTTTAGGTCAATTCCATTGTACTTACCAGGTTTATCCAAGCTGGTATACACACAAGATTTACAGACAATGAAACTTGAAAGTAGATCAGAAAAAAATGAATGCAACCAAAGCGGCCATCTTGGATTGAGCTGCAGACGCTGTCAATTGCAAGAGCTCTAACGCACCACCGTCGAGTTCATTGTAGTTACGCAATTGCCTTCTACGCGCCACGGAATGTCTTAAACATTCAAGGTGACGGAATGGTTTGATCCCTAAAGCAATTGTTTCACTTCCCTAATCGAACTGTTGTGGTCTATCCCCCAATTCAGCGGTTTAAAAAATGCCGTGTCTGATGGTTCAGTGGAAACTGACACCGTCCCCAAAATGGCTTGTAGTTCGACCGCCCCGCGCTGTCACGTGGTCCCATTCCTGAGGGTAGCCTGGGAATTAGAAGCGGTGTGTAGGAGATCATCAATACCCCGACCTCGGAGGAGGGTCCCCTTTGTCTTCGGTCTCTCCTCCAGCACCTTGTGCGTCAATCAGTGGCAGAACAGACATGAGATGTACCTGCGCTTCCTACTTTACCAACGCCATGGAGCAGACAGCTAACAATTCGAATTGGTAGCATAAATAACGCAGTTTGAGTTGTTTTTATACCTTAATTGCCTTGACGACCAAAGTTGAATGCGCAGAGGAGTAGACCGTTGTGAATGTAGTCTACATGAGTAGCCATCTAAATGATACTGAAAAGTAATGGCCCAAATAGACAACCCAAATGATTAATATTATATAAGTTACTGTTTTCAGTAATCCTTGTCTTATTGTTTACTATCGACTAATTAGCTTCAAATTAGTTATCTTATGTGCAGTTCATTATTTGTAATACTGTAGCTTAAGTGTAGTCTACTTTAGAAAACGTGGCTATACAAACCGAGGCCATGTGCTAACTAAGAACACCAGTGTGTAAAAAAGATAAAAAATGAACCATATATAATAACCACCATAGGCAGCCACACATAAGTATATATGCGCGTTTGGAAGAGGCTCAGCTGATTCCCACGACCGAACCTAATTCGAGCTGAGTCTTGGTACGCCAGATGAGAAAGAAGCACTTCACCTGACGTTATCTGTAGGCTAAAAGAAACTCCTTTATGTGAAGAGTAGCTGGAGTAGTCTAATCAAATGGAAAAGGTATACGGGCCTATCGAGATAACGCACACTTGGCCTGAACCTTTTTCGATATTTTTCATTTTGGCGTTGAGACAGATCATCAACTACAACTAAGAAACAAATGAACATGGTGTATCTGAGTTTTTAAACAGGCTTATCTTGTTGCGCGCAAAGAACAACACTTGGGAATAACTTAATTTGGGATTGCCTAATTTAACTGCTTCATTTGATATAGGAGAATTTTGACGAAGATAATACAGGCCTAGCCTACATAACCTTTATAATATAGGTGATTACATATTTTTTGGTCCGAGAGCCAAAATATCAAGTAGACTTATTATCTTAATTCAATGTACCAGCTAGGTGTAGGTCACAAGCACAGTCAGGAATAATTGTTTGAGGCCGTAAGGAAAGGGGCTCTATGTGCTTTCTGACGGTATGTCACACAAAAGCTGTTTCCTTCTACCTTTCATTTAAATGCTACTGTTAAGGCAAAACAATTATGTCACCCACTTGTGTCTAAAAACGTATATGTAATTATCTAGAAATGTATGCGCTTGGTAATTTTGGGCATCAGCTTACGACGGTAAATAACCGCACAGAGCAAGCTACTTGTATATTGTGCTGAGAAGGGACTGTCTGCAACAATGTTGCAAGTCAAGGAGGTTCCCTGACGTCATGCGTAAGAGCATGTTGCGATTAAAACAAAGGATCACAGCAGAGTACAACAGAAATTGTAGTTTTTAGACACCGTTTTAAATCCAGACGTTTTCCCCATGATTGGCCAAACTTAACTGATGGCAATGTTACCGTTAGAACCACGTCAACGGCCAAAACTCTGAGTCAGACCAAACAAGCTACACGGATTGGTCCTCTCTATATCTACCCTATAAGCCTGAGATATGTTTCTCTCCCCTCTGAATTGCGACGAGAATCCTCCAGCCTTTCAGTTCTGTAACCTTAAATGATGAGTAGGCGAATATGACTGTATCCTATAGGCAACTTCTACAGCAGAGTGACATAGCCTATAGTCAGAATTTTCTGGGGTACTTGCACCATGACAGGAAAATTCACACATTCATTCACACATTTAAATACGACATAAAAATAAGACTTAAATGGGCATAAAAAGAGGGTGGTCTAATAACTAGGCTATAGGTTACGTCTAGTTGTGGAATCCGTTTCGTAGCATCCAGTTATCCAGTTCACATAGCACTACACAATTGCCATGTTCAAAGAACACAAAATATCATACAACAAAGTTGTATCATAGTTATGGATGTGTTTGGAGATGAACATCAAAGCTGAGTCAACCACTGGTCCTCAAGAAAAAGTCTTTCATAGACATTGCTAATCAAAGAGTTAGACTGCGAGCTGAGTGTTTTTTTTTTTTTTTTAAACACAGCTCATGTAACAGCGCAAATGCAATCCGACAACAGGCCTAAACTAATTCACTCCAATAATCTTTTGGCTAGACCTTGTCACTGACAGGTACACATTAACCATTATTACTAGGCTACTCACAATTTAAAAACGCTGACCTGACAAACTAACTTTTAAGGCCTTCAGGCCTTCACAAAAATCAATCGGCCTAGGCTATCTCTGAGTCTACTCGACAGTATAGGCTCTGCATTGCTGTTTCAATCAGCTGTAGTCTGTATTGCAGTGTTGAGCCTGCACTTGACTGACATGTCATTTTTGCACAATGGTACTTTATCTTCAATAACCTTCATTGCAACCACAAGTAGTCTAACTAGTTACATATTTATAGTCTTGAACATCAATTCGTTTAATTTAAACTGGTTAGAGCGAACGAACTTGCTGCTTTAGATTACTATCCAGTGTCTCACTGAGTAGTTCGTGAACACAGAGAGTTCTGAATTACAGCACAAATGGGCGATGAAAAAAACAATCACATAGCTTTTTTTATAATTTCAGCAATCATCGATTCATCGATGTTTAAGAATAACCGGCTTTAACTCTTGATATTCCAGTTAAACCAGTGTGTTTCAAAAGAAATTAATCTAAATACTATGTAGCCCCTATACTTTAAGTATATTTAGAAAAAAATCATACATTATGTTTATATGGCATGTGCACTATCTACTGGCGGCGTAGTTGCCCACGTTTGGTCGAGGATCACAAATCGTTTAGGTAAAGGTTTAGCAGCATGAGTAACAGCAAAGCCTTATCAAGCGGACGCGCATGGCATCGTATGTTGAAAAATCTGATAGGCTGTTTACTTTTAGACATGAAAGGATTTGGATTATTTTTTGGAGTTGGTTGTTCATATGTGGAAATTTCGTCTGATAACTTCTGTAAACTGTAAAATCTCATTTTATTCATTATCGCTCTCGAGTATCCTTGTTGGTTCCATAAAGGCACGTCTATTCTGTCTGCTCTTAAGTGGGTAAGCTACAGCAGCCCACCAGATAAAACCTATAGACTAATAAATAACTAAAATCCTCAAAAGAATTATAGTTGGCAACTAAGGCTACGTTTAATGACTAAAGATTATGTAAAAGTTCTAACTTTATTTCTGATAAAATCTCAATATCGGTGTTATTCTTTTTTCAAGTAGGTCCACATGTTGACATTAAAAATCTGAACTTGAATAAGGGAAGAAAATGAATTCGAATTTGAGCCATTCCTTTAAAATATTTAAATATTATTTTCAAGACTTAGCCTAACTGAATGATTATTAATCAGATTCCATATTGTTGCTCTTAGGCCTTTGGATGACCCTGAGAAAATTAAGGAACAACAGAACAAGTAGCCTATTTGTTCAGGCATACGAACCAAAGATTTGCAAAAGGTTCCCTGCATGCGTGGATCTAAATGATTGGCGACACTGGCAATGTCTGTCCGTCTTTTCTACTTTCAGTGGAAATAGCATTACATTGTGAGTTTGCAAAATACGTTGAAAATCTATATGCCTGATGTTGTCTTATTTTCCAAATTTATTTTATTAATTAGTCTAATATTCGCAGCCGTTTTCAGTAATGAGGCCTAGCACGACTTTTCAGGAAGAACTCATTACGCACTGGTAACGTGAATCATTTCAAATCAATCGTTGGATGCATCACGAAGGCTATGCCCGATTCTCCACAATGTATGTAAGGTTTTTTAGAAACCTCAAATGAATAGCCTATGAGTCAGTTCTTCTACATTATATTACAATTCCATTGATGACGAACAAAGCTTGAATGAATGCCTGAACCTAAGCCTTCATTTGATCAACGTCGCCGAGGCTGTGTGCATAAATTAAGAACTGGCTAGACTTTGACAGTAATGGCAACATTTAGGGATTCAACCAAGGACGACACAACAAAGCTATATTCAGTCAGTATGTTTTGTGATCTTTCATTCTTGGTCTCTGTCATTGTAGAGCGTTAGGCCTATATGTTACTATGTGGTCTTATCTGCTCTAGGCTACTTCTCGGCTGACGATATGTAGACTTAGACTTTACGTTTAATATGTTTAGTCAGCATAATGTGGCCAGTAACCTAAACTTTTCTTGTGGATGGTTTGGCTTTGACCGATGTGGTGTGGGCAGCGACGCAGCGACGCTCTGTGGTAGATTTAGGAGATGCACTGAGTGTGAGACGAAATCCTCAGCATAGCTTTGAGAACGTCCCCTTTAAGAGCAATGGGTAAGCAGTAGGATAGCCACGTTCGACTTCTAAAGGAAATGAGTATGCCTTGGCTTGTAGGCCTAGTAGAAGAATCTGTTATATCAGCCTTGTTGGTGATTTCTAGAATACCAGAATTTTATAAATAATAGGAAAACCTGTAAGAATGACCTCATCATTGGTCACTATATGTGCTTTACTTTTCTGCCTTTCTGTCGAGAAACCAATCCCCACACTTGCATGGGATGCAGACCTGGAACTGTTCGATCTCGTTGAAGAAATACCGCAAACATTCTATGAATTCTTGTCTGTGGATCAGGTAACGTGAAGAGATCTTTGTTACATTGCGTTTTAGAGTTTACGCGTATCTCAGACCTAGCATGCACTATGGTTTCCTAATCCTTTCGCTCAACAAGGCGATTCCCGTCGTTTCAGGTTCATTGATCTCTAATGGACTACGCGTAACCTAACTTAGGTTGTTTTAATGCTCTTTTAGTCAGCACCATTAGATTTCGAGACTAATTGACGCGTTGGTGTGGATATTAGAGAATCTCCTTGTTGAGACAAGCCACGGCTGTGGCTTGTGATGCCAAACGGAGTCGACATTCAGTTGACTGGCTACTTGAGTGTTTCAAGAGCAGATGTAACATATGTGGCAAAGCTCACACCAGTGCTTGCTAACGACGTGTCTTTACAGACAGGTCTACATCAAACTGCTATGATAAGTGCGCGCTGCAGAAACTTGCCTCTGAGCAAAAGCAGAAGACGTTTACGAGCTGTTCCTTTCTATGGAAAGTTGAGGCCTAGAGAACAGTTGTACCTACTTAAAATGTCATTTCAGCCGACCTTATTTTGATGCAAGAAGGATATAGCCATGTCTATAGCATGTCTGGATAGCTGATGACAGAGACTTTGCCTAGTGTCTAATCTGATCGTATCAATTAACATGGCTCACTCATTGTATTGACTCAGTCTACAGCCAATGCATTTGGAACTGTTCACTGTCCACACTGGAGCTAAAGCTAGGAAGCACACTAGGTGGCACCAGTGATGTTGCAGTGGAGAAAAAAAGGTCCTCTGCTCTTCAGTGTGCTCTGCGTTCAACCAACACTCCCCTTCTTCCCCATGTTATTTACACTCTCTCCCTCTGTTCTCCAAGGATGCATCGTTTTCGGACATTAGGAAGGCCTATCGAAGGCTTTCTCTCGTCCTACATCCAGACAAGAACAAAGATGAAAATGCGGAAACACAGTTCAGACAGGTAAGCCATGCAGTATGAAATCCCCTTGATGTGGCAGCTTTGTTGTACTCATAGACTTTTAATTTACAGTCCTTTACCACTACTGTAAACAAGACATTCTGTTGCTACATTTTAATGCTTGTGTGGTGTATGTCTGCGTGTGTTTTTTTGAGAATACTTAGACTACAACTTAACTGTCTCATCATAATTACTCTGCAGCTTGTGGGAATTTATGAGGTCTTGAAAGATGAAGAAAGGAGACAGAGGTGAGTGCCAGCAGTGTAGAATACCTTGTACTGTACCCGTCAGTTGCGTTGCTTTCTGTGCCACCACTCAGTGACTGCTTGCTTGTGTTACGCAGTGCTATTAATATGTGAAGTGTTACCCAGTGCTATTAATCTGTGAAGTGTTACACTCATCTATTAAGGAGTGGATGGAGTTGTTGAGTTGTCAGTGTAAATGCACAACTCTATATCCATCTGCCCTCAATATTATGCGTCATCACCATGCATTCAGTGATTTCCTGTGTATGCTCTCCTGCAGCTGATGGATCAAAGGGACACCAGGTTAATTTGCTGGCTTCATAGTTACTTCGAAACCAAAATAGTGCTTATTAATGTGTTTAACTTGTCAGTCAATATAACTCTATGGAAATGATCATCACTGGTTCCTATTATTTGGTTTGCAAACAAATCCACATGTATTGGTGAAAATCAACACCATTTTTATAATTTTCTGAAAAAAATCTGCATCTGTCGGGGGAGCTTCCATGGTAAAAAAAAAAACAAAAACTTTGGCTTGCCTGGTGTGCCTTTAATAGTATTAACTTGTCCATGCATCATATTAGTTTATTTGCCTTGTACACTCCTCTCTGCTGTCAAAGAGGTTCATAGGTCACAGGTAGCTTTGATCTCTTATGTCTCCCATCGACAGGTACAATGACATTCTGGTCAATGGACTCCCTGACTGGAGACAGCCAGTCTACTACTACCGGCGGGTGAGGAAGATGAGCAATGCGGAGCTAGGCTTTCTCCTCTTCCTCATTTTGACTGTCGGCCACTACGCAGTCATCTGGTCTATTTATTTGGAGAAGCAACTGGTGAGTAGTACTGTAGTTCACATGACTGTGGAAATAGACATGGCCCTTTGTTTTCATGTCTACCAGGTGCCAATGCATGGCGCCGGAATAAAATGCGACAATCTTAATCCACAACAGATTTTTTAAAAAGTGGTTGAGACAGTGTATGAAATTGTCTGAAGTCTTTGCCATTGGCCACATCCTCAGTCTGGGACTTGGAGTGTGTTCACCCATGCAGATCCTGCCTGATATTAGCTGGCAGGGGTGGTGACTCCCCTCCCAGGGACCAAACTCTTGGTGATAATAAGCAAAGAAGGGACCTTAAGATCAGGGTGCCTGAAGCTGCAGTTTTTAACTTTGTTTCTATTTAGTCTAGTCAGGTAAGGCCTTATTACTTCAGTCTTGTCTCATCTGTGTGCACAGGATGAATTTCTGAGCAAAAAGAAGAAGGAGAAAAAGAAGAAGATTAGTAGCAAGGGCACGGATGAAGTCAAGAGCGCTGCCCAGGACAAGAATGAGCGGTAAGAAATCTTTGTCTTTGGATACGTTTCAATAGAGCGTCGCCCAGCTTGTTGTTGCAAAATTGTCAACAAACACTAAACTATATTCCCTCCTGTCCTTTGAACTGATCAGGTCCTATGACAAACCCCACTGGCATGACATCCTTCCACTCAAACTGAGCATCTGGCTATACCTCTCCATCAAGTCACTCCCGCAGGTCATTCAGGAGCTGAAACAGTACTACCAAGATTATCAAGAAATGAAGATTAAACAGAAGGAAGAAGCAGAGGCCTTGGCTGCACAGGAGTCACAGCAAAGTGAGATGGCAAACTAATCCCCACTACTCACATTTTGACAACTGTTATGAGAGGAAAATTGAGTAGACTTACACAATATGGCACCCCCAGTAACTGCGCTACCCTCTTCACATGTCTGGCCCGCCAAAATCTTTTACTGGAGCCCCATGATGAGGATATGTTTTCTTCCTTATGGATGGGCACTCTCTCAGCTTTAACATTATTGGGTCTGCTTTCAATCAGCCACATATGTTGCCACATATGTTATGCTCCAGCTTTTACTTTTTCAAACTTGGCACTTGCCCTCTCAGTCTGTTTGTTAATTGGTCACTAGATTTTCTAGTTGGCAGAATCCGATGTCTTCCCAGAGTAGCCAGACATGGTACTGTACTGAAATATGATATTGATTGGAGGTATTTCATCATTGCAGCCAGGCTACCAATGATGTAGATGTGTTTTAAAATCCTCAGAAAGCATTGAGTTGCACTGAATTGTGTTGGGTCATTTTAAGCTGTAGAGGGTGCATGGAGATCCCATAAAATATGACAAAATGTTTTTATCTAGAAAAGAAAAACAATTTAAATATCAACACGGGTATTAGTGTCACGTAACAAGTGATATATATTTTTTTTTTATATAATATAAATCAAAATAAACTATATGTGTATATATATATATATATATATATATATATATATAAATTATATATAAATGTCTTTTCTGTAGAAGAAAAGCGCCCTAAAGTGAAGAAGCCCAAGATTGAGTTCCCTGTCTATGAATCCAGCATCTCTGATTCAGCCTATGCAGCTCCTTATGATCAGGGAACGTCTATTGAAGACATAGAAGACCAGATGGATGACTGGCTGGAGGATAGAAAATCTCAGAAAAAGAAAGTATGTACTTTTGTCCCCATACTCTAGTTCTTTCCCGTCATGCCTGACTTCTTTTCTACTTATTGAAGGCAGCAGAGGACCGGTATATGATTGTCTACCATGTTGCTCTATGACCCAGATCCCTGATTGGACAGAGGAGGATCTCAGCCAGCTCAGCAAGTTCATGGTGAAGTTTCCAGGAGGCACTCCTGGGCGGTGGGAGAAGATTGCCCATGAACTGGGTAGATCTGTGGCAGAGGTGTGGATATGTACGGCCTAATCCAAAACGCATATAGTAATACTTAGGATTGAAATGGTGCAGCGTTAAACATTGATTGAAAATCACCCTGCTCAGGTGTGAGAGAGTGTGTGTTTATCTTGTCTATCTCCTGCTATCGCTGGCTGACTGACATCATACAGCATATTGACCTAATTTAACCTTCCAGCATCATACATTTAATATTTAACCGAAGCTGATTTGTGCAGTTGTGTAGTGCAGTATGAAGTGCAAATGATGGGTGATGTATTCAGTTACATTGGTAGGAATATGAGTTTAAACTTGTGCAATTCTTTTTAAATTATAATTCATGCCATAAAATCAACCAAATGCATTTATCATCCCTGTTAGGTGACTTCAAAGGTCAAACAAGTTAAAGACAATATCACTAGTACACCAGGTAAGATTATTGAAAGGCCACAGCCCTCTACATGCACAGTATATGACAATGCTTTGTCTTGCCTGTTTGGACCTGGATCACTGTCTTTGATGTGTGCTTTTGCAACCTCTCTGTTCAGGGCTGGTGAAGTTCTCCGACCTGAAGGGAGCCCCTGGGGCAGGGAAAGTATCCAAAGCTGGAGCCGTACCAGACAGCCTGATGACCCAGCGTGAGGAGCCTCCATGTGAAGCCCAGGAGCAGCCAGCAGAGCCTGGCGGCGGGGAGGATGCAGAGGGCAGAAGCCTGAGGAGGAGGGCGAGGAAGGCCACAGCCGGCACGGGAGATAGGACTGGGAGTGGAAGCGGCGCTGGGGAAGACAAGTCCAGCCGGAGCCGCCGCCAGAGGGACTTTGACCCCAATGCCGTGGATGAGGACAGTGACGAGGAGAAGAGGGCGAATGCGCCAGCTTCACAGAAGGAAAAATCTAGCACCGCCACTGCAGAGGATGTGTGGACTCAGAACCAGCAGAAGCTTCTGGAGCTGGCACTACAGCAGTACCCACGTGGCACCACAGAGCGCTGGGACAGAATTGCTAAAGTGGTGCCCGGAAAGAGCAAGGTTGGTGACACATGGCTTAAGCAGGCAAAACCCACTACAGTCAAAGAATGGATATGAGCAACTGAAAGAGTGCTGTTCTAGTGCACAGTGGCATTTATAATGAAGGAATACCAGTATTTCTGGACTTCTACAATGTTTATGCAAGGACCCCACTTACTGGTTGTTTCATCAGTTTTTTTATTCATTTGGTTTTGATCCCTTCTGCTCTAACCAATGTGCTTTGTCATTGTTCCAGGAGGAGTGTATGATTCGTTTTAAGTTGCTGGCGGAACTCATACAGAAACGGAAGCAGGCAAAGAGCTGATTTCCTTCTGGCAGCCATCTTGGGATTTCACTTGACCTCTCACACGTCTGTCATGTGCCTTAAGCTCCATACAAAATGAGAACCCAGTTATGTGACATCAAGAGTACCCAAGGTTCGACTCGCTATGGAAGCCTTAGCATCATATTTCAGGAGTATTTCATGTCTCCATTCAAACCACCTGTCATGAAAATATTTTAATTTATTTTTTCATTTTGCATTTTATCCACCGTCTTGCCCCTTTAAGCTTCATAGGTTATCAGTTTTCTGATGTGAACATGTAAGTTGAAACTGTCAATGTTGTTCAATGTATTTTTATAAATTCATGAAGCAAATAACTATTCAGAGGCATTATTGTGTGTTTTTATTCAGTCATTTCATTTTTATGTGTTCATTTGACCAGCTCCATTATCCAAAGTCACTTACTGTTAAAGAATAGCAGTCAAGCTACATTGAGCTGGGAGACTTGATTAGTCTAATTAGTCAGAGAGAGAGAGGAAAAAAAATAATAAATCAGGGCTGGGAGTGTGATGTGAGAGGAGTGCAGTACCAGACACTGGTTCTTGTTGGGTTCAATGGACTCTAATGATGTTCAGATGAATAGAATATCCAGACCCAATATTTGCTTTGTTGGTGTAAATTTGTGACTGCATGTGTTGATTAGTTATGTTCTATTTTAGTTAAGTCTATATTTGTATGTACGTGTGGGAGAATGGGAGATTGACACAGATTTATAAAAAGAATGATTGACTTAAATGTTTTGGTATTGGTATGCTTTCAGGAGTGCTGATGGGCTTGTGTGCATGGAGTATATATGCCCAAGAGGGATTGATAGAAACTCGCAGCTTCTCACAGCTAGTCACAGCTCTCCTTCCTATTCAAACAAACCCAGTGGCATCTGCGTCTGTCAGTGGGATGATGCCAACCTACATCACATTCTGAGAGCACATGCATAATTTGTGCTTATTAAGCTCTTAACACTCTACCACTTGAGAAAAATGATCTCAAATGAATGTAGCTGGCAAAGAAACTATACATCATTAAGGAAAAAAATGCTGTCCTGCCTGGTGACTGAAGTGTCTACTGAGTGGACAATAAACCGCCTATTTTCGCAAGACTCAGATTTCTGTTTATAAATTATCTTGACCTACATGTTCCCTGAACTGTTATCAGTAGCACACTTTGACCCTTAGTAGTAGAGGGATTCTTTTGCATCTGTGTATTGAGAAAACTCAGAGAGACGTCAAGCAGAAACGCAGGCTGCGTCCACATACTCGTGTCTGTCTTCTAACAATTGTGCCCTAACCTCTACTTGGGGGATCCTTCAGGACATGGCTCGGATGGTCAGTAGCTTCTGTCAGTTGCTTTGTCAAGTGCCGGTCAGATCAGCTCTGCCCCAGAAAAGTTTAGTGTTGTTAAGACCGCTTGGCACAACCTCTGGTGAGACAATCTGCTTTTCCTCTTTTTTTGATGTAAAAGTGTTTTAGAGTTGAGTTTTTTTTTCTGATATGAAAGCTCCTGTCATGCAAATTTTCAGTTCAAATTGTTTTGCTCATGACAGCACTTTGCCTCCATAAAATGTTCATGTATCTGAATGTATCAAAATGGAAAATTTTTGATTACTGTCAAATCTTTATTCAATGCCAGTCATATAGTAAATATCCAAAGGAAAAAAAATTGAGTGATTAATGATAAAATCAATTATGTTCCAGGTTAAACAGTGTGCCACTTTGTATTCTGTGGTAAAGTCAAACAGAGTTTGGGAAATTAAGTTCAAAGTGAAACAGTAAAGAACAAGAGAGGACTAAAGTGATCTGTAATGTAGTTCTAATGAGGAGTCTAGACAGGTTATTACCTGTTTTCCCTCATGCCAACCTGTGGCTTCATGCCCCCAGGTCTAAGGTCACTGACACGCTACGATCAGTCAGGTGGGCACACAGATTGGAAGAAGAAACTGACTCCAGAACAGTATGCAGTGACAAGAGAGAGAGGCACAGAGGAGGTGGGTGCATAGGGCTGTGATGACTCATATAGTGCTAGATAACTAGCAGAGCCCAGGACCAATATGAATTGGCCTACATTTCCACATACAGTGTGTGCCATACACAGCAGAAGAAGAGAGAAGCTAGGAGAGGTTTTAACTTTCCACTTCCTTATACCTTAACACAAAGTCTTGTGAAGTATAAATATTTCAAAAGTTCTGTCTTCCTGTGGTGTTTTCCTCTCACTTTAAATTTGGCCTGTCTTTTTTAGCCTTTCACTGGCCTCTACTTAAAGCACACGGAAGAGGGCATGTACCACTGTGTATGCTGTGACACTCCGCTCTTTAGGTACAACAGTGTGCCGTGTCTTATAATGTCCAATGAAGATTTCTATCGAGGATTTCACTCTAGATTGAATTTTGAATTGGGAGTCATACATTTAAAATAATGCAACTATCAAAAGCATGAATTTGATGAGTGTGTCCCTCTGTGCCCTCTCCAGCTCTGCTTCTAAATTTGATTCAGGGACCGGATGGCCATCTTTCACTGAAGCCCACGGAACATGGGAGCAGGATGAAAGTCATGCCAACATTCTGCGTCGCCCAGACAACTCCATGGGTAGCACAGCAACAGAAGTCATTTGTAAGCAGGTAAAAGGCCTAGTAACTTGATACTGATGTGTGTGTGTGTGAGTGTGTGTGTATATATATATATATTTAGTACTTTCTTTTAGTACTTTCATTCAGTTGGACTATGTGTTTTATTCTTCTGTGTTCACATACAGTGTGACGCTCATCTTGGCCATGTGTTCGATGATGGCCCAGAGCCCACCGGCCAGCGCTTCTGTATCAACAGCATCGCACTTAGTTTCAAAGCAAGTGTTAAAAAATAAGCTCACACGTCACAGGAAGTTCCTGTTTCAAGCAAAGGCCACATTTACTGAAAGTAACATTTGACTGACAGAGCAGGTCAACAATTTTCCATTAGCTAACACTGCATTATTCAGACTATTTTTTATGTCTCAAACATTCCAGTTGTCACTGCATTCCATGAGGTGGTCATTGCAAAACAGTGTGTGGGTAAATGAGACCTTTCCTTCTCTATTGCAAAATAGCATATAATGATAATAATAATGATAATGATGTCAAAATAATGACAATATGGGTTGCAATTTGTGTTACACAATGTCCTAATCTTTTATGCATCACAATCAATGAAAGAAATGCAGAATGATTAACACTGATTGTCCAGTGACTATATAGCTCAGTATTCCATGTTGTTCACTTCACAACAATTTTTTTTGCTCTTTATGTAACACTTTGCATTTGAGTTGTTCTGCTTTGTCAGCGTCATTCAGCTTAACATCTACATAATGCACTGTAATATCATCAGATGACTCCTGACCCTTCTCATGACAGTAGATTCCATGAATGTCATATGCCTTTGATTTTTTATGCCTTTGACCTTATGTGCATTGAGATAGATCAACAGCACATCAAGAACAAATAAAAAAGAACACAGGGTAACGGTACATCGGTCCACCAATTCCTGTGAAAGAATTTAACAGGGTTAATCTAGATGTCTCATGCCAAGCATGCATAACAGTCTATTAGCTTCCTTGAGAGGTTTTAGATAGCAGTGAAAAGAAAATCATCTTACAAAAAAATCTGTTCCATACTGATTGAGATTATGAAAAAAGGAATCTACATAATTTGGTTTCACTTGTTAGCACAACTACATCAGGATCACAAAAAATGAGAAGCAGTTATCACAGTGTCTAATAAATGCGTCCGAACAGGAACTGGAGGGAAATATGCTCGGCAGCTTTTGTCATTTGTGACCTCTGACCTCGTAAACTTCTCCCTCTGTGGAAACAGAACTGAAATAAAAAAACAGGGTATACCAATTGAACACATTACTTGAAACCACACCAAACTGTAAGCATAAAACCTAAGTTTTTAAACTATGCATGAAACCCTTGAAACTTCTTGCAAAACAGTTTTGAGACAAACTTAGCATTCATAAGAAATAAAAATGGAGCCCAGTTTTCTCCAAGAACATTTTCATCATTGTCTTTTGGAGGAAAAAAAATCATGCTAATTACACTACACTAATTGTTACTAGGGCTTAAAACATAGCATAGCGGCTAATGTAGCCTACAGCTGACTGTCCTGTCCGGCCTGTGGGTGGGTGGGCAAGGTTAGTGGAAGTGTAGAAGAATCACTTTCACCCGTGCACCTCTATGCTGAGTGGAAGAGCTGACGCACGGAACAAAGGAGTCTGAGAAAGCACATAAAGTACTCCATGCAATGCATTCTGAATGTTTTTCCATGACCACATGGTCTGCCTTTGGTTATCTTTATGCATCACATGTGCATGACTGTGAAAAAATGTGTTTTGGTAAGTGATAATGACACTGACATTTGTGAAACAATTTCCTGTTAAAATCTTTTTTGCATCATTGTCAGTGACCAAG
Source organism: Tenualosa ilisha (assembly GCA_015244755.2). Classification (NCBI taxonomy): domain Eukaryota; kingdom Metazoa; phylum Chordata; class Actinopteri; order Clupeiformes; family Clupeidae; genus Tenualosa; species Tenualosa ilisha. The sequence goes on from PYXC01000541.1 coordinate 741,350, forward strand.
ACAGAATGATCACACACAATATAATGTAATTTAGGTTACTGATGTCAGCATTCTTTATGGACTGTATATAAACTTTCCTCTATATAACATTACATTACTGGTACATTTCATATCAGTTGTAATGTCAAGAGTTCCACATGAGTCAGGTGGTGTTTATAATAATAATAATCATCATCATTATTATCATAATCATAACAATAATAATCTAGACTCTTTTGATCCCATGAAGGATTTTTGGTCTTTGCATTTAACCCAATCCCAGTCCACTAAGATAATGAAAATAATTCAGCTGATGGTGGGAATAAAATATGTTTAAATGTGTTCATGGCATGTTTTTCATATTGGCTGTAATAAAACGGAAAACCCCATCATATTCACTCAACAAATTATTGTTAGTTATTAGAATCACCCGAAATGATGCAGACTTGTTAGATGTTGAGGTCTGAGTTTTACGAGGCTTGTGCAATTGGTGTAGCCTGATGCATGTGTTTCACTTCGTGCAAAGCGTCTGAAACCTATCAACTGTTGTGTATTCACGCTACGGTGGGCAAATACTTTCTGCTTCTACCAGTTGCTACTAGTTGTTTGACACGTGTGTTATGCGCTGGAACTCACTGTTTAAATTCAACGTTATCACTTTCGGCCCTCACTCTGTTCGCTGATTGGCCCGTGCCAGCTCAGAGACGGTGAGAACTGAAGCCTACGCTTGGCACCCGGACGCAACGGTGGAGCTAAAAGAAATTGAACGGAACCACTAGGCGGCGCTAGCCTGGCTAACATTGGTGGGCAAAAATATAGGTAAGACAAAAGTGCAAGTAAAAAGAAAGAGAAGTGTGAGAAAACACAAACTGGACATTGCCAAAACGGACATTGCTGTTGTAAGCGTTCTATGCTGGCATCGACTGTTTTTCGAACTGGAAATGGCTGTTGTGGCCTTCAAAACTAACAGGGTAAGACCATCAAAACCAGCTAGAATGACCACACTGTAAAAAATAAAAAGTTAGGCTAACTAAAACATATAACGCAACCAGCTGCGAAGCATTTTTAAGTTTACTCAACTTTAGGCCACTGTAGTTGTGCTAACCCTACTACTACAGTGGCCTAAAGTTGAGTAAACTTAAACCAAGCCATCAAAAAGGATACATGCAAAAACATACTTTCAGCTGGTGAAAAAGATGGTTAAACCCGCTTAAACTAGCAAACAGGTCCTGGGCCACTTCTGTGGGCTGAACCTAGGAAGGGCTAAAGCACTCAGAGTATTTTAAAGTATTAGGTGTAGTTATTAGGCTTGACTCACAGCATCTTCACAGCATCAAGAGTCAAAGAGTCAAAACCACCTAAAACCAGCCAAACCATTTTATGGTCAGGCTGTTTTTTTTAGTTTGTTTGTCCACATAGTGTGCAGTGGTTCAGTCAAACTTGTAAGTAACATTTTGACGTGCATGCAAACAGAGCTTGCCTGTGGCTCGAACCATGACAAGGCAGCTAGCAGCTAGGGAATAGAACCATTTTTTTAAATGCATGTCAGGGTGCATGCAAGCGTCTTGAAGCCACTTTTATGTATTTTAAGCGGGAACTGACCACCGCACGTTCACGCCGAAGTCGTTTCTGTTGTGAATAAAATATCCAACCACGCTTCTGTGACGGAACTCTTGTGCCATGCCTGCTATGTGAATCGGGTGTGTGAATGTCTTTGTGACAGTTTGAAATTCGTGTGTCACTCATGCAGTGTGCAAGCTATAACCGGTCAACATGCGTGTGGAAATGAAAATGAACAGACAAAGCGTCTGTCACGCTTACGCTTGTAGTGTTAATGCACCCTAACAACCACTGTACGAAAACTCTGTAAAAAATTTTTGTTGTTTGTTAAAATTGTTGTTGTCTCCTGGCTCATGGATTTCTAGAGCATCACACTGTGCTCCTTGCCTGGGACAGCAGATCACAGGCAGTGTTCAAGGTTTCTCCTACAACAGAGGAATCAGATCTGAGAACCACGGCTGCATAGGCTAGACAGGGGCCATCAAGATCATGGTGTGCTTCTCTGTACACACTCTGTACAGAATCGCCTGGAGAAGGACGAATGGAAGAAAAGCATACAATGGTGTGTGAGGCCACTGATGCGCAAATTTGCCTTCACCTGCGTTATACAGCCTGGGGGCCGTGCCTGGTGCATTCACGCTTGTGCCTGATGACAGGCTGTGTTCTAGAGGGTTCAGCAAGATAATATTCAAAGGCGATATTCCGATAGGTGGTGTCTTGTGTTGTCCTTCTGAGAACCGGGATTATGTGCCATAACCTTTATTTTTTACAGCTGAGGATCAGCAGCGTTGTTTTCCTCCAGTGGGTGAGGCCTTTATTCAAATCACTGTGAACTTTCTGTGGCTGTAACTGTAACTTTCTGTAACTGTTTCTCTACTGCAGAAGCTCCACAAAGTCTTGTCTTCAGCAGAGCAGGACTATATGTGTGCTGTTTGTACTGTACACACGTATGCATGTCATCATTAAGGATTCAAAATGACAGCCTGCAATTATAATACCATGCATGTTCAGTCAGTGTTGGTGCTGAAAAAGTAACGCAACACTAGTTTTGTAAATGGGACTGAGCCATGAACCATACCAGCTTCAGCACCATGTACAGTGCACAAAACAAAGTGTGTAATTGTGTGCTACTAAACATCATATATATAGCTGTCAGACAACAAAGACAACAGTTCATTAGCCTACTTGTAGTCAGTGTCTTCACTTAGTTCTACCATCCTTGTAAAATAATTGGATGTCAGACCGAAATGTTTAAAGAAAAGCTTTTTAATATTTCAGCATTTTTCTCTTTGCAAAATTGAGCCACATTTTTCAAGTCTTAAAACTTAGGCAAAGCCACATAAAAAATGTATCTTGTTTTAGATACTGATTTCATGACATTATGTGTACTTTGCAGTCTTTGTTTCTTTCATTTGTCAGTAAATAAAAAACAAGTTAAAGCGTCAACACATGGCATTTCATAACATTCACATTATTTGCTGTTCTCAATCATTTTACCAGCTACAGAAAACCTTTTACCCTTTAATTCACTTTTCCAAATTACAAAACAAAAGTACAAAATGTGAAAACTTTCAATCATTTTGGGGAACACTTTTCATTTCCATTGACTTCACATCTCAGTCTGACTCAGATCATATTTCTGGCTTTGTTTTTTAAACCTTTTTGATTGCCAGGATTTAAATGGATCCAATGAGTGCTGTTGATCTAGCTTCCGACACCACTTCCTTGAGTCATGTTCCAAATATTTAATCAGAAGAGTCAAGAAGATGTTGAGGACACCAACTGAAAGTAGAAGGTAGCGATACCATACGCCAGTGTATTTTTTTGTAGGACTGACCAATGAGAATTCCTGTACGAGACCTTAAAACAAGAATAACAATGATTTGTTGCATTTCTGCTTATTCACCTCACAGTTTGGACGTAAATGTCAGGCTTACCCCAGATGTTGATCTTGTCATCCATTTTGGCTAATGGAAGCACTGAAATTCTTACATCAGCTCTTTGAACTAACTGGATGTATCACAGTTGCTGTTTATAGTGACTACACCAAAGCAGGTTGGACAAATAGGGGACATGAATCCATGAGTCATATGAAATGCATAGAACAGACCCACCCAAGAAGTAACCACAGAAAAGGTGTGGTGATGACACACTGCAAGGGACCACAAACTAACTGTGAACTCTCATTGCATTTACAAATTTAGGCTTGAAAACATGCAGACTAATAATGTTTTAATCTAAAAATCATCAGAGTTTGAACCCCCACTATATGCAGCATGGAAATGCCTATGCACGTGGTTCATTATATCATATGAAACCGACGCCTATGCACATGGTTCACCATACCATATAAAACCAATAATAATAATAATAATAATAATTGCATAAGCATCTTCATGAATACTACTTTTTTTTAATCACTAATAGGTTTTTGTCCGATCTTCAGATCTTCATTTTCAAAACGCTAAATACAATTAGCACGCCATTGGTCTGTTGTAGCCATATAATTGACACATTTGTTGTTATTTACACACAATGTGCTGTCAGTGAAATCATTTCTAAATTGCTTACATTTCCTTTACATACAGGATCACCCCAACACTAAAATTATGTCTTTTATGTCTTATTTGCAAATGCTTTCTTATGTGCCAGAAATGCAACTCTAATGTCCAAAACCTTAAATGCATTACATTTTGCATGTCCAGTATTACAATAAAAAATACAGAATAGGGGAAACAAATCACTGTTGCCCTGCACTTCTGGTTTCTGCTCCATTGTTGATATGAAACTCAAACTGGCCTGTTTCAACTCTGAACTGTTATATATTGGTTGTTACATCATTAGACACTAGACAAGTTTTATCAATTTTGAGCTGTGGTGTTTAAATGGCGACATCTGTGCTTTGTCACCATTGTGTTAACAATATAATTAAAAAGTGCATAATAATGCAAAATGTGTTTAGAGTTTTGCAAAAAGTGTTAATAAGTTTTACCTAGGTGAAAGTAGTCTATAGTTTTGCCAAAAAGATTAATTCAATAAATAGTTTCAGGCATTTGAGAATTTGATTCAGAGAATTGGGTTTAGTGTTTTAGCAACTGTGCAAATCTGGGACATAGGCCCTATGGGGTGAGATGATACATTTTGCCTTATGGCAAAATTAACTCTGACCCAATTTGACCCACTCACTGACCCACAGCCTAAATGTTTATTCATTGCAATACAGTACTGTAAGCATTTTACAGCCCACTGCCTAATTCCTCCAGAAGCTATATCCGTGAACATTGTGTCTTCCATTGATTGATGTATTGTTTAATCACTCCTCTGCAGGATTCTCATTTTACTTGGTGTGAGATCATTAGCTGATTTTAAGTAAAGTTAAAACTGTTTTGAGGTGATTGTTTTGTAACAAGATTCAGGGGTTTTGAGAATGTGGTTTGAAAAATGAGTTTTGTTTTCACAGTTTTGAGAAAAAGGTAGATGGTTTCAAAAAATATATTTTAGCAACTGTGAAAAACTGTAATCAGTTTGTATAACCTGCAGGGAGAAGTTGAAATATGCACACAGTAAGTGTGTGTGTGTGTGTCTGCGCACTCTAGTCTTGAACAGACCCTCATGCTCCAGTACTGCAATATTGTCATGCAATGGTCAAAACTCATACCTTGACCTTTAGCCAATGCATGGGCCTATCTATACTAAGGCAATGATTGGTTGGTGTCAGTAATGCAGTGAGTCCTTGGGCACATGAGGAGTGAGTATGAAGCACTAGGTAAATAAGTGAGAGATTTTGACTGGTTGTGTGTGACAACAGAAAACGAGCAAAAAGGGTTTTACAAAACTGAAACGGAGTCAGGGTTGAGATAGCTTTTTGCAGTTATGTAGTTATGATGTCTAAGCGACAGGTTTCAGAAATTGTGTGTCATGAAAATATTTTGTGTGTAAGCAGTTGAAAAAACTGTAATAAACTGTAAATTTAACTGTTAATTGTTGTAAAACAGTTTTAATTAAAAATGCTTGATTGCATTCTATAATATAAGTGCTGATCTAGTTTTAATCTAGTTTTTATTTTCACTCTTCATATTTATCCAAAACCTTTCAAAGACCTCACTAACACAGGTGAAGACCACTCAGGATTGAGTCTCCTCCCTACCAATGATGACCACTGGGGGGAATGGAAGATCCATCAGGCCCTGGATTTACTGAACATCTGCAGGCAAAAGTGAATCCCACCCACAATGACTCGCCAGCACATGATACATACTACAGAGATATTCCACTGAAAAATAAAGCTGTATGTGTATTATTAGATAATAATTGATGAACAGACCGCATCAGTGTATTGTACCAAACAGCTCTGTTTTCAGTGCCTCTGTTTAAAGCGATAGTCAGCCCTGTTGTTCAAGCTCACTGAGTGCTGTTGGAAGAACAAGACAATTTGGAACAACATAGACTGAATAGTGAACTGGCAGGTAACGTTAACTGAATGGTACCATAGAAGATGAAACGGAAAGTGAGGCAATGGTGCCACTCAGTTAGTCTAAGCTGCTGGTTCGATATTCTGTCTTTGTTGTGCCAAATTCTCTCCTCTTTCAAATTCTCTCTCTTCCTTCTGACAGCTCTTTCTGAGCTCTGAGCTCAAACAGGGCTACGGTTGGAAGTACTCTTTCCTCAAGCCTCAAGCTTGCCTATGTAGCCTTAATAAAATTATGAAGAATTCGTGTACACGTTTTGTAGGCCTACACGTTGTTTCACACACACAATCTCTGAAAATAGCGCACCGTTTCGGCACTCCTCTGTGCCGCTCCTCCTTCCGAACGCAGGCACGTTCAGATACGCGCAAGAGAATTTATCTGCAGGTCCGTGAATCACAACCGCTTATTCAACATAAAGATGGGCATTTCATAATTCACACCCAATATATTACAGTCTTTATAGAGGTTGTCCTTTCCTCCTTTCCTTGAGTACACGACTGCAATTAAACCCATCATTTACATGATGAATAATGCATTTTCTGCTCTTTCTTCATTGATGTGGGTCTGCTTCCTAGTCTAGTGAAATGTCATATCAAAACTGGAAGTAATGTTTCAGCATCAGGTTATGCTTATACAATCAGCACTCTATAAGCTGTGGCATCACTTTGTTTTCATTTTCATATCACAATTAACACTAGACAAATTCTCAGAATTCTCTCATAGATACGTAGATCACAGAAGTAGCACATTACAGGTTTTGCAGTACCCACAGTATTCTATGAGACAGTATTCTATGCATTCGTAGGTCCTGAGGCTACATAAAAATGGGTTGCAAGACACTGTCACTGGATCCTGTAAGACACTCAAACATTACATTCAACAGTAAAGCAGGGAAAACAAGTTTATTATATATAAGTTTATATACATAAATAAACTTATGCAGATATTTCAACTTCACAATAATCAGCTTCCTTGTCTGTTTTTTCCACTTTCGGAGTTGCAGTGTTATATATCAACTCTTTTGCTCTCGCCATGGCCTCTTCCATTTTCATTTTCAGATATGTTAGAATGAATATTGTCACAATAAGGGAGATCCACAAGGCAAACAAGATGTATCGAAAGGCTGGACCAAAAAACCCTGGTAAATAAGACACAATTGGCTAATAATAAATAATATAAAAATATTTTTAAATATCAGAACGAAAGACGCTATATGCTCTTGTCACTTACATGGCACTGCCTCTGATCTTCTAATGTTGTGCCTCCCTGAATCTGAATATTGTGTAAAAGAACAGACATCAGCAAATGCAAGTAGCCTATTACTTGGTAAAAACGTGTTTTGCTCATGTATCCACACTTACGCATGATGGTCTCCTTTCAGACGTCTGCTCACAAAAGCTGAAGTAAGTTTTAAGTATTAGCCTTCACTGAAGATTGCATTTTGGTTAAATTTAGTTATTATGGAGGCACCTCACCATATAGTCTAGTCGAGTGAGGAGATGTCATGCATCTACATATAAAGGAGAAACCAAGTGATAATGTGCTATACAGGAAGTCTAAATTCGTCATTACACCTACCGAGTAAAACTAGTTATGACAAGTGCAGTGAAGTAGTAGCCTAGAAATCTAGAGGCTACAGTCTGCAGTCTGCCTTGTCAGGCGAGTGAAGTAGGCCTACTCCAACAATGTACAAAGAAAATCTTATACATTTAAGACCTTTGGCTTCAGTCTGTTTTCCAAAAATCGGGATGTTCTATTTTTTTTATTTCTCCTGTCCAGGTACCTGTATCTATTTTTATATGTTTGATCTGTCCAGTAGATGGCGACAGCATACTGAATACAGTACACACAGTGGAACGTGCCAAGCCCGGCTGTTTGAGTCCTCTTTTAATGCCTATGGTTAGAGTAGACTAGAGCACTTTATAGCCTACTATAGGCCTACTATGTTGGTGCATCTTCCAAATCTATTGCAATGGTATGTAGATGGTTAATATTTGTTTACATTTTATGAGAATTTGGAGGTAAAACAAAGAACGTTTGAAAGCACGAGGGTTGTGTTGAGGTTGGAGCGCTGATAAGAATTTTATTATTATGCCAAAAGACAAACCAGGTGCATGACTTTTTTGTGTCATGGGTTATAATGATTGATTTATTAGATTGGCCTAATGTGAGAGCTGCACGAGACCAAGGCCTATTGATTTTTGAATGCACATTTAGTCCTGAGATTATGGTATTACTAAAACAGAAACTGAAAATAAAAACAGGAAGTAAGTTATACTTGTTGGATAACATCATGGGCTCATGGGAGTAGACAAAACTGTGCAGTTCCAGTAAACGAGAACGTTTTTACGAATGTCAAGATATTATTTCTTGAAAAATCACCAGTAAAGGTAGTCTTTACTAACGGGAGCTAACGGAACGGTTGTGTGCCTTTGAGATCGCCCGTTACTTCTGCTGTCATATTTGCTACGTTTTGTTTAGCCATAATGGGAGACCACAGCCCATCTCGGGCTGCGATTATTCTACTCTCCGTCGTGGTTTATATCGTGGCTTTAGCAATTAACGCTCTGGCAGGTCCTGGAAAAGGTAAGGGATGGTCTTATATTTACTTCGTTGGTATTTACGTTCGTCGGTATTTAGAACCTGATAACACTGTTGCTTGTTCACGTGGATAAGCAAAATTTGCTTAATGTTTTTTCCTCCTCTTTTTGTCATAGCTCCATTCACACAGAGTACAGGGGAGGTGTCGCGTGTGTACAACACTGAAATAACTCCTGCAGGATGGACTTTCTCCATATGGGGTGTTATATATACCTGGCTTTTAGTCATGCTCATCTATATCCTCACATGGCTTTGCAGGAGGTAGGCTATGGCCACAGACACAGATATTTGGACACTCATCCTTGCGCCACTATTCTTGTTTTGGTATACTCGTAGAAAAAAAGGTTCCATCCTTTGATATAAAATACATCCCAAATGGTTCCAAATGGGACCTTTGTAAAAGGTTCTTTACAATGAACCATGTATTATGATGTCTGACTATATGCTTCGTGCAGGAGTTCCAGCGGTTGGATGTATTCCAGCCTTGAAGTTCTTCCCCTCGGGTTCTTCCTCTCCTGGATCATTAACATGATTCTTAACATCACCTGGCTATTCCTGTGGGACAGAGAGTAAATGACGTTGACATCTTTCTATCTTTTTATTATTCTCTTAGTCTGTATGTCTATTTCAGAATAAATAAAATGTGTTTTGACAAATGTAAGTGGATCAAATCTCTATGCATCTCTCAATGCCTACAGCCTGATGACCCCGGCACTGATTGTCCTGGCGCTGATTGCCATCTCTAACTACCTGCTCATATTCTTCTCCTGCCGTGGCCTAAGCGCTCATGGCACCTGGCTCCATCAGCACCACCCCAAAGACCTCTGGTGCATCAGAGTACTTGTGCGTATAACACTGCTGATAGTGTTACAACAGGATTTCCGATTGTGTTACAACATGATTCCACTTGTGTTAGAATTCTGTCACTATCACTAGGCTGTGGATTTCAGAAAATAAGGACCATGCATTTCCCCATGATTGTTTGTTATTTTTCTGTAATTTATTTATTTAATTAATTATTCTAGTTTTTGTTTATGTAGTTGTTAAAATCTTGGTGAAGACTCCTATTTTTGTTTGTTGTCGTCTTCCTTATAGTTATCTTGTTAGGAAATGACTGGGGCTAATTTGTTCATTATGTGTTTTCATAGGTCCAGAATGGCATTGCTGTTTACACTACTTGGACAACTATAGCTACACTCATTAATTTTTCAATAGTACTGCACACCTCTGGAATAACAAAACAAGATGCTGCAACAGTCTCTCTTTGCATTCTTCTGATTGAGGTCCTTGGGTGGTAAGCCATATATACATATATATGTCTTATTACTTGGAATAATTTTTTTTTTCTTTTCGTTTTCAGATTTGGTGAGAAAATGTGCTTCTACTAAGTGACATATTTTCTTTTTTGGGTGTAGGTTTTTTGTGGAGAATTTTGTGATCGACAGACATGTGCGTTACATCCTCACAATTTATCCTGTGGTGATATGGGCTCTGGTCGGCAACGTATCCAAAAATTATGACCCTGAGGAACCTGGACGAAATGCTGTATTTACAGGTGAGTCATTGCAGGTTTCAGTCAAACTGAAGCACATGTGTGTTTGTATAATGCAGCATCTCTCTAGATAAGCTAGAGTGACAGTCTGTACTGTTACTGGAGATGAAAGAAGCTGCCATATAGAGAGAGGTTAACTGTTCTTATGTAAATTAGAGCCTTAGTACAACAGAGAGGTATGAGATGAGAAATTTATCCTCTAACTTGGCATTAACCAGAAAATCTTATCACGAGTACAACACAAATACACCACAGCCAAGTATATTTCACAAATATATTATTGAATATAAGTACTTATTATTTCAAACCTTTAAATATCTGAGTACATCATAATGGGCCCATTTCACACAGCCATTTTTCCAAGAAGTCGAAGGGTTAGCAAAGGTGACAATAATGATAGCCAGTATAAAGATTCGTATTCAGTGTAGCAGTCAGATCCTTATTGGATGTCATTAATAACACCTGCGCTTACCCTGCAACTTCTTAGAAAATGGCTGCTGTGAAATAGGCCCATTGGTTCTGTAGTCTTTGTGTTTTGTGGTCTAGTCATCTACATGTAACAAAATCACTGCTATCAAATTAACATTTTTGTCGCTGACTAGGAGAATTTCTCTTGCTTGTACTCCCCACAGTTGTCCTCCTTGTCCTGGCCTGTGTGCTGTTTGTCTGTCGGGTCATCATGGTGATATGGAAACACAGGAAGCAGCCTCTGTATCATAGCACCAGTGGTGACTCTCTCGTGACACCCAGAAATTCATCCAAGCAGTGAGCGAGAGAACCCAACCCAGAGGAAAAAATTACTTCTCACAACAGCCTTGCCTTTGTCTTAGAGATATAAATAAGATCTTAGTGAATTCAGATCTGTTTCTCATCACCCCCCCCATCCCCCCCAGAGAAAAAAAGTAGAAGAAAAGAATTTTTGGATCTGAACTGAAAAGTGTTCTGAATTTGACATTGGCAATAGACAATGTCTTTGCCATTTAGGTTTAAGTTTAAGTGAAGTTTGAGACCAGACCTTACTACATTTGGAATCCTGTGGAGAGAAACATAATTGAGCTCAATTTAAGATCAGATTTTATTCGTAAGGAAATAGAAAAGACTGTTGTAAGAAGCTGTATTCTCCTATGGGAATGTAGCAGTGTAATGTTAGGAATACCGGCTGCCAAGTTGTCACGATATAGGGAAATACAGGGGGAAAACATTTCTTGCCTGTTGTACATGTGGCAACTCTATCAAGTGTTTTACTAATCTTTAACCTTTATATTTGTTACACTAACTGATACCTCATTAAAATTTTCTTGGAAGGTCAAAGTAATTATGTATTTTTGAGCTGCATAACTTGTAATATCTACATTTTATATTCATATTTGATGTCATTAATACATTACTTAATAAACAAATAAACAACAACAAAAATGAAAGGTACATTTCTATTATGACTGTGTGCTTGAGCCCTTCTTGTGTGAAGTTGTCCAGTTAGCCAGGTGTGAGCAAACACTGGAGCTGATGTAATGAGTGCTCCTCTTGGTGGAGAGGTCCCTGTAGAGGTCAGCTACTCCGCCCGTCTCCTCCAGCTTCGGCACATGCCAGTGCAATGCTGTGATGGATGAGTCAACTGCCGCCGCAAAACATGTTGGGAAATCATTTGTCTGGGTTCAGTGTGAGTGTCAGGGATTTCACCTTGCCAGCTGTATATGAACTGCTGTGTACACAGGGAGACACTTGCTATAATCAGAGCACATTCAACACAGTCACATACCATACTGAAGTGCAAAGAACACACTTGTCAGTGCTTCGCATCAGATTGGAGTTGCAACTTTTGTTAAATGTCATAATGTGTTTATTCTACATCTCAGCATGGTAAAGCAGCACAACTCTGTCCTGACCATTTTTTCTCATATTTGGCCTTCAGATTTTTGACACATCTTAAATAATTACATTTGTGAGAATACAACAGTCACAATCCTGCATTTTGCTCCTCACTGCGCATGAGGAGTATTCCATGTATGTGGTTTAGTGACAGACCTGGCTAAGTTCATTCTGAGGAAGAGTTAAGTCACCAATACACTAAAAGCATCATTCATTTTAGCAAAACAAGACAGATGACTTGTGTTAGGAGATTTACCATCTGCCCTGTTTAAGAAATATCAACAACCTTTCCCATAAACAGAATTGAAAACTGCATCTCTCAGATTCTCTTCCACTTTGATTTCAAAAGTGAATTTGAACTCCTTTGATGCCTTACGTAGGCAAACAGTTTGTCACTATGCCTGGCCGCTGCTACATTGTCCAGCCATAATTCCTGATAACCACCTATAGACTGATTACCATGTAATGTAAAAGTGGGATAATACTCTATTATGAACTATTATGAACCTTAGCTAAACCATAGGCAACTTATAGTCTGTCATGGTTACTACTGATTGTAATTTTTCTCCATGACCCCTGGCAGTTGGGTTAGCCCCTTGAGTCGTGGATCTGCCCAAGGTTTCTTCCTAGATTAACTGAACATAAGGGAGTTTTTCCTTGCCCCTGTTGCTCTTGGGTGCTCCTTCTGTGAAGCGCCATGAGACAATACTATTGTAAAAGGCGCTGTATAAATAAAACTGAATTGAATTGAATTGAAACAGGACAAATCTGAATGCTTTCACCAAAAAGTGTTTTCTAAGTGGCTGCTGAAGGAAATTGAGGTAGTAAAATTAAATATTGTAAACGAGTATGTTTGAACACAGTTGTTTGTATGAGTTTATTCATTCACCATGCAACCAAATCAATGTAGAATCTGAGACGCATGTCACAGACTGATAAATTACAGTATCCATAACTGTGCATTTGTCTACCAAAATCTATATCTGTCTCAGAGCAAACACTTGTATGGACTCCAAATGTTTTATTATATTGGACAGTCAAATGGGCCTTGAAATAGATGACAGTAGCATCATCATGCAAACATGGTGATCAGCGTATGTTTGTGTGCACAAAGAGATTGTTTCTATGGAATGCCACATTTAGCTCAGCATCAGATATAAAGTATAATCAATGTAAGACTAGGCAAAATCCTGTGACTCATTTCCTCAATGTTTGTGATAGCTGTGCGGTTTCCTGTATGGTTTGTTGAACTTTCACAGACAGTGTAGGGTATTTTCAATTGACCAGTTCTAAAGAAGAGGAGTCTTGTGGCTGACACATGTTCAAAAAAACAAAAACAAAAACAAATCTTCAGCTTGAATTATGTTTTGAATTTTATTTTTAACAAACTAAGGATATGCACAAAATGAGTTCAATTGAAATTATAATAGGAGGTTTTAAATGATCTGGCTCATGCACATGCACATCTATAAGCTGCCAGGTCAGGACATGACATGACATGACATGACACAACACTGAAAACCGTGAGACTCCTGGCTACTAAGACCGTGTCCATCTATTCACGAATCAGCAGGACCTTGTGCAGCAATTGCACCTACGTGCTTGAAGTGGCAGTACCTAATTTAATCATTAAAGTGCCTTGACACTAAATCCAAGTTTTTTAACCATGGACATTACTAAATCCAAAATTATGAATTATGCGAATCATGAACTTGATGGCAAGGTACTAGCTAAGATCTAATCCTGTTAGAACCAGACTGCCACAGGTTTCTTGATGAAGACTGTCTGTACTGCTCTCTCACTTCATATGCTGTATCTACATGTAGAGCATCATATTATGTCTTTGCCCTTCAGTCTCTCTAACATACAGTTACTGTTGAAGAGAAGAAAATATTCATTCATCATCATTTGTTTGGGGACACAACACAACTGAGAGAACTGTGACTAGAAGAGTCAACACTCACTCAATTAATGCCCGCACTAATGAGATGTTTCAGCATTGTTGCTGGTCTCAAAGCTTTGCTCACTGAACATGTAATGACAATATCCACTGAGACTTGTACAAAATGTAAAATACAAAATAAAATGTAAGATCTGTTCACAACATTAAAAATTCATTGTGTAATGCTCATTCAGTGGCACTGATGTTTTTATTGCATCTGCAAGTTTTTGCATCACACGTAAACCCTCACTGTTTATCTTTGCCTCTTTAGCTCTCCTTGAATTAAGCTTTTTGTATGCTTGCTTGAGCATATCAAGATGAGATTATGATTCCCATGGCATCCACATTCATCTAAATATTTAGCAAGTCCAACTCACCATGCATTTGACCTCTTTGAAGCTCATTATTTTGCTGATTCTGATTTGCTCACTTAAAAAATGTAAAAATGTGAAATGTAAAATGCCTTGTGGTATATAATATGACCGACGCACATTGCTGCCTGTGCCATCCCATGAAAATGAATGTCCTTTCATACTCTTGGGGCGAGCAGCCCCCAAGGGTCAAAACCTACTACACTTTAAAACTCAAGTGAATCTACATGCACACACACACACGCACACATACACACACACGCACGCACACACACACACACACACACACACACACACTTTACTATGGTCAGGAGCATCAGAGTACTGTGTCCCTCCTGGGGCCAGTGACTGTCCCTCCATCCTCATCTAGTTGAAAGTGTTGACTTTACGGTTAGTGAAGGGTCAGCCCTGAAAGGCTGATATTTTATCAGCTACATCCTGCTCTCAAGCGCTGTCACTTGGGAGGTCCTGATCAAACAGAGAAAAGGCAGCGAGAAACTCAGTCACAGTGTGACACAGGAATCCCTGCACACACTGCGGCCAACACAACCGACAGTAAAGCACAGTCCATGAATCATCAGATCAATCAAATGAAGGCTTCATTTGAGTGAAAAACAAACCTACTGTAAATTTACTCAGCATGAATGGTTTGAACACTCATCTGTATTTGGTTAATGATTACAGGTTGAAACGCTGAGAATGTATCATCGTACTGACAAGCGCATGGCTTTTTAATAGAGCATTGTCCATGGAAAGGGACTTGTTGACTTGCTAAGGACAGTGGACCTGGGAAATGTCCTGCTGTGGAACTCTTAAGCAGTTTCATAAACATACTGCAGATGGTACCATCAGAAATCACACCTGAAATGCTTCACAGAACTTGTCTGAATAGGTTTGCTTTAAGTATCAGCTAAGGGGGTGAAACAATTGTGATGATGGCACGCAATGAGCTTTTCCCGCGTAATGATACCCAACTCTTTTTGAGGATGGCCAAATCACCTTGTGGGTGTTGAGATTTCCAAATGGGCTCAGCCAGATCAAAACCTAGCTTACCCTACCCAGAGGAGAGCCTGAACCTGTCTAGAGCACACAAGCACTCAGCCTCTCCCCCATGTCATTAGCTTCCATAGTCGCATCTATAGCCTGTAGCCTAGTATCTCATTATGGTCTTTATGTTATTGCTCCCTCTGAAGATGCCTTCAAGAGATAGCTCTGTCACAATGAATACAGGGAGGCGTGGCACGGAGTAACAGGGTCTGAACACCTTTAAACAGATTAACGTGAACATTACAGGCTGCTGATCCAGTTATGTTTGAACAAGCAGCAGCAAGGTGTGTAAAGGGGTCTTGTCATGAGCCATGGTGAGGCTGTGGTGTGGTGTGGCGTGAGGAAAAAAAACAAACAAGACAACTTGTATAACAACTGAGAAACACAGACCAGCTCAGCGGAAATGCAGGGATATTGTTTTGTATGAAGCGTGTGATAAATCAGCAAAGACTAAGAGTTAATGACTAAGAGCTATTCATGTGTGGGAACAGATTACTGTCTGTGGTTAACCGTTGGTAGCTTGCTTTGAGACAGTTGTAACAGGATGGAATTTTGGGAATCTTCCTGCAGACCTCCAAAAGAAGAGTCTAAAGTCTGTGAAAACTAATGGGTAAAAGAGACATATCTATTGATAGTGCTTTATTTATCCATAAACTATGTGTTTATCTACACACTA
Source organism: Tenualosa ilisha (assembly GCA_015244755.2). Lineage (NCBI taxonomy): Eukaryota > Metazoa > Chordata > Actinopteri > Clupeiformes > Clupeidae > Tenualosa > Tenualosa ilisha. The sequence continues at coordinate 757,416 of PYXC01000541.1, forward strand.
TGTGTTTAGAATGCTGCATGTTTGATTCACAATATTGTAGCTAGGTAATGTAAACAGCAATCCCAAAGATGCAGGCCTTGTGTTTGTTTGCATATGTGTGCACTTGATCCTGTTCTGTAACATGGATCAAGATAAGGAGATATTCCTCCATCTCTGCCTGCGCCCACGACTTCTTTGCAGTGTGAAACTGTTTGAATGAATGGAGGTGAAAGAGGCTGTGCAAACTTGTGTGGAGGTAAGACAGGTAATTAGTCATGCTGTCTCAACCCACATTCTTTGTCACGCTATCTCACAGAGAAGATCTGGGCTCTCCCAAAGGACCTCCAAGCTACATCTTTGTTTCCACTGAGTTAAAAGTTAAGCAATTTAAAATTTTACCCTGTTTCCCAAGACAGATGAATTGTACTGAGCAGCAGCAGGAACCTCTGTCTTCACAGCAACAGAAATAATACTACTGGTATCCCCACTTTGTGATATGAGGAAAGTATTTGTCTAATTGGAATGTTACACAAATACGTACTACGTACGTACTATCAATGTAACATGTTTCCATGAAAAGAGGAATGTCAAACAACTGTAGCCAATTACAGATAAACAGAAAAACATTAAACATTATTTTTTTGCAGTAACAGATCATTTTATATGGCCAGCGGAACAGTATTACAATGATTTACTGAGTAAAATACACCATGTTTACATAAGCATTTCTTTGATCATGCTTTGATGAACCTTTAAAGTCCCTGCATGCCTTGTAGTTCACTACAGGACTCCAGAGGACCGTGTCAGGATAAGCAATGCAATGCAGCAATTCAAATTCAGTTCTTAATGATCTGTACATGTTTTCATGTTTTTGTCATATGTCCTGTCTCACAGCAAGAAAACCATGTGCAACCAGATACAGCTGAGCAATATTTATGACTCCTTCCCCCTCTCTGCCTTGCAGTGCATACTGAAATAGTCCTAAAAAAATCAGCCTCTCTGGGAAAGTACCCACTGCCTCTGGCTAAGGTCCTGGATTTAGGTTCTGCACCATTTCATCATTTAAGGCCTCATCTACTTGCTCTCATAGTTTCATTGCATATTTACACAGTCCTTGTTGCCCTCAGTCAGGTCTCTTTGGTTGGTATGCACAGACACTTTGATTCTGAATTTAAGTTTTCACAACCCGCCCAATGTCCCTGCTTGCACTGATGTCCTCATGTCTACCCCTTGGTGTGTGCTGACAGTATGGAGCAGAGAGAGGAGTTATTAGAGCCATACTCACTAATTCCTCTTGATTTTTTTTCATGGTATTGGATGTTCATTTATAGCAGGTATCCATGCAGATGGAATCTTGTCAGGATTTAGAGGTAAGTATTATGGTGACGAATGCCAGTGGTGAAGGTCAAGATTAAGGCCACTGTGATTTTCTAAATAAAGACTTAACTCATTTGATGTAATAGGGCCATGTTTGAAGACGTTTATGAAAGGAAAGAGATCAACTGCAGAGTGCACGTTAAGTTTTACTGTAAAGTGTTAGATACAATAAATAAAAGTGTATAGTTTAAAGTAACTAGCTTAATTGTAGCATCTTCTTAAATACATACAAAAGCCATGTTTTCTTTTTTGTACATTGCACAACTTTGATGGAATGCCCAAAAATGCCATTCACATATTCTATCTCTGATATTCCTGATCTGGCCTGGCCATGTCTTCCTAGCACTTCTGCTTGATTATCATCTCCCTGCAGTGCTAGTCTGGATATGATCCCGTTGAGCTAATTGTCTCAGTAGGCATTTTAACCTGTCCAGTCAGAGAACACAGGGAGGTGTTGTGAATGCAGAGCTAGAATGCTATGAGTCAAGACAAGCTATCAGTCAGGGGCTGATCAAATCTTTTTAAACTTAAACACCTCAAGCAAGCAATCGAATCTCACTACCAAATGTCCAGACCCTCTGTATGAAACAAAAGTGTAGAATGAGGGTCTGGTTTTATTACCAGGCTATCCCTGATCTTGAAAACTCATGAGAAATTCTCATGAGGCGAAATACTTTGTTGGTGATATCTGTATGGATACTTCAGTTAATTATGTTGTTGTGGTTGACAATTGTCGGCTACTGCCAGTGCATGTTGTACCTAAAACAGGGCCTTCAGAGATTCCAGGATCCCCTATTGAGTTGTGTTGATTAAATCAAGGTTTCCACTATTTACACTGAAGATGTGTGTACTTGCAGTGGACAGTCAACATGTTTTACTCATGTTACATAACATCTATTGAATATAATCTTAAAATATACAGTATAGCTGGTTGAATTAGTTTGCCTTCATGGCAGAGGTCAGAATGAATAAGCCATGTATAGCCAGTTCAGGACTATTTACATGGTGCAATAAATTATAGAAGAGGCAGCCATGCCTCACAGGCTTCCATTCCCATAACATGACATGGACAGGCTATATGCTTTTAAGGAAATATATAATTCAGTCTGTTTAAATTTTGTTCAATATTGAAATTGTATATCGGAACTTGCAGCACAAAAATGTTGTCTTACTTTGAATAAGTCAATATTTTGATGTTTGTTGATGTGTATATGTAACTTGATCTTTAAAATACCCTTTAAAGTTAAAATTCATGGTGGGATCCATCCACAGCCTTTCCTTCAATCCATATCTAATATATCTGGCATGAATCAAGGCCAGCTATTAAAACATAATGCCCTTAAAGGTGAAAAAAATCCACTAGTCCAATAAGAGTAGAAACACTGAAGAGAAGTCTCTCACAGCTGAACAGCAGCATGTCTCCACTAGCATACACTGAGTTTGACCCTAGTTGGCATTTTACCCCCTAACGCATGTAACACATGAACAAACTCATGTACATACAGTGAAGTGTGCATAATCGCGCTATTGGTCACACATAGATCATGGTATATAATGGTTAATTATGCTAGATTATGGAAATCACTAAACTCACATAGAATTATACACACATCATATAAACTCAAACATTATTTCACTTAATGGTAGAGGCCAAACATTTTGCAGGAAAAGCCTGAGATAGCTAAGTGACATACTATATGTGACAAAGAAAACTCCTTGAATTTAAAGAGAGAAAAAAAAATCTCCCTGGAGTAGGAATAGGAGTAGGATGCATGCCAAAGCTCTGGATTCATGTGGCGTTGGTTCCTATGGCTGCCAATAGAGTCGGCACCTGGTGCAGAAGCAGATTACATGCAAATCATTTTCTCTCCGGGTCCTTTGGTCTTCATTGGGGTACAGCTACATGTGTTAGTGCATCTAGCTGTCTGAGCTGCAGACTTAATCCAGTCCTGTGGTGCTGCTACCCCTCAAGGAGTTCAGAAATACCATCTGCACAGAAAGTATGACTAAATCATTAGAATGTGCACACAAAGCCTTCATATGCCTTGCAATGAATTCATATTACAGCTCAATGCCATTTGGGCCGCAAATGTGTTTCAAAAGAGGACAGTGCTCAGGTGAATTGGCCAGTAAAGACCAGTTCTACAGACTATACACAAGGACTATATATCACAGCATTTCATCACTGTTTTCTTAGCCACAATTCGTGTCATCACCAACAATAAACTATTGTCTGCAGTTAAAACCACAACCCACCCAATTCTGTGTGTTCAATCACACCACCACTATTCAATGAGCTAATACTCCCTGATCTTGTAGTATGAAAGTGCAGCTCAAGCACTCAATTGTGACATTTTCTCTTTAAAAGAAATTCACCCTTTGTAGCTGAAACATAATTTTAACAATACCGTTATTTATGGGTGGTGCTTATCTAAAATCTATGATAACACAATAATGACCAAACTTGAATGCCATAAGCCTAGACGTTTCAGCAAAAAATAGACTATTATAGGACTTAACTGAATCAAAGCTTACACCTTTGCACGAAATTTGATAAATATGTTCAGTGACAAAATAGTGATACATAATAAGTCTTTTTGTGTCCTGTCTCATTAGCAAACGACACAAGCTTTGAGACAGCGTTGTGGTAAAATGGCAATAAATTATAGATTTCTTGTAACCTTATGGCCGTGGGAAACGTCATAAGTCTTCATGCTAAACACACAATCATATCGCTCTTCCAGTCACTGAATTATGATAGCCTATGCTTCGCTTCGTGTCATCCCCGCTTTACTGAAATAACTGAAACGAAGTAGCAGAGGGTGTATCTGTTTTTAGTGCTCAGGTTTACTAATTGACTTAGAAAACAGTTTACGAGTCTGCAATAAGTATTATGGTTACGAGCTTATACCTAACTTCATGGCAATACTAAATACTTATCATGTCCATTGCGTGACATAACCTGAGAACGTCATCGTCTTGGTTTATTGAAGTCGTGCCTTTTGCGTTTGGCAGCATGACGCTGTGACTAGGGCGCGCATCAGTCTTGATTGCGGTAGGTAGGGAACCACTTTCAGAGCGTATGGGCACTTCACTGAAGTAGGATGTGGCAGCAAAGGGATCAACACTTACTACAGGACCACGAGTGACTATACCACGGCCTCAACACGTTGTTGTGGATTCACAGTAAACTGATTACTGAAAAATATTAAAGCAAAGACCTTACGTGGCAAGGAGCAGATAAAGCGGAAGAAGTTTGAAGTCGAGGTGGAAGCACACATGGACATGGATGTTTGTGCAATATCTGCTTTACTTTTGATTTCGTTGCGATTGGTGAGTAAACAATTTTAGAGGCAGATTATTTTTTTAGTGTGGCTGAAGTAAATGCAATGTAAAGTGAACAATCTTTCATTTAGTTAAGAGGCTTCTTAAAGAACGAATTCTTTCGATACGAAACTTGGGGAGATATTTAAGCTACACTGTGTCCAAAAGAAGGTAGGCTGTTACAATGGTTAGATTTAGTTTGAAAAGGAAAACACATTCTAGTAAAATTAATATATTCGACACATCCCTAGAGATGTGCATTACACTCAAAGCAAAACTACAGTATAAAACTGAGTGTACTATGACAGTAATGGTCGTTTTAACCCTTGTATGGTGTTCGGGTCAAGACCCGTTTTGATTTTTTAGATAAAGAAAAAATATAGAAGAAAACTGTTTTTAGGCCTGATATTTTATGACCTTAGCTTAATTTCATTGAAAAACATGTTAATGAAGAAAAATCATACATAATCATACCCCCAGACATTTAGGTCATTCAGAAGATGTTCAAAACGAAATGCAGAGAAGTACCCAGAAACATATCACAGAAAGCTGAAGGAACCCCACAGAAAGACACTAGACACTACAGTATAGCAATCTACTGAAGGAACCTCATCACAAACTGGCAGAGCAACACAATAGCAATCTGTTAGAATACGTTTACAGCTGGTTGGTTTAGGAGCCCCACAGTGATCTATTGGAGCTGCTGGAAACACTGAAGGAGTGGGTTAATCTGACCTGTTACCAAGTAGCGCTAGCATTATATGTACTCATATTTCCATTTTCCAAGATAAACAGGATTTTGGCCATTCAAGTCCTAATTAGTGGATTTTGAATTAGTTTGGATCAACACAAGGGCAATATATATCGAGCTTGTTTCATGTAAATTTTAACATTTCTGTTGTTATATGTGCCCAAATAATCATAAAACCACGAAAGGGTTTAAAAAACCTGAACATAATACAAGGATTAACCACATTCCTCAAGTGGAACATTTTTGAATGAAGAAGCTTGATTGTAATGACAAATGAAATAACCTAGCCTACATGGTTATAAGCATTTAGAAGTGGTAAAGCATGTCCTTTTACCATAATAACAGTGACTGTCCACCTGTAAAAGAAATGTCCTTGTATAGGAGGTCATATTTAATCACCCCCTCTGTGACTCTAATTTGTTTATCACACACTTTCTTTGGCTCTTCAGTTGTTTTTCTGCAAGTTTACTCTTATTAAGACACAAGTCTCATCATCATGAGTTAGAAATTCCCCTGATCTTATGATAATATAATATCAGGCCTAATGCTTGAATACCTCTTGCATAACAACAGGCTTGCTTGCTTTAACAAAAGTAACATTAGCATCATTAGCAGTGTTTTAAGGTTCTCTATAGTCGCCTAAAGAGAATGGTATTTAGCAGATGCTTTTAACCAAAGCATCTGCTATCATTTTTATCTGTAGCATGAAGGATAGAGTCTAATCAGGGTTTTTCAACCTGGCAAAGACAAGTTACTCAAACCCCAAGGAATCATCCCGTGTGGCTGTATGGGCAATCCGCACCTAACAAAGGCCAAGGTTTGATTTATGCAGCATCCAAGGCACTTCATCTGCCTGAGTAGCTGATAAATCTAAACAGTGGCAGTGCAGTGTGGTACAGGTCATAGAAGCACTCCTAGAATGAAGAGTATGCTTTCAAAGAGAGCTCAGTGCAGACACATAGGGAAATTCATGATAGCATATCTTTTAATCCTCCATGGTGGGTAAATGTTTGAATGTAATTCATATTCAAACATGAGGGTGATTATAGATACTGTATTTAGCATGGAAAGATAAACATTCCCAATCCTTCTATGTTCTACTGCATCTGCATTGCCAAACAAAATATATTCCTCAAAAGACTTTTTGAAAAGAATGAGAAGGCCTACAGGGCTTTTTTTAAACTTCTAGATGTGGGCAACCTGCTTTTGGGTGAAGAAAGATTTCTGAATTGGAAGTTAACACGCATCATTCAAAGGCTGTGTTCTCAGGTCTGTGCTAGATGCAAGCATAGAGCTTGTGAAGAGCAGTGCTGACTGACATGCTGTCTTTCACAACAGTGTTCAGTGCAGGCATGTGATGTTGAGGAGGACATAGAGAAGAAAAGAGAGTTGTGCTTGTCTCAAGTGGAGAATGTCACTTCGGGTATGCTCTCTCTTTCTCTCCCTCACACACACATACACACACACACACACACACACACACTTTCTCTCTCTCTCTCCCTACCTCTCTCTTTCACACACATAGTTTTTCTCTCTCCCGCTCTCTCTCTGTCTCTATCTCTCTCACACACACTCACACACACACGCGCACACACACACATACACACACATATTGTTCACACACATTGTCAGACCATAAATGTATATAAAGTCTCATGTGTATTTATCAGGCCGTCATCTTTTGTCTGTGTCATAAGTCAGACTAAATTGGTGTTCGCTGACTTATGTTCTCAGTGCATTAAAGCCAAGCAAGATCTTCATGCCAATTTACTGAACTGAAAGAAGCTGATGATTTATCTATTCTCACCATTCTGTTTGAGCCAATAGTGTGTCATCCATTGTAGTCCTAATTATGATGAATGAGGCTATTCTTTTTCTTTTTACACTTACAGTAATAAAGCAACTCAGCTGGTGACACTGGAATGACAGTGACCTTTGGAGAGGGTAGTAGTGTATTTGAGTCCATCTGCATATGTGTCAGCTCACATAACTTAGAGTGGAACCAATTGATTGGATTTACTCCAAATTTTCTGACCAGGTAGATTGTCGTGTGATGAGACGAGGGTATCCAGCTGCCTGGCTATTTGTTAGTTTGTTGTTTGTGGTATGAATATGGTTCAAATGTATGCCCAAGACAAGAGGACTGAATAAATATTTTCAACACTTGATCATTTGTTATTGCAATGCACTCACCACTGTATCTAGAGAGATATCAGTGTTAAAGATAATGTTTACATGCAGTTTGTCATCTCAAGGAACAGGTACCTCTGATGGCCTGACTCCTCCGAGGCACAAAAAAGTCATGGTCAGTGTGAACTTCACTGTATGTGGATGACTGTGTTGTTGGGACTCCCGTGCTCAGCAACACCAGTGTAATGTTACTGTAATTAAGATCTTAATTGGCAAAGCAGTTAACACAGACAGTCCGAGTCGAGATCTGACAGGCGGCGCAGCGCCAATAAGAGACATGTGCTATCAATTACAACATCGGCTCATCCCAGGGGTAATATGGATTAAAGCACAGATTGGTTTTGCTTGAGATGAATTGAGTTGAGGTCAGTGAGAGCGGCGTTTGAAAAGAATTTTTAAGCAAAACCATCTCCTCAATTCTTCTCAAGCGTAACCAGTCTGCTATGTGACAACACTGGGAGCTTCTTCCAATGCATGCTTGCTTGTGGTAAGAAAAAAACCTCTAGCAAAGATGTACATAATTGTCTCAAATGAGATAAAGAAGAAGAAAGAATAATTTTTCAGGCACTCCATGCATCAGTCCTTGTGAGCTCCAGTTAGGTGCTTCTCAGCAGGACCAAAGCTGTGAAATAAGGAGAGGCTGGTGTTTCGACTGATGTTGCGACTCTGGCGAAGACACATGCTGTGTCCATCATATTTCCTCACTCCTAACATTCAACCCCTGCCCCTCTGATTGCCTGTACATGATGCCTCTGTTATTAGAGATTCATACACGTTCTGCCAAACTCTTATCTGCCATGTAATCTCCCCATCTTCTGAAATGTCCTTTTTCTCCTGTCAGGTTGTATGGGTTCATGGGACCTGATTGCCTGTTGGCCGTCTGCCCGTGTAGGACAGGTGGTCACGATACCCTGCCCAGATTATTTCAGCTACGTATCTGGCCACCACAAAGGTAAGGTTTTCTGTCTCATCCACTAGAATGGAATAGGGCAGCCGTCTGGGTAATGCCTATGTGTTTGTGTAACAGTACTATCGCAGAGACTCTCTCCGGGTCTGCTCTCAGAATGGGGAACAGCATTGACTGAATTCCATGCAGAATAGCATGGACACGCAACTGTGCTCTGTGTCACACTTTCCTTTTTGTTAGAATTCTTGAGAGTTTTAGCATGGATGGTAAACACTAGGGCTTCATGGAACAAAAGTAAGGAGGATTGAAGTGCTGACTTCCAGAACTGTAAGAAGAGCATGTTTCAACTGCTTGTGTTACTCTAATACTGACATGTCAGCAAAAAGTCCCCTGAATACATCTTTCAGAAAGGGAGGGATAGCGCTTAGATAATCTATATCCCCTCATAGATCACTCAGATACTCATTGATCAGATATTGCATTTGTCTTTCCTGTGCTGTTTCTTCCCACACTCATGCAAACACAAAATGCAACTTGGCTGTAAATGTTCTAACTCAGGTCACGTACAGCTCAGGTTTAGAACAGGAAGTTAGACTACTGACAAGAAAATATTCTGTTGCAGCACTGCATGACTCACCCTGACGTTTTTAGCATGGCCTTTATGCAACCTCTTTAGTCTAGGGTCGCATCTTTATCTCCATTTCCAGAATGGGGGAGATAAGGAACGCACACACACAAGAATGGTATGAGGTAGTAAGATTGATGTACATCACACACACACACACACACACACACAGGGTAGGAGGGAGTGAGAAATATTAAAGTACATCACACACACACACACACACACACACACACACAGGGTATGAGGGAGTGAGAAATATTAAAGTACTTCACACACACACACACATGGTATGAGGGAGTGAGAGAGATTCAAGTACATTACACACACATGCAGGCACACACTACACACACACACACACACACACACACACACACACACACAGGGCATGAGGCATGAGGGAGTGAGAAAAATTCACTGCACATCATATCATTATTGGCTGGCTGTGGTGTTTAGTGGAAAACAGGTCAGGCGTGTTTTGTGAAAGTGTACTTGTTTGAACCATGGCCAGTAATTAAGGAGCAGCTCAGGCTGTGGGGGCAATGCATGGGAAAGCAGTCTTTTTGTTTTTGCATATGTTTCCCAACATCCTTGGCAGGCGCATCATTATCTCTCACCCTGACCTGAGGAGGCTGCCAGGATGTTGAGATGGGCTGAAATTGAATGCATGTTTGTGTTTGTCCTGGTGTTGTTAATTAGCAGGTGTCAGCGGCACAGCAGGGTGCCTGAGTGTAGCGAGAGATGCACAGGATAGTTTGACTGCCGTTACTCCCTCACTGGAAAAGAGCCAGTGTCCCAAAACAGACATGGCAACCAGCGTGGGAGTTTTGGGGTGGACCAGAGACTGATTATTTTTATTTCTGTCAGTTTGTCTGTCTGTCTGAGAGTACCATGTCTCCAGGCTGTTATGGTTATATCACCGCCATTTAACTCAATAAATGTGTTTGTGTGTGTGGACTGCAACTAAGGATGGTGAAACTGGATATGAATAATAGCAAAAAAATTCATCCCCAAATGAAGTGAATGTCTCCATTACTATTCATACAACAACGTAAAAAACAAAAAATAAAGCTCCCAGTTTCCATTCTTTGGTCATACTGGGTATCAGATGATGTGTGGCTGCACAAAATCGTTTCACCATATTATTGGCTTTCCTTTGGCCCTCTTATTGTATTCCATTACAACAAACACATTCAAATAAATCAAAAGTTGCAAAAGCTTTAAAGCTATCAATCGTTTTTCAATTCTAGGCCAGTTTTAGATCTCAGATAGAGCACGCTTTTTTATGGCAGGAGTATTCAGGCCTTGGGAGAGTAGCTTTTGGAGCACTTCCAGAGCAGGGACTGAAGGATTTACATGCTGTGGGGTGAAATGCTCTGGATTTATCTTCTTCATGTGGGCCAGGGGTTCATCGTAAAGATCAGTCTCGAGAGATCAGTTATGCAGTCCAGATGTGCTTGAGGAAGATGCAACTATACGGTGAATCCACTAACCTGTAGGTTTGTATGCATATGCAGTGCATATAAGTGACTCCCCCATGCCTGTGTGTGTTTGCACATGTGTATATGCCACTAAATATCCTGTAGATATATGTATCTGTCCTCTATGCATAAGAGGTAGTCTCCCAGTCACAGGCAGGCGCCTGACAAAGCCTCCCGATGGAGGAGACAGATACAGGCTCTGCTTGGAATGTTGAGGTGCATGGTGCAGGGAAGCGGTGGTATTTCACAGAGCTGTCCATGTCAGTGAAAGCCAGGGCAAGAGGGAGCTCCTGTCAATCACATGGTTGAGGGAGGATATCCAATAAAACCTCAAACGCGCCGTCAAGACTCCCATGAGCAACTTTGGAGCGCTTGGTTGATCATACACGTCCACTAGATGGTTTCAAAACCAATCCACAAGGTGGATCCCCATAGATCTGCCTTTATTCCCGTCCCCATGCTCAGACAGACAGGCTTCTGCCTTCACACTGGCCCTTGTGATTGTAGCAAAGTTTGGCTGTGGATTGTCTCTTTAAGGGTATGAAGTGATCAACTGTCCTCTTCCACTCTCTCTAAACAAATACTTTAATGATGTTTCATAATCGTAACAGAGACGCGTAAATGTCATATCAAGTCTGGGTTTTGTCACATGTGCTCAAATTGAGTGGTAATTCCCTTTTATACAACTTGGGAAAAGAAAAAACGTGTGTTTCGCAACTTGGCATCGTGCAGATCCAGGGACATGCAATAAATTCTGCTTGGGTGGAGACTCCTATGTCCCAGCATATTTGAACTTCTTGCTCAGGAGCTTTAAGGGGAAACTTTCCTACTCATCCATCTTCTTTACTGTCTCCCGCTAGTTTGTTTGGCTGACGGACGCTATTATGTTGTTTGATTTCTGTCCATCGTCATGTTGTCAAATACTGTATATGATGTATGCTGTTGTCAAGGCCAGTGCTTTATGACTGGGAGCTATTGTTTATGTGCTTCCCATAGGTATGCAAAGTGCTGATAAAAAGCGCCCTGATAAATTGGGTGGGTCATTTGCCTGACAACTACCAACCAGAATGTGCTAAACATAACCATCTCATATGTGACGGTGCAGGGAATACAAACAATTTAGGAAAATTAAACAAATGAGTAAATTGATTAGACTGCTATCTCACCTTCATCAGCGATGTCTAACTCATGAGAGCCCACTCCTGGTTAGGTGCTTCCCCAAGCTTGGGTCATTTACTCACATGCACACACACACACTAGTGTGTGTGTGTTGAGTGTGTGTGTGTGAGTCCTTGTCCAGCTCCACTGCCCAGCATGCTTTGCGATGTTGTGATGAGGCCCCTTCAAAGGCCGTGCTGCAACAACAGCATGCTGGCTGATTACCTCCTGTCAAACACACGGTGGTGTCACGTGTGATGTTGAAAATCCTCCCCCTCTTGTTTCTTGGGATGATGAAAGCATTCTTTTGGCAAGCCTTCATTCAAAACAGATCTGCCTGCACTGCACACTGAAACAGCAGCAGCTGATCTCACCTATCTTAGCCTCCCTGCTCAGAGATTAGCAACACAATTGTTTTTGGCATATGTCATTCCAAGATGTGCACAAGTGGATTGAGTTTGATTTTGAGTGAGAGTGTGTTTATTAGGACCTTAAAGCCTGTAGTCACTGATCATGATTAAAGGATTTATTCTCACCATTTTAATATCAGATAATGTTGAGGATACAGCCATCCTAAATCCTTGGATAATAGAAACATTTTTGTGTTTTTACCTGTTCCTGACTAGAACTCTTCAGACTTCGTGCCTGTTTGCTTGAACCATACTAAAAGGAAGCCTGAGGGTTTTTCTTTGTTTATGACTAATGTCTTTCATCCTAATCCTACAACTTGATCAATTTAAATCAAGAACTCATCAAAAATTCTAAGAGAGATGATACTGTGGAGCATTTGCATCTGTTTTCCTTCATATGCCAGACAGTATTCCATTCAATTCAGTCCATTTCACTTTGAGTGTGAGTCACTCACAGGGATTTGAATATTCACTTTCTGTCTCACATGCCTGAAGAGAAACATGCTTTTGTATTGAGAACAACCATGTCATGGGGCACATTCACTGATATTTTATTCATTTCCAGTCTCTTCCACCAAGAAGGTTGTGTTTTTTTTTCGCCGACATTTGTCTGATTGTCTGTCTGTGTACAAAATAACTCAAAAAGGCACTGCACAGATGTGCATGAAATTTTCAGACAGCGTGGGTATTAGGGCAAGGAACAGCTGATTAAATTTTGGTGATGATCTGGAACACCGTCTGGAATTTGTCTCGCTTCAGTGACCCCATATTGCCTTGGCGGAGGTCTGCGCTCACCGCGTGCTTTTCTGGTTGTGCTATCCAGTGATTTATAGATGTTCTTTGAGATTAGGTGACATAGCCTGTGGGGATCACATTCTTGTGTTGCAGGCAAATAGACTTTAGACTGGAGTTGAAGGACCATAAATTGTAATGAACTTTATGTTTCCCCTGCTGTGAAATCATTGTGATCAGGGAAGAATGGAGGAAGACTGACCATGCGAAATTGGGAAAGAATCCTTTCTAATCCTAAATTTGGGAAAGAAACAACCTTCTGTTTCAGGACAGGTGTCTGTTTTGCATTATTTACATTTTATTTGTTTTATGAAAATGTGTTGTTCATCCATGTCGTAAATAATGATGATGTATACCATAAATGTGACATTTACAGTGCATGTGATAAAGAGAACTTGATCATGAATTTTATTCTGTTATACAGCTTACAAACAGACAAACATAAGTCAGTCAGTGTCAGTAAAAACTGTGCATGTTGCATCCCTGGAACATTTGCTCAGTAGCTCTGGGGGTCTTGGAAATATACCCTTTGTTATGAGAGAACCTCCCCCCGCTGACCAACCATTGGGGGACTGGGGTTAGTCTGCTGTGTGGATGCAGACAATGGCACGTGTTCTTGCACCCTGAAAGGTTTGTGTGAAAGGGGTGGGCTTATGAAGAAAGCTGTGTTTTCTTACTTACATGTTATGGCAAGTACTGAAGGGCCCAGCACAATGCATGTTTGGTTGTTTGTCAAGGTGCTTTCAGTTGGAGACATTTTCACGTGTTTTTGGTTGGAGGCGTGTCTCTCTTTAAATTACCATGTGTACAAGTGATAAAGCCCATGTTAATTCATTGCACATTTCCAGGATTAATTTGATTATATTTTTATACAGTTTTCTATAACCTTAAATTTGTTTCTCAAAAGTTATGTGGACCAAGAACATGCTGTCCTTCCTCATTGCAAAAAAAGGTTCTTTGTTTCAGAGAATAATCACTGTTTGTTTCTTTTATCCTCAGGTAATATATCAAAGAGCTGCACCTCGGAGGGCTGGACAGAGATCAGTCCTATTGCTATTGCCCTGAACTGCGGCTTCAATCCCAATAGCACCATCAGTGATGAAACGGTGAGTCTGGCAAGTCCAGATGATACACACACCATTGACAGCCGCTATGGATTGTATCCATTTGTTGTTGCCCATCTCTGTGGCCATTTTTAATGAACAGGTATTAGTCATTTCCATTGGCTTTGTGTCAGAAAGTGCACTGCTTGCAAATGATGACTGTTTATGTCTTACAGGGCAATTTCTTCTGGTCAGTGAGGATTGGCTACACTATCGGTCATATAGTCTCTCTAATATCCCTCACCGGGGCCATTGTCATACTGTGCATCTTTAGGTAAGCAATATTTGTATGCCTCAATGTTTTTATAAAACACATGCCTAGTATGATCTGGAGAAAATTATGACTTATACTTAGAAGTGCAGTGCTATTTCCTGTAAATTGCTGTCAGTCATACCCATAAACATTGCTCTTGTCTTGAACAAATCAAACCCACCTTGACAATTTGCCCTGTGTTGCAACCCCTCACAAGATCTCTGTGGTCTGAGGGTGGAGATGACTGCTTATGAAGCCAAGCACTTAGTGCAGGGCCTCACAGGGCCGCCTGACACCTGGCAGAGCAGGCAGCTGGAGGGCCACTATATGCCACTGCATGTTGCGCTTAATCATGCCTTAAGCACCACTGTTTCCTGTCCTAGTAGCTTTTAAAACATTACACACACTATTAACCCCCAAACCATCATCTCTCTCTCTGCCTTTCTCTCTCACATGAAGTTTGTAAGTGTGTGTGTATGTGTGTGTGTGGTGTCAGTGTTAACTGTTTCTGTTTATGCATGTGTGTGCGTGTTCTAGTAAATAAAGGGAGCGGCTTGTTTACATCGCAAAGCTCTGCAATAACATTACTGACAAATATCAGAGTTCAGCGAGGGTCTAGACTTTTGACCGTGGATGCGGGATGTACGGAGTAGACTGTGTTTAGACAGGCCACCAAAACAGTTGTGTCATATCCAGTGTGGTTGGACAGGACGAATCACTCACACTGAACATTTGGCTGCTCTTAAATCTAGCGTGTGCAGGAGCAGCACAACATGGAAAGAGGAACAGAAACAGCTGTATGTCTGTGTACTGTGTAAATGGTGGTTTATCTTCCTTCAAGCATGTCCATATTTCAGTCACATAGTGGATCCTCTCTGTTATTCACGTCTCACGCTGTTATCATATTACAGCTTTAAGTGAAGCCTGGTAAACAGTGGTCAGGAGAGGTAAATCCAGGGTTAGTTTCATGCACTGGGAAGGGTTCTGAGGACAGCAGAAATCTGGAAAAACAGGAATTCAAAGGCTAGCAATAGACTCCAAAGCGTAACCAAGGCGACGGGGGGACTCATAACATTCAGGACTTGTACCCGAGCTAGGCAGAGATGAACCCTGACGCTTCACCACAGTTTTATTAAGAGATCAGATATAAATGAGTTGAAGACTTGGAGAAAGTGGAAAATTCCTCACTGTATAATAAAAATCAAAGTAATTACATCAAACTAGGAGTTTTTATTGACAAGAATAGATTATGCAGAACAAATCCATCAGCGTGTATGCCAGGAGACATGTAGTTCAGTGCTGCTCCAGTTAAGACTCCTGATGTTTTTTCCTCAGGAAACTACACTGCACAAGAAACTACATCCACATCCACCTGTTTCTGTCCTTCATTTTGAAGGCTGTTGTGGTGCTTGTTAAAGATGTGGTTCTGTTTGGTCACGAGGAGTGTCTCTCTGAATCAGTAAGTATATCTAGATACTGGCACACACGCATGCACACATGCACAACACACACACACACACAAACACACACACACACACACACAGATAAACACAAACACACACACACACATACACACACACACACACACAGATAAACACAAACAACACACACATACACATACACACACACACCCACACACACAAGTTAACCTTACATACAGCTGAGAAATGAGTTCTGTTTTGTTTGATGTAGCAGTCATATTGGAACAAATGCCATATCCTGTTCTAAAGCTGGCCTATACCTTCAACTAATCAAAATCAACTCGGAGCACTTTTAATTCGGACAAGCTGACATAAAAGCCTGTTTAGTCTCCTAGCTTAACCGTATATGTGGAACAAGTTCAAGTGCTCCTTCATGGCGTTGGAGGGTGTAGTTCTGTTTGCCGAGTCCTCAGTTCCTTTTAAGAAAGGCTTAGCAGTGAAGCACAGCCGCACATCCGGATAAGGGGAGTCGCAGTGTTTGTCAAACACTTAGGAACATTGTGCAACAGGCAGCACAGAGTTTGTGTGGAGACCGACCTCCTAAAGCCACCCTATATTTCCATCTATACTATCCTCTCTATGTCACCACACTCAGTCAGCGCCTGTTTGGCTGTTTGTTTGGACATTGGTGTAAATGTTGCCTGGTTAATGGTGTAAGCAGCCTGGGGACAGCAGCTGGATTGAGATTCGGGGCGCCTGCTGCACTGATGGTCAAGCACCTCAGCTGCTCTCCCCCAAAAACACAGTGGTGTTACAGGAGCCTACCTGTCTGAACCCATCTGCACTAAGTATTTACTGTGTCCAGACACAGCCTAGAGGAAAGGATTGCTTCTTACAATAGACTTATCGTCTTTTAGAAACAAATCACACATTGAATTGAGTACAATTGTGCATATGTTTTTTCTTAAAGGGGGTTTTAGGATCAAGTATTTAGTATTCAAGCAAGATCTAGTCAATGTTTCACATTTCTTTTCTCATCTGAAAGTGGATCTAATCAAAATATTTGTTTTAATAAGAATGAAATGCCTGGGTTTCTTTTGGGGTACATTTTACTAATTATTTTTATAATTATTGCCAATATAGAAAACCCATGGTATTGCTACACAATATAGACAAATATAGCAGGTTTGGCTATCAGGCTATCATAGACATCCTTCTTCCACTCAATGCATTGCCATATTCAAAGAGGATGGTGTAGTCTTCTGCTGCTGTGTTAACTTCATTGACATTCATTGACTTCCATTCCCTGTACCAGGTGGGGTGTAAGGCTGCAATGGTATTCTTTCAGTATGGAGCCATGGCCAGTTACTTTTGGCTACTAGTGGAAGGACTCTATCTTCATGCCCTGCTGGCTGTGTCATTCTTCTCAGAGAGGAAATATTTCTGGTGGTACATTCTCATTGGCTGGGGTAGGTGCAGTGGATTCTGAATCTCAATGTACTGTAGGGGTATTGCTGGGAATGAATGCGCTCATTGTTAGAGGTAATAGTCCTGAAGTACTTGTTGTGACTGAGTCAGTGCAGTTTTCTTTTGTCATTGTTCTGCACCAATCAAAACCATATGAATGGACAGTCAATATGTTCTTTACAGTATGTTGTTTACATGGCTGTGATGCTGAAGTATACCTGTGTTCTCTCTCTATTCCCTTGGCTGTAAATAGGAGTTCCTGCTGTCTTCATCATGGCGTGGAGCATCACAATGGCTTACCAGACTGATGTTGGGTAGGTCAACCCTGACGTCTTTTGTCTGGTAAACACAATTTGCAGAATTGGAATAGCATGTTCTTGTTCTGCTGCTAAATTCAATTTCCACAAAGACAGCTCCGCGGAAACCCATCGGTGTGTAGTCTCACATGAATCAGTGTGTCCCTACAGAGTTAAGTGCAATTACCAAAGAAGTGAAAGAAAAATATGAATAACCTTGAGGTTCTGTATAGTCCTAGCAGACCTAGAGGACAATGGCCAGTGATTAAGGGGCAGATTCAGTGCAATCATATGTCCATGGCCATGTCTCTTACTCTACAAACACAGCAGTGGGCTGTGACTGAAATGACACTATAAATGCAATTTCAGCATGTCTCAAGGCTGTTTCTTTAGAGAAGTGATGGATGATGGGTCCACCTGAAGGTTGCCAAAAGACTATTTTTAGACAAGTTCAGCGTACCCTTGAGGTGGTTTCTACTGTACAATTTCATACAAAATTGTACCATGGCATGATCATTGTCATGTTTTATGGCACCAGGACTAATTATTCCCTAAAAGACTATCTCAGTGTATGACATTACACTCTAAAGGAGCATATCAGTGTATTATACTTTGTATGAGTATCTAAATGTATTTCAAAATTTGTCTTTAGTTCATGAGATGTCACTGCATAGTGATAGCAGCATAGCAGTGTTGGTAGTAGCATAGTGTTTAAGAAACCTGGTTAGCATAGAAAATGCATAGAAAAGTTTTGGGTTGGAATCCAGGCTGCCACCGTTGTGCCCTTGAGCAAGGCACTTAACCCTAAGTTGCTCTAGGGGAGACTGGCCCTAAACATTTGATAGCTGACAAAATGTAAGTCGCTTTGGCTAAAAGCGTCTGCTAAGCACAGAAATGTAAAAGTTATCGTGTGCACCACTATAGCAGTGGGTTGAGAGTACACTGTCTATCAGTTGTTTTTTATATTAATAATTACTAATAATAATTATTTCAAGTGTTAAGTGTTTTTTTAATCTTTTGTAGGTGTTGGGATTTGATTGATGACCAGCCATGGCTGATTATTCGTATACCTGTCGTACTGGCTATATTGGTAATGAATCAGTTTAACATGAGCCATGCAGCCCAGTTGGATGAGAAATAGACTTTTTCATGAAGTGTATTTTTTCATGCAGGTGACCTTCATTCTCTTCATCTGTATCATACGGATTCTTCGGCAGAAGATCAACTGCAGAGACATTGGGAGAAATGAGTCAAACCAATACTCGTGAGATTTTCTTTTTTTCATTCTTGGTATTGGTATCACTGAACACATTAGTGGCCTATATTATGATAATGGTGATATTGCTATCCGATTTTAGGCCATTTTGCTGCTTATTTGATGTGAATCTTGAGAATATTGGAATTCAAATGAATGCCATCATTTTCAGGCATATGCAGTTTATGACATATGCTTGAGCTAGGCCTGACTCAACTATAGCCATGGGGCAGCCATGGCCTACTGGTTAGGGCTTTGTGCTTGCAACCGAAGGGTTGCCGGTTCGTTCCTCCACCTGTGGACCATGACTGAAGTGCCCTTAAGCAAGGCACCTAACCCATCACTGCTCCCTGGGTGCCTGGCATAGCAGGCAACCAACTGCTCTGGGTTAGTGTGTGTTTCACTAAATCACAATTTAGTTAAATGCAGAGACAAAATTTTCCTTAATCAAAGGGGTATAGATTTTTATTAACTGTCTTTCCACATATGACATGACTGTTTTTATTTCATGCTATTCCTGCTGTTCCAGTCATTAGAGATAAGGCGAAATATGATGTTCTTGGGTTGATTTGGTGCTTGCACTGTCTGCGTTTGTCCCCTGCGAGTGGCTATCTGCTCTAGCGTACCAGTGTGGTCCACATCAGCTGGGATGACCAACGCCATCTTACCTCAAATTGGAACTGTCAGGCTGTTGTCTAGTTAGAACAACTGGTGGATCTTTATGTGAAGCATGCTATCCCTCCCTTGACGTGCATCATTGTGAATAAAACTCTGTTCCGTTTCTGCCTTGGTCTCCTGTACTACTGATGTAACCCTGAAAATTACCATCAACCTCTTATCAGTACATTTTTTGCAGCCATTCATTTTCATTCTAATGTTATGTGTTGCAGGAGATTGGCGAAGTCAACGTTGCTGTTGATTCCTCTTTTTGGTATTAACTACATAGCATTTGCATGCATTCCTTGGCATCTAGCCAATGCTATTAGACCAGTGTTGGACCTGGTCTTGGGATCATTTCAGGTAAACCACTACAACACACAGCACCCTTCCCCGTCATAGAAAACTGTTACAATACACACAGCATCATGGAAAATCACTGTATTTTTAAGGAACTCAGGGACTCCCTGCAGACTTGCTCTAGATTCTTTAAATGTCGGCTTGTCCTCTTATAATCATGGGTTAAATTAATGGACTGTGGGGTTTGTGACCCCCAGCCTCTATGGGGGATGCAGTTATTCATCATTCTGTTGCTTGTGTTTCCAATGTTCCTCCTAACTGCGGGACAAAAAAACACATTTGATCAACATAATAACATCCATTTGATCAACATAATAACATACATTTGATCAACATAATAACATACATTTGATCAACATAATAAGATACATTTAACCAACATAATAACATACATTTGATCAACATAAAAACATACATTTGATCAACATAATAACATATATTTTGCTTTTGTACAATTACTGCCTGTATTGCAGTAATTGTATTGTATTACTTACTGTATGTATTGCAGTAATTGTATTGTATTACTTACTGCCTGTATTGCAGTAATTGTATTGTATTACTTACTGCCTGTATTGCAGTAATTGTATTGTATTACTTACTGTATGTATTGCAGTAATTGTATTGTATTACTTACTGTATGTATTGCAGTAATTGTATTGTATTACTTACTGTATGTATTGCAGTAATTGTATTGTATTACTTACTGTATGTATTGCTGGATAATTGATCATTTAGAGGCGGTATGTTTATGATTCAAAGCCCATGTAAAAAGTTAGGCGCTTGAAAATTAGCAGTTTTTAACTTCTTATAATATGAATTATAGACATACTGTACTTAATATAAACACATACTTAAGTCTTTGTGTGAATTAATGTCTCTCTGTTTCAGGGTTTTGTGGTAGCTGTGTTGTACTGTTTTCTAAATGGAGAGGTAATACAGAATCACCTTGACTGTATTTTAACAATGATTACTTATTTCTGTGTCATGACACAAAATCCATACTTGACCTCCAATGTCCTTGATGGTTTCTCTCTCTCTCTCTCTCTCTCTTTCTCTCTCTCTCTCTCTCCCTCATTACTGCCCTCTCCTGTCTGCCTCTCCTCCCATTCAGGTGCAGTCAGAGATCAAACGCAAATGGAGGAGGTGGCACATGCAGAGGTTTCTGGGAAACGAGACCAAGTACCAGCAGCCCTCCTTGGCCAGCAACGGGAACAATTGCAGCACTCAGATCACCATGATGACCAAGTGCAGCCCGACCACGTGGCGAGCAAGTCCCAGTGCCGAGAGCCCCTCGGCCATCTGATCCAGTACGCTCATTAGGACAGGAATAAGCATGTGGGCAGAGCAGTCGTCCCCACAAGAGTTGAGGCACCCTGTGCGGGTTGTCACTTACTCTATACTTCATGATTGAAGGGATTATTGTTGGCTTTCACATCACATGACAAAGCAATGTGACTCTGATGAAGGTACATTGCCACCGAGGGTTTGCTATGTAAAAAAAACAGCTGTGACCAGTTTTCAGCACTTTTCCATCAGGGTCACCATCTATCCTGTGAACTACATGTACCAGTGAGGATTTAGAAAGGGAATTGAACATGATAATCATTATGAACAGAAAATATGCTATTTTTGTTTTTCAACTTACTGGAATCAGCCTGGTGGACCCAACTCTTTCACTTTGCTTCTCTTTGTGCCAAAAGTCTGGACACTCTCAATAGACATACATTTACTTTGTGGTGGGTGTGTGAACTTTGAACTATTGCTTCTGTCTTCAATTTCTGTTCGCAGATTGGTTGCTTAAAAGAATACGAAAGTAGGAAAACCAAAGCCTTAGGAGAGTACCCTGACTCAGCACTGTGGCTATTTCTACTTCTTAGTTCTGTATATTTCTACAAAGGCGCTAGACAGTGTTTCTGTCTAGGTTAATTTACTTGACAAAGATCTGAGGACCAACCCATTATATAGAATGAAATTAGTTGCATGCAAAATGGACAGTGTGCGGGAGTTTCCTCTGAGTTCTGAACTATAGACCATTGGTCTTCTCCAACGCACCCTTAAGGGGTGTTTTATTTTCTTGCATAATCAGCAGTGCAATCAAACCTAAGTTGCTATGTTGAACTGTCACGTTTTGCTGTACTCTTTTTGGTTTTCTGTACTCTTCTCTTCTTATGCTGTTGAACACTGACACCATCGCTGCAGCCACTGGTGAACAGTACAGCTGACTGTTCTCTTCTGTCTTAAATTACATTCTGCCCCATGCCAGATAAGCAGTTCAGTTTCTTTCTGGGGTTACAGTGATTCAGAAATTAGCTTCAATGGGAAGACACACTTGCAGAGCAAATTATGATCTGCCTAAAGGTTTGTCTGGGCTCATCCAAGGTAGTCTAATTAACTGCAGTCTAACTGCAGATGCTAATCTGAGCTCACCATTGATCAACCCTGCATAAATACATGACAAGTATGTCAACAGCTGTTGTGAGAAAGAAATACTTTTTGTTCAAATAATGACATTTTCCTACGACAGATGCCTTCAGCTTGAGTGCCTCTGGTTAACCTTCTTCTTCAGAAGGAGGTCAGTGGAGATGTTTTAATTAGTCGGTGTTCATAGAAATGCCAAGGACAATGATAGTCCTATTTTAGGCATCACTTCACCTACTTTGTAAATAATATGTAAATGATGCCCATATCCCATAAATGTATAGGTGTCATAGCTCGAAATTACTTCTCCACTCTGTAATCAAATGTGAATCAGAAGATATACTTTGTCCTGTAGGATAGTATACTATCTGTCGTGATGTAGACGTGTATCTGTTTAAATGTTTGGACAATGTGCTGTGTACATTTTTGTAGTGATTAACCTGTGTAAAAAATTATTGATGGTGCCAATGTTTACAGAATAATTTGTATTTTACGATATTAGTACTTTCTAAGCTCTGTAGTTTCACATATGCTGGTTTTGCCATCAATCGCTGTGGGTAAGAAGAAGATGGAGATAATGTGGGTGTCCATGATCTGTATTTTCAATTAGATAGTAGAAATTCCATAGGTGAGAGCATGCATGCACATAAAAACCTTAATACCTCAGAATTCATTTTAGATTTTCCATAATGGAAACGCTGAAGTTTGTCAGTAAAAGCACACACAACCCCTTTCATTCTATGATGTAAATGGCATGTAAATATTTTGGTAGTTGAATTGTGATCATGTTAAATATGAAATAAATATATTATTCTGAGTGCACTTTTTAAAGACTCGTCCATACTATGTTTAAGTTAGCTGTTTTACAACTTGTGGAAAGTTATTAAGATTCTTCACAACAAACAGAACAGAGCCTTTTTAAATCAGTAAACATCCTTCAGCTTAATCACAAACAAATGGGATATTTACCTGAGAAATTTAGCTAAGAGCCAAATGCATGTTTGCTATGACTTTAAAAACATCTGGAATGTGAGGTAGATTTAGATAGATCCTGGTTTTGTTTATCTAGTTCTGTCAAATCCAATCTGTACAGTGTTTACACTGTAAAGCAATCACAGAGTAGCCCTACTAACAGTTACTAACAACGGTTGAGGGTACAGAGATTTCAGATATTTTAGAAATATTCCATATATTATGCCTATATATTATACCTGACATATATTAGAAATAAAAACTTTGGACCATGAAATTTCTATAACACAAGTGTAATCTACATCCATGTGAATTTGTCTGGTTTCTAGCATTTCTTTAGCCAGGGAACCAGACTCATATCAACGAAGGTGTGGGTTCTGGCCACGTGCAACAAATGCACAGAGACAGTGGGAAGGACAGACCGAAAGAAGCAAGGAGCTGCATCACTGATTACCATAGAGGATTCTATTCAATGTATTAGGTCTGACTGAAACTTCGTCGTCTACTACAGGTCATGGTTGGCTGGGTGCTGGGCTGCATCATGTACGTGTTATTGTCTGCCTGTAGCCTGTAGCTTGTAGGAAATTGCTTATTAGTTAAGCCAAATATTTAGGCAATTTGTTATATTAAGAATTCCATTGTCATTTTGAATTTGAATGATTTATGTTTATCTAATGACGTGTACATTTATAGCCAATTTCGCTACAAAAGTTTCGTTTCTCTCGCATCTCTCCAGTACCATGCGACAAGTCTTTCTAAAGGTTGTATTCCAGCGCCCCCCTGTGACTTAAAGAGGTAATTTCTCATAATACAACAGCCTCCAGTTCACTGCGTTCACTGCTGTGTTGAACCGAGTCACTCCAACATGGACTCGATGACCTTGCGCTCCTCTGTCTGCAAAACTGTTTACATCCGCGGTAACATGGGCGATCGGATGGCAGTCTCGTCCGTGCACCAAGAATTAAGCCTTACGCACTGGAATTCACTTAATTCAAAAGATGAGCTCTGCTGACACACAAAATAAAATACATCGTAATCTGTCAGGAAATCCTTTAATTATCGAGCCCCTGTCGCTTTAACGTTCCAGACAAAACGCCCCATATGATTTTGGTGCTCCAATCATCAGTTACTTCGGTGAGAGGCAGACAGCGAATTTGTCGTTTTTTTCTAAGTGCAAACATGGCGAAAGAGGACGTATGTCTGCGTCTTGATGTACAGTAGCGATGTGACGGACAGATGTTTTCATGGAGAGGTGTAATCGCGTTAAAAAGGAGGGCAAACGGAACTCCTGTGGCATACCAAACAGTTGATCACAATGGTAGGGGATCCGTTTGGCTCGCTGCATGTTGGTCATATTTCATGCCTTACAAATGTTTGGAATGTTGTAGGCCTATAAACTTGATAATGAGGTTAATAATAGTAATGCGCATTTAACAACATGAGGTCTTATCCGCAGACTGTGCTAGTAAGAAAGGTTTGATGAATTAATAGATGATGCTGTGGTTTATCATAACTATGCCGTAGTAAGGGGACGTTTCTGAAAATACTGTACAGTGCGTTATGTGATGACATCAAAGATGTGTCACCATATTGCATACTTAATTTCACAACTTGAAATATAAAGGTGCCATAACTAAGAAAGATACAGTTTACGATTCAGATGAGTTGCATAATTTCTCTATGATTTATGTACTATTTGTAGGCTCATACCATCTCATCTAGGCCTATGTCATTGTTAAAGAAACCACGAGTGCGGTTATGTTTTCATCTTAGTGCAGCCCAAATTATAGCTAGGATTCAAAACTTGATCCAGAGAAATGTAACCTAACCTAAACTTAAAACTTACCTTGTCCTCTGGACTGTTGTTGTGGGTGGCGGGGAGCTGTAGTGGATTTGTTGGTAGTGGTAATTACATTATCATTACAAATCTGAGTATGTGTAGTATTAATATGAGTATGACCTAAACAGGCCAGAGGGAACTGAAGGTGCTTTGAAAGCTACAAATGGTGTTATTACTTGACAGTGATAATGTGAAGCAAATAACATACCCTGGGTTTATGTAGGTCTAGGCAAGGCAATGCAGCTGAACTTATATTATGCATTTAATTTACAGAGGCGATATAATGTACATAAATGAAATACATAAATGAAAGCATGTTATGATCAACAGTAGGGGTTCTCAAACTTTATTGGGCCCAGGACTGTCAAGGAGCAGAACATATTCCAAGGTCCCTTATAATCGCAACACAAATGTAACCATACAGGATTATGGCAATTTGTTCTATTAGATGCTTTTGGACTCATATTCTAAAAACATTTAGTGCGAATACCATAGTACCTTTAAACAGTCATTTTATTGCTTTGGGCATAAAAGGATTGTTTTTTGTCAAATGTAGGACCTACTGGATGTAATTTATTAGCAGAGTGTGTCAATGGTCCAGTTTTATGTGGGTGGGAGTAATGAGCACAATGTAACTGGGCTGATATTGATTTGATGGACAATGCCACTGTCATTTCCAACTTAACATATGCTTGAATTAGACATAGATACACACATTGTCTTTGGTAAGCAAGGCTAGTGCGACAATGGTAAGCAAGCTCTAATTTGCTTAGTCTGCCTGATCAGTCTCCTGAATAAAGACATCTTTGATGGCCTCGCATGTGAGAGCAGAGGTTCCCCATACTCTATAAGGCAAATGAGAAGGAAACCAATGTGACTGAGCCTAGTTAGTGATATACATAACAAGTATCAAACACTTGGCTTTCCCTGTCTTTGTTTCCTTCCAATAATCGTTCATGATAAGCACCACGGCAGAAATATAATAAAAGAAAAATGATCTAATGTTTACTTCATTTTTGACACTCTCACTGTGGTAAGTACGCAGCTATAAATGTGTAATTCGTTGCAGTCTGTAAGACTGAAAACAATTTGTTAGTGATGTCAGTATAGAGTACATCATTAGTTCCCCTGGGGTTACATGCATAGTTGTTTAGTGAGGGGTTTTTATGCATCTTCAGCTCATAGTGGAGAAAACAGCTGACCACCCGACTGAGTTCTCACTACTGGAGGATGTGGCCCTACACTTCACCTTCTTGATGGACCGGCTCAATGACCAGCGCCTGTTCCAGCCGGATCTGTGCGACGTGGACATTGTGCTGCTGCGCCACCAGGCCACTTTCCAGGCTCACAAGGGGGTCCTGGCAGCGTACAGCCCCTTCTTCAACTCGCTGTTCGGCCACAGCAAGGAGCTCCAGCGCGTGGAGCTGGCCCTCGAGGCGCTCCAGCCCCAGGGCCTGCAGCAGATCCTGGACTTCATCTATACCTCCAAGCTGTTGCTCACTGGCTCCAACGTGCAGGACGTGCTGCGGGCTGCCACTGTGCTACAGATGACCGACATTGCTGCCTCCTGCAGGGAGCTGCTAGGCAGGGGCTCCCTGACGGCCAATCCCAGCACGGTGGGGGACGAGGAAGGCAAGCAGGGTACGCAGACGTGGACCAATGGCAGTGAGGACAGCGGGAGTGTTGGGGTCACCGCAGGGGGTGGCCAGCCTCTCCGTGCAGATGTGAAACAGGAGAAGGCCAGCGCAAAGATCTATGGGCGGAAGGGTGGAGAGACCCAGTTCACCCTGCATGTGGAGGACGGCTTGCTGAAAAGTGAACACCTGGCCAACGACACCAAGCCCGTGCAGTACTTGAAAGAAGAAGGTGACCAAGCAGCTGGGCAGGGTGCTTTGAAAGTCCCAGGGGACACCAAGCAGATCATTGTGGAGCTCAACCTGAACAATCAGACACTCAACGTGTCCAAAGGCCTGGAGGAGAATCCATGCCCAGCGCCACGGCCCTCTGCTCACAGACAGCCAGGAAAGGACCAGGGTGGTGGCAATGAGGTCAAAGTTTACGAAGATGCAAACAAAGATGATGATGATGAAGATGTGCACAGGGAGGAAAGGAAGGAGGTTCAAACTGACGAAGAGGAGGATGACCGGGGAGGGTCCAGCGAAGAGGAGGAAAGGCACGGCAACAGTGACCAAGCCATAGCAGATTTCACACCGCGCCGACCCCAGCGACTAACCAGGACGGCAGCCATGTTTGTTGGAGCATCTCCCCTGAGGAGCCGCCTGGTGGGGCAGCAGAGCAGGCCGCCCGGCAGTGGTGGTGGCGGCAGCAGTAGCAGTGGCAGAGCGGAGGAGCCGAAGGGCCAGGGCACCCTGAAGGTGCGGCTGGAGGAGAGGCAGGCCTTTCCCTGCGTGCGCTGCCCCCGCAGCTTCAACAACCACTGGTACCTGGAGAAGCATGTGAGCGCCACGCACCACCGCATGCAGGTGTGCGACAAGTGTGGCAAACGTTTCCTGCTGGAGAGCGAACTTCAGCTCCACCAGCAGACCAACTGCGAGAGGAGCATACAGGTATGTGACACTGGTCCTCCCCATACACCCTACCCCCAACCCATACCCACATGCACACGCACACACACACTCCCACACACACACACACACACACACACACACACACACACACACACACATACTGTCCCATGTATTGGTACCATCTGAAGATGAAGCCAAGCCATGATGTGTAAGAGAAGTTTAAGGAATGTGTTGTGTTTGTTTGTTTGTTGTTTGTAGTGTGTTACTTGTGGAAAGGCCTTTAAGAAGCTGTGGTCACTGCAGGAACACAACAAAGTGGTCCATGGCTATGCCGAAAAGAGATTTTCCTGTGAGATTTGTGAGAAAAAGTTCTACACCATGGCTCATGTCCGCAAACACATGGTCGGTTAGTACACTGTTGGCTCTAATTAGAGTTATGGCAGTTTCTTTTCTTTTTCTCTGTGCTCTGCACAGTGTGCAGCCTCTAGTGGTGAAATCTGTGAATTGTAACTAGGTCGGGACCTCTCCATTTTTAAGCATGAAGGAAAAATACATTGTCTCTCTGGTGGTGAGTGGAACATGAAAGGCCCTCTGTAGAACCACTCTTTTGGTTTGTCTTTCCTATAAATCTGTCATGACAACACTCAGAAAGATGTTTATATACAGTCAATTAGTTTAGAAGATCCTATGTTTCACAATAAACTTCTCAGTACACTATGTTCTGCTTAACAGCGCACACAAAAGAAATGCCATTTACATGTGAGACTTGTGGAAAGTCCTTCAAACGGAGCATGTCTCTGAAAGTCCACTCACTCCAGCATTCAGGCGAGAAGCCCTTTAAATGCGAGGTAAGAAAAATACCTCTACTGACATATCTCACTCTCTTTTGGGTTAAAGCAAAAATGCACTGGAATATCTAAGTTCACATGTTGAAAAGTGCTGAAAAGTGTCTGTTCTTGCAGAACTGTAGTGAGCGCTTCCAGTATAAGTACCAGCTGCGGTCCCACATGAGCATCCACTTAGGCCACAAGCAGTTCATGTGTCAGTGGTGTGGCAAGGACTTCAACATGAAGCAGTACTTTGATGAGCACATGAAAACACACACAGGTGAGATATGCATGCAAGCATACACACACACAGACACACAGTATACACGCATGCACTCACACCTCACCGCAAGCTCAGACACATAGGCACACAAACACACACACACACACACACACATACGAGCACGCACACACACCTGCACATGTATGTACACACTCACACACACACACACACACACACACACACACACAATCAAACTGGTTAGGTTATGCACTGTTTTTAACTGTGTCTTTTAGCTGCTTATCTCTGTCATGTGGCAGAAGTTGCTGTTTTCAACTCAGTGAAAGAGAAGTGGGCATAAAGCATGTTGAGGCCTGTCATCTGCTCTAGTGGTTGTGTGTGTTTGTGCTGCAGGAGAGAAGCCATACATCTGTGAGATGTGTGGGAAGAGCTTCACCAGCCGGCCCAACATGAAGCGGCACCGCCGCACACACACCGGTGAGAAGCCGTACCCCTGCGACGTCTGCGGCCAGCGCTTCCGCTTCTCCAACATGCTCAAGGCGCACAAGGAGAAATGCTTTCGGGTGAGCAACCCTGCCTCCGCAGAGGCCGATTGGCCACCTGCCTCTGGTCTAGGGGCCTCAGCCAATGAAATGACTCCCCTGACTGAAGAAGGGTTTGGTTCCTCCAATCACAGCACAGCGGCATTTTCTTCGCCGATGCTGCCACCGGCTGACGGGGGTTTTGCCCTGCCTGCAGCGCTACCATCTCTGTCCCCGATGTTCTCCACCGGACGGCTCCACGCTGGGGACCCCTGATCACTCCACTCACTGTTTTGTAGTTCTCAGACTCTAAAAGGTACTTCTAGTCAAACTCTGCATAAGAGAGTATAGCATCTTATATTGAGTACAATCAAACAATTAACAGCTCTATATTTTATACCGTGAACCCAAATCTACTTAGTCCGTCTGCAGTATTTACAAGCTAGTCTGTGACTTCATGTTCCCTGAGTGTTTGCATCAGTGTCAGAGATGTATGTAGCATACCCCAGATATAATAAGCACTTTCTAGCCATTTCTTGACACTTGTTTTTTTTTTTACCTTCTTCTAGGGATTTTACATCTGTTCCTGTAATTTTTCTTGATGAGTTATAAGTTAGTTAACTGTCTTTTATGTGTTGTTCTTTGGTTTTCACTGTAAGACTAATATTGAAATGAAGGATTTTCTCACCATCACCCCCTTTCTTGTACAATCAGCAGTCGCACTTTACCGATCTAGAAACTGCCTCAGCCAACTTCCTGCCCATATAAAAGCAAATAGGCTAATTCTATAACCTAAGGATTCTCTATAGAAGCTGATTGGTTGTACTGTTGAATTCTTGCTACTGATAACATTCAGTCAAGTTACTTCTGCTGTCTTTGTCTTTGTTGCTGCATGATGTTGATGTCATTCATTTCATGTTTGTATTCATTGGCATTGGCAATAGAGATGTCTAGATGGCACTTTAAGTAGAATTTGACATTCCGTCTCAAAGAGATCTGTGTTGATTACAGTGTATGTGTGACACAGTCAGTCAGACTTGATGGTTTGATGAAGACATGTTAGATCCAGATTTATCATAGATATCCCAATATGGTTGCTGTTATAAAATATGGCAGCACAAAATTATACATTATCTATGTACATTTTATATGCTTATTTCAAAGATTATGTTTTAAATCAATAACCTCAAATTCACAGTGTTTTGAATGTGAGAGATCGTTACAGTGCAAAGATTGAGTAAGTTGTTATTGAATGACAAGGAACATTTGTCTTGATTTTATTTTTGAATGGCATGTAATGCCTGTCTTGACAGTGTAAATGGTCTATGTGGCTTAAAAAGTCTGCATAGCGTGTTTAACCCTTTAGCAGCTTTAAGGAGTCAATGATCTCTTCTCTGGAGCATTACCAAACTATCAGGTTAGTGCAGAGGGCTTTCACTTTGGCAACATTAGATTCCTCTCATCTCTGAACTAGGCCTGGGAAGCTTATCACTGTTGCCTAGTAGCAGAATGTTGCCAGATTTCTGAAGTGTGTTATGCTCTAGGTATATTTGTACCCATTTTATATTTCCTTCTGGTATAGTGTTACATTGATTGTAGAGTCTGCACATTGATCCAGATTGAGGCTTGAGGGTTGTATTTACTGTCATACAGTTGTTATTATTTAGGCCATGCCATATGTAAGAGATCTGGCAGCTAAAGCGAAGTGTTTGAATGAAATTCACACTTCTCAATAGCTAAATTGGCCTTTCATTAGTAGCATTTTGCTTGAAATTGATGAACGGTAGAATGCAGAATTTATCTGGTAATGACCTGTTTACGCTTATCTGAATATTTTTATAAAAGGATATTTTTTTATCTGTTTACTTTTTTAATTGTATTTACATGTATCCAGTGGAATCTAGAAAATACATTTTGAAAATCTCCACTTTGGAAAAAAATTCTGTTTGGCGTGGCTAAAACTGTTTACGTGTAAGCGAGAGGCCCAAATGGATAAAAAAAAATATCTGTTTATAAAAATGTGTAGATACCTGTAAGCAGGGCTTAAGTAACTTTGTTGCTTTGTGAAGTTTCTAATGCACCTTACACTGACTTTGTGTAATAGGGCAGTAAGTTTGATTTGTTGGATGTAAACCTAACTGAAGCCCAAGTAAAACAGTTAAACGACACTTTTAATATTGAAGTTGCTGGCAGTAAAAAAATTTGATTGTTTTGGGGATCGCCTTAATTTGAGATTCTCAAAAGATGACTGATGTTGCTGAGTGGCTAATCTTCAACTCCCAGTGCTGTTTTGGATTTGAACATTGACTGCTGGGGATGTGGTTTTACAAAAACACAATTAGTATTTGGTGGCAATTAATCATTGACACATCACAAATGTATCAGAATTCGTAACTTATCTTTACCATAACCTCATCACATGTGACACAGTTCTCATATTCTTTGCAATTCACAGTCACCAGTGTGGTGGTTGACTCACACAAGTTACAAAGTTTTGGAGTCTGGCATAATTACAATGAAAATGATTATTGTTAAGCATTTTAAGTTATTACTTGATTCATCAGTGATTTAATTGGAGTTATTTAAAGAGAGCTATATTTGGTCCCAAAGCACTTTAATGTGGCAATTATTGCCATCTGTTCTTGTGTTTTATTTTAATACAGTACTGTTCCACACACTCATGTATATAGCTCTTGTCTATAAACTGAGGAAAAAAAGAAACAAATTCCTAGTTACTATGTCCCCAAAGATAGTTTATCTAATGACATTTAACATGAACAGAACTAATTAATACATATGGTTGTGCTTTTAGTTGTGCATTTAGTCAGAGAGTATGAAACAACACCTTTCCCAAGCTAATGAAATATGGTATTACAACATTTTAATCATATTTGCAAAGTTGCAAAAGCTTTTTTTTTCTACTTGGATAAATCATGCACATTCTATGTCTGACAGCTTATCCTTTTGTAAAGTATGAAGACTGTTAAAAACAATAATCAAACAATCTGTTACTTTGTCTGAGAATGCCTCTGAAATGTCTCAAATGTTATGGTGTGATATGGGGCTGTTGCTGCTAGGTGGAGCGGTCGGTCTGTTAAAGCAACACTGTAGTTTTTGGTGTAAAACTAGAGCTAGCTATCTAAAAGGCACACAAAACCCTCCAAACATTTCCCAGAGCTGTACTGGCACTGGTAGACGATGAATAGGTGACAGTAATGCAGTGAACAATGTCATGATGCAAATAGGTTTTCTTTTACAGGATTTAGTAGTGGTTTCTCTGCCCAGAACTGGTACTGGTACTACCACAGCGCATGCTGGATGGCTAGAGGGAATTACACTTGTGTTTATCCGTCTTTTATATGACTATATGCCACCCAAGTTAATTTGGAGGTAGACCAGATCAAATGGTTGTATAAAAAAGATATCTCAAATAGTAGTGAAAAGTTACATAGTGTTGCTTTAAGTCATGTGACCAATGGGCAGCCTTTGACAAGAATCGGTTAGTGTTGTTCCAAGTAGAGAGGCCAAAGTGAGATCAGTTGGAAGATTTAGTACAAGGAAATGTGCAGTCTTTTCCCCCTTCCTTTACCTGTTGACGATGACTCCAATAATGTTTTAATGTGATAACATTGTGTGTTTGTAGACATATGCTTGTTTGTTTTCCAGCAATTTAATCTTGTTTATGACATACATTTTGTTTCAGTACACGGTTCATTTTATTATATTAACAGAAGCATCAGTTTTTGAACACATTTTTTTTGAACACCCATCTGTAATGTCTAGAGGTGCTAATAATATTGGTCTCTATATTCTGGCATATAATGTGTCCATTTGTATACTGTGTGTTCAAGGCAGGAAAAATAGAAGTTAATGTATTACAGAATATATCATGCCATTTTGAAATCAGTGTTCTTCCCACTGTTTCACAGATAAACTAGATATTATCTTTCTCCTATCATTGTCCTTACTTTGCATATTAATGTGTCTGTGCGTGTGTGTGTGTGCATGTGTATGTGTTGCAGTAGTGGTAATAGTAGTTGCATATTAATGTGTGTGTGCGCGTGTGTGTGCATGTGTATGTGTTGCAGTAGTGGTAATAGTAGTTGCATAGGATGACATAGTACAAGAAATACACACACCACTTTTAGTTTTTCTCTTCTTGTATTCAATGTCGTGTTGTAAATTGTACTAAAAGGTGTGCTTACAGTTATTAACAATAACAAAATATGAATTTTTAATATCCAAATGTTCATAATTTGACATACATCCTCACACATAAATTTTAATTATTTTGAAAAGGCATATGAAAAGTAGTTTAGTCAATTTTGTCTGGTGTAGAATCAGAAATGAGATGATTTTAAGAGGTAACCAAAGAGGTGACCAATCCATGATCTCTTTCCACATTACAACTGTTACTCTTCTCCTCTTTCGAACCTGCAAATAACAACAGCAGGAAGCCCCAGCGTAAACACTGCTTTTTACAGTCTCATACCAAACCTTTTTACAGCCTCATACCAAACCTTTTGAATCATGATAAAGGGAAAAGTCAAGAACAGTCAGTGCAGGCACATCACACAATTTCTTGTTCTGGGTGGTTAAGTGTTGACAGTCCCATGTAACAAAATGTTCCAGGTTGTTGACCCAATGGTATGTGTTGAGACGTGGAAATGGAGGAGCATATTTAGGAAGTCATTTTACCACTCAAACTGAGCCATGATTATCAAGTCAAGTCCAAATTCCCACAGCCTCTTGTGGCCGTGGACTCGCCTGCATGCTCCATTTCTGCTGCTGCCGCTGCTGCTGCTCTGTTGTGTTCCTGACAGGCTGCGACTACCCTGAGGTGATCACAGCTTGTCAAGCCGTAAGACATTGAGCCGCACGCCAAGAATCGTGGCGCCCTCGGCGTACTGGATCTCCCTCAGAATGCCATTCCAGCACCTCTCTTCCTCATCAAACCTGTCAGAGAGTCATCACGGTTGTTCAACATTTAACATTTTGGATCTCTGATTCAAAGAGCTGGTATTCTGTTTATAATGCCAGTATGCCTAATCCAAATCTGCGTCATTACCTTGTTGCTTTCAAACCACACTTTTGTATTTCAAACTGTTTAACCTCATCTGTTTGCTAGAGCCTCTCTCTAAGTATGTATTTCAGTGTGGCTCAAAGGGAAATTAAATTCACTCACTTCCAGATGTCATGCATCTCTGTAGGGACAAGCTTCTCGCTGGTCTCACCAGGCATCATGGCAAAACCCCCCACGGCAAAAAGCGAGCCACCCAGCGTGGTGAGGCTCAAGGAGCTCCTCTCCTGTGGAAACTCCACTCCCTCTGACCACCTGAAAACAAGTGAGAGAGCTGTTGTACTTCCTGTTCTGAGACCAAAGTGTAATTCTCAGTAACTAGGAATATTTTCGTTTTCATGATCCACATCAACAAGTCTGCAAGTTTTCTGTCTTTTCTTGTGCCTTTTTAAAATGTAGACACACTCAAACTCACTTGTTTGTGGCAATGTCATAGATCTCAACACTGCTGGTCAAGCCTTCCTCGGTCACACCGGTCACAACGTAGATCTTGTTGTTGTGCACTGCAGCGCCGAACAGAGAGCGAGGGATCTTCATTGGGGCCAGCTCTTTCCACTCAAACTTGGTCGGATCATAGACACAGACCCGTTTCAAGCACTTCCTGTCATAAATGATGAAGAGTATTATGACTTTATTTCCTGTTCCCAAGCCTCTCAGCACACCCCAAAAGCCCTCTTTTGTCATGTTGTGTGTTAACACAGCTGACATCTGTAGATGAAGAGCTGTCCACATCTCACATGTCTAAATGTAAGATGTTGTGTAATCTGTTTGAATGTTTTCATAGTCATCCATCATTGTTGGATCCAGAACCATTTTAAGCATACTTACTTGTTCTCAGACTTGCCGCCAAGGACATAGACCAGTCCGTTGTGTGATACCGTTGCATGAGCATATACTGAGTAGGGAAGAGGATCTGACTCTCCCCACTTGAAAGATCTAGACAAATTAACAGACAGAAATTGCTCACATTACAACACCCTAAAGCTGTTTGTTGATGTAACATCAGTATGGGTTCACTTTGGATTTCATTGGAATGTTAAAATGCATGGATGCTGGATGGGTCTAGATTATGAGGATAATTCAAGTACTTACTGTCGGTCATAGATCATGACTGAGTCCAGAACATGTTCTCCCTCCTTCAGCTCTTTGCCTCCCACTACAAAGATGGAGTTCTCGGCCTCTGCCAGCCCAAACAGGCAGCGGGCATTAGGGATGGAGGGCATCCCCAGCCAATCACGACTCACTGGGTCAAACTGAGTCAGACAGCAAAAACAGGACAGAGTCATTATCAAGTCTTCTCCCTATTACCAAAGGTGATAATCTCGGATGCCCAATCATGCCGTTGATATTTCTCCGAGGTCTTACAGAGGTAACCATCAACAGGCTATAGGACGAGGCTGATATCAGAAACAACATACAGGATCCGTCTGTCTGTTTTTCTGTCTGTCTGTCTGTTTACACCCTTTTTCATTATTAACATCTTAAATGACTTGCCCCTGTGTAATATATAATAACATAATATAATAACATAATAACCTAATGGTTTGACTCATCATTGTTTGATACCCTCTTTTGTATGATACATTTTGCTAAATTTAGTACATGCTCTGGAACATCCACTCTGAATGACATCCTTTCTCACCTGCAGGAAGTAGGAAGTCAGGGGCTCCTCCTTGTTTTGCTCATCGATGAAAAGACCCCCTGCCACAAAGATCTGGTTCTCTTTGGTCACTAGGCTGGAGTGATTCTTTGGAACCTCGGTGGACGAGGATGCGATGTAGCACACATTCCCCACCGGGTCATACGCTATCGTCCCTGCATCGCTGACCATCAGAATGAGGTCCGTCTGGAACATGCCGAAACGCAGGTTGTCATTCAGAATCCCAGGGAGTAAACCCTCATCTTCCTCCTCCTCTTCACCCTGCTCTGGCTTATTGGTCTTGGGGAATATTCCTCTTTGAGCATCCTTAATGAGCTGAAGCTGCTTTTTTAACTCTGTGTTGGGCCTGATCAGTTTATGCCCCTCCACTTTCCTGGTGAAGTAGTCGTCTGACATCAGTCGGAAACGCACACAGTGCAGAAGGTCAGGCAGGTCTTTCAGTCTGTCCTCCCTGTCATAGCTCACCCAGTCCATCAGCGACTCAAAGACCACCTCCTCCTTCCCCACGTTGAGCGAGTCACACGTGATAATGGCCGCCAGCTCGCTCGGGCCTAGCTGGTGGAAGTCCAGGTCTCGCACAATCAACTCATAGCGCTCGCAGATAAAATCCCGGGCCTCCGATGCTAAGCGAGGACAGTCCAGGAGCAGTCCCAGTCTGAAGATAGCCAAACAGTTGCTTAACACCAGTTTACTTTGGAGGAAGGACACACAGACGCTGAAAATGGAGGGGATCTGGAACATGTTGGCGACCATGAAGATATCCTGAACATTCTGCTCCGTCAGGTTGATGTCAGAAGTGTAGAGGTACCTCAAGACCATGCCCATCACAAGAGGGTCCACGTCCTTGAGGACGATCTCCCTCTTCTTGCTCTCCTCCAGGTTGGACAGGAACATGGCCTTAAAGTAAGGACTGCTGGCGGCCAGCA
Source organism: Tenualosa ilisha (assembly GCA_015244755.2). Taxonomy (NCBI): domain Eukaryota; kingdom Metazoa; phylum Chordata; class Actinopteri; order Clupeiformes; family Clupeidae; genus Tenualosa; species Tenualosa ilisha. The sequence continues at coordinate 794,232 of PYXC01000541.1, forward strand.
CCAGTCTGTGGCAGCGGAACTCCTTCTCCTTGACTTTCAGCACACAGTCGACAAACCTGTCATTCTCCAGCAAGTCGCAGAGGCCGTCCTGCAGCAAGGTCTGCTGGTACATGCGTGGCTGCTCCACTGGGTCCACTGGCGCCACCGCCATGTTGGTTACAGACTGTCTGGCACTGTGAGTGTACTCTTGAACAGGAGAGTGTCCTGATCCCTTCCCACAGCAGGACTGAGTTAACAGCTCAAGTCAAAGCAAGGCAGAAAATGGCAGAAGAAAGGAGAGAGAGAGGTAGAGAGAGGAGGGGTTAATAGCAAGTGAGGGAGTGAAAAAGAGAGGGTAAGACCAATTGCACAGAGCATGCCAGAGTGTGTCAGAGAGTGGCTGACCGCTCTTGTCAGCTGTCACTGGCCATCAGCTAACCCCGCTAGCCAGCCTGTATTTATTTATAGACCACCACTCACAAAGCTAGCAGGAGTCCATTTTGGAGTGGCTGAAACTTGAGCTGCCCATCCTCCATCTTTACGCAGCCCAGAGCTCACCAGCTGAGGGGCCTGCCCTCGGGAGTATCAGTTCCTCAGACCTCACTGCCTCTTAACTGGGCTTGGCCTGCATGCGTATTGCTGTGTGGACCAATCATTAGGAAATGGGTCTTGGTGCAAGTCTTGCATCCCCTTGAGTCTGATATAATGGACGTTCCTGACATTCATCAAGTAGAGAACACATAAAGAGATGTCTGATGGAAATTGGTTGAAGATCTGCTGTCATTAAGACAACTGGGGCCCTTTTGTGGTGTCAGTGCCAAGGTATTTTGAGATTTGTTAACTTACATACAATACACTTACAGGAAGTAACTTAGGTAACTTACAATGCAAGACAGATAACCATAACTGCCTTTGGCATTAGAATTCAATAACTGAAATGGAAAATGAAAGATCAGATGAGTTAAGGATATGTATCACATGACATTAAATATTCTTGCAACCTGCATCCTCAGGGAATCCAGCAGCTGGCCAGTGAGTTGTGAGTTTGAAAGAGAAGGCTGGTTTGGCCCGTCAGCCATCTGAGCTCAGAAGTGTTTTAATCTTGGCCACTGAGCTGATACTACGCAGGTCTGAGCTGAAACTGTGCATGTCTTAGGAGGCTGGAGGGCTGAGTGGCTGACCCACATCACCAGAATATCCCCCCACAGGGTCTGCTCTAATAGGGGCCTCTCAGCCAGCACCTCTACACAGCATCGAGTGCTGGAGCCTGACCGAGGGATGCAAAATGTCAGAGTTAATCTTTGCGGGTGCACAGGCAGGAGCAGGATGATTGTGTGTGTGTGTGACTGCATGGCTTGGGATATGAGCACACTGCCCTATTTTAGTTCCATGCCAGGACATTCCCCTCACACTATGTCACAGGTCAAAACATAGTGGGTGTAACCTGTATGAAGAAGATAAGTGGTATTGTTCATGGACTGGATTTATTGAGTGATTGTGAGTTTAAAATGGTATTAGTGATGTATTTGTGTGCCCATCCATGGTCCATCCTTATAGTCTGCAGTACAGCAGAGGCCTAACATATCTTATTCTTGTGATTTTACAACTATTCCCCCAAATGCACTGCAGTTTCCCCTGTAGTTGTACATGAACTTGATCATATTGATAGGTAAACATTCAGATGGAGCAGGAGAGGTAACTGGTTCCACAACTGGGTCCTCACCTGCAAAGCCAAATTGTTAAGCTCACACAACACATGGGCCAAAAAGAAAAAAAAACAGTTTACCACTTGCCCAAATGCTTTCCTTCTAAAGAAAAACTAGGGAAAAGCCAGCCCATTCAACAATTATGGACTGGCGACAGACAGTACATACAATGCTGTGACACCTCGTTACTTATTTCACCTATATTTCTGAAGAAATTGTGTTTGCCTGTTTTGTTTTTTTTTTGCCTGGGAGTGTAAATAAGTATTGTGCCAAATGTATGATTTTTAACTAACTTAGTTGTAATGCCAAGTCAGAAACCCCTTTGTCCTAAATCTTGACTTATTAAAGCCCCTCTGTGTAATTTTTCAGGTCGTCTATTAACAAAATCATTTTTTTCATTACAATTATCACCTCATTAATTAGTAATTACTTCCATCAAAAAACCAAAGTGTTCTCATAGGCTTTGTATTTTCCATTTATATATACATTACGTTGGCGTAACTGTGCGCCACCATCTTAACTACAGGCCCTGGCAGGCGACAATCAGATAAATACAGTTCCTCCTTTAGCAATTTTATGTTCAGTGACAGTGCAAGTGGAAACTAGGCACAAACTCACAGGAAGATCACAGCGAGGGAGAATTGATCAAGGGTGCACCTATCTGAAAACTCTCAAGATGGAACATACATATTATTGAACGTATGTTGAGCATGGGAATGAGCATACCCATAGTTTTCTGTTGTACGATTGTTTCGCAAATGAGGTTGTGCCCAGACACTGAGGGTGTGGTATACCACCTCACTGGTAGATGAGAGAAATTCTTACACATAGAGGCTTTAACTACTGAAAAAATATAAACACATACACATAAGGTTATGGATGACTACAATAAAGTAGTATTGTGGAGTATTGTTCCACATGTGTTTCCATTCCTTACTTAAAAAAACACAACCACAAATAAATGTATATTATCAATTTTAATATATTATACAATATATTATAAGTTATTTGAATAAAATATTTGGCAAGGCTTTCACATTAATGTCAAATTAGATAACAAATAAAAATGCACTTGGTTTAAAAGTTTGTGTGGAAGTGTGTGTGTGTGTGTGTGTGTTTGTGTGTGTGTATCGGTGTGTGATTGTGTATATGTATGTGTGTATGTGTGTGTGTGTGTGCATGCCAGCATTTGGATGTTATGTGCATGTTGTGCTTGTGTGATCATGTTTCTGTCCAAGGAGAGGTGATGTTTATCTACAGCAAGTGCACTTGAGGGCCATTCCCAGTTCAACATGATGCCGTGGCTGCTTCAGACAAACACCAGCGGACTTGTGCAACATGGTGGTGGCTTGGGTGATGGAGCTGCTCGGTCTTGGTATGTAGGCTCACACAGACAAAAGAGCGAGAGGATGAGAGAGTGAGAGGAAGAGAGAGAGAGAGAGCTTGGGGCACGGCTCAGACTGGCCTGGACTGGGGCGACTGTCTTTGTGTTTTCTTTTACTCTGTCTTGGCTTTTTCAGCGGCCTCTTGCTCCTCCAGCAGGGCCAGTCGCCGCTCACGCTCCTTCACCAGCTGCACGCCGCAGTAGGTCACAAACAGCACGGACAGAGTGGACAGGGGAAAGCCTGCAGTGGGAACAAAGAGCACGACTGTACTCTCACCACAATCCCTGCACTCTCATATGTCCGGATGGATGTCACGCTGACTAGCACTCAGAGCTTTTCATGGCTCTCTCTCTTTGTATTCTCTCCCTCCCTTCTCTCCTCCTTCACACCATCTGAGTATTCAATTTCCATTCATACTTTAACATGCCCACATTTTTGTACATGCTTTTGTTACAAAGACATTTTTATCGCATTTTAAAATAAGGGCCCATGCAGTTGAGGGAGAGAAGTGTACACTCTTATCTAATTCACATTCATCCACCAAACTCCAAACTCTTTGTTACCTTTCACAAGCAGTCGCCTAGCAACGAGCTTGGCGAAGTCCAGGCTGTTGAGGGCAAGGACGTTGTAAAGAATGATTTGCCAGAAGTTCACTGCGTTGAATATTGCCCTGATTCTGCGTGACATGGCTTCAGACATCAGTCCCTGTGGAAACATTTGAGAGATGATGATGATGATATATTCATAGCTAGGACACTACAGCTCTTATCTCCTCTCAGAAAAGGATGAGCGCCTTGCTTTCCGAATGCTTTCATTGAAGGATCTGTGTTTTCTCAGTGTTCTTGCCTCAATTGTTGAGAAAGGAGGCAGTGAGCAGAGTTTGGCCAACCACAACTCAAAGTTCAGACCGAAGCAGTTGAAGAAGGACCAGACGTACACCAGCTCACAAGGTCCAAGCCACAGTGTGGTGATGCAGAATGTGCAAATGGTAGCAACAAGCTCCCTGAAAATCCCATCATGGTCTTTCCCAATGTAGTCATACACGTATCTGTTGAGGTGTAGAAATGATTTAATTGGACTTAGCAAAAGCCACCCTTCCGTTTTAAGAAATTTGTGTCTCAAGATGGTACTCTCACGTATTTGATTGTTCAACTACTACCAAAGAAAAGAAACTTCCCTATTCTGTATTCTAGAGATGTTAATGATGTATATGATTTTTACACAGTAAAGCCTTCCTAATACTCACTTGCAAAGCCAGTCATTGATTCCCCTGTCAAAATGCCTGATATGGAAAACAAACAAATAAACAAAACATTTTTACCACACATATTTTCTCTGTTTTACCTCATGCATGCGACACAAGTTGTGTTCTCACAAAGGGCAATACCTACGTTTCAGCGAAAACATAGAGCATTGTAATACATTTAGGTGGCTGAGGTGGGTCAAGATGATCAAGTCTGGACACAGTGTTGATAACACCAAACATGACTGCTGCTTTTACCCAGTCATATACCAAGTTGGAGTAAGCCAAACCAGCTGAAAGGAAAATGGTCAGTAGAAATATTATTGATGGTCATTCCTTACTAAACTTGACAATAAGGCGAGTCAACACAGACGTCTGATATTGATGGGTTCAGTGTGTGCACGCACCAAGAGACCAGTCGGAGAGCTGTTTCACCAGTTTCATGTCTGCAGGGATTGTCAAAATGTAAAGGAAGTGGAAGAAGACGTCCACCATCAGAATTGCACCCAAGTGAAGAAGAGCTTTAATGGTGATGTCCCACAATTCTCTGTCCTTGCGTGCAAGGTTAGGGTTGTTGGCCTGTGTGTTTAAAAGCACAACGATAGAAGACTTCACACTTCACACAAAAATGTCATCCACCTGACTGTTGAAACCTGTTCATAAACCTTTTTCATGGGTAATAGGGTGTGGGCACCATGCATTATTTCAGAAATTCTACTGTTCCTCGCAAACACATCTCTCTAGAAATAACACAATTGAGATGAACAAATCCACTTTTGAATAGTGGAGGGAGAATGATGGACATGACTGATCTTAACTTTAGAGTGAAAGCTGATATTGACATCATATTAGAAGTCAAGGTGACTTAGACTTAATATTGATTACCTGAATATGGAATTGATCAAATGTCATCACAGGTCCAAAGTAGAAGAAAGGGAGGTAGAAGTTGTATTTAAGAAGATCTACAAAGGTATAGTTGCCATCCTTCTTCTCACAGTTCTCCAGTGCAAAACTCATACAGCGCATGATGGAAAAGCCACAGCCCCCATAGAAGAGAATGTCCTGAAGCTCAAAGGATCCAGTCACAAAGCCAGCCTGTAGTGTGGACACACAGAAAATATTCTGGGCACCAGAAAACAACATGGACAGAGGGCCTTCATATGTGTTTTTGTCTTAAAAGAGACACCCAGTAATGGAGCAAGAATTTGAATCTGGATAACAATAAAAGTATTTTGACAATTATGTGAAAAGGAAGAGGTAACTTAATCCCAGTTAAGCTCCAAGAGCATCTCTCAACAGACACCAACCTGCCAGGACCCGTATGGCTCCATTTTGATAGTGGCCAGACTACAGAGGCCTGCCACGAAACAGATCCACTTCCTCTTGACCAGGGCCACGCTGTACAGCATGATGCAGTGGGTGAGGACGAGAGCAATGAAGGACCAGCCCATGCTGATGAGCACAGCAAAGAGGCCATAGACCATGTACACCATACCTCTGTCCTGTGGGCATCATCACAGTGAAGTATTAGGATACTAGGATATTAGGTCACCATTGATTGTAAGTTTAAGTTTTGTTAATTCTACGATAAGCTGTGTACCCCTTGAAGAGACTGCGTTTGAAAGAAATTATTTATGAAGCTCATTTGTATTAATGAGGATCTTATTTGGTGAGATGATTAGAGATGGTCAAGTGAAGAAAATTACTGTCATGTTAACATACAGCATTAAATTACAATTAACTAATAATCATAGGTAGCATAGCATTAGAAGGTTGCAATTAATGCAGAGGAAGTGAAGTGATGACTGCAAACATAGGAGGTAAATGCATAGGGGGTCAATTAAAACGAGTAGGTACTGACATAACTCTCTAACAAATACCTGGCCTCCAAAAATACCAATCTTCAGTGAATGCAGGAAACAGAACAAAACATACATGTTGAAAACATTACTGACATTCAACTGAGGATCAATACAATAACTGTAGTAACTTTTCTAATGATGAGCATTACCAGTCACTATTGTCTAATGATCCCAATTAAAGCAGAGGTCCATAATTCTCATCCCACAGCACTATTTCCCAAATTCAGCTGTTTCCTCTAGCTGTATTCTTTGTGGTGAGAAAAACAAACTGTGTTAACAGAGAGCCCTGGCTCTGTCAACATGAAATAAACATAGGCTCAGACCAAGCCATAAACAATCTGAGCCCATCAACACTGTTCAAATCTGGTAAGATAAATAAATAAATACATAAATAAATACATATCTAACCATTTGAGAAGCCTACATCGTGAAGTCAGCACAGTCCAGCTGTCAGTATATGAGTTTGACTGAGTTCATTCACCAGTTACAAGAACTATTTTTAGTGTTCTTACTTTAAAGCCATGCAAATCCTCTTAAATGCTTAATCACACCCACCTTTGGGGATATCATGGAGCAAATTTTGGCAAAGATCACATGTCCAGACAGGGCAAAAAGGATGTGGTTGCGGAATGTTGTGAACCACATCACCCATTCAAAATCAGCCACATCCTTTACAGCAACAAAGACAAAGTACAGGGAGGTTATAATGAATTCATGTCTTAAAGATACCAGAAAATGTGTGACAAAACCTGTCCTGAAAATTGTTATTGTGAGATGTTAATAGCAAATGTCAATCTATGTCAGCATGTAATAATTACCATTCTCCTGCCAAAATAGCTCCATCCTGGTTTCACACTGCTTTTAAATGCTTTTCTGCTCACATTCTCTGCAAGTTAAGAAAGATGTATGTTTGCTTTTCAATTGTCATATCCTATTTATTTTTTTTACTGTACTGCCAGGCAAGCAACACAATTTGGTGGAAACTCTGCTGGGCCAATGCCGGTAACAGTGCATAATTACATAACCAACAATTTACCAAGCAATGCTGCTTGCTCGCACCACCATAATCCCTAAATTATAATGTATTTTAGGATTATACCATTGTTTAGTCTTTTGCGATGACCGTTACATAATCAGAAACAAGGGGATTTGTGGACGACAGAAACAGTTCTTCCCTGTGATGCAATTGAACTAGCCGCTCACCAGTAGACCCATCTGTGTAGGAGCTCCTGGCTGAATTAATAATCACCGGGTGATATCAGATTTAGAGGGTCAGGTCAGGTTAGGAACAGACTGTGAAGCTTGATTAGATGTGAGCTGTGTCAGCGCAGTGAGAGAATATCAATGCAGACATTCAGAAGAGGTGGGGAAGCAGGGCAATGTGCTACTGAGTGAGTCAGAATGAAGCCAATCATTTGTATTAACAGATGCTGACTTCAGAGAGAACACTAGGAGGGGGATCATCCAGTGATTACAGTCCATACCACATCTCTCTCTGCAAATCTCAGCTGACAAGGTAAAAGTTATCTTAGAAGTGAAATATTATGAGGTTTCAAACGTATAACAATCAAAATTCATTCAATTCTTTTGAAATCACAGAGTGCCACAGTTTCTCTTCAGAACTTTTACAGGTGAAATTCATTGTGAAGGGTTTCTCTTCCACCGAACAAATAGGACAGCATTAATTAGATTTTTCACTGAGCAGATATGATAACTGTACCCCTAATGGAGTGATAAATTTAGTCCCTCCATAGGGACTCCTTTCCTTTTCTTTCCTTTCCCCAGTTTCAGCACTTAATGCATATGACTCTTGTGTCTCTACAGTCTTATTCAATACATACACAACACCGCTCACAGCAAATACTCACCACCAGAAACTTCTATGATCCAGCTAGCAGCCCATGCCAGGGCCATGCCCAACACTGCCATGTAGCAGTAGATCTCATACTTGGGGAGAGCAGTCTTGATCCCCATGGCCAGACTTTTAGCACCAAACACACAGGATTAACCTGCTACTGGATTTACAACACAGGCAACAAAGACAAATTGATGAGTAGCTATTGTGTAACACATCCAAAGTGTTTACAATCCGGGTCCAATAACAGCCAAGAAAGGCAGCCAGTTTTATTGATTACAGCCTGTGAAAAAACACATTCTATCCAATTGGTAGGGATGGAATGATGACCAAAATAAGATGATGAAATAAAACACATTGAAATATGGAACTAATCACACCACATACTTCACATTAAAACCTGTCATGTCCTACCATTTCCACAAGACATGAACCTTGCAATGAATGAATACCATTATTGTGGAATATCATAAAAGTAGCATCTAAACAAATATTTTAAACCCTAGGCAAACAAGATATTGCTTTGAATCAATCATTTTCAAGTGTTTTTTTGGTCCTCTGTGGAATTTCATATAATTTTGTCTAACAAGAAATTCGAGATTGTTTACAACCTTTACAGCCTTTAAGCCTATTAAACTGATAATTGAGCGGGTGGGGCAAGCGTTTTTTTCTGATTGTCTAATTTTTTAAGATTTGCAATCGACTGGTAATCCTCTCAAGACAAGGGTCCCGAGGAAAGTCAGTTACTTAAATGGGAGTGCCTCCGTTCACAGCTCCTCAGAAACAGCACCGTCAGCTGTGCGATACGGCGTCTTCCTATTTTAGTATGAGCAGTTGGTCTCCGCCACGGTACGGCAGCTGCAGCGCTATGTGATCTCGAGACGCATCAGGGAATAGTTTAAAGTAGCTGTAGCAATTAGAGCTTTCTAAAAACAAAAGGGTGAAGAAACAGAATTAAATAAAATGAAATTAATTTCAATGGAATTTATATATCCTGGACAGGAAAAATATTTTGGCTGGTAGCCTATAATGCGCTGTCGAGAGGCTACAATTAGGCTGTTTCACTGTGTTGAAATTATATCACAAGTTGGGCTAAACTAGTGTTTCATGTAATAACACAGCCAAACGTGTGTCGAGAAAGGGCATATCAATAACTGTTGTGATGAAAATGATGCTGCATTGCACTAAACGCCCACACACTCGGAGCAGCTGGAAAATGTTTAATCGCACTGCGTGCTAAAGTATTTAAAGGGTGCACTTGTTAAATAGCCTACTGACCTTCCGTCCGCTTCTCACTGGCAGCCAGAGAGCTGGAGATCTGATAATGATCCCCACAAAAATTAAAAAAGAAAAGAAAAGGGGGATTAATTGAGGGGTTTTCCTAATACATCCGTCCAGTTTTTACACTGCCGATGGTGCACTCGGTAGAAGCCAGCAGCGGCCAGTGAGGATGTTGCGAACTCTGCAGGAGGGGTGGGGGGCCGGGATATATTTATATTTTACATCGGCACCGCAGAGGGGTGGCTTCATGCCTGTCTGTCAGACACACGCAAGCAGGCATGAACTAAGGCGGCAAATGCAGTACACAAGTTAGCTTACATAATATCTGAATCTTAGACTCTTAATACAGCCAGATCAGTAGAATCTACGATAATAATAGGTTCGGTCAGTACACTTGTGTTTAAATCAAAATACAAATATTCGAGAGAAAAGCCATCAATAGCACATGCACTACATCACAAAGCGCAGTAGAGCGACCCCTCGCTCACATTGGACACAAAAGACAATCTGTTTAACAATAGCCATTTGTCAATGCTCTCAAAATGTGTGGAACAATGAAATATTTTAGACAGATTCCTAGATATGTAGCCTAATGCTCGGCATTTTTTTCTGTAGCCTAAATGTGCAAGGACACTGACACTTTGGCCTTTGGCATGCATTGGTGGCGAATGTCCATGGGAGAACAGTATGACTACATGTGCGACTGGAGGGTCTACACCAACAACATTAACAACGCATTTGTAGAATGCTTCAAAGCATTACACAAATCATGCACTTTACAATGAGGGGCGAACTTTACCAACCAACACCAATTATGTTGTAGCCTACCCAGCTGGCAGCTTTGAATCATATGAGTGAAGCATATTAGAGAATGAGAGGTGACCAGTTTTTGGGTGAGCCATTGGTGATCGCTGTTGGATCTGCTAGCAAATTCTGGCGAGCTCAGCATGTCAGGCTACTGAATGGAGAACAACATGCAGCCCTATCACCTCGGACTGGAATCAGAAAAGAAACTAGGTTTAAAAGTTTTCAAGCCTACCATGTATGCGTCCAGTGTTTGCTGGTTAGGCTGTATTTAAAGAGTGAGAAATAGATATGATATAGGTAATGAGTTGGCTAGCTACAGGGTGGTTCAAGACTATTTAAGGTAGGCTATCCCTTTCATCTGGCTTTTCACTTTGGTACAATCTCTAAATTAATTTGGATGGCATATAGTCAGAGCTGGCTAGCTAAAGATAAACATGCAGGATGGTTCAAGACTATTTGAGGTATTCTTTTTTATCAGACTTTTCACTTTGGCACCATCTCCAAATTAATTTGGATGACATATAGTCATGAAGCATGGACAAACACAAGCGTCATACCCATCACCCACCCAGGATATGCACGGTGCAGTTTTGAGCGACGGGTAGAAAACCACCACAAAATAAAACAAAGTGCTTTGCAGCATGACATTGCTGATTGCATTTTCAAACACCAAATAGCATTTCCCTGTTGCAGTGCCAATTAGGCTCTCTGTTTAAGGTAGGTTTAAGGTAGCTAGACCAATACTACAACAATAGTTTTAAACCAAAAAACTCCACAGTGTTGCTTTATACTATGTAATAGTCCACGTAGTCTATATTATTTAGTGGATAAAAAATAACGACAGCAGCTAAACCAATCTGCGCAAGAAGTCTGTCGATCTGCACGCTCCAACCGGGAGCTTTCAAAGTGCATGGTAAAATAATGAATGTACTGCCTTGTATCATCATAAGTAAACACTAGGGGGTGCAAATGTCTAACATACAGGCCTACACATGGATCTACACGTCCATCTACGAGTGACAATGCGCATTTGATGTTTTTTTTTTTACTTATATATGGACATGTGAAAATTTGTTTCATTTTTTCCCCTTGCCATCAGTTGTTTTAGTATACATCTTTCCCATTGCCTATGTATGAGGCTATTAGGCGCTTCACGTCCAACCTAAACTATAGGCCTAGTTCTTATTTCATAATTTGTGATTTAATAGTGACTGAATCAAAATGTTTTTTCTATCTTTTACTAAGTATAAATTGCTCTGGCCAAAGTGAATACACAAAGACTGTGTGTTGGTAGCTGGTTGGTAGCCTACAACACACACACACATACACACACACAATGTTTTTGTGTTTAATAAAAGGGGTGGGGGTTCCTAGAAACCGCCTCCTTCTCCAACCCAGCTCATTGCTTCAAATCTGTCTCGCGAATACTAAACACTTAACGTTAAAGCCTCCATGTTGGACAGGGAGCACAGATTAAAATCCTGCGTTGAAAGGGGTCTTTAAGGAAGCTGGATACTCTTTATGCTAAATGACAGATACTGCTGGACTCTTGGCTTCCACGGACATTTTTATTATTCTATCATACTAGTCTTGTGGCAAGCCACCGTGCAAACGTTAACATATTAGCAAACTAGCTAGCGAATGTTAAACATCGAATAATTGGGAGCTTGTTTTGAGTGAGGCTTGTTTTAGTTGACTTTGACTTGTTTTAAAATTCCTTCATATAATAAGCGGTATGCGTTTCGTCCCATTTTCGCTGCGCACTGACGGATTAAAAACCAACACAACACCGCCTTTGCAGAGGTGTTTCGTGAATTAACGTTAGCCTAGGCGCGCTAACATTAATAGCTAACTCCGAGAGCGTTAACGGTAGCTACTGATAGCTGTGTGGCTAGCTAGCTGGCTAGCTGCCATCAACATCAACCTCTGTCGTTAGTTAGACGACCACGGCTACTCAAACCAGTTTATTTCTGCTGGACTTGCAAGTCATCTTGCACACAGTTGACACTGAAAAGAAGAAAATCACTAAGGATTGACCTCTTGTTTCCATGGACAACACGTCCATAATTACGCAGGTTACCAACCCAAAGGAGGAGGAGATACTATCGTCAACTCAAGAAAAGGGTGAGTAGAAGTAACATTTTTTCTGTGTACAACATGCACAATTTATATCTGACTAACGTCAACGTTTGTGTGTGAGGCAAGCCAAAGTTTTCCACTGTCCAGCTGTCATGTGGTGGAAACAGTTTACAGTCCTAGCATCAAGACTGAATGCTGCAACTTCATAACTTTGCAACTTATATATAGCGTTAGTATATAAGAGAGCTTGATTTAGCCAACTTAATGTAACATGCTTCTTTCTAGCGGGGCTTTAGATTATTACAGCTAGCTTTATATGCCCATAAAGATAATATGGCTGCTATGACTTTATAACGTAAGACCATAACATGATGACAAAGGTTATGATGGTCACATTGTATTTATGGAAATGTGAGTGGAAGTCACCCAGCTAAATAGCTTGATAACAAGTAGCTAACGCAGTTTGAAAGGGTTCGCTTTTGGAAGTCAGCCATGAGCTCAACTTTAAAGCAACTGTATGATGTGGCTAGATGTTATGCTCGCACTAAAGCGTGTTTTTACTCTAGCGGTGTGTGAGTTACTCCACGTTCTGAATGCCACTTATGTATTATGTCTCCACATTGTTTATGATGTTCACTGGGCCTATTTCTAGAGCTGTAAAAAGAGTTGAGCTGCACTCAAATGCCAGCATCCTCCCCAAGCAGCTGCTATGTCACTCCGGGTAATGAGCTAGTATAGGGACGGGAATAACCATAATCTCCTGAGAACCTTCCTGACTAATTTCTAAACACAAATAACCTATGGATTGGTTTCGATTTGAAAGTGTACGCTTTCTGGCCCTTTTCAAAGGATTGGATAAAATTATCTATGATACCAACCAGATCAGGAATAACCGCCATATTTATATTTCATGCATTGTCTCATTGTCTAAACTTTTTGAATTGTACAGTAAATAGACAAATGACTGACAGTTTTTATTGCCACCTTTATAAATCCCAAGTATTTGCCTTTGCATTTGTTACTTTGGAGGCAATCGTTATAACTTAAAGGACAGCCAAATAAACAATTTTGTGCATTCTTAAGAAGAGGGAATGTCCTGGTGATTTTAGCATAAACCAGATGGCCTGATTGTGAATTTCTTCCCTTGGTGGAGACAAAAACATTCATAACATTTAGCTCAGTCAAGGACACTCTTGAGGAGGTTGGCGTATCATTATCAAAGTCTACAATCAAATGACGCCTGCATGAACACATACAGGTGGTTTGCAATAAGGTGCTTACAATTTGTATTCAAGAACAGTAAAGGCCAGAATAGACTGGAAAACTAGGAACAATATTATTTCAACAGATGAAACAAAGATACCAGAATGATTGGGTTTGGGAAGATAAAGCAGGCAAAAGGTAGGGCTCATGATTTAAAGCATGCCAGGGCTATTCTGTGTTAAGTTAAGTCTAATGAAATGCCTCAGATTTTGCACTGTTTGTCTGGATAATGTTTAGGTCAAACTAGCTAAACCAAAATAATTTTGATCAGTTCAAGTGGTTTGCTAGGCCTTATATTTTCCACCCCTTGACTTAGGGTTTAGATTTAGATATTGCACTTAGAAACTATGATAGCTCACTAATATGCTATAAAGTAGTGTTCCTGGTGACTCCATTTAGCTGGATGGAAGTTGAATTGTCAGTAGCCCTATGACTTGAACATTAAATATTTGTTCTGTTTTCCTATTGGTATTATACATGGCCCAGTATTCGAAAGACCATGCTAAAAGAGTGACATGGTATTATAAAGTAGGCCTAGTTCTTTGTAACCACAGTCAGTCAATATTTGAATTGCATAGGCCGTCAAGAAATGTCAATATTTTAGGTCTCCAGAACATGAACTTGCATCAACATTTGGTGATCTGTGTTTTAGACCATAATTGTAGTTAGGCCTGTGCATGTTTGTCCAGTTACTTTTGAGCCTTTTTGTATGCCTGTAATTCTTAAATACATAATGTAATATGCTTGTTCAACTCCTCAAACTAAATTTGAGCATTCTACTTTATATGCATCTGGATTACTTCCTTTCATATCCATTGCGGTGGGGTTAAAAGACAAAATGAGAGAAATTGTCACTGTCCAACCTCTTATGGACGTGACTGTCAGCTGTATTTCAGCTTATTTGAAAAACTCTTTTGTGTTATTTGTCTGCTCCTTGTACTCATTGTCATTGAGTGTGCCAGCATGTTATATCTACCTAGTTACCCTTGCTCTAATGTAACAGCAATGAACACAATTAGGCTAGTTCCTGTGCTGTTGACCATCAGTGGTCAGAATGTCAGCCCTGGTAAGGATGTCCGCCTCCATGACAGACATCTTCCCGGCCCCAAACTTTGACACATGCACTTCTACCTTTGTGTGTGTGTGTGTGTGTGTGTTTATGTGTGTGTGCGCAAACATACATGTGCTTTCCTCTAGCTACAGGTGCTCATTTGCTTGATGTCGGATCACTCTGACTGCCTGATCAGCAGCTCTTTGCTTGGCCCTGCCTAGCCTAGCTGTGACTCTCTGACTGCTGATGTGAGGGCAGCTTTTTAGACATTTGGCTCCAGTATAGCAACCCTCCGCCAGCCAGGGCAGTCTGTTATCAGTGAGGGCTACTGCCTCTGACTTTAAGTGGTTTATACACTGCCCCAGAGAATCAGACACAAGTCAGTAAATCCAATGGAGTGATTTAGTCCTTATTAGGCAGTGATGTTTGACAGGATTGACCCCAGTTTATGATGGGGTTCACCTCGTATGGATTGGATCAACTTTTTACAAACTTTTTAATATTTTATCTGGTGTTTTGAAGGAGGGCAGTGGGTGTTGTGGTGTTGCTATAGTGGTGGCGCCACGCGAAGGCAGCTCCTACTCTTGTTTTCACCCTTTCTGCATTTTTTCACCTTGCTTTTTACCTTTTGCGACTAGCATTGTGCTGGATCATGCCTTTTCATTTTCTGTTACTTTTTGTTTAGTATTTAGTCAGTCTCTAACATTTTGGAAAGTTCAGATTAGCTCGGCATTTTTACAAAGCACTTCTATTCAAATAATGCGCTCTGACTGATCTGTTTGCCTACGAGATGAAGCTCTAGCTCCACTGGGCACCTCCATCTGCAGAGCTGTGGTGTCTTCTTTTGCTGTGTGTGGCAGAGACGGAGTAGAGGGAAACTGGAGCCGAGGCTGTGAAGGTGTCGGTGAGACGTGGAGGAGCAGTGTCGAGGGTCGTTCACCCTGGCTTGAGTGGGGGCCATGTGCCTACAGAGGGTTACATTCCAATGGCCAGGTTGGCAGCCCTGCCTACTGATTGCTTTGGCTGTGTGGTGGTTCTCACATGGGTGGGCCGAGTGATGCCATCTCTATAAACACCTTGGCTGAAGATGATGGCCAGTCCCATACGCAGTGTCACTCCTCCATCCCCGCCTCAAAGCAGCCATGATCCCATATGGACTAATGCCCATTTATTTGCTTTTGCTTTTTCTCTTTTATTGAGCTAATGTTCTTAATTTATGCAATTTCGCTACATGTCTTACATTTGTATTTCAATGTAAGTGACAAATAAGCTCTTTGATCCTTCATCATTGATCCTTTATTAATGTTTTGTTGACTTACATTAGAAGTCAAGAATGAGTCTTGTACCATCAGAATGTTACATAAACACTGTTCTGGCTCAGGAGTAGGTGAATGAAGTGGTGGTGAAATGTATTGCCCTTGTCCTTGGTTTTCTGCACCTGTGCCTTGCCACTGTGTTGCTGTTTGGGCCTGCGCAAAGCTATATGCAAATAGGCTATAACTAACAAGCACACATTCACACTCAGCCCCTAGCAATACTGAGAACCTTCCAGTTGATTTTTAAGCTTTGACCTTGAGTTTCCCCATCTGGGCAAGTAGATAAGGTTTGTTTATTTTTTTTATTTACAGGTTTGTTTGTTTTTTTTACAACAAGTCTGCCAAGTCTGCTGTAGACAGCTTGCTTCACTAAAGTTTCCTTTTTCTAGGTGATGTGTCAATATGTAGGCTCATTTTGGTATTGATGTACATCAGTGTTTTGATGTTTTGCTTTTAAAACACTAAGTAAAAAAGCAGCAGTGTAATTTTTGTATTTCCTGCCTACACGTCACATACACTCTGGCATCTTATATGTCAGTGCAGCATCTATTCTGCATACCCTGCATGGGTAGACTCAGTCAGTGCATTTAAAAGTGTGAGGAGGGATGCAAGGCAGTGCTGTGTGTGTGTGTGTGTGTGTGTGTGTGTGTGTGTGTGTGTGTGTGTGTGTGTGTGTGTGTGTGTGTGTGTGTGTGTGTGTGTGTGTGTGTGTGTGTGTGTGTGTGTGTGTGTGTGTGTTAGAGAGAGAGTGGGAGATAAAGAGTGTGGCTCCATGCTTGTCTCTGATGGGAGATGAGTCACTCTAGTGCTACTCCTCCCTCAGGCCTGCGGCTGCACTGCAAACATGACCATTAAAACAGGGACAGTGTGTCATCATGGAGATCCTCTCGCTGATAGTGGTGGGCTGGTCACCCCTTGTGATTGTTTGTGTGAGTTTAGAGTGATAGAAATGTGATGCATGATTGCTCCTGTCGGCCTCCCTTCATTCTTTATTCATCTTGTTCATCAGCCTTGTTAATCTTTTACATGGACAGATCGTCAGGAGATCGTCAGCTTGCAAATGGGAATATACTGACAGTTTGATTCTGACAAGGGTTTAAACCACTGAGCAGATATAGTATTTATTTATTTATTTCCCCCCCGTCAGTCATCCCACTTTCATTTATACTACTAAGCAAGTTCAGTCCCTCTACCTGCTTAGTAGATACTTATGTTGCTTCTATTAGCTGTGCCCTGACACTTTGGTGTCTTATGGTTTCAATTATACAACTGCTTGGCTCATGGGCCTGGTGCTGGTGGATCCCGTGCATAGTTGAATGGATAGGGATCGGGGCTGTAGCTATTAAAAGCCATCCATTCTCACTCTTGGAGGATGAAGGGTAGGCCTAACCCAGTGGGTGCCTGGGAGGGTGAGGTCAGCCTGAGCCTCAGGTCTCCTCTTACAGACTCACTTAGCCATCCAAAAATGATTCAAACCTGTTGTGTGGGAGGTCAGGAGACCCAGCCTGCCCAACCCCTTTTCAGACTCTAAAGTTGCACTTTGATCGTAGATTGTGTTTGTTCTGTGATAAAGACATGGCCTGTCTATGGTATGCACAACCTTGGATGAGCTGTGGAGGCAAAGCACCTTTTTGATGTATTGATTGATATTTTTTTTTTTGCACAACAAAACACCTGGTATGTAGTCTGGGTTTGCCCAGTTGAATCTGCAAAGAAATTTCAGTTGGTTCTGCAGGTTCGTCTGGCGTGAAGCTCATTGTGACCTATTTCCGAATGACCAAAAAGAACCAGCATGGGTTGGACCTTATTTGATGCAGCACATTCAGTGCTGGCATATGTGTTAAAATGATTTAGCTTCATGCTGACTGTGGCTTTGGAAATGAGAAGTGAATGAGTCTGTTTATTTCACACCTACTCTCAATCATGACTGAGGTGCAGTCGGCGTTTACCCTGACTACTTGGTATCAGCTATGTGATGAAATATGTTGCTGTTGCCTTTTCTAGCCTACATGGAGGGTCTTCGTCTCCCTCTAACTAAGGCCAAACCTTCCTCATTTTTTTCCGCCCTGGCTGCAGAAGCAGACAAGAGGCCACTCTGAAGTGCTTGTGTTTTTACACAAGCGGACAATTATGTGCAATGTGTCAAGAGCCAGCACTCCCACCCACCAGTCTGGCACAGGCTTTTTGGCAGGCAGAGATGGTGCACAGAGACTGGGAAAAACACACACACACACATCCCCAAATTAGCCAGCCCATGCTGGATTTGGTACAGTGCAAATAGGTCTTTTAAAAAAAAAGTGCTTCAAAGCTTTATTAGGCTCCATGTGTATTTGTGTGTACTGACGTCATGTCGGCAACTGCACCTGGTCTGCTTTCTTTTTTGTAAGCCAAAACCTTTGACTCTGGGGCATTGATGCCATAATGGCACACTTGACATTTGACCTACATGTTGGCACCTCTAGACTGGTCCCAGCCTATCTTTGTCCACCCATTTTTAAGTGTGAATGCACCTGTCTCTTGTCATTATTCTGGCCCACAGGTACTCCCGCTGTGCCTCTCGTTAACTTTAAGCTGAGAGGAGCTATGATTGATCTCATTTTATTTATGAGGAAATCCAGTGCAACCATTTCAGAGGAGATCTAGGGAACCCTTTTGAGAAATGAAATCTCTGAACTGCTCTAAATCTTGAATGCAATACCACTTCAGGAAATATAGGTCTACCCTTAAGCCAAAACTAAACCATTCTCTGACATCAGCACTACAGATTACATTGCAGCATCACAGACATGGGAAGAAATTGTTGAATAGGTGTTTCATGCATACCTCTTAGGGTTAATGCATTGTTTTGATGTATTCAGTTCACTCACATTGCATTAGTGGAAAGTTTTGTGAAGCTCAAGTTTTATGTTAAGGTTATGATGAGGACTGCATGCGCTAATGAATTTGAGGTAGAAGGGTCCAGTGACATGATAAAACCCAGATAAGACTTTTGACCTGGAAAATATGATCATTCCAAAAAATTTTACAGTCCAAAAAAAAAAACATTCGCTGTTTGGAATTATGCCTGAAAATTGCTCCCTAGTATTTGAAAATTCCGTTTTCATCAGCCAAGGGGCCATAAGCTTGGATATCCACCGGAACTTTGACAGCTCCCCATCTGTTTGGAATTCCTTCATGACATTAGATTTAAAGCCCCCCCTGTCAGTTCTGGTGGGCTCATCTACCCGAGATGGCAGAAAAGATGAAGGCAAAGAGAGAATGAAACCGACATGACAAGGACAAGAGTGAAACAAACAAAAGCAAAGTAATGGAGTGAGTGAGATGGTGAGAGGGAGGGAGGGAAACACCTCCAGAATAGGGGGTTGGGGGGGGGGGGCGGTCAAGAGGAGCCTTGGGTACAGCTGTGCTCTCCTCTGTCAGGCCCTGCTCCAGTTTTGGTGGTATCTGATTGCTCTCTCCTTTGATCAGTGTCTCCGAGAAGAGAATTCCAATCTTCCCTCTGGATTACATAAACTCTTATCCCCACAAACATGCTTATCTTGGCGGCAGAGATTTCAAGAAGTAAAGCATTCATCTGAGCTGGATGAGAATCACTTGAACATGTGATGTGTTTTTCTCTTACTTTGCCCTTTTTGTATTCACAGAAAGGGTTATTTTTATTGAGTGTTGACTTCTGAGAAACTATTGGAAATAGTGTATATTGGAGAGTATCTTCTTAAATTGTGTAGGGTTGGGTTGATTGGGATGATTATTGAGAGTTGTTTTTCAGTAGGGGGAAGAAAAAAAGTGTTCCCTGTTAGCTTGTGCCACAGTGCCTGTTTTCCCCATAGGAACATTCATGTGGTGGTGTTTTGACAGGAGGCACGTCCCTGTTTTGTGTGTGTGTGTGTGTGTGTGTGTGTGTGTGTGTGTGTGTGTGTGTGTGTGTGTGTGTGTGTGTGTGTGTGTGTGTGTGTGTGTGTTTGAAATTGGAGTATGAGCATGTGGTCTTTGGTTTTGGCTGTGTGTGTGTGTGTTTGTGTTTTCATACGCGACAGTTGGGGAGAGCCTCTGCTTCATTTGGAGGGGGCGGGAGAGGAATGCCACCCTCTCATAGGTCATTGTGTTGCCTAGCACCTCCCTCATTCCTCTCCTCCCCCCACCCCATCACTCTGTGCGTGCCACCACACTCACCCACACGCCACGCAGAGGAAAAGAGGGAGAATATTAGCAGGGGTTTAAAATGGAGGTGTGGATGGCAGCCAATGGCTGAAGGGCAAAAGGATTGGGCAGCCTTAATGGGATTGCGTTGGGAAGGGGGGATTTAATTTTTTTTCCCTTCATCTCTCGTGCCCTCTCTTTTTTTTTTTTTTGTTTTTGTTTTTGTTTTGTTTTCCCCCTAACTTAAAGCCCCCCCCCCCAATCCTCCACCATGCTGCTGACATCAGTGGCAGCATTTAGTTTTCTCTGCCGCCAACCTGGAATGAGAGAGGACAGTGGTATTTGTGTGTGTGTGTGAGGGAGGGGTGGATTGTGATTGTCAAAATCATGTCCCCCTAGACACCACCTCTGCATTGTTTTCTCTATGCTGCCTACTAAGTTACAGGGCTATGTTTCAGAGTCCAGTTGTTTTATGGTAGGAGCAATGTAGGAACACATTTGCCGCTCTTTAAGAGACTTTTATCACAACCCGAATGAACCTCAGATTTTACTTTGTCTGCCCATATTGTTCAGTACATAGACCTACTATACATGTGACCTCATGCACCTGGACTTTGACAACAATTAAGCCATCTTACTGAAAACCTCCTCTAGCTTTCCTGTGAGCTAGACTATGATGTGGTTTGAAGGGTTTTCCATGTTTTTGTTTTCCATCCTAAATCTGTCTTTTTTTTTTCCTTCTCCGTCTTTCTTTCCTCCTCCTCTCCTTGCTCTCCTCCCACAGTCTCACTATCCAACAGCAGTTTAAAGAAACAGAGGAGTCGGAGCATCTTTAGCTCGCTCTTCTGCTGCTTCAGGAGCTACAATGTGGAACCGCCGGCCACCAACAACAACACCAGTGCCCTGCCTCCTCCCGTGGAGGAGAACGGAGCGCCTCCAAAGGTAAGCAGATCAGGACAGGACCCCGACACATGCTCAAACAATAACACACATGGACATGTGCGTGCATACACACGTGCACGCACACACACACACACACACACACATGCGCACGCACGCACACACACACACACACACACACACACGCGTACTGGGCTGCCGCTCTACCAGTGACCTTGAGCTCCAGCAGGTTGAGTTGTGAGTGATCCCTGTGAAGTTCCTGTTTGTGAAATTGATACTGCTCAGTCTTTGACAGAGCGCTGTGCTGGACAGCAGCAACAGTTAATACATGTTGTTTTAGTATGATTTCTGCAGATGCGTCCAGAGAGTCATTTTTTTTTTGTGTCTGCTATGAAATGTTTTTCTCCTATTGATGATCCCTGTTGTGTGGCCCACTGTATGTTCTCTATGTTGCTGCACTCAGTGCACTTTTAATCCTCCCTCTCTCTCTCTTTCTCTTTCTCTTTCTCTCTTTCTCTTGTTGTCTGTCTCTCTGCCCCTGTGTGTCCTGTTTCTTTCTTCCAACTGTCCTCATCTTGCTTGTGCCCCAGTGTGACCAGGTTGAGGTCATCTCTATCCCCAGTGTATGTATTGCCTATTTTTCTTTTCTTTTTTTGCATGTGGTGTGCATGTGTGTGTTTGCATGCATGAGAAGCTTCCAGCAGCTATTTAGTTTGTCTGTCTTATGAAAACCACTTGAATTGGACAGTGAGAAACATCATTTCCTTAAGTTTCACCTCACTCCTCTTATGTTATTGAAGGTTTACAGACAGAGTTCTTTCATACAGTGGCTGAAAGTGTGTTTGCATTACACACCCAGAGGAAGATTTAGCATTGAAGGAATACTGTCTGTATCTGTATCTGTTACACATCTTTTGGAATGAACACCATACCCCCACTGCCAGATTGGTCTGAGCCTTTTGCCAAAGGGTAATATGAGCCCGATGAAACTTTAAGATTGCGATCCATTCAGCTGTAGTCACTCCGCCTGCTGTTATTTTATACTGGGAGTGTCGTGGGGCATGAGCAGTCTAGTCCTGTCTGTAGGCTGGTCTCAGCTCACAAGGTCCCTCAGAGACAGGACCAGTTCTCTACAGCTCATGAGCTCTTTGAACTTATAGAAACAGGGAAGGGGGATGAAATCAGCCATGATCAGCGTTCTTAAGTGTATCAAGTGCGCACTCAAGGGAACAGGCTGTTGGGGGAAAGGTTGAAAAACAAACTTCATGGCATGAAAGCCTCTCTGGCGTGTGGTGGAAACAGAAGAACTAATTTATTAACCCCTTGGTTAGACATCCTGCTTACTCTCTTCTCATCCCAGGTGATCCACTTAGCCAAAGGGATTTAACTGCTGGCTGTTAACTGGAGAGGCCTCTTCATTAATCTAACAGGGAAGCCGTTGAAGCTTGCTGCCTACAGGGTGCTCTCTTAACTAACTTTGCTGTTTAGTTTAGTCCACTGTCCCAGAGCTTCATATGCCACTGGTGGACTCTTTGAGAACTAAACATGGTGTAGGCTGAAAAGCTGCTGAGAGGGAGGGATGGTCAGAGGGATGTGGGGATGGAATATAGAATGCATTTGAGATATATTACACAACAGCATTGGCTGGGGATCAAGGCTCAACAATGCCCAGTGATATCTGCATCTAGTGGCCTTAGCAATTGGTTGTGGATGTGAAAAACCACCCGCTGCTGTCAAGAGCTATTTATATTGTTGGAGGCCTATGATTCCAACCGTGTAAACATTTCAAACTAGGTGGAAGTATAGAAACTGATTCTAAATCCTTGCTGTGACTCTACTGGCATTTAATAACAAAACTGTTGATGCAGAAAGTCAGAGTAGGGTGTCCTTTTCCACACACAAAGTTGGCTAGAAATTGGTGAATCAACCAACCAATAAGCAGAATTGCTTAATTAATTTGTCAAAGGTTTTTTTTTCTTTTTAACATGGCAGTTGTGCTTTAGCGCAAGCGTTTTTGCTGGCTTAACTACTCATCCGAATCTTATTCTACTCCCCGGAGTCCTCTAGCTCACATTTATCTGACCCTCTTTCTCTCTTTCTCTCTCCCTACCTCCCTGTCTCTCGTTTTCTCCCTCTTCAGCCTCCAGCAAAATACCTCCTCCCTGAGGTCAACATAAATGATTACGGCAAGAAGTGTGTCGTGATCGACCTGGACGAGACCCTGGTACACAGCTCCTTTAAGGTAACTGCTTTGCACTTTGCATTACAAGTGTGGCCCATCAGACAGACTCCTGAGTACCCCATAGCCCATCCCAGTCCCCCTGTGCCTCAGCAGAGACTCTCACAGGCAGCAGCAGCAGCGCTGGCTCACAGATGATAGGCCCAAGCTCTGTGACCCATTTCCATCAGATTCCACTAGTCAGTGTGCGTGGTGCTGTCCAGGATGATTGGGCAGTCAGGGCACATCTACTGCTGAAGAGATGGGAGGGATGGACAGTGCAGGAGATGGGAGGAGATGGATGGGCTTTGGATGGCTGAATTTACTTGTCCTCTTAGAGGAAGAGAGGGAGAGAGAGCGGAGACTTGTAGGAATGAGTAAAAGTAGAGTGTTGTTTTTGCTGAAAGAGGAACAGCTGATTGTAGTTGCTCCTCAGCAGCAGATTAAAACTTGCCTGAATGGGACACAATCCTTCATTATCCACTTCTGGAGTAATCGGAATATGGAGGGCAGTGGACACGCATCCATTCAACTGAACCGTTTATAACTGTGTATGCTACTATAACTAGCACTGTGACATTTAAAAGGGAAAAAGAAGATTGAGCACAAGCAAAGCAGTTGTCAATTGTGGTGACAGTAACATTTATATGACGAAGGGTAAGCATGCCTCCCGCTGTCAGTTTGTGGTACTGCAACGGGAAGTGTACACTGTGTGAAATACATGTGGTTCAGTGAAGACCTCTTCACAAACAAGTGCCTTTGATCATTTCTTCTCTGGTCCCTCTCTGACTTCCATTCATTTCATGAACATTCTGCCAGCAGTCGAGCCAGTTAATTTTGGCTGGATAAATAGATTTAGGCTCTTGTGTAGATTCTATGTTGCTTACTGTGAGCCCTTCTGATCTCATTCAAGATTTGATGTGTTATTTGCGTCAGTGACATCTGCCTGTCCTGACCGGTTGGTCTTCTGCTCTTGTCTTGCAGCCCATCAGCAATGCTGATTTCATTGTTCCAGTGGAGATAGATGGCACTGTTCACCAGGTAATGTGGTGCAGGAAGAAGTCACTGTGTGTTTGTGTTTGTTTGCCGGAGTGGGAGACCTAAAGATTCGTCCAGCTCCTCCAGCTGCAGTGGGCCCTGACCTCGTTCAAGTAATCCAGGATAGGCTGTGCGTATCCTGGGTGGCCTATACCTGATTACTTGCACTGGGTGTTGGCCTCTCCTCTTCAAGGGAAAGTATAAACATGGTGGTTAAGACCAACTGAATTGACTGATTTCAGTCATAGGCAAATATGATGTCCTGACTGTAGAGGCCTTGTCTGCATTACAGGTGTATGTGTTGAAGCGGCCTCACGTAGACGTGTTCCTGCAGAAGATGGGGGAGCTGTTTGAATGTGTGCTCTTCACAGCCAGTCTAGCCAAGGTTTGGCCTTCTCATCATTTTTACACCGCACCACACCACACCTGTCCTCACACCCCACCACACCACACAACATCATACTACACCCACCACCACACCACACTACACCACACCACACAACACAACATCATACTACAACCAGCACCACACCACACACACACACCACACCACACAACACAACATCATACTACACCACACCACACCACACCTGTCCTCACACCCCACCACACCACACAACATCATACTACACCACACCGCACCACACCACACCACACTACACCACACCACACAACACAACATCATACTACACCACACCGCACCACACCACACCACACCACACTACACCACACCACACAACACAACATCATACTACACCACACCACACCGCACCACACCACACAACCTCATACTACACCACACCACACCACACCGGACTGCACCACACAATATCATACTACACCACACCACACCGGATTGTACCGCACAACATCATACTATGCCACACCACACCTGTCCTCACACCCCACCACACCGCACAACATCATACTACACCACACCACACCATACCTGACTGCACCACACATCATCTTACTATCACATCAGACCTAGCTACACCACCCAACACCACATTACACTCTAGTACACTGTAGACCCCACACCACACCTTAATAAACTAATACACCACGCCAGAACACACTATGTAACTCTACATTACACTCAGAATCTACATTCAGATTACACCAAATGAAAAACCCATAAGATTGAAAGCATTTATTTTCAGAGGAAAGCTGTAACTGTAGTTTGGCAAGATTTGAAGGGATGGGGAGATGTACATCGCGTATTTCAAGTAGGGAAGAGAATCCTAGTTAAACATTGTTTGCCTTTGGCCTGACTAAAGGTTTTCCTTTCTTTTAACATCAAAGAAGTATGTCACCTACACAGGTCTTTTCAGCCAGTAGCTCAGCTAATGTCTGTCTGAGTCCAGAGGCTGGCATGTGTGTATGCGTGCGTGCGCGTGTTTGTGTGTGTGTTTTGCTAGGCTAATCTCTACTTCCCTCTGTTTCTTTGCATGCCAGTGTTTTTAGTTGGCATGGGTAAGTGTTTCCATGGGAACGGGGACACACTCAAAGTCAGTATGTCCGTTGCTTTGGTAGAGTAGCTCTAGTTCAGTGAGTGTAGTAGCAGTCGTAGTTGTGTGGTCATGTAGTCATGCAGTTTAGCCTTGGTACTTAAAGTTCACATTTTTTCACTTTCTTTCTGTGTAGTTTTTTTTGTTTTTGTTTTTTTAAAGTCGTCTGCAAATATAAGGCAGAGTGTTGATGAGTCCATTGCACATCTTTGGCTGTCCTGTTTTCAGTCTGGTGTAGTGACTTGTGTTTAGATGTAGATTCTTGTCTTCTGCAAAGATGTCTTTTGGAACAGCAAGGACTGTGTTTCGTTCCCTCTTTTTACTTTTAGTACAAATACTTACTTTGATTTGTTATATAATTGTAAGGTCAGTATTATACTCTTTTATTGGTTTACATCTTACTGTCTCCAGGACCCCAACTTTTGTCCCCCCCCCCCTTTCCCCCCCAGCACAAGCTATTTGTTGGGTCAGCCCAGTGTCTTGATGGACATTTGTTTTGCTGAAGAGGCTTTGTCCTGCAGATATGATAGTTGAACTCTTAACCTCCGTGCTCTCTTCAGTACGCAGACCCTGTGGCTGACCTGCTGGATCAGTGGGGGGTGTTCAGAGCACGTCTCTTCCGGGAGTCCTGCGTCTTCCATCGGGGCAACTACGTCAAAGACCTCAGCCGCCTGGGCAGAGAGCTCAGAAACGTCATCATTGTGGACAACTCGCCAGCGTCTTACATTTTTCATCCGGAAAATGCGGTAGGTTTCTTAAGTCTGGTGCAGTGGTGCATAGAATGGCGTCCTGGTCCAAGTCATCCACATGGAATGACCTCTCATAGATTGTTGTAAACAATGCTTATGTATTTTGTTTGTTTGTTGCATTTGTGTCCCAGGTGCCAGTGCAGTCATGGTTCGATGACATGTCAGACACAGAGCTGCTGGACCTGCTGCCTTTCTTTGAGGGTCTGAGTAAGGAGGAGGACGTGTACGGAGTGCTGGAGAACTGGAGGGGCAGGTAGCCGCCGGGGCAGCTCTGGCCACTGCCAGCAGAGGCCGTCATCGAGAGACACCCCCAGGGACTGGACCAGAGGGCCTCCTGACCAGCACTGCTGTGGCTGTCTGATGTCTGACTACCGTCTGGTGTATGTGTGTGTGTGTGTGTGTGTGTGTGTGTGTGTGTGTGTGTTCCAAACCCCACCCTACAAATGGACAAGGTCACCGGGGCCCTTGTGCCAGTGCTTTATCTGCAGCAACACCTACCTGCAGCTCTTGTTTTGAAAACCAGGCAACACACAGCAACGCAAATGACAGACTCTTTTTATATGATAAAACAAGAGATGACATTCTTGTATTTTCTCAAGTGCTTATTAATAACCAAAAATCAACAAAGGAATACAAAAAAATTCAACAACACGTTTCTTCTCTGGGAAAAGAGGAAGTCCTAAGTCTGACCTGGCCCTTGTATTGTTGCTATGCAGTCTCCAGTGGTTTTCAAAGGACTTTGGGACATCATTTCTTTTCTTATCAAAGCAAGTGCCTTTTTTGAATGTCATTTTTACAGTAGTAAAAAAAGAAAAAACAAAAACAAACACACATTTTTTGTACATGCCATATTTACAGAGAACTCTAATCTTTTAAAGGACGTGATACGCTTTAAAGTGGAGATAGGTCAGGATCTTTATATTCACAAAACACTGTTCTTGAAGCCCAAGATTTTTACATGTAAAACCATGAAAAGCGAGCTGTATGTTCTCCATTGTATCCTAAGTTTCTCTTCTAGGTTTGCTCTTGCTCGTGCCATTTATATAGAGGTGATTTTACAGTTGAGTATATGTAGGGTTTTGTCTGTTTTTACTAGTCCTTGATGAGTACAAGGAATTCATCTGCATTTGTGATGTTTTACGTGTTTTGTTGTGGCAGTTGAAGACGTCTTTGAAAGGGAAAAACAGCCAAATTGAAGTTGAGGGGCAGAATGTGAGATGTGCAGTGCCAATAGCTGGGAGTCCAGCTCATGCTTTTCTCAGGCAAAACATCTCCACATCAACAAAGTTCGTTCTAGAGTTTCAGCTGCCGTTCTCCGGTCAAATTACTGGGGAACGTAGTATCTAAACCATTTCAATATCTAAATCATAATCAGTATCTCACGTTGTGTATATTTTCTATATAGAATTAGATTTTTTTCTGTTTTGTTGACATTTTGCAGACTTGATTTCTAAGCCTTGTGAGATTAATGGCTTGGGCACCTAATTGTTTTTATGCTTTACAGTTCACTGTTAAAAGCACCACTGTAAAGTTTAAACACTAAGAGGTGAGCATCACAACTGAGTGCACAGCTACACAACTCTCAACAACAACTGAGTGCACAACTCTTATTTTTCAAATCACCCTGTATCAAATGCATTTACTTCTGTTTTTTTCCAAAAGTGATTTTGTTGAGCATACAGTGTATTAAGCCAATCTCATCTGATTTTCTTTTACCCCGTCATGAATCCAAACTGTGTGTCTGGCCACATCCCAGTGCTGCTATTGTACAGTAACCGTACAAACGTCTCTGGTGCGGAGGCTCCTAGACGGCAGAGCGCTGCCCTCTGGCTGCGTGGAAGATTATAAGGCCTGGGTCAGTTAGGCCAGGGCAGGCTACCCAAGCAGTCCCCTGCAGTCTGGTATGTCCTGGCCTGTGCTGACCTTGACTGCTGGGCAAGCTCCCCCACCCCACCCTACAGTGCCTAAGTGGAGAGGAGCAAAGGAGGGGGGGGTGTGCTAGGCCTGCTGGAGGTCACAGGCACTGCATTTTCCCAGTTGGTTGCGCTCTCCATCACTCTCTCCCTGTCTGTGTCACACTCTGTCTCTCTCTTGCTCTCGTTCTCGTTCTTGTTCTCATGTAGTCTCCTGAGTTTCCCACGTTGCTGCTGGCTGTCTCTCTTCACTGGACATCTCGCTGTGTGTCTGTGTGTGTGTGTGTGTGTGTGTGTGTGTGTGCGCATGTGTCATTTGCTCTACCTCCTTTTTATGAGTTCTGACATGCAAGAAAGAAAAGTGTTTCCCAGTGTACTGCTAAATTGAGATATTGTATTGCATACCCAATCCTTCCCTGCTGTTGCGTCAGTCTTTCCTTTGGTACATCCTTCCTTCCTGTGGCCAGCAGCCTGTTGTAGAGCTGATGTCTGCAGGCAGGCAGTGAAGGCAGAATGACTATGACCCCAATGTCAGCTTTCTTTCTCTCTCACTCTCTCTCTCTCTTTTTCTCTCACACTCACACTATGGATTTCTTCCACCTGAATATTGCAAGCACTTTGTTTAGTACCTTTAGTTCCTTGTCACTTATTTATTTTTATTTTTTTGGAAGTTCAGCTGTTTTTCACATGCAGCTTTTCCTCTCCATGCAGGGACTTTTAAACCACAGTATTTATTAACTGTTTCCTCAAAATGGTGATTATTTTTTTTTTCTGTTTATTTTTTAAGCTTTCTTTATGTCCTTAAGGTGTTTTCACATGCGTTCTGAGTATTACCTTAATGGCATGTGCCTGTGGAGTCGAGTCAGCAGAGCGAACTTGGAAATGCTGTTTGTGTCATTGGGAGGGCAAGGGCAGTTTCTGTGCTGTGTTTTGCAGTATGTTTTTATGGTGAAATGATTCATGGTTTATGGCAAAGTTTTCTTCCAAACTATGACATGCTATATTAAAGCACCTTTTTATGACAAACTTTTTACACCAGTTCTCGTTAATAAGCACAGTCTCATTCAGTCATAATATACTGAACATAAGGGTTGATATATTTAGATAGATATGTGTATCATATGTGGTGGACACAAACAATAAGTCAGTGCTGTTAGTAGGTTTCCACACACGGTGCTACACAGTTAGCGTTATGGTGTCTGTTAAGATGTCTGACTGTTAGGTTACTGTTAGATGAAGGCTCTATACATTGTCATACATGTCAAAGAAAAAAAATATTAATGCCATGTTGCAAACTCTTTCTAACAAGAATTTTTAGATCCTCTGGTGTAGTCCCTTCACATTACTCAAGATTGAACAGTTGGATTAGAAATAATATGGAATTCAGTTCAACCAACATTTTTTTTTTAATACAACTAGGGCATTATTACTGGGCAGCCTCAGTAAGAGCAATTTCCTTCTACACGAGTTTCAGTCACATGCAAGTAACCATTCTGGAGTGTTTTGACCTGACATTGTGGTTATGGCAGCCTCTTGGCAGAAGGGGGTGCTACTGCATACTGCAGAGGGAAAAAAGATAGATGAAGTCTTTTGTCACTGAAACTAATGCAATGCAGTGGCTATCTATCATCTGTTATGACTTCATGGAGATGCCGCAAAAGGACAAGAGGTAGGCTAACAGTTGCCAATAAAACTGAGGGTGTGGTGTTGCTTTGATAACATTTTACTTCAAGAGGGCATAAAAATAAATATACACTACTAGATTACTGGACATAACTTGTTTGATACTACTTGATGACTACATAATTTATGAAGTGGACAATAACAGAGATGGGTGATCATCCAAGAACTACTTTACAGATGGTTCAGCAACCATGTACTTCATTTATAGGAATGTGTACACAAGACTTGTTTTTCACCAAGAGCAATTTCATGCTCTTTTAGCTAAATGTGTGCTGCTTTATAATGGGCCTTATTTGTTAAAATGCAAATACTTGCAAAGTGAGCTCAGCATTACATTTAAATCACAGGTTTCTGTATCTACAGTAACAGAAAGTCATGACAACACATTTTTGTATCAATTACAAGTTGAAATACTGAGGTTTTAGTATGTAGCCTGCACATAAAACATTGTGGGATATAAATCAATTAAAATTATTAAAATGTCAAAAATTGAAGAGACTGACGTTCAGGTGAGTTCATGTTTGAATGCACTTCATTTCAGCACAATGTCTATGTGCTTTTTTTCAAATGCACTGTTGAAAGCTATTTGGTAAGAGTCACAGCAGACAAAAAAGTTCTACATCTTCCAGGCAGGTCATGATAAGTCTTAAATAGAGTGCAAAAGTCTGTGGTCTTTGACATTTCGATTTTCTGTGAAGGAATGGCTTTTTGATCTGAGGCTATGGTTATAGCCCCTGTTCATCCATGATCATAATATGAACAAAGAGACTAGCTGAAGGTAGAAGCTCCCCATTCTTGTTGAGCAAAGGCACATGATGATATCCTGGAAATTGGACAAAAGGTCATGACTTCTTTTTACTATAATTTCATATCAAAGCTTTACACTCAAAAATCCATGGTGTACTGAAATCTGTGATTGAAGATCTGACTAAAATGAAGGATGTGAATGGCTCTGAATGACCATCCCACAGGATGCTGGTATGATGAGTATTAAACTGGACCAAATGACACTTACCACACTGGATGCTGTTAAAGGGCAGAGTGTATTGTCCAATAAACTCATTGTCTGAAGTGGTATCGTAATCTTCCACCGAAAAGCGCACCAGTGCTAGTTCAGGAACGTAAACATCAAACTGGAAGTTGGTGTTCCACATTGGATTGAATCCTAAAGACAAAAAGGCAAAAATGGGAAAAAAAAAAAAGATTTTCAGAATCATCCAAATCATTCAAAACATTAGTTTAGGTAATACACCAAGCACAAAAATAACTGCATCCAAAAGCTGCTTATTTTGTACCATTGTTTTCAATGTGTTCTGTTTCCTTTTGGGCCACGTCACTGTTCACACCATAGATCTCCACCCTCACCAGCGGATCAACAATTGAAGACTTCTTTGGATTCACTTTAGGCAGCTGCTGAGCCGAGATCACCTAGTGACAAACACAACTCCACTCAGGATCAGGTGCAGAATAATACTGGCCCATCATGCTTTACCAGCCACTAAGAAGGTTGTGTGGAACGACAGATACAGTGGGCTCCACTCTAACCATGACATGTAGTGTCTTGTGCTGAAGCCACTCTCCCCTCGTGAGAGTGACGGGGTCAAACTCAGTAGCCCTGTCTCTGAGGTACGCTGGCTTCAGGATGTAGCCACTCAGGCCATTGGGAAGGAATTGGCCCTGGTTCACATCCATCTCTGGACATGACGTCTGGAAGTTCAGAGCAACTGGACAAAGCAGATTGGAGAGAGAATACTGGGTATTCATCTAATTACAGACACATATAGACAGAGAAACTAATTCAGTATTTAAAAAGTAGTCTTTTCAGAGTCTGAATCAGGAATATATCATCATTGTACAGGTATAAGAAGATTAAAAGCTTGGTGTTAAAGTGAAAATTGATCATAAAATTACATTGATCAGGACAGTATTTGACAACCACAGCATTACACAAACAATCACCAGGACCAGCCTTTGACACACATGCACACCCACACAGTGTTCAACACACACAGCATTCAACACACAAACATTCACCAGGGCAGAATTTGACACGCAGACATACATTTAAAATTTGTCGAAAGCGCTTTTTACAAGTGTACTATGATACTGTTGTTGGTGTGTTGAATCTGACCACACTGGAAAACAAACATTATTGCACAACACCCTCAGCAACTCAAGTTAAATACTGTAGTTTATAGTTTAGCCCTTCCCAGACAAAAGCTTATCAAGAGCTTATCAATGTGAAGATATAAATAGGAGACTTGCCTACTACAGGTGTTTAACAGATCTCCAAGAGCCATACCTATCTGACAGCCACTGTTCCAAAGTGGCACAGGGTTGTAGTTGGAGGAATCTGTTCTCAGGCCAGCTGGGTAGATTCGGCTGAGTTTGTCAATATTGTGGCGAATGTACTGGTTTGCTACGGAAGACAGACAGTGCTTACTTTTCACCTTTGTACGTCTCCCTGTCGTTATCTTCATCTGTAATAATCCTAAGCAGTTTTCTAAGTTATCTTACATGACTGCACAGTATGGCTAATTAACATTTTAGTTTAATTTTGTTTAATTTAGTTGGATTGTTACAATACTACAATGCATTGTTAAAATGAATTATATGGGAAGAATAATCCCATATCTAGACAATAAGTTGTGAAATCTGTTACCAGAATACCAGTAGTGACATGAAATTACAGCTAAATTACAGCTAAATCATTGCTCTACAACTGTCTATTAACACCATTTTTTACCTGACTCCTCTGCCAGCTTTAATGCTTTCCCTTCCTTAAAAGACGCCATCTCATAGAAGGCCAAGTTTTCTCTGGCATCCTCAAAGCCATGGAAATGCACACTCTTGCAGTAGATGACAATGTCTGAGAGCATTTTGGCCAGTTTCAGCTTCTTGCTCTTCTGCAAGCCAGCACAACAGAGAAATGACTTTGATAACAACCACCACCAACTGCTTCATTTTAATCACATAGAAAATACCCTGAGGCCAGTTGCATACTTCAGGTTTTTCATCTTTTTCCTCGTCGGACCCAGACTCTTCCTCCTCGGTGACAACATCCTCTGTGCTGCTGGCCGCTGTTCTGAAGATGTCCTCCAGTTTGTTCAGTCTCTTTCCTTTGATCAAAAACCGTCCTTTCAGCTCCTAATCAACACCAAGACACAAACTCAACTGAATGGGTGAGCTCCTCCACTACACACATACACTGTAATCTCCTTACGTATACAGAACATGGTTACACATGTGCATGAATTAATCCTTTGCCAGTGGTCTGCCACATAAGATACTTCAAATCCATTCTCGGTGCTTGCTACCTCCAGTCAAACAAACAATGCCTTTTGTTAGTTGTGGCTTATACAAACAGAGACACGCCTCACTCGAGAGACCTGTAGGACAAAAATGTTCTGCACGATACAATTACAATTCCTCTGAGACAAAAAAAAATATGTCACCATAATGATTATGGGTGATTGTCCAGGATCGGCAAAACAGCTCACCTCCTGAATGGTATTTGAAGAAATTTACCACATGTAATGGTGTCATATCCACAAAGCAATTTCTTTATTTTTCTAAATGCCTATGATACACATGGTGCATAACAGCTCTGTGTTCACCATCCCAGAAGCATAGATAATGAAACACATAAGCCTGAGACCAGATGCAGAACTTTGCACATTAAATGGCCACCAGCTGTTTGAATTCCAGACATTACACTTTGAAAATTCGTCCAGACAAGCAAGGCAGAGATGCAGCTAACCAGCAGATGCGCTCAGTAGCCTTTCAGACTTTCAGATAATACATACTCATGCGCCCACTTTCTCAGAGCACTGATAACCTTGATAAATTGAGTGCATATAAAGATTTATTTTTTATTTTGAACAATTAATTTTTTTTTTCTTACAATTCCTTTGTGTATCACCAAAAAAGCCATTTTGAACCAATTTCCAATTTGGTAGCCTGGTGGACCTGGCTCTTTCACTCAAACTCCAGCAGCATTCCATGTACTTTCTGGTGGATGGACACTTTGGTTGAACTTTAAAACTATTGGGGCTATGAAATCAGTCACCCTGACCTTTAGAATACAGACATATCAGCCATGTAACGTATACTGTATTCATGGTCTTTCACCTTTGTGGCAAAGCAGAGCGCACGCTCACCTCTGGAGAGGGGAAGTTTGTGGGCATCTTATCCCCAAGAGGCTTTGTTACCAGAGCACTGCCCAGGATGGAGATCATGTGCTCAGCCATAAGCTGCTGCTGCTCCACACTGCAGTGGTTCTCCAGAGAAAGGATCACAGGGTACTCGGATGTCTGACAGGAAGTGAAAGGACTTTGAGCCCAAAACACTCATATCATAAATGCTCACATAACACACTCATCCATTGAAAGAGGAAGATAACATCAAAGAGATAGAGAAAGGTGATTCAGACATGGCTTTTAAGAGGTCTAGACAGAAACTGTACCACACCAACCTCTAATACCAATTGAAAATTAGAATTGTAAAATAACCACACATTTACAAATATGTGCCCTTCCCTTTCTATTACTCTAGTTAAGTGTAGTTAAAACAATATTTTTAAGAATGGTGTAACCTGGCAACGCCGTCTTATTAACCAATCCCATGGCAAAACAGCATGACCGTTTGGCATCATCTGTACTGTACCTTAAAGGCATAATTCTTGATGGCCTTAATGACATCTTTAAAGAGGATCTTGGACGTGAGGGTGTATCCATGGTAAATAACTGGCTCCCCATCTGATCCATCCCAGCAGTCCAGCTCCACACAGCGACAGCTCTTCAGAAGGGCACTATGACAGTCCAATTAGTTCAAATGAATACACACAGCCTAAACTACCCCATACCCTCCAAATGAGAAGGATTTCAAGTCTAAATCATAAACTGTTAAAGTCCTGAGAGGCATTATGTTTGTGTTATTACAACTGTCATACAATCACCACCACCAATAACAGATTCTCTTCAGTAAGTCAACTTTGTTTACAAGGTTTGGTGTGGTATTAGCCTTTCATTCTAATCAAATGACAAAAAGCAGATCTATCTATCAAACTGAATGAGGTCTGTGGATTACATGTGAGTGGCCTTCCATTTGCACCCTGGCCTTATTCATATGACAGAACTTTTCTCTTCTTGCCTAGTGAATGCTAGTCATGCTGACCAGTTTACCGTATATATGCTTCTGTGCTGCTGGGTCCCTTCAGCTGGTCCTCCATCAGATAGGTGTTGTGGGAGGAGGAGATGAAGTAATGGTTGAGGGGCTTGGTCATGTCCTGGTACACACCCTTGTGAGCGGGGTTGAAAATCAGACCCTCTGGTTGGTGCAGGTACATAAGGAACCCATCTTTGGTCATTACCTTCCTCTCTTTCGCTGCAGATAAAAAACCAATCATGTTTATTTTTTTATTTGCATAAAAGCTGTGACTGCTACTTTGCATTGCACTGAATGGCAATTCTAAACAGTGTGCTGCTAGCATCCACCAAAAGACCTCAACAGTACTTACCAGAGGTGTCTAGCTCATACTTGTCTATAAGGGCAAGTGCATGGTTCAGATCTACAGCCTCTCTCTGCTCCTTGTTCAGGAAGGTCAGCAGGTCCTCAGCGCTCATCACACTGCCGGTCTTGGCATATTCCTCAAAGATGACATCAATCTCCTCACGTTGTGTGAGAATTTTGTAGAAGTGTTCGATTTCCTTGCCATCCAGATATCCACATTTGGACTCATCACATTGCTGAGATAAAGAGAATGTTTTTGACTGTTTGACTGAGTAAATCACACACATTGAATGTCTAATATATACATATAGCATAATCACTGAATTTAAACAAGTTTTTATAGTATCACCTCAAACAGTAGTTTGGCATAGTCATCATCCACCTCTATGTTAATGTGATGCAGGAAACTCTTGAGCTCTTTCAGACACATTTTGTTGTTGGAGTCTTTGTCTGCTTTGCGCATGCAATTGAAGATCCAGCTTAAAAGTAGATGTAAGGCTCTCAAATGGTATAAGAACATAGCTACAACAGGCTAGCTACAGAGGCTCCCCTACATGAACCACACCACCTAACAGTAATGGAATTCATTGGTATACAATATAAGGTGCATATTCATAATATTCAAAAATATTTAATTGTTTCACAAAAAATCTAGTCTTTAACTAGTCAAAAGGATACTGCTCAGTCCTCTGTTGGTGTGTGAGTTTGTCCATGTTGGACATGAGTTTCTCCAGCCCAGCAACCCACCGTTTTGCCTCCTGCTCAGAACTGGCAATCAGGTCCAGGTTTTTGCGGCGACCCTTGAACACTATGGAGAAGGCCCGGCTTTCCACATGGTCTTCTGTGTGTTTCTGCAACCCCTCCGTCTGCCTGCCTAATCTCACTGCAGCTATGTCGTCCACAGAGACTACCAAAGGGAATTTTAGAATAAGTGTTTGCCCTGATAGAAGACTCTAGTATCTGAACAGCATGATTCACTGTAGCACAAATCATCATGTTTGTTTTCACAATATGTCCATTGTGCATAGTTTTGAGTCTAGTTAGTTGTTCTGTCAGATGCCATAATGTGCTGCATAAGAAAAGCCCATCGCACGTTGTAGCAACTACACAGTTTATGATTGCCTATAAATATTCAATAATATCTTAGATTTGCTTCTGCTGCTGCCTTTGGATGAGCAAGCCACAGATTTCCATTTGGTTTTACATTATTTATCTCAATGACTCACTGCCCTGTCTGCCATATACCTGCAATAAAAAATACCATAGAAACTATCTGCAATTCATTACATCACACCTAGTTTACAATTTCTACAAGTCACTGACAAGGGACAATGGCTGAGTATAAACAACCTCAGCACAAGAAAAGCATTAACAAAAATAATACACAGACAAAAAACTACCTGCACTCCATCATGACATGCACCATTTTTTAAAGACCACAAATTAACCATATATGGGAGACCAGCCAAATGTGTCAGGCTAGGTTTGACCTTCAGTCAAATCTCTGACCTTATTAGCTTTGTTTCAACAGTGTTAACAATTTTAGGCCTCCCATGTTTCACATTTGAAACATTTGGCCTACAGGGTGAATGATGGCTCTGCTCCCATCTACTTGAATACTCTTCTGAAGCCCTATGTCACCCGACGACCGCTACGCTCCTCTAAGGAACGTTTTCTAGCACGGCCAACACCTTGTGCAGGTCAGTCCAGACTCTTCTCATATCTGGTTCCGCGCTGGTGGAATGACCTCCCAAGTGCTACCAGATCAACTGATACCCTCTCCACCTTCAAGAAACTCGTGAAGACTCAGCTCTTCCAAGAATATCTCCTGGCGTAAATTTTGAGAATGCACTTAATAATTTAATTTCTCTACACTGTGTTACACTATTGCACTTTCAACTTAAAATAGTGCAGATTCTATGTTAGCAATATGCACTCCTTGTTAGTTCTTTCATTGTGTTGTAGCTTAAAAGTTATCCTCTTTTGTAAGTCGCTTTGGATAAAAGCGTCTGCTAAATGCCTAAATGTAAATGTAAATGAACTGAAAATCCACAATATAGACACACCATCTTGTCTTGAAAGAGAGTACAAAAGAGTTGTTGCGAAATAACAAAGTTGTTATGATGCTCACACACATGTATGGTGAAGGCTGAAGCAGGACTCACAGGTTGGTTTGGAGGACCTCACTGACTTGTGTGACTCGTACCACATAGTCTTGCAGTCCTCCCTCAGCTTGTAGAAGCGTGTTTTCTTCCAGCTGCTGGAGCGAACTTTCAGCAGGTCTCCGCCATCCAGCAGAAACTGAAGATCTGGATCGCCATCGAGCCCTTACGCAAGAACAATAGGAGATGCTTAACTGGAACTGTCTTTAGTCAATATTTGATTGTTGAACATCCTCTATACAAGATTAGATCCTCATTTTTAGGCTGAAATTATTTTGATTCTACAAATTCTGAAAATATCCAAACATCCACCACAAAGTGAATTAATAGTGTAAGAATATAAGAACAAGTGTTTTTTTCCTTTTGCAAACACAATTTGACGACATTGTCAAGTCTCCTAGACCTTAAGGAATGAGTTAAAACATAGACAATTAATCAGGTGTACACTAGTTGCAAACAAAATGCGTCAGTGTGAATTGCAAAATGCAAATGTACAGTCGTGTATGGTTTAACATGAGTTAATGACTAAGGACGTGGCGTCTCTGTAAACACAATTTCATCAATCTTACCCAGGAGATTCACATTAATACGAGCCTCTTTCTTGCTTTGCGCATAATGAAGTAACTCTTGAGATTTTGTCCTTCGCGGCTCGCGCTTTACACACTGCATGGTCACTTCTCTAAATTATTTTGCGGCTATACCTCACCTCACTCTGCTATTCGACATGGGAAATGTAACGCCCCCAGCCCATTTGGTACATGGGGCGTGTACTACTCAAAGTCCACTCCTCTGACGCCACATTGATCTCTCCTGAAGACGACCCGGAAAAAAGCTGTTCCTTACAGTATGTATCGCTACACGCCAAGTTGATGCCACAGCTTTAGAATGAGTCTGTGTCTGATGTAGGTCCTATAGCACGCGTGAGTTTTCAACATTCCCACATAGGCCTATTAAACTAGTGGAACGGACAGCCCAACGCCAAAACACCTTTGCGTCTGCCTTTGGCGTCATTCAGAACCCTCCTTGAGCAAGGTAGGGCTGCCATCTAGTGGTTCACGGTCAAGTTTGCTGAATCTGTTAAGGTTCAGTTCAGCAAATGTTAAACTGAACCGACGGTACAGGTTCAGTGACTTCTTGTAATTAGTAGTGCGTTAAAATCACAGCAAGCCCCGAAGTGAGACTCACGTTTTTGATCGAAATTAGGTCACAGGTCAATAAGTCCTACCCAAAAGCCTAATCAGATCACGTATAAAATATAGGGGGAGTCTGTAGACGACTTCTGTTGAAACAACATTGAGCCAACACCCCGCTATACTCTTTCCGCCAAGAAACAGCCAAGACTAACGTTAGAGAGTGGGGTGAAACTGACAAGGGCAATTTTTGAGGCGATGAGAACGAAGAAGGCTAAACTGAATTGTAAAAATAGAAATGAACATTCCAACGTCTGACCTCCAGTGAATGTCTCTTGTGTCCATATCTAAATCAATGTCACTTGCAACCTGAAGGACTGTGGCAAAATGGTTTATCTGCAACATCTTTCACAGGATTGCGTTGGAATGCCATGGCTACAGACACATGGCTCGCATAAAGTATTTTCAAAACCGTAACCACACACGAACATCACACAAAACATTACATATATGAGGAAGGTAGCACAGGCCTACCTAACTGCCACACCTTTCCTCACACGCCAGGCCATTGTAATTAGTAAACTTCCTTCATCAACGTTATAATAACATCGCGTTAAAGTTTTACCATAAATTAAAACGGTCTATTATTACAGTAGACTAATCTTCCTGGCCCGGACAGAGATTAAGAGCAGGCACTACGTAAAGGCAGCACATAATGTTTTGTTATATATGGAGCTTGGCCACTGATAATTCTTCGTTTTAGTACTAAATAGGCTACTGTAGGCGTATTTGTATGGGCCGAAATTATTTTAGTCTGTGCCTAAATTTTCCGATGGATAGACCAACATTTATGACCTACCTTGTTTATTGGCAATACCATTCGATTCCATCCTTTTCAAATTGTGTTTCTCTCTCTCTTATCTGGAGGAGAGTGTGTGTGTTGTGAGATGGCAGACAGATCTCTCTATCCTTCAACCATAAGTGCGCGTAACCTTATGAATCGTACCAGTAACCACTGTGACTGAACCTGAGTGAACCGAATACTTTTCGTTCTCCTTCAGTTTTCCAAGTGCCACTCCTACCACACCGGTCTAACAAGCTGTGAGCCATGGTGTGATGTAAACATTTCACTTTTTCTGTGAGAATGTCACCCATTGAAGTGGCCAATCGGAATCTGTTCCTAGTTTCGTTTTCATCTCAATTTTAATCTCGACAGTTTCATTAAACGACACAACCATTCTATCAGAATGTCCATTAGGGCGCACCTGAGTGAGTGTAGAAGTTTTTTTTTATATATAATCACACATCGAAAAACGCGAAACTGATTGGTAAAAGTTGTTGGAAAGTCAGCATGTGGCCTTGGCTTTAAACACTTAAAATTGTGAAATATTAGGCTTTGTGGAAAATTGGGAAAAAATTGACATTAATTAATTATCATTTTAATTTAGGATGAGTTTTCTAACCAAACAGAGGTACTTTCTACTCTGGACAGTAGTCTATAAGTCCATTTATCCAAGAGTTGTGATCTTGTATCCCAAGCTGTTGACAGAGCTAAGCAATTTCCAGGGTGGTAAAGTTGAGAGACCACAGTGTGGAGAATTATGCCCCTTTTTTCCAAGAGTGCCTGCCACACCTGCCCCTGAGCAATCCACATTAAAGGTGTCCAATATGCCCACAAATGACCACACAGATATCATAGGGGACACAGTAATAGTAGGCTTGTAGTAGAACTTTAGTGTCCATAGTGGGACATCTTGTTTTGCAGTAGTAACACACAGACTCACACACGCACACAGACTCACAAACATACAATTAAAAACATATGACAAAAGAGTAAGAGAGAAAATAAGAGAAATATTCCTAGAATATATGTCAATGGAATGGAGGAGTGGAGGCAGTGAAATTATTTCTATTTCTTTGCAGAGTTTAACAGAATAGGACAGTGTTTATACCCCGTGGATCAAGAAATGCAGCATAGCATGTATAGGCCGTTTTTTTTAAGGGATCACTCAGTTGTGGGCTGTATACTTGGATCTGAGAAATTAGTTATGCAGATGACAGGCCTACACAGAGGTGTGGCTAGGGTGTCATCTTTGGGTGGGCATTAGGCTCACTTGGGGATGACGGGGTGCACAAAAAAATAATAACAAAATGGGAACAAAACAGGGGTGCCATCGTTTATTTCAAAGTAGCATTGCTAAACATACGTTGTGTGGACAACACAACAACTGAGGGTTCTCCCCTAGATATTATTTGAAAAATTAGATGTAATTTCCTGCATTCTGGTGTATTTTCACAGGTTGTTAGATATCCTATTTTATAGCAAATAATTCAGTGGCTTAATCCTAATGCCCCCCCCCCCCCCCACACACACACACATACATACATCAACCAAGACTCAAAGACAATTCTGTTGATGAAGTAATTCAGTTTCACTTAAAGACTCCACTTATTAAAAGACATTTGGTTTTGTTATTGTCTTCATTGCTGTTTTCTTAGGTCAAACTCTGTAAATGCTTCAAAGAGAGACAACAAATGTCAAATTTGCTTAGAAATAGCGATAGCTCTTTTTTTCAACAGTTTTCTTTGAATAGGTCATAGGGCAGATATTTTTTCAAAGAGGGCAGGAAATTTGTGCCCAGCCTCCGTGCCCCCCCCAGCCCTTCCTTAGCCACACCCCTGGGCCTACACAACTTTTTGTTGTTGTTGTTGTTGATGTTGTTGGGCATTATTATTCTAGTATCTTCCCACTGATACCGAATAACATTTCTGTTCTGCATGTTTATATTTGGTAGGCAAACCGACATCAAATCAGAACACATGGAATCAGTGCTATGATTTGTTGACAAACATTGTTCAAAAACAAAAACTTTTGTCCAAGCAAGGCTTTCCCAAGTCATTATCATGGTTTCAGTGCATAAGGTGGTGTAATATTTGAGCAGGGAGGTTTGAACATAATGAAATGCGGGCAGACGTAACATGTTCCACCTTTGCAGTGCAGGTCTAACAGGTCAAACGATCACATGGGAATGCCACATTTATTGTGATGCTCAGCAGTCCCATTCATGACCAGCTTACAACCGCAGCAGAGTCAGCACTGGGGTGCGTTCATTTTCACACTGGGCTTGCCCTGAACTCTGTCACAGGAAAAGGCAACAGTCCTCAAATTCCCTCCGTTGATAGGATCATGCAGAGAAGGCATGTTTGGAATGAAACTGAAATGACTGAACTGGTAAAATACAGAGGGATCCTAATTTAGTATGAGTTGAGTATCAGTAAGAGTAATTTGTTGTTTCATTTAGGCCTATTGATTCATTGATTTCACAGTATTGTGCTTGGTATAGTGAAGGGGCATTTAACTCTCTCAAGACCTTGCATGAATCAGCCAAAAATGACTCCTTTACTATTTCATTCTGTTGCTGGTCACCTAGATATATCTCAGGGAAAGTATCTATTTTTCCTCGAAGCCAAATACATAGGCTATACAAATATATGTTTGTCATGCAACTGACATATTTTTGTATTTACTAATTAGTATACATTTGCATAAACTTTGCATATTCTGGATACTATTTTGAGTATAAAGTCCTTTATAGCTTCAATGTTGCATGATATGAAATAAGTGAGTTGTATATATAAGTTGTATATATCTTTTAACTAAATAAGTACCATAATTTGGTAGTAATTGGATGAAAGTAACCCTCAAAGACACATTTTGAAATAATGTACATGGCGCAAATTACCATTGTAATGCATTGAAATATTATTGAATATGGCTAGTAGTCAAAACTTGATGGTCTATATTCTCCTCTCTTGTCACTGGCCATCCCTTAATAATTATTTGGCTGTTATATCCCTAAACATCATTATCTGGTGCAAATGACGTAAGGAAACTGTATAGCCTACGTAGCTTTGCTTCAACTGAATTTCAGTTGCCTCACATTCAAAATTGAGGGAATTGCCGCTGATGTACTAGCAGATAAAGATTACACCCAACCAGTGGAAATATATGTAACAGAATCCAGTATGTGACAATTTCTGTGATTGGCTTATGCCACCCTTGACACTCAGAGATATTTTTGTGTGTTTTCTTTAGACAGAAAGGGTATTCAGTTATGTCGCCAGTATGCACGTACTGATTTCTCTATGGACGGCCAGGAAAGAGTTAATGCAGCATCCAATAAGGCAGTGTGCTTTTCTGACCATGATAATACTGTTTAATTATGGATGTGAACAACATGATGTGAATGTAATTGTGATTGGCTTGTGAATGCTTACGGTATAAAAGTATGTGTCGGCAAAGTCTGCCAGTTCATAATTTCAATTTCATCATATTTCATAATTTCAGTTCATAATCAACAATTTATGCACCATTACACATCTTGCAAGAAAAGGCACATAGAAGATGGCCAAGTGCTAAAAAAGTTAATTATCAATGACATAATAGCAAAATTATAAGCATGTGAAGGTAAATTTCAGCTTTTTTGTTCTTCCTACATGGCCTTGCCCACAGATAAGGTGCTTGTCCCAATTGTGCCTGGCCCTTTAAAATCAGGATTAATTGTCTGTGGAAAAAAAAATAAAGCATGTGATAAACCAGATTAGCAATGACATACCACTTCATGTCGTGCACTGCTTAAATGTAGGCTACTAGTTGCCAGGGTGCCAATAAATCTTATCTTATTTCTGACACACCTACACATCCCTTTCAGAAACACTGTATTGAACTGTTAAGGATGTAATTCTGACCTAAAAATTTGTGCAAAATGTTTAATTGTTTTACACATTTTTATTGGAATCACCAGTTACTGTACGTTTATGTTCACCTTATGTCCCCACCTGCATTGGAAGGCCATCAGGCACCCATTCAATTGACCTTTCACCATAATTTGATTGACGGGCGATCTTGACCAATCACAATGCTAAGAATAGATTCAGGATTTAAGATTCAAGA
Organism: Tenualosa ilisha; assembly: GCA_015244755.2. Classification (NCBI taxonomy): domain Eukaryota; kingdom Metazoa; phylum Chordata; class Actinopteri; order Clupeiformes; family Clupeidae; genus Tenualosa; species Tenualosa ilisha. Next base: position 837,968 of record PYXC01000541.1, read on the forward strand.
CAGTCTTTATTACATCTCATTATACTAGTCCAAGAGAGTAAAATTCCTGTGTTTTTGCTCCTCAAAAATAAATAATTAATAAATAGTATGTGCAGTGTGTGTGTGTGAGTGTATGTGGTTGTGAGAGAGACAGGGAGAGAGAGAAGACTGACAGGCACAGGCTTAGGCTGTCATTGTTTTAGTGTTCATAAGCCTTGTCGCTTGGTGGAAAAAACTGTCCTTAGTCTGGTAGTGCCAGCCTTAAGACTACAATATCACTTGCCAAAAATGGTAAAAGCTGAAACAGTACATGACTACAGTCCAGGACTCAACTGCCAATTTCCCGTTAGCAGGTTGTACTCTTTAGTTAGTTTTTATTTGTGCTGTAGCCTGAATGTTTATCCTCTTTTTGTAAGTCACTTTGGACAAAAGTGTCTGCTAAATGCATAAATGTAAATGTAATGTCATAGCTGAATGCAGCTGTTTGCTTGTGTGCCAATAGTATTATGAGGTAAAGCAGAAAAAAAGGGGGGGTGGGGGGGTGAATTACATTTTTTTTTAAACAGACTTCCAAAGCATACCATCACACCACCTCATGTTTGATAGATGGCATTAAGCACTGTTCTTGTATCTTTTCATTTGTTGTGCATCTCACAAACGCTACAATTGATATAAAAAGTGGCTTTTTAAATTCAAAAAGCTTGAAGATTTCAAATAAAATCATGAATTTTATCTCTGACAAGGACTGCATATTATGTTGTTCATTTGCTGTTTATTATTTACAGTAATGGCATTTAGTGGCATGAGTGTTTCCTTGGAACACTCAAACTTTAGCGATAGTGTACTCAGAGCTAGACGCTAGCGCTCTGATGGTGGGCTGCCACTGGTGGTCTGGAAGAATTTTGCTTGCCGGTTCTTCAGCGGTCTCTACTTCACCATATGTGGTATTTTTCCTATCTGGAAAATGCCATATATGGCAAATCAGCACTGATGGTGGAGCACTGACGAGCAAAAATTTTTATTTTATTTTATTTAAATGAAATAAATAGATTTAAATAGATTTATTTATATAGACAAGGATCTTGACCCCCGCAATGTCCAGCATAAAGTTACACTCTTGTCTGTGTATGTTCTGTTATTTGATGCATACAAACTGAGACTTATTGTTGCTGCCCTTTCTCAAGACCGTGACGTGCAAAGCCAGCACAGAGACCATAGACCAGAAGAGAGAGTAGAGCAGAGACTAGTAGCATATGTTAGCTTCAGGTTAGCAAAAAACTTTTGGCAGACATCTCAATTTTCCCTAATGCTCCAGGAGTTATTACAAAGGTGCCCTGTCCCCCACACACGTACGTATTTAGAAAGTGCTGTCGGGTGCCCACGAGTGATATAAATTCTCCCGTAAGTAATGCGATCACACAAATTTCATTTGCGAGTGAGAGGAGCAGTCAGAACAAGTGGCAGAATTACAAAAGTGAGTGACGATGACATGGGGAGGGAGAGAGAGATTGTGTGTGAGTCATCAGTCCTGTGTACTCAGTCAGGTTTTGCATACATACCTTAGCACACGGGCTCTGTCTCTGTCATCATCAAATCATTTCATCATTAAAATGAAAGCTACTTGCAGCTTGAATGGAATTCAATCCTTTATTTTAGGCCTATATGTAAGACACCATATTTCCACTATGTTTGGTAGAAATGTGGTAGAAATATGTAGGCTACAACACCCTACGTCGACTTCCACTCTCAGCTGATAAGAATTTAACAGCTCATTTTATGTGTGGGCTATTTGAAAATAGTATAAATGCATCTGGACCATGTAGTCTAATCATGAGGCCAGTAGAAGCCCAAGTATGATTAGTTATGAACTGGAATGTATCCAGCTGTATTCTACTCCATTCTAATATATACATATATATATATATATATATATATATATATATATATATATATATATATACATACACGCACACTGTCACATCCATAATGGCAATAAAATGCCATGGTGTTTGTATAATGCGAATGATTATGTGAAAAGTTTAATAAAAATTGTTCTAAGCTAAATTTTATGTAATCATCATTCACATCATACCACACCATGGCATTGTGTTGGTGTTAAAGACGTGACAGTTTTGCGTGGAACTGCCCATATACATATTATAGCCTAAAGTCTCGTCCATGTATCGACCTTTTTGACCTAACTCATTATGGCAATAATGACAAAACTACAATCACGAGTAGGATGCCTTTGCAACACAATGGAAGTAACTAAACCGTATGGCAAGATAATCAACACAATGCGGTGTAGTGAAGCAGTGAGCAAAGCAGACTCATTTTTTCTGCTTCAGCCAACTGTTCACCTCAGCAGGCAAAACTATCCTTAAAACTGAAGTTTACCAGCCTTTTGAAACAGTTACGAAAACACAGCCTACCTTTGGCACACAAGTGGCACTCTCCATCCATCATATCCAGCATATTCTTTCCACAGATACTGTAAATGACTTTGATGTCACAATCTACAACTCGATTGTGATCTAATATTTTTTAATATATACTCTCGTAACGATTTTCCTTTTACCTCATATTATTATTATTACTTTACTCTCAAAATCCAAATTAATAACACATTAAGGTTATTTCTCAGGTAATTTTAGAGCAAGACACTTAAGACACTTTTTAAGATAATTTTACCTTTATAGAAAAGATAAGAGTTTGGTATGGATCACATTGTAGGACAATTCTGTATAGAGATGTAGGAATTAGAGGAGAGGTATGGAGGGGGACATGGACCAAGAGGTGCTAGAAGGATGAACTAAGAAATCTTAGGACCAGACCGAAGGATGGGATTTGAGGTCGAACCTATTTTTCTGAGGGTTTTTTTCCATTTACTTCACAAGTTTACTTATGTTTTATGGTGCATGGGGTTAATATATATGGGAAACATACTTTTATTACTCCATTCCCTTAAGTCACTGAAGTGTATTTCAGAATAGTGTGTAAAGAGTAATAGAATTGTGTTGCTGTAAAGCACACCATTTTAAGCAGTTTTAAGCATGTTTGTATCTTGATTATTCTAATTTTCATCTCCATGCGGCATAGAATGGCAGCAAATAGCCTAGCTACAGAAACATCTTGTACTCTGTTCTTCTGTGCCAAGTAGTAAGCTGCTGTACAAACACTTCTGTTATGTTTATTTACATCTGCTTGGTGTGTATCTTTGGCGAAAAAGAGCTCTTGGTCGTTTACCCTAATAGCGTAATAACTGGTCACGTTAGCTACGAGCAGGTATCCAATGAAGGGGAATCTACTGCAAAGGTGTGCTTTAAATAAGTAAATAAGACGAGTTTCATTACATTTAAGTCCATAGTTTAGACTTATAGCTGAATTCTATCAGACTTATAGCTGAACTGTGTACTGAATCTATAACAAACAATGCTGATTGCAGTTTTGAAAGTTAGTTCGTGAAGTCAGAGGAGGATAGCATGCTTATGCATTAGCTGTCCCTATTACTCCCTATGCACCGTTAGCGTTGTTACGTTAACTGTATGAAATCTTAAGGTAAGCGCCGTGTCCACATTTCCCAAAACTCTCTGCGATATCACGACACGTTCCCACACATACACTGCCACAGATATTACAGAGTAACCATACAAATAATATGTGCGCTGCTACGTCCTGCCTAAACCGCCGTGTTTTAGGGTGCCAATCGGAACAGGCCTGTAGACGAAAATCGTTACGATTCTGTGCGTTCCGTATGTGGTGGCCCTAAGAGTGGGCAGTCAAAAGTGATGCCTTGAGTCTCTTCTATATGATATTCAGTGGTTGGATTGTCTGTACCCTAGCCTATAATTGAAGTGAAACATTATGGGGACATTGGCACGAAGTATAAATATATAAAATAAATTCTGAAAGCCAGATATCAATTCATTTGCAAATCTTCTTTTGCTATCTTGAATTTGCCACATTCAAGATGGCGCTGTGACTAGGTCACATCCACAGAAGTGAAAGGCGGGGAATATAGCGCTGGTAGTGGCAAAGTTTGGGTTGACAGGGGCCACGGAATACTGTAGCAAAGAGAGGGCTTGCAAGTATTACCCTGGATACCATTGCAATAATAGTCGTTTTTTTGTAAGGAAACTGTTGCCCAACAGATTACTTACACTCACTACAGCAAGTGGAATCCTGCCGTTGGCTGCAGTGATGTCGGAGGACCCGAGCCCCCAAAGTTGGTCTATCGACAAGGATGATTATGTGCTTAATGAGGTTATCGGTAGGTATGACAGGCTACGTTGATCAGCAACGTTACCTTAGCTCGTTTGCTCTCCAACTAGCGAGGTTATTCTGAACGTTTGACTGGTACTAGTTCTAATTGGTGGCAAAAGAATTTAAACTATGCCATACCTTGTACATTTGCCCAAAATGCCCAGTAATGATTTATCGAAAGTGTCCTGGAATCCGGATAGCTTGCTAGCAAAGTTGACGTTAACATGCTAACGGTTATGGTTATGGCTCCTATTAAAATGTCTCTGGATAGGGTTTCAAGCTACGGACCAGCCGGGTAGCTAACGTTAACTTTGCGATGACAGGCTGTGGCCAGCTGTCTGGTACTGTTGTTGTTGTTTTAAATCTTGATATTCTTAGTCTTTATGACTATGCACTGGCTCGGATTTTCTGTAACAGACTTGATTATTCACTGATAGCTACACAGGATTATCAGTAAGATGCTCGTGGTATAAAAGGTTGGCCATGATGTATCTTTGCAAACGTTAGCAATCGCTACCTAGCCACACGCTAATGAACCGGCTTGCTAGTCGGCTAACCAAGATACCACAACAGCAATGTTAGCTTGTTAACGCTAGCTTCGGTATATGAACCGACGTCAAGTTGCGTGTGCTATGTAGAGTCGCACTTCTCCAGGCTGATGTCTATCTCTTTTGCTATTGATGCTTTGAACTTGACAAGTTACCCTGATGTTACATTAATAGTCCTAAATCATATAAAGGTAGTTTCAGCATTACCTATGGCAAGCTAACTAAAGGGATTGATTCCTGCCTGTTTAACTGTGAAATTATGATGGGAAAAATGTCAACGGAAAGATGGTTGGTTAAAATGCACTGTGGATGGACAAAATATTTCTGCAGTTGTAGCTGAAAATCACACCGATCGATTTTCAACTAACTTTGATGATAAATGTTTCTTCTATAATGACTAGACTGGCTAATTACTATATTAATTTAAACTTTTATGTTAATATTAAACTCTAAATTAATATAGTAATTAGCCAGTCTAGTCATTATAGAAGTAACATTTATCATCAAAGTTAAATTTTAAAGTAAAGTTAACAGCTACTGGCTGCTACTGCTGGACCACTGATCGTGCTCACCCCTCTTGCATCCACGAATGTGACCTCTGTATTTGTTGTCGCATGGTGTGTGTGTTTGTATCCGAAATGTCTTCATTATCTGTCTGCACTTCTTGCAGGGAGTGGAGCCACGGCTGTGGTCCAGGCTGCATACTGTACGCCAAGGAAGGAGAAAGTAGCCATCAAACGCATTAACCTAGAAAAATGCCAGACCAGCATGGATGAACTCTTGGTAATTTTACAGTCATTCTTTATCAGTGGTCATACACATGCTTACTTTATGTATTTTCAGTCTTAATATATATTCAGTCATTGGTTTTAACATTATAAAGCATTGAGGAATCTTGTCCTAGTGCACAGTGTGTCACATGTCTTATGCTAGTCCGCATGTGTCACATCTGAAATTATTGCCTGATACAAGGTTTCATTCAGGCAAGTTTAGCTCAACCACAGGACATTGCCATTTTGGTTATGTAAGAGAACCGCGGAACGACCCTAGCTTGTCACCTCAATGAGGGCTCTTTTTGCCAAACGATGGGTTCGTGATGTAACTCGGTTCAGTTGCCAGTCATTAGTTGGCCTGTCTCTCCCTGGTCAGTGTCACTTTGTGAACTATGTCAGAGTGTGAGGAACGTAATAACCCTGTCATATTTTTGTAGAGTAGTTGCAGTTCTGTTTTTTTTCTTAACATCTCCCCTGTTTTGTGATTTTGGGTTTAAAAGCAGGAAGCATGGTTATAAATCTGAAAATGACCTAACTATGATTTTGCTTTAATTAAACTGCATCCAACAGTCCACAAGAGCATAATGCAGAATTCTCTGAATACACTGAGATGCAGTAGACTTGTTTAGTAAAATTTAAGGCTTAAAGTTTCCACCTATATACATTCATCACATTTAAGGTGGGGCAGAGGTTTGAGGACTGTAAAACTAACGCAGAGTTGTATTTGGAATGTGCAGTGACATGACAGCTTTATTTGTTCATGTTATAATCTTCTCATTCACACATAAACTATTTTGATTAAAATAGTTTATGTGTGAATGAGAAGATTACAACATAAATGAATGTATGTAGGCCATATTGGATAACTTGAGAGTACATGCTCTCTGGGATATCACCAAACCCGAATGAAGTTGTTCAGTGGTTCTGAATGGATGGTAAGTTTTGTCTGTTGTCCGTTTCTGCACAGTGTCTGGGTTGTAAGCCTGTTTCCCCCTTTACATCTGTCATCTGCAGAAGGAGATCCAGGCTATGAGCCAGTGCCATCACCCCAACATTGTGTCCTACTACACTTCCTTTGTGGTGAGGGATGAGCTGTGGCTGGTAATGAAGCTGCTTAGCGGAGGTAATGGAGCTGTCTCTGTCTCTTCCTCTCCTCAGTTAGGGTGGAATGGGTGAAAGGAGGACCTCTACAAGGACATGAACTAGCAACACTGTAGTTTTAGTGGTTCTCCTTATTTCTGAGTGCGAGCCTCTGGAGTTGGCATCTTGCCTGGAGGACAAAAATAGGCACATTGACCATCCTCCATGAATCAGTGAAGGTTTAGACCTGTCGAGTCCCAGCAAGAAGAAGCAGCAGCTCTAGCCTGTGGCTGTGAAATGTATCACTGTATTGTTTAGGTAAGCCAGAAAATCTGAGGGGCTGGGACTGCTTTCATCTCTTAAACACACCGTTTTGATCATACATTGTCAGTTTGAGAAAAATCAAGTCACATCAGATCTGTCAAGTTTGCATTCCAATTTAGGAGGGAAAAAAAGCAATGAGGTGATAGTTTTCTAATCATGTCTTAGATAAAAAAAGAGTGCATTTCTATTTCTATGGATTTCTCAGTCAATTGCATGCTGGCTCCTTGCCTGGTATTCATCTTTTGCCAGTAGCACAAGTGAAGACTTTTCCCTCCAGCTCTGACCTGTCTGCACCAGTTCTGCTCTCTCATCTGATCACGTCGCTGTGAAATGAAATGACAGCTATGTGCTTGCTTGTATATATGCGTACACCGGTGATGTGTGTCTGTATGTGTATGTATGTGCGCATGTGCGCACGGATTCGCCCTGTTGCTGTCACATAAATTTCAAGGCTCTCGTTGAGAGGTAATCCTTTTAAGCAGTCAAGTTTGTAGTTCCTCTCAGACCGGGTCATGTACGTCTCTATCACTGCCTCTGTGTCCCCGAATGTCCGGCTTATCTCCCCCAAACCCTCATTTGGAGTCTATCTGTCCTTACACTTGGAAGTGGAACATATTGCTTCCTGTGAATTTTGGCTTTGTACAAATTTGCTACAAATCAAACTATTAAATTAAATTATATTTATACATCGCCATTTACAATAGAATTGTGTCGTGGCACTTTACAGACATTGACAAGGAGCACCCTTGTTATTTAGGAAAAAACCTTGGGCATATCCATGGCTCAAGGGGCAACCTAATTGCCAGGGGTCATGCAAGAAAGTGCAGTCAGTAGATACATTTATATTTATCCATTTAGCAGATGCCGTTATCCAAAAGCAACTTACAAAAAGAGGATAAACATTCAAGCTACAGCACAATTAAAAACTAACTGAGAGTGCATATTGCTGACATGAAATGTGCAGTATTTAAAAGTGCAGTTTGGTGAGAGAGTGGGAGGTGCATTGTAAGTGCATTCCTGGTATTCAGAAATTTTAAGCCAGGAGATATTCTTGGAAGAGCTTGGAAAGAGAATTTCTTGAAGGTGGAGAGGGTATCTGTGGCTCTGGTAGCACTTGGAAGGTCATTCCACCAGCATTGAACAATAGATGAGAATAGTCTGGATTGACTTATTGGCTGTGTTAGACAGTGTTCCTTGCAAAGTGGCTGGAGGGTAACATAAGGCTTTAAGAGGGTATTAAGGTAGATGGGTGCAGATCCCTCAATCATCCTGTAGGACAACATTATTCCTTTGAATTTGATGCTCTTTTTGAGTGGTTGAAAACCAGACATGCAGCTGCATTCTGGATCATCTGTAGTGGTCTCAGCTCAGACTGCAAACTGCAGACTGCAAATTGCAATAGTCAAAGCGAGAGGTAACAATGGTCTGTACCAGGAGCTGGGTTGCATATTGGATTATGTATGGTCTTCCTTATGTTGAATAGAGGAAAACGGAACGACCGAGCCACAGAGGCAACGTGATCAGCAAAGGTCAGCTGATCATCAAACATGACACTCAGGTTTTTTGCAACCTTGGTGGGAGCAACAGATAGGGAGTCTATCTTAATGCTGATGTTGTGATGTATGGTTTACTTGGCTGGGAGGACCAGCAGTTCAGTTTTGGAGAGGTTTAGTTGGAGGTGATGTTCTCTCTTGCATGTAGGTATGCCAGAAAGTCAGACTGTAGAAGATCCGCGTTGACACCGTGGAGTGACCAGGAGGGAAGGACAGAGAGCTGGGTATCATCTGCATGGCAGTGATGGGAGAAGCCATGAGAGTGGATGATTGGACCCAGTGAGGTGGTATACATGGCAAAGAGAAGGGGCTCCAGCACAGAACCCTGGGGCACCCCTGTGGTGAGATGGTGTAGTGCAGATGTTTGTCCTACCCATGACACATTGAATGACTGCCTAGTGAGATAGGATTCAAACCGGGAGGAGTTACAGTGAGTATGGGGGCAAGGAGGAGTTATGGTGAAGGCAGGGGTGGACACTGATTTGAAGGTGGAAAAGAGTTTCGGGGTGTTGGTAGCATTGTGAATGTTGTCATCGTAAAAAGCCTTTTTTGCAGAAGTGACACTGGATGAGAAGGAAGATAGCAGTTCCTGGAATTGTGTTAGATCGGATAGTTAAATAATTGCTAGACTACAATTTGCAGTGGTTTTGGCTTAGCGTCATAATAATTACAAAATATTGTCCTACAACATTATATGGTAGTCAAGCCATGAATGGTTGTCTAAAGTTCTCGCTGGCCATTGTACTAGCAGCCAGGGGGTAGCACTGGGTGGGGTCCATTTTGACAAGTGCCATTGTGAGGGGGTTGGTCGCAGGGCCTCTATGAAGGAGAGTCGGCCCTGGCATGGGCGTCCCGTGAAGTTGGTTACGGTTCACGCCAGAGGAGTTGGTGACGGGGAGTCAACCAGTGAGAAGCAGGGATAGCACTGTATTTGCATTTCATAGCAGATGACTAGTATCAGACTATGGGCCAGACACACGCCAAGTGTGTGAGAATTCGCCCCCATTCCTCTCTTTAGATTACTTGCTGAGATTCAAAATGAATCATTTCTTTTCCATATCAGAAGTTATCTGATCACTGTCTGTCTTATAGCCAAGGCGCATACAAGTATTTTGTTTCAGCACCCAAAACGGCAACAGAGGAATATGAAGCAGCCCTATGTCTGTTGCATATCTGTAAAATAAAATTTAAAATGAATAAAATATTCTATCAGTATATATATTTTAGCAAATTGTCAAGCCTTACAGTATATTGTCATGATTCTTGTATTTCCAGTCAACCCCCTTTATCCAAATATGAAAAGATATGTGTACTAGTATGCTTCCAATGGTGGGATATCTGAAAAAAAAAAAAAAAAATGAGAAGACTGAAAGTATTTTTTTCTTGATACTAAGGCTGATGTTAGCCACATGTATGTGGTATCACATCAAACACAGCCAGATTTGGGTAGCCTAGGCTGTCCCGAAAAGATACAGCATGTGCAGCCTAGATGGTCCTTATAATGACTGAGATAAGAGCTTAAAAATAAAGGTAGTAAAATGACCCTGAGTTACATTTGACTTGAGACATAAGTTAAAATAAGTTGATAACTTCAGTTAACAAACCTGTTATTTTCTCAGGATTAAAACATTTCTTTGCCTCATTGCCTGGATAGGATTAAATTTGGCCAGTTACTACTTGTTGTATTCCCTCTGAACCTTGTTGAATTCCCTCTGAACCTTGTATTCCCTCTGAACCTTGCCCATTGATAGTTGTTTCTGCTGCCTCCCTATTGCATGGGTAACCCGTCAAGACAGCTTGTATTTTGTAGGGAATTTTGTAGGTATGTTGAAGGAAGTGTGCATGCTGTTTTTAATGAAATGGATGAAGTTTATTTACTCAAACCAGTTGATGGTGATTTTTTTCCTATGATGTGCTTAGCAAAATTTGAAAAGTTTGAAATGTGCTTAACTGGCTCCTGTGGGTTAGTGCAGGATAACTGACTTACATTTCCCACAGGCTCAGTTTTGGACTTCATCAAGTACATCATATCACGGGGGGAGCACAAGACAGGTGTAATAGATGAGGCCAGCATTGCCACCATCCTCAAAGAGGTTCTGGAAGGACTGGACTATCTGCACAGGAATGGGCAGATTCACAGGTATGGCAGGTCTGGAGCAAATATGCCAGTTGGTGTGTGGAGTTGCAGCAACTCCATACAAACATGCAGCATCTGATTGTAAACAAGATTGATCAAACCCATAAGATAAGACTAATAGAATAATAAAAGAATAGTAAATGTGACCTTTTCCTTCAAGACATTACTAGTTATGAAGTCGTAAAAGCCTGCTGTCCACAGTGACCGCTCTGTGTTGTGTGAGTTTAAATATTTTATCTCAGTCAATTAATAATTGAGTGGAATTGTATTATGCAACTCTACATTGCACAACAGTGCAATGGCTCTGTGATGTAGTCATCAGAAGACCTGAAGATGCTGCCTGTCTTATGGGTGTTGTCATGGATGGTAAGACCAGCAGCTGCTTATTTCAGCTGCCATGGCAGGCAAGGTGCACTGTTGCAGAATAGTGTGAAATAATCCTGTTTCATTGTGTTTTACTTTTTTTTTCCAAGAGGGAATTGATTGTTTGCTTGGAGAACTAATCTGATGATTGACATGTGGCTATTGGTCACCATGTTTGTAACTTCTGTAATGTTACGCCTGCAGGGATGTGAAAGCTGGAAATATCCTTCTTGGGGAAGATGGATCAGTGCAAATTGCTGGTCAGTATTCCTGAGTTTCTGTCTGCCATTGAAGACAAAGTCAGCAATGCTTTATGATCACATTATGTAAAATTTCTTGGTAGACACATTTGTCTAACAAAACTTTAATTATATTTGAACCAAGGACCAACCAAAACATTCCAAAGCTGCTCACCCCTGCTCCCAGAGAATCGTAGTGTTGTTATGTGGAAGACAGGCTGCCCCCGCTTAGCTTCGCTGACTGCACCTGTAGTGGCCAATGCTAATTTACAGCATTCCAAATTGTATTGTTAACATCTTAACCTCACTGGCTGATGGCTAATTTGGAGCTGGGATGATGTGAGTGCTCTGCTCAATTTTATTGAGAAAAAAAACGAGAGAATGTCTTGGAGTCCACAAGTGAGCAGTTATGTTATTGGTCAATGCACCTTCAGTGTGGTTCTTAGATGCCAGATTTGGTTCGGTTGTGGCCTGTTCAGTAGTTGTCCAAAATGTTGTTTCATCAGTTGTTGCATCCTCATATTCACTTTCTTGTGGACAGACTTTGGAGTGAGTGCCTTCCTAGCTACCGGTGGTGATATGACTCGGAACAAAGTACGAAAAACGTTTGTCGGGACACCATGCTGGATGGCTCCTGAGGTGATGGAGCAGGTGAGTTGCTCACAACATCACGTGTCAGAACTGCGTTCTCGTTCTCCCCTCAAGGGATCTGTGGCATGTGTCTCCCAGTCTAGACCTGTCATGCTCCACAGACAGCTCATTTGGCTGGCTTGTAACACAGACAGAAGGCACACTAAAGCCAGACTTATGTTTCTACTTAGCATTTCAATTTAGAGTTCTGTAGTCAGAGGGCTTCATTTACTGTCATTTGGTACAAAAACGAAAATCTGTTCAGTAATATGAGAGCTGGTTTGCTCATTTCTGAAACCCCTACAAAATATACTGTAGCTGTGTGGGCAGATACACCGCTAACAGATCATTAAAGGTGTCAGCTAACAGAAGACGAATACCGAATGAAAGAGCCTACTGAATGAAAGTACATAAAGTCATGTAACAATAGCGCTCCAAGTTAAAATGTGCCAGAGTTATCTGAGTTATCCTTTACTTTTACTGTTCTTTGTTTGTTGTTATTATAAGCGCTGTGTATGAAATGCACTATATACATCCATTTGCCATGCCTTTATTTTCAGTAAAATAAAAGAAAATGATTGTGGGGTATGGCCCTGCCCTCAGCCTGTGTGTAAGGCAGTTTGAGACTCCAGGGCATCCACAGTTGCTTGTTCGATCCACAAATGGTAGGCAATTAGAGGAGGCATCTTCTCTCATGAGTGTCTGCAGTCTAAGGATGCTTCAGTCATGCTTTTAAAGGCTCAAGCGAATGTTTACACACAGCACTCCCATCAGAGTGTGCCATGCCCTTATAAACAGCATTCTTTTCCTGCCTACTGCTTTGTCCCAGTTTGAAGCAGAGGCTGTCAGTCAGCCACTCTACGGTTGTTTGACTGTCAAAAGTGAGTGCTGAAAAAATGCATGACTTTATAAATCCACTCTAGTAGGATGTCTAAAACCAACTGGTCAGATCAACCCTTAATCTCTGCCTTGGCTATATTCAGGTTATAGGGTTTTTTTTTTTTTCAATGTCCCTTGAAACTGATAATTGTTCAGGCACTGAAATGAATAGTTTTTATGAGATAAATGGAAAGCTTTTAATATCTGAAGTAAATACAGACTGATTAGACAGGCTAATCATATCTAAAGTGAAAAACATCTGTACATTAATATACAGCATATCTCAGTTAAAAATAGATTTTCCATGTATTGTACCAGTGTTGTTTAAAAAAGTTGTTTAAAAGCTTGATTAACAATGATTCCCAAAAATGCACTGTTGGCATTCAGTCAATTTCTTTGTGTGTTCTGCTGGGTGATCTCCTGTCTCTCGCTCTTGACTTAAATCAAGTTGTGACACTGACAAAGCTATCGTCAAAGGGACAGTGAGTGACAAGATGTGATAGACTATCCTACTGAACAGTCTCTTTTGCCCTCTTGTGAACAGGTGAGGGGTTATGACTTCAAGGCTGATATATGGAGCTTTGGCATCACGGCCATCGAGCTGGCGACCGGTGCTGCCCCATATCATAAGTACCCTCCTATGAAGGTGAGTCAACTGATACTTCTCCCTCTGTGCATGTTGTATAGTGTACTACCACAGCGATTGAGTCCGCACACTTTATTTACTTTGCGGTACAGAATTACGTTTTGACCATTGCTGGCCTTCCTCACATTCCTCACCTGCAGGAAAACACATGTGCAAGGACTCTTGAGTTGTGAAAAAAATTTGCACGTGTGTTTGACACTCCTCCGCCCATGAGTTTAAGTTTTCTTACAGGAGTTTTGGAGTTGGCCACACCCCAGCAGGTCAGGTGTGATATCTCGCCAGTCACGTGTGTTTGAAGTTTGAAGCAAGGGTTGAAATGTAGTTCTGTGCCACATAAATGTAAATACTGAAAAGGGGATTTCAAGTGTGCTGACCCAATCCTGTTGGATTCACTTGCTAGATTTTGTCCTGCACCTGGACCTAGGATATGCACAGCTCTTCCGTCTACGTGTGTGTGTGTGTGTGTGTGTGTGTGTGTGTGTGTGTGTGTGTGTGTGAGAGATCTCTAATCACGCATGGGTGAAATGCAGAGCATGAATTTCCCTCAGGGAGCAAGATTGTAAATGTTCTGTAGATGTACTTGTTTTTATATGCACCATTGTCCTGTGTGTGGATGAGGCCAAGGTAGCAGGGATGACCAGGCCTCCTGTGTCATGTGTCTCTGGCCAGGTGCTGATGCTTACGCTCCAGAACGACCCGCCGTGCCTGGAGACGGGGGTCACTGATAAGGAGATGGTGAAGAAGTACGGCAAGTCCTTCCGCAAGATGATCTCGCTGTGCCTACAGAAAGATCCAGAGAAAAGGTGACCTCCACACCTTATTAAAACCTTTGGACACAAAAACACAAGAGAAGGGTTGGATATTGAACATGAAAAACTACACCACTGCTGATGGCAGCTAACTTATGCTGATGTGTGACCGCTCTGGGGTATCTGTTGGACTAGTGCGGGTTAGATATTCATAGACATTCATGTATCTCTGTCCAGTCTCTTGACCTCTCATGTCAGAGGGCTCTCACCCTAACCTTCGACCATTTTCCTCTTCACCCACAGGCCGACCGCTGCTGAGCTTCTGAAGCACAAATTCTTCGCAAAAGCAAAGGTGAGCACCTGTTGCATTGGGTGTTGAACAGATTGTGATGGTGTGTGTGTGTGTGTGTGTGTGTGTGTGTGGTGTGTGTGTGTGTGTGTGTGTGTGTGTGTGTGTGTGTGTGTGTACACTTGCACACTTGCACGCACGTACATATGTACCCACGCACGCACCCGAACCCTCTGTGGCCAAATCTAGGCCCACACAAACATGGCATTCCTGTACAATGTAGAATGACACACTGGCTGTCACTTGAGCCTGCTGTATAGTGCGTTGTATGTGTGTTTGTTGCTATACACTGCTGACACTCACTCTCACTCTCACTCTCACTCTCACTCACTCACAAAGTTGCCTGCTCCACTCAGCCCTGTAGAGGGCAGTATTTAATGTGATTGATATCAGCTGTTCTGAAATCACAGTTAAAAGAAAGTGTCCAAAGCATTTAGAATTTTGTGTTTCTCCACAGAATCATGAATACTTACAAGAGAAGCTTCTACAGCGAGCTCCAACAATAGCAGACAGATCCAAGAAGGTAGGAACATAGTGCTGATGACCTAGGTCATTTAGCAATTTCGACATGCAAGGAGGACTACAGTGATCTCTGGGAGGACTGAAGTGTGCGTGTGTGTGTGTTTAGGTGCGGAGAGTTCCTGGCTCCAGCGGTAGGCTTCATAAGACAGAGGACGGCGAATGGGAGTGGAGTGACGATGAGTTGGACTTGGAGAGTGAGGAGGGCAAGGCGGCGGTCGCTGCTCTGAGGGTAGGAGGACTTGACTAGTACACAGGACTGTGTCCTAAAAGTGGTGGAGAGAAAGCAGAGAAATGAATAAGGGATTTCTTTGTGTGTTTGAAAAAGTTCTAAATATATAGACTTTTGAGGAACAAATGAGCTTTTTTATGGGTGGATTAACTGCTGGAGTGAGGTGTGTAACACTGGTATGACTGCTGCAGTAATATGTGCTGCTCATGGTGGGTCTCTGTGTATTTCAGTCCCCTAGAGTGAAAGAAGACCCTCCAAGCACAGAGGTAGGTCATTCACCTAAATATGACCAGCTTTCACATAAACTGGGGTGGTTCAACAAACTGCTTCAAAATTTGCAAGGACTGAAACAAATTCGCTCTTTGTCCAGATTTTCACAGGAGATCCTTCTGCCCTGCTCCAGTCTGCAGGCGGTGCACAGGCAGACACGTCTCAGAGCCAGCCAGCAGGAGAGCCCACCGCTGCCACAACAGCAGCCCCCAGCTCTCAGGTCAGTCAACTGACGTGACCGCACACCCTTACCCCCACCCCCACCCAGACTATGCACAGCACACCCAAACAAACATATGAACCCGTTCAGGCCACTTTGTTTCATTGATGTTGTTTTTCTCTCTCTCTCGCTCTCTCGCTTTGATTTGGTTTGTGTCTGGTGTGTGATGACGCCCCAGGCCCCAGCTGCAGCCACTTGTCCTATTAGCCTGGTGCTGAGGTTGAGGTAGGTCAGCTCACTGTTAGGTAACAGCACTTGCACAAGTCTGCTGATGTCTTATTGCCCCCATAATGAGCGCTCATAAAGATACCAGACAAGGAAGACATGGGCTGTCAGAGAAACCCCATGCACTTGTGTTGTAATTTGCTTTTGGTTCATCATATCAGGAGTGCAAAAGCCTTTTACAGCAAAGTTTCATGATTTATATAATATTGTTTTATTTGTAAGTTAAAGGTTCATAGCAGGGACAAATGCTGATAAAAATGGAAGTAGCAGATAACTTTGAGACATAAAATAATGATTTACTCTGAATGGCCGAGTATTGCCATCTCCAAAATGTTAATTTCAGCCTCTGGTTTATAATGACATCTCTACCCTTCAGAAATCTGAAGAAAGAACTCAATGACATCCGCTTTGAATTCATGCCAGGAAGAGGTATGTAGAGTGTTTTTCTCCTCAGATAGTGGTTACACTGCACTACTCGCACTGTGTTGGCAGAAAGCTTGAGCCCAATGTTCCCTCTCAGACACTGCAGATGGGGTTTCTCAGGAGCTGGTCACTGCTGGACTAGTGGACGGCAAAGATTTGGTAATCGGTGAGTGGCACCACACCCTTGTTTTTTTGCCGAGTGTCACCGTTCCCTTCACTCTTGTGGGTTGATGTTAATTCACATTTACTGACAATGTGTACTTCTTTACAGTTGCAGCAAATTTGCAGAAGATTGTTGATGACCCACAAAACAATAAAAATGTCACTTTCAAGCTGGTAGGTCATTCTTTGTTGATGGTATTAATTCATTTTATTTTATATCTACACCATGAGTAATGACAATTAAAAAAAGTTATCGTTGTAATTACATTGACAGCAATTATATGATTGGTCCTTTCTGGTTGGTTGTGTTTGTTTGTTTTTTCCCTCCTTCAAAGGCATCTGGTGTTGAAGATTGTGAGCTTCCAGATGACGTTAAACTCATGGGATTTGCTCAGCTGAGTATAAGTTAAGGATGACCCCACCTGTGGCCTGCCTGCCCAGCGCTGCCCTGGATTTTGCAGACATTGGCCTAAGGAGAACCACTACTGCCAAAGAGGAACAGTGTCCCATCAGCACATAGGATTGATTCCAAGCCCCCGTCAAGCTTGAGAGAGGGACTGTGCTTAAGTGCAGAAGCTAATAGGAAGTGCACTTGAATTGTTTACAGTGTTGGTGTATGCGCAGAAGGGTGCCCCCATCAGCATCCTTTCTCTCCACAATTCCATGTTTCCAATTTTCTCGTCATTTTAAAGGGGAAAAGGGGTAGAAGAGGGAGACCCACACACCTACACACATTGCACAATCTCAACCTTTTCCCCACAGTGTTGTATGTTAAAAAGAATGCCTTATTTTAAACAGTACTACTGATCCAGATGTCAGGGTGTTTGTTTTCAAGTAGAGTGGAGTGAGTGTGGTTTCATTTATTGATGTTTAGTGGTGAATTGTTTCAAACGGTTCTACTGGTCCCTTTTATATGTTCACATGAGCAGAGAGAACACCTCCTTGACCCCTGTGGTGAGTTCTTTTGGGCATAGGGTGTCTAGAATCGTATACTGTGAGCACTTTGACACATTCATTTGCAACACCGCTTGAAGAGTGTTTGTTTTTTTTTTTCCCTTATTAATATTCATTGTTGTTATCACCTGGAGATCCCAGTGTATAGAGCGCACACATTCACTCCACGTCTACACACTCACGTGTGTGAGTGTGTGTGTGTGTGTGTATACACACACAAACTCACATGCAGTACACACTACTTTTAACTTTGCCTCTATCGGCATGTGACCTAACAGATCTTGACTGAATGGAAATGGTAACGAGTGTAGTGGATTAATGGATGTTGACTGGCCTCTCTTGGCAACACAGTCACAGGAATACTGGAAGTCCTCATTACAACAGTTAAAAGTCTGAGCAGCAGAATGCACTGTGCAAATACATAACTTATTCAAATCATTGTAACTATGTCTACATTTCAGGCTTTCAGTGTCTGATGTTTTAGAGATATTTTATACCTCCAAGATTCGGTTAGCTACTGTTAAATTTGTTTAAAAAAAAAAGGAAAAAAAAACGAAAAGGAAAAAAAGAAGGAATATACTTCCTCACAGTTGCATTGGCATGTTTGTTTTTTGCTACTGTGTTTGAACATGATGGCAGCTCACCTTATCTATCCCCCCTTGACGTCCAGTTGATGCTGGTCTAGTCAGGCTGTTCTTTTGGCTGTGAGGTTTTGCCTCTCAAGCACTGGGCCACATGCAATAAGCGCCTGTCACAGAGAACAAGGGGTGCTGTACAGGCCTATGTCCTCAAGTTGAGGTGATGCTTCCAGAAGGATTTAGGGATTAGATACTAATATGAGAACAACTGTATGATTCCATGATGATCTCAGTGTTTTGGGAATGGCCCCAAGATATGTATGGATGGTCATCTTTCTGAAGAGGAAGTTGGCATTGCCACAGATGTGAGTTAGGCACATTTGGCATGACTTGTTTTCCCCCGTAATCAACTCTCATGCTCACTTTATTCATCCCAGGTCAAAGCTGTTGTATTTGCTTCCCATAGTCTCTTTATCTGACAGTGTTATGTTCTCGTCTGTGTCGGTGTTTGTGCTACTTGCAAAACATTTTCAAGATGGGCCAGGGCCGAGCTTGTGGCAGTACACTCCAAGTTGATGCTGAAGTACATTGGTCCAGTTGAGCTCCAGTGCTGTCTTGTGTATATCAGGCCATTTGAAGATGGTTTCAAGGTGAAAAACGAAATCACTGAAACAAGACACCATCAGTGTCATGGATGGGTTGAGTCTGAAAACGACTGTTTTGGAATTATTGAAAAAAAAAAAAACAAAAAACGTTCTAGTAGACAACATTAGCCTATGAATGTGGCAAGCAGCTGCTGAGTACTTGATTGATAACTATGCTAGTCTGTAAATAATAACATTTGATGTTGATTTTGTGTTTTTATATATGAATATTCAAATGTATTGAGTGTTTCACAGTCGGCCTTTGTTTTCAGTGACAGTGAGTGTGGATGGAAAAAAGAAATTGTCTTACGTTGTTGTTTTTTTCTCTGTCTTTCTTTCTTTCTTTCTTTCTTTCTTTCTTTCGTGACCTTTGGGGTTTAATACAGTACAGGATCCAGGTCAACAGTCATGAACTTAACATCTACAAAAAGATTGAAGAAGGTCAAGATGTGATTTTTCATTTTAGTACCATGAAGTTAAATGTTTAATTGTAATTGGAGTTTGTGCTTATTGCACCTTACAGTAGAGCACTTGTAGACTAAATAATTGCACCTTATCCTATAGTTACTTAAATTTGGTATAAAAAGTCCCCAAGCGAGAATGAATTTGCAAATTTGTTTTTTAATATGGTCTTGCATAAATATTTGGGACCTATTCATAATTGTTGTAAGTACTTGGTGAAATTGTATTGCCAAATCAAGTTAGTTTCCACTGTCCATATCATATTTTTTTTGAATATTCTAAAGCTATAAGTAATAATAAAAGATGTGATCCTGTACCATACATGTACCATATGTAAACATCCACACCTTCTCCAACTATTTGTTAAACTATTCCTTAACACTAATATGTGAAGCGATTGGTTGTGTGTGTGTGTGTAAAATGGTACTGTCGTTGAGCCATGACTGTTCTGGTCTTTTCCATGATGATGTGGAGCACAGTCAAGTTCTGAGACATTTGCACAATGTCCCTGTGGGAGCCAATGTTGTCATGGGGTGGCTAGCGAACTGCTTGGAGTTATGTGCTTGGCTCTCAGGGAGTGACGACAGAGGTCTGTCGGAGTGTATTTGATCCGGGTAATTATGGCCAAGCCAGTACACTGGCCCTAAAGATTCGTGGGTGTTGCACCAATGTCTGTGAGTAGAGAAAAGCATTTGTTTTGGGAGTGTAGTGGGTAGTCAGTTTCTTTCTTTTTCCTGTGACCTTGCTGGGCAACCCAAACGCGTCAAGAACAATGGCCTGAACCCAAATGTGTTAAGGCCAATGGGAAAACACTGTCACATGCATTTTGTTTCACTTCACTTTGTGATCCTCCTTTTGGTTGGTGGTTTTTAATGCATGTTCATTTCATTATTTTTAATAATGTTCAATAAAGAATGAACTTTCAGAGTTTTTGACCTCAACCTTTGCTCAGAGCTACTCTTGTTAGTCTGTCTGGTCTGTTCTTAATTTAGATCAAGTATTGGATTTCTTGGCAGGCTCTGACACTGAAGTACCATGTTATCATTTTTTATTTCGTAGAGACTTTTCTTTTTACAACCCATCAGATGTCGTTAGACAAGAACTGGAAGCAGTGTGTGACGCAGATCATTTGCTCCTTGCTGTGTACATTACTCTTTATCGTGGCCATAAAAAGGACCAGATTCATGTGGATATGTGGATCAGTGTGTGATAAAACACATCAAAATGAAACTCCAGGGCACTGTGTTCTATTCCCAGGAGACTGAACCAGGAATTTAATATAATGCCATTGCTATGGCGATTAACCGAACCTGGAAGTCTCTCCAGACATTATTACTTGGTTGCCAGTTTTGTTAGGAGGACCTAAGTATAACAGCTGAGCCATTCAGCCATCTTTATTTTTTCCAATATAATAATCATTGTCAATTTTGTTTAGTAAATGTAAATGCAATATGTAGACCTACAGTATGTGCTGTGAGGGATGTGTGGTTTCTGATAGGGACACCGTTGCAAATCCTGCCATCCTGCTGACTCATTACAGCGACTGTAAGGTTAACCATTAATTCAGGCTGTTTAAAGGTGATTCTCTGACACAGCCAGTTGTGAGATTTTTGTGGCAAAACCTTTGCATGCATCACCATGGCAGACTTTGGGGAGATTCTCGAAGCTATTGGGGACTTCGGTCTCTTCCAAAAACTTGTCCTGTTTGGCCTCTGCTTCCCAAACACCCTGCTTCCGTTCCACCTCACCAGCCTGATCTTTACTCAAGGCAATGAGGGACAGCGCTGCAACACTGATTGGATTTTAGCTCTAGACCCCGACTTGACTCCTGAGGAGCAGCTGAATCTCACAATACCCAGGAACCAGGATGGGTCCTTCGAAGCCTGTTACATGTACACCCCCGTGGATTGGAACCTTTCGGCTATTAGAGAGAATGGTCTAAATGAGACCACCACCTGCATCAATGGTTATGTGCATGACTTCTCTGTCTACAAGTCCACAGTTGTCTCTGATGTAAGTACCTGTTTATAGATGTACTTAGTGTGGTCAGCTCTTATCAGTAAATAAAAAAAAAACTAGTAACTTCTGTACTAGTTTTTACAAGACTTCTGTAATTGTTATATTTTACAATTCAATCTTTTTTTTGCCTGCGATATTTACCTATTTGGTAGAATTGTCATCCCTTAGATGCCTAATACAAGAGTGTGTTAAATCCATATTTATTTTTATGGTGCCTATCAATTTCTACTAAGGCACTTTATATGATGATGATCTTAATGACTGTTTTGTTTCACAGTTTGATCTAGTCTGTGATGAGGCAAATTTAGTTGGCCTGGCACAGACAGTGTTCATGGCTGGTATTCTGGTTGGGTCACTCTTGTTTGGACCCTTCGCTGAATCGTGAGTGCCAAATAACTATTGTAATTTTACAGTTTAATAAGGCAGTTTAATGTGATGCCCTCATACTAATGAATTGTTTCCCTTGTATTTAACTTGTCCTTTGTATTTACTTTTATATTACAGGTGACAATGAGAAACACAATTTTCAGTGTGTTTTAAGAATTGATGAGTCCTCTCTTCAAATCTAATTTGAGCTTCTATCTTTTTCAGGATTGGTCGACAGCGGGCTACACAGATACCCATTGTTATCATGGCCATTTTCACTTTTGTGACTGGCCTCTCACCCAATCTATATTTTTACATGGTGTCTCAGTTCATAGTTGGAGTTTCCTATGGAGGATTTCGGGTTAACTGCATTGTCCTAGGTAAGGAATCGCAAGGGATATCAACAAAAGAAATAATTTTTGACACCAGGTCAAGGACTTTGACCTTATCAACCCATAACAGACCAAGTAGGAGGCTTCTAAAAGACACGCTGTGCGCTTAGTTTGCAGTGAAAGTGTGACCTTGAGGCTGGTGATGTAACAAGAATCGTTTAGCATTGACAGCATAGTTATGTAAATCAACTGCATATCAACACATTGTCAGCACATGGTGTACAACAGAGGTTAAATTTAAACATTACCAAATTTATGTCTTCCCATTTACACAAGAGACCCCGTGTTATTGCAGAACCAAACTTGCATTCATTCTGGATAAATTTGACTTATACTGTAAACAAGTATACAGTTTTTAAGAAGTATGTTTGTGAAAAAACATTCCTTAGTGATATTAGAGGACTAACATAGGTAAAATGTAATTTCTTCACAGCCACTGAATGGATTGGAAAGACCAAGCGTTCCTATGCCTCCTGTCTGACACAAGTGCTGTCAGGCGTTGGCCAGTGCATTCAGGCTGGGATAGTTTATTTTATGCGGGACTGGAGAATTGCCCAGTATATTATGGGAGCGCCTATTGTGTTTGTGGCTGTTTATATCTGGTATGTGTGCATGTTGTTTGTCTGCCTCTTACAGATTTACATATCATGATAAGGCTTTATTTTAACAGTCACTTTACATTTCCTTATATTGACAGGTTCATCCCTGAATCTGCCAGATGGTTGTTGGACCGGGGGAAAACTGAGCAAGCCAAACAGCTGGTTCTAAAGGCAGCTGCCATCAACAAACGCACAGTTCCAGATAGACTGTTAGAGAAGGTATTCTTCTGAAATATCTTAGTCAAATAGCAGAAAACGCAAAGGAAATCCAATCTGTGTATGTCTGTGTGTGTATCTGTCTGTGGGTTGCTATGAATACATCTAGCCATATTCACTGTATTCCAAACTCAATTGAGAAACACCACAGAATGTACATTCTTCCAAATCTACTATTTGCTGCTTTTAAATTGTGATTTGCAGTGCTATAAGAAGCAAAGGTTAATTACATATGTAGACCTATAAGCATAACTTCTTTGTATGCACTGTAAAGTGCCAGACTGTATATAATGTCTGTATTGTTTTCCTGCTGTAGTTCAAAGAGGAGAAGGCAATAGAGAGAGGTGGTATCCGAGCACTCTTGGCCTCCCCAGTGCTGAGGAAGTACTTCTTTAGTATTCTGGTTGGATGGTAATTAAGTGACTTTTTATTTCCAGTCAAAGGGAAACCAGGGAAAGGTTAGATCTCTGAGTGGCATATTCATTGTAAAAGCATGTCATCAGCATAGATTTAAAAATGTATCCAGTAGAAATCTGACAATTGTTTAGTTTAGTCCACAGTCCAGAAAAGAGCATTTTACATGTTCTTCCATAATATTTGTTCTGAAGAGGTAATGTTCATGACCCCAACTATACCAAAGAAGACTATTATTATTCAACTTCAATTCCATATGCTCTGCCAACAGGTGTGCATTAAACCTGGCATACTACTGCTTGTCGTTGAACGTTGGCAAATTTGGCCTTGATATATTTCTCACTCAGTTTATATTTGGGATAACGGAAGTGCCTGCCCACATCCTCTGCATTTGGATGCTAGAGTCTATAGGGAGGAAGTTCTCACTCATCTCCACCCTGCTGGTGGGAGGCCTCATCTGTCTGCTCATACTCGCTGTTCCGCAAGGTAGGGTTCTACGCTGAAAAGTTCCATGAAACACCATTCAGAGGACATATTTATAATTTGTAATAATAATAATAAAATAATAATAATAATAGGTTTATGTTTATTACATTCCCTTCTCTCTGATATTATTATTGCTAAGGTTGTCTGGAATATGATGATTAGGTCATATAATGATTATGTTTTTTGTTAGATGAAGTATCAAGGCATGTTAGATTGCCTTAAGAAAAGACTCTAGTCATGTTTGTGTACAATTCTTGGAATTTCCTGCAATCTTTTTGAAGGACTCTTGTCTGATTTTGTGTGTTGCTGTTTTTTTGGCTACTTTTCAGATGATGCAATTGCTATGACTGCCCTTGCAACAGTTGGGAGATTTTTGATGAATGGGGCTGGGACTGTGTGCAATATCTATGTCCAAGAACTTTTCCCCACCTCTATCAGGTATGTCACAACAATCTTTGCCGTTTCCTCTCTCAGCAATTACTAGTGTGTTGTTATCTACATTATTTTCATTTCTATTTTGGGATTCATTCATTCACCCTTACCCATGTTCCACAACTCATTGAGTCTCATTAATAATCTGAAACTCCTGTTTTCCCCCCTTAATTCTCAGACAAACTGCCACAGGCTTGGGTGCCACAGCCACACGGGTGGCAGGCATGCTGTCTCCTGTGGTGAACCTGCTGGAGGTCCTCCACTGGACTGTCCCCACGCTGGTGTTCAGCAGCTTCGCTCTGGCTGGAGGGGCCCTGGGTTTCCTGCTGCCAGAAACCAGACACAAGGAGCTGCCCGACTCCACAGAGGAGGCCGAGGGGAACAGGTGAGGGCAGGGACAAAGGCCAGAGTTGATGTAACTAGACAGAGGGGGTTAGGGATAGGCTGGGCACTCTAGGGGGGGTGTAGAATGAAGTAGGTGGGGGCATAAATCTCTTTCCTGATCTTTCGTAGATAAATCAGTACGTACGTACTGATGACATAACTGAATACCCTTTCTCTCTAAAGAAAACACACAAAAATGTCTCTGAGTGTCAAGGGCGGTCTAAGCCATTCACACAGAGTGTTACATACTGGATTCTGTTACATATATTTCCATTTGGTTGGGTATAATCTTTACGTGTTAGTACATCCACCGCAATTCCCTGTATTTCAAGGTGGCAACCAATGTAAAGCAACTAAGATTCAGTGGAAGCAAAGCTGTGTACACAGTTTTCATGCCAGTGACAAGAGAGGTCTAACATAGACCATCAAGTTTTGACTACCAGCCATATGTAATAATATTTTAATGCGTTATAGTGGTAATTTGTGCCATGGTCATTATTTTAAAAATGTGTTTTTGAGGGTACCTTTCATCCAGTTGCTGCCATGTTTATTTAGGTAACAGATACAACAGATACAACTTTCTGCTATTTCACTTTTTTCATACAATGCAACACTGAAGCTGTCAAGGACTTTATCCTAAAAATTTGTGCCCAGAATATGCAGAGTTATGCTAATTAGTACATATAACTAATATGTGAAGTCCATGACATGGAAGTATTGAGAAGTATTGAAGTATTTGGCTTCAAGGAAAATGTATACTTTCCCTGGCTATGCTAAGGTCACCAACAGCAGAATAAAATAGTAAAGGATTTATTTAAAGAGATAAATTATCTCACTGAAAGGCTGGATTAGGAAGATGCACTATCATCATATCTTGGTAGACTATAAGATTTTAAAATAGCCCTTACCGTATTATAACAATACAGTCTCACCCAAAAGAGTGTCATTGTGTTGCAGTTCAACATATGAACTTCTCTTGTTTTGTCATTGTCATTCATTCTCTCGTTTTGGCATTGTCATTGACACTGATTAAACATGATGTTTGGCTTGATGCGTAAACTTTGTTTCATCCTAAATAAGTTAGCATGTGTCATGACTCTTTAACTAATGTGAAATCACAGTACCTCTGTATGTGTGTTTTCAGGAATACAAAGGCTATGAAGAAGTTGGAAGCTCTAAACATGGTGGATGGTTCCCAAACCTGCATGGCCACAAAACTTTAATTTTTTTATTCTGCGTTTGTAGAAAGTAGAAATTGTAGAAATTGTTTCTGAATGTTAATGATGTATTGAAATTGATGTATCCGAAAGTGCATTAGAAACCTGATATTACATTTGACCTTGTTTTGTTTATATGAACTACTGTACAACTTTGTTATCAAGGTTTTGTATTTTAGATGATATTTTTATGATGAGAAGCAATCAAGTTTTTTAGTGATGCCCATTGTCAAAAGAAATGTATTAAATGTATGTGTTAAATACTTACATTTTAGTCGTTTAGTAGTTTAAGTATTTCACAGTTTGCTGGTATATATGTTGTGTTCATCATATATTCTTTTTTACTTGATGTCCAATTTGTTATCTTTTGTGAACAAAATGCTAATATTGCGTGTCGTTAAAAATTTATTTCACTGATCCAAGAATACACTCATTCTTTCAAACATTTTATTTATGAAATATTGTATAAAATGTGTTTAATAAACACAATTTAAATTTGTTTTCATAAGCAGAATTATAGGAATCTAGACCAAGGTCTATTTACTGAACAGGGCTACATACCAAAAAGGCAGTGACTGTATGTTTAGTATAAGAACACGTTCTGAAGTGCACTGTTGTTTTTCAGCATCATCATGTTACAGGGACTTACTGTGTTGGTATCTACTGTATAAAGCTACACCATACTACATCAATCGGTTAGAAATGACAGGCAGAATAGAGAACTGCCATTGCACTTTTAACCTTCAGCAGAACTGGCCTTTCAGACTGGGTTGAGACAGCAGTGGCGGCACAGAGTTCTTTTCCATGGTCAAATTATAACTATGTGTTGGTCACACTCTAAGCTTGTGTTATGTTTTTTGTTTTTAAATCCAGGACTGAAGGGTTTGTCTGTTTATTACGAAACACCCATAATAATTTCTGGATCTTCTCATCTGTTATGGACATATATAAAGTGTTTCTTCCTGACATTTCACAAGCATTTTATGTCTATTTCATGTTGCTCTCTAAATGGGCATTTATTCCTTTGAAATATGTTTTATTACTTCCATCTGTGAATCTACTTGGTGGGCCACAGAGAAATTGAGAAAGCCAGGAAATGCCTAGTTCCTGGTTTGAAAGGTACACTGGAGTATTATGTACTACTAAGACACATGATGTAAACTAATACTTCAAATATATACTGTATATAAATATAAGATGTGTGCAGTCTCCCTGAAATATGTATGTAATTTGTTTAATATATATATACCTCATATTAATCTTGACTTGATATGAATTCATTTACTAATATTCAAGACTATTATTACATTACTACAAAAACGGTGTTAGGTGTTAGCCTTTTGAACACTGGGACACAACAGAAATAAACCAGGACAAAGAGCCTCTGGAACAACACACATACTGGAGAATGCAATCATTACAGCCACAATGCCTGTAAGTATCAAGTTTCCGAAATAAAATAATTTTTCACTTTTATTGAGTGTAAAAGAGTGTCATTTATTGAAACCACATTCCAACTTCAGTCATCAGTGTTTTGTAAAATGTGCTTTTCAGAAGACTTAATCAATTTTTTACAGTTTCATTATCAAAAGAATTATTTCTGATTTTTGCTGCAACTATTTGTTGTAGGTGTCTCTTGATTTGTTATAATGTAGATATGTTAAGATGTTTTGTTTAAGAATAATACCATGATCCAAGAACACACAATCACCCAGTCACTGTAAAACATCTTACTAATGATTTCAAGTAGTAATTTTTAAAATCTAATCTGAATGTCAATAAGGCAACTAAGTAACGCTCTACTTGTATCAGTTGTTGGGTTTCTAAAAAGTACGGTCTAAATGAGAGAAAAGCAGTTAGTACTGAAGAAACCACATCATGCCAACCAAACAGGAGACAGGTTTGACCTTGTCTGTACATGTTTGGTAAATAAAAGAATTCTGTCATTTCATATTAGCTCAACAAGTCATCCATCCAGGTACTTGCAGATTCCCCTTCCTTGGTTTCTGGTGTACCCACAGTGATAGGATTCAGAAATCCATCCACTAAATCAGTTGATGTTTGGGAAAGGCCAGGAGTCAATGAGAGTGTGTTGTCAACACTGTCTTGAGTGACAGAAGGCTGCATTGGTTCCTTGTCAAGACCCAGAAATGAGTCTAATGGATCAGCTGTAGACACATCCACTGTGTTAGGACTAGTTTGGCCAATTGTGAATATATCATCACCAAAAGGGTTAAGAGAGATGTTTGATCCACCTTCTGTTACTTCAGTTGTGGTCTTCGATTGTGTTGGTATGATATCAGAGCTGAAAATGTCAAAGACTTCCTCTTGAGGACGGTGTTCTTCAACCAGATTTGGTGTTTGATTGGCACTGGAATCCATCATGAAATCAAACTTTCCCTGTTGCTGAGAAACGTTTAGGTTTAAGGAGGCAGGTGTGTCATCTAAACTGAATATGTCAAACTTTTCCTCTGGCTTAAAAGGACTGGCCAGACCAAATGGGTCAACTGCAGAGGAATCGTCAAAGGATTCTGTAGATAGTGCCCCTAAAATATTGCTTGTCGCCTCAGCTTCTAGAAGAGGTGCCCCAAATGGATCTTCACTGATAGTTTCTCCATGTTTAACTGTTGTCCCATTGCTCAGATCACTTTGCTCAGATCCAAGTGGTTGTTCCCCAAACATTTCAAAGTCCATTGCTGAGGGCACCTCTGTCTTGGTATCAGCTGTGGAGAAGGATGAGACTGGAAGATCTGCCACACTGCTCCCTTCTGTGACCAAAGGCCTGTCTGAGTTGGGGGAAGAAATATCTGCTGTAGTCTGATTATCTGCTTGATGGGGGAAACCATTTAGAGATTGTTCTTTTTCATTGCTTTGATTTGTGTGTACTGCCAAGGGTTGTTCTGAGTTGTTTCTTTGGTCCTCAGTGGTAAGCAGAGTTGTAGAGGTATGTGACTCATTTTCCTTGTCCTGTACTTGACCAAAGTTCTTCCCTTCCACCAGACCATTTTCCTCAGCTTTGTGGTTCTCATCTTTCTCAACTTTGTCATTCTCTGTGCCGGGTTTGGGATCTTGCTCTTTTTTCACGTCTGAGGATGTCTGGAACAGCTTGCTCAGGAGATTTTTGGGCCTGCCATCAGACTTCTTGTTGTCCACAACCTCAGTCTTGGAGGCTTTTGTGTTGGGGGCAAAAAGTTTGGAGAGGGGGCTTTTCCCCTTAGACCATGATCCTCGTGGAGCACTGGTCCTCTCTTGTTTCATTTTCACGCTGGGTTTCTCAGCAGGACCTGACTGGTCATTAGGCACCTGAGGTCCTGCTGCTGTCTCACTACCCTTTCTTTGATCATCTTTGAATCCTTTCTCCTGCAGGTTACTGTTCTGTATTTCTTCATTTACTGAATCCAATTCCCTTTCCTCAGAATGAAGTACCTTCACCATGGCCTCTTCCTGACTGGTTGAAATTTCCTCCACTGTATCATGGCTGTTTGAATCATCTCTCTCACTGACACTGTAAATCGCTGTGTCTGCATCCATTTCCCTCCCAGCTTGGATTATATCATCAGACTGTTTGTCAACTACAGCAGTCAAGGAATTCCAAGGCTCCTTGCAGTCACCATCTTCTATGTTGTCCCTGGGTACTGTGTCAAAAGGGTTTGGGGTCAATTCAGGCTCCTCTCTCTGTATAGTGTACTCATCTGAGCTCATAACCATGGTGGAGCCACTTAATGTATCTTTATCGGAGAACACATTATTGTCTTCTCTATCCATAGGTGAGGCAGGGTTTCCATTGTTTACTTCTGTCGTTTCTATTTCTGATGCAAATCGGACCGTTTTCTTCACTTTATCTGGGCCTGGTGTTCCTTGAAGGGATAAGTGGTTTATCTTTGGTGTTACTAGTGTTGAGTAATTCGGCAGTGTCCTGTGTGCTTGAGGTAAGTTGCCAGAGATTGATTCAGTATACTTAGTTGGGGTTTTCGGTTTCGGAGTTGCATGTACATGATCAAACTGCCTTTGTCTTGTCATCCTCAAACCTTCTGAAGGGGAAAGTGCAGTGTCTATCTTTCTAGGAGAGGAAAATTGTTCTTTCTTGGTGACCTCAGTGTGATGTGACTCTGTTACAGGTTTTACAGCTTGCTTGTTGTTATGAAAAATTAAAATGCTGCCATCATGTTCGTCTATACTCTTTTGTCGCATGATGGCTGATTTTTCTCTCAGTGCTGCTGGGCTGCCTCTCTGAGCTTTTTTTTCAGGAGGCCAACTTACTTTCAGCTTGTTCCTAGTCTCTGGGCTGCCCTCATTCTGTGTGTCCCTGCTCCTCTGCAATGAACCAGTAACACCAGCAGGAGATGCCATAGTGTCATCGGTTAGAATAACCTTGTTTTCTGTCTGTGGTCTCTGACTGGTATTTGGTGTAGCTGTTTCTGTCTTTAAGAGCCAACGGTCTTTGTGTTGTTTGTGGCCAAATCCTTCATCATAGTTTCCTTTACGCTTAAAAAGCTGCTGATAGTGGGATGTGCAGTAGAACTCCCCATAAAGAGCTGAATAACTGTGAATGCTGCAATGGAAGAGAAACAGCTGTTCTGCTATATGTTGTCTTTTGTGGGATTTCATTTTATATGAAAGAAAGTGAATGATCACAGTTTATACATTTTTCTAGCAATCATTTCAGAGTGTACAGTATATTCCCATGACAATTCCCACGAGCGTACTGATTGTGATTTATAAAATTATTATGTCATCAATCAGGTCATGAAAATGCAGTTAGGTTATTTTGCTTAAAAACCTTCATGTCCATGTATTTATTACCTGAAAACCAGAGCTGTCTAAGCAAGATCAGTTTGCTCATGTCACATGCTTTAAATTCATGGAGAAAACCTTCACCTTGGTGGGAAACTTGGCACTTTGATCAACACTTAAATTAGGGTTCTTTGTATTTATTTAAAAAGCACCAGTTTTACTTAATCAAAACATCCCACTCCAGTTTGATTGTTATTTGGGAATGCAAAACAAGAACATGATTTATGGATAATGATATACTGTAAATTGAGATAGTTAGATTTTTGATTAGTTTGTTCTTTGATCATTTTAGATTAGATTTTTCTGACTCCAGATCCATCATGATCTCTCACCTCAACTTCTTCTTGCAGTGCTTACAGCAGAAGCACAATTGATGAAGTACAAGTTTTCCTGCCACTAGTTTTTCCATTGGGTACACAGGTTTCAGACAAGCAGAACACATTTCCTTAACAGGAGCCTGAAACTATTAGAACAACAACAGCAATGTCATAAGTACAATAATACTAACAACATGTTATGCAAATAGAGTTTATTACTTTAATATAGACTGTGCTGTGAATTTCAAATGTGATTGTAGAGCATTTGTACTCACTCCTCAAGGGTTTTATTAACTTTATCATTACTGAGTTTATCATAACAATGCAGTAAGGTTAGGTGCTGCTTAGTGTGATGATTTGTTTGGTCTCCATGTATCATAAGAGTGAATTGAGTAGACAGCAAACACAAACACAAATATTTTGTGCATTTATTTGATGTTAATAATGAAAACATCAGACAAACAGGCAAAATAAACAATAGTAAACAAACAATACAGGCAAATTATTGACATTACTGTATAAAATAATCTACATATAACTTTGAATAAAATTCTTTTCAAAAAAATCTTCTAAGAATAATTGATATTATGAATATGAAAGGCAGTAATAACAATGGTAAATACTATGTTCAGTTAAGTTCTCAAAAAAGACATTTTGTTTCATACAAGACATATAAGTAGCAATATACACAAGTGAACTGTCATATACATTGAGAGAATATCCTGGTTAATGTTTGCCTGTTTTGGTATGGCCAAATGTAACAAACACTTTGCTACCGTCTTTCACACTGGACTGTTTCCTCTCTGCAAATGTTCGATCAGACCTGCGCATAAGAGGGGATGCAATGACTTCTACTGACTTGTTTGAACTGGTCAGCACCTCATGAGAGGAGGGAGCTTTGGTCTCAGATTGTTTTGTGACAAAAGTTGATGTAGTGGACGAGACAAACGAATTGCCAAAGCAATCTCTCTCTTCATACGTTTCACTGACTGTCTTTGTTCCAATGATTCCGGACACTGGTTCTGGCTCTGGCAGAGTTTGCACTTGCAGTATGCTGACTTTTCGTTTGGGAGTTTTGGGGCTACAAAAGTGGTTTGCTACCTTTGTTTCCCAAGGATTATTCAAATTACCATTGGGACTGTGATAACCGTTGTAATTCGGAGTCTTGCTCTCTGCATTGTTAGCAGACTGTGGGGGTGGAAGGGGAGGTGACTTGGGTGCCTCCACAGGCTTTCTTGCAGCAGAGTGAATAGAAATGAACGATGGAGAGGAGGGAGGATTTTGAGATGCTTTTGAACGAAGAACCTCTGGGTTTTTCAAAGGTACTTCCCTTTGAACTTCCTCAACTTTAATTTTTCCTTTAGTGACCTCTTGTTCCAATTTACCTTGATCTTTTTTTGCTTTGCTTGTGACAATACTTATTTTCCTGATGTTGTTTGAGTTCTGGGAACACTGCTCTGTCTTCAGGGATTCGTTAAAAAGTCCAGATAACCCCATGATATCTGCCTCAGATTTTAAGCTTGACACAGAGTACAAAGCTTTTTTAATTGCCTCTTCTATTTCCAAAAGTTTTACCAAAGTCTGCTCTTTTAAACATTTTATATCTACACTTGCCTTTTCCAGATCTTCAAATGCTGCCTCAACAGAGGAAACACTATCTGTTTCATCCCTCAACGATTCTGTCTCTGCATCAACATTCTTTACGCATGTAGAATTACAATGCCTTTGAACTTTACTTTGCCCTACTACCCAAGAGGGTACATTCTCAAAAAGAGTCCTCAAATACTTAACATCCACTTCACTTGTGTCTCCCTCCATTTCCTGAACTTGACAAAGAATTGTCTTTAGTTCCTCCCGTTTTCTGAGATTTTCAAAAATCTCCATGGTCGCTTTCACATTTCCTCTCATGATTTCATCCCTGTGCACAGATAACCTCTGACGCCGTTCATCTTCAGTCTCCCTCCTTCCTCGTTTTTCCCTCAAAATTACAACGTTAGGATTTTCCTCCTTTGGAGGCTCAGGGGACACCGGCAGCAAGCTGACACTTCTTTGTAGGACAGTGCCCTGTGGATTTGGAGCACATCCATGTGGAGTGGCATCATGTTCTGACTCTTTGACGGCTTTGGCTTTCTTTGGCAATGTTACAGTTTCATCCATAGCTCCCTTCTTCCTTCCCCCAAAGTTTTGAAGGGCGACTTTGAAGCCCATATTGAGTTCGTTCTTGGCCTCGCTGTCTGTGGAGTAAGCCTGCATGCACAAGCGAATCTCCTCTGCAGCATCTATCCTTTGTATCACATTTTTCTCCATCTCAGGGGCAGGCTGAATTGCAGTGTGTGCAGTGACATTGGTATTTTCTGAGAGAGTTTTAACGATTTTTTCCTCCCCCACACTCTCAGTGCATTGCTTTGTCTTTCTGGCAATTCGGTGTTCTGTTGTATTGGTCAATTGTTGCATCTCTGCTTCTTTCACTGCTTGAATGTTGTGTGGATCTTCACTCTTGCTGAATTCGGTCCTTTGAGGTAAAGGAGGAGGGGTTGACTTCCCAATTTTAATTTTTGGAGGGATGGCCGGAATGTAATGAGTGTCACTGTTATTGCTGGGTTCGGTAGGACACATAGTAGTCCAGTGTGGCTTTGGTGGAGGGGCTGGTTTTAACTCTTTAAGTTGGTCACAAGTCTTTGGAGGAAGGGGGGGTGGAGCCAGACCTTCACTTATGAAAGGAGAGGGGATGGAAGGTCTAGAATTTTCCACTGGGTTGGAACTAACAACAGGTGCTGAATTCTTTGATGCAGGGGACTGATGCTCCTTGTAGGTTACTGAAACCGAAGGAGACAATTCAGTGTCAGATGAAGGTACAGGCATTACATTCTGTTTGTACACTGTCCCTGAGTCTTTTTTCTTTCTACCCTCTGAGTAAAACTGTCCTGCTTTCCTATAAATCATTGCTGCTTTATAATCCCCTTGGGACACATTAACACTAGACCTCTGGAGTGACTGCAGTGCTGCTTGCATATCACCTCTCACAACCTCTTCTTTGTCTGTGGTTCTCTGTTCATTAGCAGCACTATACAATGCCTGGATGGCAGCCTTCACATCCCCTTTAATAACCTCTTCTGCTGTCTCTTGTTCTTGATTCTTGGCTTCACTCTCTGACATAATGTAAGGAATATATGAAACATTGGCACCTTTTGAACTTGTCTCCACTGTGCTAACATTTACATCTGACATCTTTCCCACTTCACTTTGACGAAAAGCTTCACATTTGTCATGGGTTCCCTGATACATTTCTGAGGCACTGACCTTACGAAATGTTGTCGTAATCCGTGGATTACTTGTGGTTGAGGCTGAAGTCTTTACTGCTGAGATGCCCACATGTGAAGATGTTGCACTGACGTCATATATTTTTCCTGGAACAACAACTTCACGCTCTACTCTCATGCTCCTAGTTTTTGCATCTTCCAGGGACTGTTTTGCTGCCTTGACGTCCCCTGAAACTATTTTCTCCTTGTAATTTGGTCTTTCCTCCTCCTCTGACTCTTGTGAAGACACATCCAGATCATAGATTGTTCCAGGAGTAATGACCTCCCGCTCCACATGCATGCTCTGTTGTTTTGCACGCTCCAGTGACTCCATTGTGGCTTTGATGTCCCCTGAGACAATCTCTTCTTTCTGCACCAGAAGTCGCTGCTTTGTGGCTTCATCGAGCTGCTGTTTGGCAATTGTGACATCTCCTGGGACGATCTCATCCTTTGGCACACAGTGATCAACATTTACATCACTTGAACTGCTCAAGAAAACTCTTTTGGTGGTTTTGACATCCCCTGACACAATATCCAACACTGTTCTCTCCACATAGTCTTTTGTTCTTTGAGATGCCTCTTGGCCTCCTTTACATCTCCTTGGATGATTTCAATTTGTTCTTTAGGCATTGAATTAACGTCATCCTCCAAAGGTTCCTCTTGAAGGTTCTTGAGGTACTGCAGATCCCCTTTTTCAATACAGCGTTTGTACAGGACTACATTTCCTTTTTCATTTTCATCAAGTTTACATGATGATGTCACTCTTGAGTCTTGGGCAGAAGCTAAGAGGTTTCCTATAGTGGATTTTACATCTCCCCTCTGTATGTCAACACTTTCGATTTTTTGACTGCTGTGGCAACATAAGGAGTAAACTATCATCTCTGGTTGCCCATCCTCAGATTCCTGCATCACCAGTCCTGTTTGAGATGACTTGCTTTGAACAAGGACACTCTCAATAATTTGAGCAACCCTTTCCATTTTCTGTTTTTGTTCTTCATGAATTGTTGATTGTTGGTGAGGTGGAATCTCTAATACTGAGGCCTGGATATTTCCCTGTTTATCTTCTTGTAAGACAGCAACTGTAGGTTTCAGATTTTGTCTATGCAAGAGCTGTAACATGATGTTACTGATATTGCCTTCCACAGTTTCTTCCTTTTGAACACTGGGACCCTCACCTTGAACCAGTACATATTTTGCCATGTTGACACTTCTTATATCATGGGCTTGGATGATGATCCCACTGGAGTGAATGATGCTGAGTTGGCTGAGGCGACTGAGTGTTTCAGACACACTGTCCACTGTGATCTTATCCAGTGGGGTGGTTTCAAACATCCAGGTGGTGCTCTTCACATCTGCTTTTGGGATGTGCTCCTGCTCTACATTGTTGGCATTTGAGGATTCAGTGTCTTTGATTTTGTCTAGTGGCTTAGATTCAAATAACCATGTGCACCGTTTAACATCCCCTTTCTGGACTTCTTCTTTGTGAACAGTCTGCATTTCACTTTGCTCTTGTGGTTCCCCTTTCAGTGAATCGATTGGCTGAGACTCAAAGAGCCAGGTTGAGGTGCGGACATCCCCTTCCTGGACATCGGTGACACTGACCATCCTCACATACTTCTTCTGAGCTGCCTGGTCAGATTCAAATATTTTTTTATTCAGCTGCACATTGTTGCTGCCTGTAATGTCCTCCACTACTCTGACTGATGGCCCTTCTTGGGTTGTGAGTGAGTCTAGGGGCTGAGTCTCAAATCTCCAACGAGCTGATTTCACATCGCCTTTAAGAACATCCTCTTGTGTTACAGCTCGAATTACATAAATTTCTTTGTCTGCTTGAATGGCATCAAGAGGCTTGGTCTCAAACATCCACCGAGCTCCTCGCACGTCTCCACTTAACACCTCCTCTTTCTTGACTGTGGTGACCTCATGAAACTGCCCTTCCTTGTCTCTGATCGCATAAAGAGGCTGAGATTCAAATAACATAGTGCTTGACTTCACATCAACGCCACCCACAGGCTTTTCCACACTAATTGACGGATGTCTAAGCAATTGGTCTTTGTCCTCAATCTTGTCCAGAGAGAAGGTTTCAAAGATGAACTTCTTACTCCCAACATCACCACTTTCCACATCAGTAACAGTCCTCATGGTTGTTACATCACCCTCTTTGTGATTTATGGCACTGATGGGTTGGTTCTCAAAAAGCCAGGTAAACTTGTGAACAGATCCTGCCTGGATGCCTGTATCCTGTTCCTCTGCCTTAATCATTTCACATCCAATTTCATCAAGGGACTGGGATTCAAAAATTTCCTTCACTCGTGAGACATCCCCAGACTGAACATTTACTTGGCTGACATACCTCATGTCTGTTTCTGAGTCTGTTTTTCTTGTGATTCTGTCCAAGGTTTCGGTCTCAAAAAGGTGTTTGACTGTTTTGACACTGACATCACTTGTCAGTTCATTTTGCAAGGTCTCGGATAATTTCAGACTTTGAGCATCTCCATCTTTAATGTTATCCAGTGGCTGTGTCTCAAAAAGCCATGTTTGTGACTTCACATTTGCCTTGGGTATGGTTTCTGCCTCTTGTTTTTTCTCTACTTTTTCATACAGAATGTCCATAGGCTGTGTCTCAAATAGCCACTTGTAAGTCTTGACATCACCCTTTTTGACCTCTTCGTGTTCTGATGCCAAGTCCTGCTCTTTTTTGTTGAATTTCAAATGGATGCCACCCAGAGGTTGAGTTTCAAAGAGCCATTTTGCCATTCTAACATCACCGCCTGTATCTTCTTGTCTTGTAATACCTTTGATAATCTCTACTTTTTCCATCCCTTCCTCGAACATATCCAGTGGTTTTGTCTCAAACATCCATTTGTAATTCTGAACACTGCCTTTGATGACCTCTTCCCTGCTGACAGTTGTTACTTCATGGAAATTTCCAGAGCTATCTTTGATTGCATATAAGGGTGTTGATTCAAACAACGCTTTATTATCTTTCACATTTCCAGCTGTGACATCAACACACTGAGCTTGTTTGTCTTCAGACTGTGATATGTGATCAATAGGGATGGTTTCAAAGAGATGCTTGTAAGACTTCACATCCCCCTTCTCTATGTCCTCAACTTTGTTATCTTTGTCTACCTTAACTTTGCTTATGTTCAGGTTCTCAAAAGTTTGTCTTTTGTCTCTCACCTCTCCTCTTTCATCAGGAGAAACAGTGACTCTTTTGAGACGCCCCACCTCATAGCTATCCTTCACTGTCTCTGTGGGCTGTGTTTCAAAGAGCCAAAGGGTGGATTTGACATCTCCTCCAACAATCACTTCCTTCTCTTCAACTTCCTCTGATGTTGTCTCACCCTTGATAGTTGCCAAGGGCTGTGTATCAAAAAGCTTTTGTTTCATTCCAACATCAGCTAACCCCTCCAGATCTACTGATATACCCTGAAACTTATGTTCTTCCACAGCTCCCTCACAGATGGCATCTAATGGCTGTGTCTCAAACATCCACCTCTTCTTGTCGACTGCTCCTTTTTGAGCTTCCTCTAAGGATATGCCCCGAATTATCTGAATGCCAGAAGTATCCTTGTTAATGATATCCAAAGGTTGAGTCTCAAACAGCCAGCGTGCCGTGTTGAAGTTGCCACTTTGTATCTCCTCCCTACAGATAGATTTAATCTTGTGGATGGTGCCACTGCTATCCCTAAGAGCACAGTGGGGCTCTGTCTGAAAAAGCTTCACTGTCTTCTTGACGTCTCCTTTATGTTCTTCGAATTCTGACTTAAGTCGAAGGAAACTGTGATCTTCAACAGAGCAACAGCGTCCCAGAGCATCAAGAGGCTTGGATTCAA
Organism: Tenualosa ilisha; assembly: GCA_015244755.2. Classification (NCBI taxonomy): domain Eukaryota; kingdom Metazoa; phylum Chordata; class Actinopteri; order Clupeiformes; family Clupeidae; genus Tenualosa; species Tenualosa ilisha. The sequence goes on from PYXC01000541.1 coordinate 875,943, forward strand.
ACAGGAGCCTTGCACCTGAAACGTCACCTTTCATGATGGGCTCCTTCAATACTGCCTCGACAAGTTCCCCCTCTTCTGTGCTGGATTTGCCAAGGCAATCCAAGGGTTGTGTCTCAAACAGCCAGGTGGCTGTGCGGACATCTCCCTTGACTGAACCCTGCCTATCAACTGACGAAGATGCCTGAGAACAGTCCAAAACACCATGCTCAAACCTGGAAGAAGTTCCTCTGACATCCCCTCCCTGGAGGGCCTCCTCATCAAGTAGTTTCTTTGTGCTATGAGGGTCCCCAATGTTGTCAAGAGTCCAGTTCTCAAAAATCCATCTCATGGATTGGACCTCCCCCTGGTAGTTGGAATCAGCAATTTGAGAACTGCCTGAGTGAATTGCCTCCACTAACTCATCATCAATCACTTCATCTAAGTTCATCTTCACATCAGGATGAATATGTTTAAAGAGTCTCTTTAGTTCACTTTTCTGACGCTGCTGGTAGAATGTTGAGAATGTCTCTTTGGGTGGAGGGACAGGAAGGAAGTTAGGCTCTTTACTGGCTGCAAACTCATCCATGTGAGGTCTATGTGGTGGTGGAGGAGGGGGAGGGAGGTCATCCTCTCCATTAGAATCAGTTACTCTTATCTGTTTGGTTAGATTGGACATCTTGGATGGAAAAGAAAAAGGGAAGGGATGTTGTTAACTTCAACAACACAAAAACAAAATTGTATAATTAATAACATATAATTTCTTTAAAAACTGGGTTAGTCATGAATGTTAACAGTTGTGACAGTACATTACCTGTGTTATAGGGAGGGGATTGCCTTCTTACAGTGGGAGTATTTCAAAGCACACAGCCTCATGCAGTTTGTTAGATGAACTCCACGCTGGTTAATATAAAATTCTCAAATTCCCTCCTCAGAATTTGGGAAATTGAAAATGACCCAGATTCTGATGAGTGTGTAAGAATATCATCTAGCTACTGTTTATATTAACATATTAGACCAAAGGATTTATGAGATGTTTATGGATCAAAGGATTTATGAGATGAGGTGATGTACTGATATTTGGTATTATTTTGAAAACTAATAACTTTTTTTTTAAATAATAAATTTTTACTTTTTGAAATCATGAAATCAACAGACAATTTGCTTAGTGCAAAGTTAAAGTGAGACATACAAGGGTTAGTTCCATAGCAGTCCAAAAGAGATCATTAAAAAGTAAATGTGGCAGTACCTTCTTTTGTTTGTTTTTCTTTCCAGGGGTAGCTATGTGCTCCTGGTTCACACGACCCTGCCACATCCCAACATGTAATGTTACACATTTGCAGATTTCACAAATACCAAATCACAAATATTTAGTGTGAAATAGGCTAATTACAGTACCAAAGCTTGTATTGATGTTCCTATAAAAATAATTTCAGGTTTACAAAAAATGCATTTCTAGTCATCTATGAGTCCTAATCATCAGTTGCCCTAACCCCAACCTCCCTGAGTCAGCCTTCCCCCACCCTCTCCAGTGATCTGCAACAGCCAGTCAAAGCTCTTGACCTCTTGGCAATAAATGGCTGGGAGGAATGGAAGGCATGGCTGGTATTTCAGGCACTCACTTGCTGTGTGGCAGTTCCTGGTGGTTCTGCAGCTGCTGTTTTTGACAGGTAGAGCGCAGATCTGTCCTTTACGGATGGCAAAGTGGTTCTCAAAGAAGTAGTCCTGACCAGTGATGTGCTAGAGGTTGTAGCTCTTCTGTCTGATGGAGCTTGTGATAAAGAAGTAATGCAAGTCAAAGGTGGTTGAGTTGCTGGCCACTAGATGTACACTTTAAAATGGAAACAAGTATGTTGTGGTTCTCTCTCTACAAATTAAACCTTCTTTAAGATCCTATGATGACAGAAGTTGCATATATTCTAATAACAGGTATCTATACATTATAATGTCTAAATTAAAAGACATAAGATAAACAGCACATAAGAAAATGAGCCAGTAGTGTGCTCATGAATGCATGTCCAACTGACATATAAAGCAGTTGGTGTTGCAGTGACCCACATGCAGCAGATAAGAATGAACTCGCCAGGACTGCTATTGCCTTGTGGTGTCTCAGTAGACAGACTCATTGATAGCAGTGAGTAAATATAGAAGACGGCCACTGGTGTCTCTTATCGCAGGAAGCTATTGTTATACCTTAGAGCATGTGGAAACTATGTTTGTAGTTCAGAAATGCCACCCACTATGAAAGCTATTTTCACAGACCAGACAAAACAGTCAAGGAAACATTGCAGTGAGTGACCCCAACGATATATTGTGGAGAGGTGTCACTGGCAGAGGTTTGATTTCAGGGTGTGTCTACTTTGTTTACTGGCACATTTATTTTGTCTCAGCTTCTTAAAATAACAACACAAATCATAACAACATAGAATTAACATGTATGTGTTGCACTTCTCACACAAGAGCCAAACTAAAATGACTTAAAATAATGTTTTTCAACTCAGTTGCTTAAGTGTTTAACCATGGATGTGGAGGCAAATCCATCACATACTTTCACAGGCCAATTTATTGTTCACATTTGAAATTTAATGTGAGAATTCAATGGATATACTTAAAATCACAGTTTTTAACATTAATTGAATAAACTCTAGAGTAAATTAGTTTGATTATTACAGCTGAGCGAGGTGCAGTGGCACTAGACAAATATATTCAAGGTGTTTTAGGTATGTAACCCTGCTGTTTGAGAGATCAGCAGCCCTGGCCTGCTGCATAGACCTGTCAGCAGTAACTGATGGTCAGCTCCGGCCAAACCACCATTTTCACACCGTAAGCTCCCACAGACAAAAGAACAGGGCCACACACTGGCGCCTCTCACGAGTCCAGGCTTAAAGCGTTTGCATAGCTGAATGAACAGAGAGAATACCAGGGCATAACAGCATATAGGCCCAAAGGCTGCCACAGCCATCAGAAGTGTGGTGTGATAACCACTACAACATTCACAGGTGCACAATAATAATAAAAAAAATATTGAATTCATCTTCTTACTGAATCATAATCCTCTTCAGCCTACAGCATCAGTCTGTAGTCTTTGCATGTTAGCTTGCCCTATGCTATAATTATGCTCTACGGAGAACCATCAGATGTGTCTTCACCTCACCTTAACCTCTTGACACTTGACTACACTTAAAGCACATACATAAACACACTTCAAACACAACCATTTGTGTTGAGTAACAAGAGTGAATTAGATGTATAATGCTGTAGATAGCTGAATAAATAATGACATAAAAAATAGCACATCTTCGAACCGTCATAGGATTTGGGGTGGTGGTACTTATTTGCACTTATTGGCAAAACATGGCTATCTCTCACCATTCTTTTCAATGAGGAATAGAGGGCAGAGCTATAAGGAGCTCTGGTTTGAGAGTGCTTTAGCACTGATGACAGCTGTCCAAATGATTGTGACATGCTGTTGGCATTTGCTGTTCCTGTCTTCAGCTGCCCTCCTCAACCTGCACTAATGTTCAAATTGCAGGGAAAATGTGACAAAACTAGACCTCTTCACAACTTTTCATACACCCATTGCCATAAATGCTTACAGTTTGTACGTTTGCATACACTTTGGCATTTAGACTGTGGCGCTTCTAAAGCTTTGACCACAGCTGAGATAAAGCCCTTTCAGTGCATCTTCCTTTGTACTTTTTAATGACTGCTGTGGCAGTAAAATGCTTTCTTTAGCATGACCTCTGCCCTTGCCTTACCTGACACAGAAAGTTCTGTAAACCAACCAAACTCACTAAAGTCACCTAGTTTAATAGCAGAAACATTTAAACTCTGATAGATCTTACAGTAACTGATTTAAATGCAATTAAAAATTTGCATTTTCACATACTCTCTCACACACACACACATTCAGTTTATCAGAAATGTTTTAAAGAAAACAATTCATGTATCTAGAGTGATGATCAAGTAATAACAGGCAACCCATTTGCTTGAACATCACATCATCATACCATGCTAACAGCTTATTATTTCAGTACTAATGTCATACTCACTGATTGCTGAACACCTTCTTCAGGCCTGATAGTGTTGTTGTGACTAAACCTCTTTGATTGTATAGCGCCGGTGCTGTCTGCTAGAGCTCTCTTTCTCTGTGTCTCTGTGTAACTGCGGTAGTGGGATCCCCCTCTCTGGATCAAATGCTGTGCGTAGTGTTTGGCTGGTGAGCTCTGCTCTCTCTGCCACTCTGCCTGTCTCTGGCTCTGTGGCTCTGGTGACAGCTGATTTTTATCAGGGCCTGCTACGCTAGCGATGAAGCCATCCTGCTATTTTGGGGGTGCAGGTTTACAGCTTGTATTCCACAAGGCTGAGTCAGTCACTGGTACGAGAAGTAGTTGGGGGGTCCCCTCACATCTCTGTTTCACCAGACCAGCGTCATCCCCTACTCCTGACATTGGAAAGGAGCCCCGCCAATCCATTCTGATGTCATTAGGTGTTTCTGTGTTGCTTAGTACTGCAATAATAATTATGAATAGATTGCTCCCTGGACGTGGCCTCTCTTTGGCTTGGCGTTACCACAAACGGCAAAGCTGTCTATTTATAATTATAAACAATCATGTTGGGCAATGTGGATGCCTGACTAAGGCTAGATGTGCAAGCCATGGCAGACATAGTGTACTGAGCTAGCTAATAAGACTTTAAATAATAATGAGCAATCAGCACTGACTTACATTTCTGGTCTGAAATAATTCATGTAATAAAGATCATTGCCAACTGTGTGGGGCAAGTTACTCAGGGGAAATAATATGTAGCTGATTACTTTGTACACATTTAAAAAAAGATAACACAACTTTCCTTATTACTTTGTATCAAAAGTAATCAGTTACATTACTACTAGATATTATATTTCAGCTACAATACCCTTCTTTCCTACCCTTTCTAGTACTACTGTACTATTACAACCTACCATCCCTCATGACACCCCATGACAACCAGTGTTACTTCCCAACACTGAAGAGCAACTCAAATCCATTTCACTTTGGCATAATAAGGACACTGCATACATAGTAAAGGTGTTCATGAACAAAATCAGATCTGAGTGTAACACTGGGCATGTGATGTTAAACCATGAACATAGATCAGTTAGATGTTTTAACACATCTTAGATGTGATATGACCTAAACTGAGGTTGTGTCAAATAAGTCTGTCACTGGAAGATGTCAATTTTGCTCAGCCCCAACCTCATTATATCTAACCTATCAGTAACTCACCCACAAAGCATTAATAATATAATATTATAATATAATATATAAGAAGAAGAAGTAAGCACCATTCCTTCATGCTGGAACGAGTTAACCATTGACTCTACACTACTATGAATTATACTAGCACAATCTGATAAGGGTTAATTAGAGGTATCAGTTTGCTACAACATATTCATAGATATTTTCTAGTGGGAAGTCTATATGCTCCATATACAAAGGCAATATGTATGTATGTAAGCTTCCTGACTTCTTACTTGAAAATATCTCATGGTGGTAATTGGTGGTCGAGATGGTGGTAAACCATCTCGATTGTGTTTTCACTCCTCCTAATGGTGACCGAACGCAGAAAACGAAGTGAGAACTGTGGTGGCAGTGTGCATCCACAAAGCCTTTCAGGATCTTTGGCCAAGTCTACTCCTGTCAAAACCTTTGTGGCAGGCACTTGGCTCAGACAGCTCCGAGTCCTGACTGACGCATGTGAGAACTATGCCACCTGTACACACACTACATTTAGCCATGTCAGAGCCAGGCTCCCTATCACAGGTGTAACCTTATGTAACCTTATAGACCACATCATGCCTCTAGCATGTATGTGCGTGTGTGCGCGTGTATGTGTGTGTGTGCGTGATAGGCATAGCTCTGTGTCTACACGTTTGCATCCTGCCGGCTGTCCTCCATGGCCTCCTGCCCCTTGGCAGTGAAACTGGAGCTACTGTTTGCCTAAAAGGTTTTTCTATGGGTGTTGGCATGCCTGCCTTGTGCGGTGTTTGGATTAACTAATGGAATATTTTTAACATGGGCACAGCCTCACACATGCCTGCACCAAAGTGGCAGCTTCAGATGGCCCTGGACCTGTTGAATGGTTCAACCTTGAATGTTCCTTGTATCTATGCAGGAGGCGGTCAGCGTCTGGCTTTTGATCTACCCTATCTCGCAGGTGTGTCGTATATGATCATTTTATCTGTCTGTCCAGCAACTGAGCCATATGTATGTCTGCTGTCACAAGCTAACACACCTACATCTGCATGACTGCTGTACTCACCCCTTGAATTGCTCTCTTCCTTGAGCAGTGAGGCTGAAACACCACCAATAGTTTTTCTCCTCCCTGACATCTCTGATAAAGCACCATTCAGTCTCTGTGCACACAAAGATACATTACATTTACCGGTACATCACATGTCAAATTGTAACTGCTTTAAGACTAACTAGTAAGTCATTTATAATAAAATGTTGCATGTTTTTTCTCTGCTGACAACAACAATGTCATTAACAGTTGTTAACTGGGTCTTAAAGGGCTATATGCTTATTAAGGATAACCATTCTTTCACTACAGTTCTAATCATTTAGGCTGTCAATTTGGCTCTGTGTTAGGTACTCTTGTTTACTGAGACGGATATAGTGCATGATGCCCACCTGGCGCATGCTGTCATTCTTTGCTGGGGTGACTTCACCACTGTGGTGTCTGTGCCTGCTGAGCGCATTGGTTGTTGGCTCTTTGGCTGGTGTGGCATGTACGGGTGGCACAGGGCTCCACTTGGCAAGGGAAGCAGCATGGAGGTGGGTGCTGCTGGAGAAGTCCTGCTGCAGGGTGCCCTTGGACTCAAACAGTGCCCTGAGGGCACTGGTGCCTGCTGGTATCTGCTGCCGATGGGGCAGCACCTCCATCGAGCGGCTCCGGGTCAGCGTGGTCCATCCTTGGAATCCCGAGGGGTCTTCCCACAGGTGACCCTGGAAGCACCTAACAGGGGCAGCGAGCTTTGTGCTGGCCTGGGTCTCATCTCCAAAGGGCTGATGCTGTAGCAGAGGATGAGATCAGCCAACATTGCCAAACTAAGGTAAGATCATATGAAAATGTTTCAAACAAATCTACAAGGAATTCTATCAGTATGTATAACACTGATTTCAGCAACAGTTTGAGTAGGTATACTTATGTTTGAGACTTGTGTGTGCCTATTAATATTATTAATTCATATCACAGGGAAGAACACCCAACCTTTGGTCCATTTTCTTCTTTGCCCACAGAGGTCAGATGAATGCAACTTTGATACCTATGTTCGAATCAAGCACAGAGACTGTCAGTATGGAAATAGTGGAGGGCTGAACAGCCGCTGTAAGCTAAGTGCTTCCCCATTCACAAGTGATTCTAACTCACTGCTGGACAAGCTGTGAGACCGACTTTCTTCCAGGCCACAGGGATACCTCTGGTGTCACCCATGACCATTGCCCCTCAGAGAGATTCTTCAGGGACTGGCTTCTCCAGAGTTTGCTGCTCATGATGGCTATTCTTACTGAAAGGTTACACTGATTGCAGAAAACAAAAGGCCAATTTAAAACACAAAGGTGGAATCAGAAACTGTGAACTTGTCTTTGCACTTCAGTATCATTGTGTGTCATGAAACACACAAAAAATGAAAAATAAGAAAAAAAAACTAAAGCTAAATGCTCAGAGTATAATTTTAATAACGTCTGATGACATAAAAACAATGTAGAATACTCTTTGGCTCATAGCTGCAAGCCAGACTATTTTCATTTGTACTGTACTTCCCCAGTGGTGGAACGATCAGGTGGTACCTTGTCTTCTCATCTGTCTGAGAAGTGTAATTACTTATTCTTAATACAAATAAATGACAGAGAGGAAGAAGTAAATTACCTTTTCTGTCTTGATGCTGAATTTTATGTTATTTTATAAGCATTTTAGTTGATGCGTTAGAGCTTTCTTTTAAAAGGTGTGTAAACTACAGTCATATGACCTGACATCCAGGCGGCCTGCCTCTCATATGACTTTGTTAATGATTATGTATGTCATGTGGACTGCAGCACTGTCTCAGACTTGTAGAAAGATAAAATGCATTTGAAGAGATTACAGTCTCAATCTTTAAACATCTTAACACTTTATAACACTTGCAATCACATCCAAATAGGTTATGCACAATTTGCTTACTTCAAGGTTTACATACTGTATGTCTTAATTACAGTAGTAGTAGTAATAGTAATAGTAGTAGTAGTAATCTTTCATAATATTGCCTTTTTGTACATTAACTGATTCATGTTACAGCTCTATAAAGGTCATTTCTAGAGGAGACCAAGCTTAGAGAAATCTAAGAATCAGTAAGTCTTTAGATTACCTTCTCGCTGTATGGATCCCCACATTTCGTCTCCACGACAGACTGCAGTTTGTGCTTCTGTCCCAAGACACAGCATTTTCTGTTGTCCAAAGTCCTCTTTTATTACTGTCACAGGCAGACACTACTTTAAGACACAATGATATTGAGTTAAAATGTAATAATGTTTTTTAAAGACATCATCACATGCTGGGTAACAGTGATGAGCAATTTAGAATGCCTTGGACAAAATCTGTGTCCATGTTACCAGATATACAATATACACACTTATAATTAGCCTATGGAAAAAGCATTCGTGAATCATCTACCACAGGATGCATTTTCCCACAGTCTGATTACACCAGAGATGGAATGGGTGTATAAGTGAACACTCATAGGGTAACTGGGTAGCATGACTCTGCAAGACAGATATATCCAGGACCACACCTCTGTGCTCTCCAAAGCCACGTAAAACCCACACCAGCTGCCTGCACACACACACACACACACGCAAACATGGCATAGGCTGTGCATGCCTTGCATGGTCCACCCCAGGTAGGGTGACCACCGGCTAGACTAAGAAAAGGACACTTTTTGGCGAAGAGTCGGAAGTGAGGACACTCCTAATATTTGTGTGTTTCCCTCTACAGCCCTTACAAAAATTAACTTGTAGCTTTTCAAATGTTAAAATAGCTTTTTTTGGTGCGCAAAACTGCAGTTTTGGAGGAAACCCTTGCAGTTTGCATGAAAAGCCAGCAGTTTATTTAGGAGATTTGTTATGGTTTAGCCTAAACCTATAGTTAACTTGCAGTAATGCAAAAAAAAAATTTAGGCTGAGAAAAGATAAGCTATTTGCATATTTGTTGTCAGATAATTGATAATTGGCTTACCATTATCAACTGATGGACTTCGTGTGATTGTAGAATTTGTATCTTAATTTAATCTTACATAGTTGGTGCCTGTTTTCCTGACAGCACTTAGCAGTCTATCCTTTCACATTTCAGAATCCCCCCAAAGATCTTACATTCAAATTATGTCCAATACAGCATAGTTGCCACTACGTGACTGTGTATTATGAGTTCACGTTTAGTTTATGCAGAAATAATAACTAGAAAAAATATAAATTATTATTAGCAAGCTCTCCGTGGTAGCCTACACCAGTGATTTCCAACCGGGGTACGCGAGCACACTACAGGGGGTACATGGCAATATTTAATAATAAGTTATTTCCAAGATGCTTAAAAAAACATTCTGTCATTTTATATTAAGCCTGTCAATAAAATTGTACGTGTGCGCTACTAGTTTCCCCGGGGAGACAATAACCTGTGGCACTCCGTGCCAATAATAATCAGTTGTATTACGTCCTACTTTTGGAGAATCATCCACACGTATGAGTGAGGGGGTATTCATGGTATGGCAAAAATGCTCAGGGGGTACACAAGACAAAAATGCTGGGAAGCACTGGCCTGCACGGCAGTCAAAAATGTGGGAACCACTGGCTTAGTCCAGTAATATAGCAGTAAGCCATCCGTCTGCTGCCCACAGTGGCTAACATTACTTAGCATTTCGCCCACTTTGCAGGCAAATCTAAATAGTTAAAATTCGGACTTCTGACAGACTCCATTAGGCACCAAGCCTATTATCTTCTTTTTTTGATGCTTATCAAATAGCAGGACCGCGCAAGTCGTCTGTCTGCATGTAAACTGCAACTACGGATTTCCTCAACCTTTCCTTTTCCTTAAACCATGCAGCTAAAAACATTTGAGACCTTCGTCGACCATCAAAGTTAGGCGTTTACTTTGCCTGACCTTCATCCACAAAAAGGTAACAGAGACTGATAAAGGACCTACAGTGACTAAAGAGATCTTTTCATCATTGTAACAGATCTTACAGTATCACTGATGAAAAAAAATTGGCAATTTTTGCGGGACGAATCAAAAGAAATAGGCAATAAAAGAATAGAGGAATTAAAGAAAGAAAAGCAGTAATCAACGTACAACAGGAGCACAGTGTGAATGTGTGACACATTTGGCGCCATCAAGTGGATATGTAATCTTCTCCACGTTTGCCTTGTCCTCTGCCAACACTGGGGGGCGAGAGAGAACCGTGCAAATGGCTCCACACAGGTCTATGTTTGTAACTGTAAGCGTCTCCTTTGGTAAAAAAAAAAATGTTTTACAAAAATACTAAAATGATTTCAGATACACCACATGTCCAATACCTGATATAATAATGCCATCAGGGGGAGTTCTCATGCATTTTCATGTTCATTGTAAGTCACAGTTTTGCATTGTTTTACAATGATAATAATAGCCTTTAGCCTCAGATTCCAATTTCAGATTCGGGTTTTCCTTGTTATAATGCAGTAATTGCAATTTTTTGCATTTTGTGCTATTGAGTGAAGAATAACAAGGGCTGAATGCCAATAATGTGTGCATGGCTGAACACTTTCAGCAAGAGTGAAAACTGTCCAGTGTTTGTAGCCTAAAGATGTGTGTGTGTGTGTGCGTTAGCTTAAAGAGTGTGTGTGTGGAAAGCATGCAACAAAAGCCAAACCGAACAGGCAGTTGAAGATTATCATCAGATAAGAGTAGTCAGCAAATGGCACGTGCTATTGCACAACTGAGGCATACAGTTACTCCTCTGACACTGAAGCAAAGGCAGCTTGCATACAGGTGTAGTCTGCTAAAAAGACTTGTGCTTGTGATCTGGGTTATACGTGTTACACACACACCTGGATGTATTCCCCCACCAGAATGCCTGCTCACAGCGGTCACTGAGGCCTGGCCTTTACTAAGGGGAGGTAGCAGTGCTGGAGAAAGACTGATAAGAGTAGAGCCCAACCGCCAATCAAATACACCTCTCCATTCACAGTTCTTGGCTATGTTAGTACTAAGTTCTACTCTCTCTCCTCTTCATATACTACCCTATGTACCACCAGCCGTCTATTGTTTGATTGCAATTAGTGTTTTGTGTCTGGGTACTCCCCTGTGTTTGATTCTTATTTACAGAACTAGTAGGCTGTATGCATGCAAATGTATACATGCAAAAAAAAGCATGGACAATGAGCAGATCATAATAATAAACTGTATGTACTTAGCCTAGAAATCCACCTCAGTAGTTCTAGAATTTCAGAATTTCTGTAGGTCTAGAATTTCAGCTGTCAGAATTTCAGCAGTATTTGGAAGAATAGCTGAATAAACGTGAATCAGGTGGTTTCTTTAGATGAGATGGTTGCCCCTCTCTTCTCTCTGGAGTGCATGGAGAAACTGAGATTCCTTGCAGTGCAATTTCATTCATAATGAATAACAGGCATATGAACATTTGTCCCTGATCACAGGGTGAGAGGGAGGCTGCAGTGCTACTCTAATACAAATGTAATAGCTTAGCACTGTATCTGAAACCTCTGCTGACAAGATTTTTTTTTTTTTGTAGTGGTTGTGGTTTTGTATGGCTGATTCAGATGTTTGTGAAATACATTCACTCAAGTATTTCTAAACATGCCTCACTGAAGTGATCATGGTCAGCATCACAAGCCCAACAAAATCAATCAAGTGTAACTTCCATCTCGCTAAGTATCACTTTGCTTTATATCATAACATTAAACTATTGGATATGGTGTCATCGTCTCCCACAAACAGAATCATTTTTGTCTGAGGGCAGAAGGATGGGGAGATGTAGCTCAGAGAGCATAGCACCAACTTCAACCTTTACCCTGAGAAGGGGATGGGATTTTAGATGCCTTATGGCTACACTTTGAGCATTTAAACATTTGTTGGTTTATTTATCATGTGATCACAAGACAGAAAGATATTTAGCAGGTATGCATTAGCTAAATGTTAGTTTTAGGTGCTACTGTAGTAGTAACAGCCTCTATTTGGCAGGTATGCATTAGCTAAATGTTAGTTTTAGGTTCTACTGTAGTAGTAACAGCCTCTATTTAGCTGACTGTGGTTAAGGATGTCTGCCAAACACTAATACTTACATTTCTATAGCACTTTTCAAGATATACCCAAAGTGCTTACAGTGGGAGGGGGACCTCACTAACCACCACCAAGGTGTAGCACCCACCTGGGTGATGCACGGCAGCCATTATGCACCAGAACTCTCACCACACACCCGCTTGAGGTGAATGTATGTACTCTACATGCATAACTGTGGTTACTTGTATCAGACAGAAAAATTCAAACAAGGTGACTATTGTGCAAAACATGACACATTTTGCTGAGGCAGGTTATTTGTGCAGCTCTGTTTTACCCTTTGCACCCAGTGTTAGCACAGATTGAGTAACTGGTTCAAGCTGTCACCATGGTAATGCCAGCTGAAACACAAACGAATAGAGGCATGTCAGGTTTCTCTTCCCATGACCAGGACTTAACCTCTTGGATAAAATAACTGAATTACTTTAGAAGACATTTCATATGTAAGCACTAGGAAAGTTAAGAGGTAATTGGGATTTATGGCTCTTAGCCTTGTAAAATGAGCTTGTTCAAATGAGTAAGGTTGTGTTGAGATCAGGCTGTTACTTTTCTCAAAATGAAATTCTCAAAGTAAACCCTTGTGAAAGCAAATTTAGGAACATATGTAAGAATCAAAAAGTGTGTAATTTCTTGACACTTCCTTCTTCACTTCTCAGACTGCTCTTAGCCTGGCACTGGATGGATTACATGATACTGCTTGTACTTAAAGTAGCTGAGATATCGCTGGTGTGTATGTGTGTGTGAGAGAGAGTGTGTGTCATCCTTGGACTGGACTAAGGGAGGGAAGGAATTAGGGCAGTGCTTTATGTATGCCTGCTGCTTTGTCAACTTTGCTGGAGCCCTGCTGTATGTAGGCCAGTGCTGCACAGCACAGACACACAGCTCGGCTGAAAGTGGGCCACAAGACTCAGCAACAGCAACCTGAGAGAGCCGCTGAAAATGTAGGTTAACAGACTGAGAATTACACAATTACACGTCTCTTCACAGTTTGGCTCGGTGTAGGTTGTGTGTGTGTGTGTGTGTGTGTCAGTCATGTTTATGTCCTCTTCTTATGTCCTCTTTGAAGAGATTCTGTATTCTGATAGAGAGTTTCACACAGCTCAAATGACATCACAATTCCACTGCACTCACTCTCGTTCCATGAGCCACAGATGAGTTCCCATTAGTTCACTAGTTCATTAAATGCATGTTGCTGCATGAGTGATGCAACACCATTGATCAATTTATTGGCTAGAAATAATACCAGGTCAGCCAAAACGGGATGTTGAGTTTTGTCCTGATGCTAATAGGAGGTGGTGTATTTAGAACCCTCCCCCATCGTACCTATCTAAGGGCAGCCGTGCTCTCTTGGTTAGGGCTTCAGGCTTGGAACCGAAGGCTTGCCATTCTGATCCCCAACCAGTGGACCATGGCTGAAGTGCCCTTGAGCAAGGCATCTAACCCCTCACTGCTCCCCGTTTGTGTGTGTTTCACCTTGCTGTGTGTGTTTGGGACAAATACAGAGACCAAATTTCTTATGTGTGTAAATACACTTGGCCAATAAGACTGCTTCTCTACAAACATGGCTTAGGCTTAATTTGTCATCAGGGCTGTCCAACACATGCATACATTGCTCTTGCATACTGATTGCACTGTTTAGTTTTGAAATGGGATGGTCTGGCTTGCAAAAGGAATGTGGTAACTTATGAGACACTCTGTTTATGCTTACTGCATGCACAGAATCACACAAGTTTTATCAGACATTTTTCAGTGACAACATACAGTACAGTAATCACTATTCAGATAATTATAGCTGACACAAGGGAATGCAAGAAATCATGGTTCCGCTCAAATGGCCAAGAAATGTGGATGCACTGACCTCTCATGAGGTATGTTATGCAGGAAAGCCACTTTATGGCTGTACACAGTATTCATGTGAATAGGGCCCAGCAGATGTCAGCAAGCATTGTGACACACTTAAATGTGTTCTGTTGGGCTTAGGAAATATGTGTCTGTGATTGTCTGTGTTTGTAGGGGAAGACTGTTGGACACATAGACAGACAAGCTTTGACAAGACCTTTCCATTCATCACTGACAGGCTTGCTGATGAGCAGACATCCTACTCAAATTCCTGCAACTATTTATCAGTCAAACCTGTGGGTGCCTCTTTCACTTTGGATAGGTTTTCGAGTCAGAGAAAGTACATAAGCTTTTTGGTATCCAATGGCAACAACTTCTGACTGTGACTTCTGACAAGTGGCTTGACGGCTTTAACTCTGACGCTCTGAGTAAGACTCTGAGTCTTACTTTCCCTAGGCTAAAACACATGGAGGAACCTCTGCAGCACATACTTCCAGCTTCCTGAAAGCAAGGTAATATTTTCAATTCCTTGCTGCCAAGGTGTTTTTGAAAAAAATATTATATATCGTAATAGGCATGCGTCAACTTGTTTTGTGTGTATGTGTATGTTTGTGTGTGTGTGTATGTGTGTGTGTGTGTGTGAGAGAGAGAGAAAGAGAGAGACAGAAAGACAGAGAGAAAGACAGAGAGAGGGATCCTTGTTCTGCAACTGGATTGCACTTGGGTGACATAAGTGACATCTTACCTCTGATGCTTGCACATGCACTCAGTGTCCCACCTTACATTGTGGTTCACACAGACATGACAGAGTCAGGACTGTCCACTGTATGGAAATGTGTCCTTTTATAAATGTCACTTCACCTATGTTGTAAATAAACAACAATTATAATGTCTCACAAGATAAATAAACAACAATTGTAATATCTCACAAGATAAAAGATATGATCGAGATACAATATCCGATATGTGTGAACGCGCTCGCGCGCGCGCGTGTCTCTGTGTGTGGTACATGTGAGTACAGCCTACCCATGGGTGCAAACACGAGCGTGTATAACTCCTCATATTACTCACTACGTCAGCCACTCTAGGGGGAGCTTTCCACTGACGATAACAGAGCGCAGCAAAACGCTTGGGATAACACAGGAAACTACAGCTGGCATTGGCTACGCACAGGCGATTACCGTAGCGATACAAGTAAAAGTGTCATTTGTCGCTAAATTATCTTTCTGCTATTATTAAACTAGGGATATTGATGTCGGACGATTTTCTTTGATGTTTATCGGAAGCGAAGAGTAAGTAGCGCACTTACACATTATAAAGTCATATTTACTGGTTTTAAAGGATGTATTCTAGCTGAATTTTGTCGCGACTAAAAGTGATACTAAATTAATTGTAAATGATTTTAAAAAGTCACTCACGACTATGCCAGCGTGCATTGGTTCACGGAGGTATAAGATGGTTTACCAACTTTTTAAAGGCTATGTTTCAGTGTCTTCATGTTTCTCCATAAATAGCAGTGCGTATTCATACCATGCATTTAGTATATATACCATATCAACGGATTTTAATTGTAGATTACTCATAGATCATTATTGTTTTATCTATGCTACTGGTAATTGTTCAGAAGTAGACTATTTTGCTATCACATTAATCTGCATTCTTTACTGTACTAAATGCAAATGTATGTGTTCATAAGGGCCATAAAACTCAGGCCATTGGAGTCAAGTGACAGGGGATCCTGATTCGTTTAGATTCATTTGTTTACTACCCCATACTCATGTCACTGAAAGGGCTCTGTAGTCTTTCCAAAACAGGGGGAGAGGAAGGAAGTGCAGAGTAGCTCACTCTCTCTTTCACACACGCATACACGCTCACACACACACATGCGCACACACACACGCGCACACACACACAGAGAGAGAGAGAGAGAGAGAGAGAGAGAGAGAGGCAGGGAAAGAGAGAGTGTTGTAGAGGAGAAAGTCTATGAGAACACTATTTGGTGTCAGTAAAGTGGTTTCAAGTTTCAACTTTTGTATTTTGCAACTCATTCATATTTGCATTTTGTGTTCACTTTATTTACACTTTCTACACTGTCTATTATTCATTACAGTAAATGATGAACTATTTGTCCTATCAGTCATGCTTTTCTTGAAGTGGTGTAATTGTTTTGTTTGTTTGCGTGCAGGCATATGTGTTTGTGTGTGAGTATGAGTGTGTTTGTGCAATGTGGTTAGAGAATGAGATACACTGTGTATGGGGTTGGATGAGTCCTTTGTTGCCTCTGTGGCCTGCTCTCAGACCTCTTGACCTGGGGAGGTGGCCCTCTGCTCCCTGCACCTGCATTGTGGCTCCCCCTCTCCCATCCTCCATCCACTGAACCTGAACATGTCCAAACACCACTTTATGCGCAAAACACGCACTGTTACTCTGTGGACAAGAGGGGAAGCAATTACTTACTTTTGTTCATTCTGCACCTCTTGTTCAATATCTTGCTCTGGACATCTTGTTATGCACATTCTGTGTAGTCGCTTGGGTTTTAATGTGCAGCTAGAATGGAATTTCTGCCTTAGCTTTGAGTCATTGTATTATTTATGTGGTAGGAGCAAGGCGCGCAGACACACACACGCACACAGAGGCACACATTAAGTGTGGAATGCGAATGGAGTGAGGTCAAGGAACGGAATGTCTTCTTGGCAAACACAATCATGAGGGATCACATTTTTTCAGTAAGTGAAAAAAAGGTCTATTGCTTATCAAAACAAAACTTGATATTATCATGCACTTTTCCTAGTTAGACAACCCCTGTTTTAGCCAGTTATACTTTTAAAATAATGCAGGCATCTCCAGTCAGATATGTGAATATTAACCTGACAGAGCTTTTTGCAGAGCTTTCAACATATCTGGTAGAGGGAATGCACTGGCTCTGACATTCTTTCATTTTATCACCTAAATGCTGCTTTGATGTAATGTATACACTGTTTTGACATTCCACCCAATACATTTGAAATCTATGACTGAATCCCAGTGCTCCCTAAATTCTAAACCCATGTACCCTCAGAGACTTAACTGGCATGAATCGACTCAGTGAAGTTGTTGAAGGTTTAAGACCTGGGTTATAGGGAGGACATTGAGATTCAGCTGATATCTCTGTCTGTGACAAGGAGGAGGAATTACTCTGTGCAAGTTATATAACATGGGCTGGAGAAACCCAGCCTAGTGTGAGACTGAACAGTGCACCTGTGTGAAAGTGTCAGAGCTGGCCTGAGTTCTGAGCTACTCTTGGCACCTGAAGCTACTGCTTCTGTGACTGGGTTCGTGCTGTGCCACTGTTTTGGGTCCACGCTGTTATGCTAGGCCCTGTTTTCTCAGCCAGTGCCATGAAGTATGTGAAGCGTGTGTTCTGTTTGCTGTGGAGCTCTGTTACCTAAAAGCCATACAAGTCCTCTGTAATAGCTTTGCATCCTACAATGAGGATGTTGGTCTCCTTGAAAGGGTGTGCTTAATATGGACTGCAGGGAAACCCAATAACAACTGTTAACAAGTCTCAGAGAACTTTGGCTGCTTGGATATTCTGCTAGACAGAAAGTCCTGAATTTTTTTTCCAAAGTCAAACTTTTGGAATTCCAGGAATGTTAATCACTCTGAGGAAAAAGAGCACCATTGACTTCTTGCCTTTGCCAAAGTTCTACACTCTGTCTCCTATCAGCTACAACTTTGGCAACAGCTGGCCTTTAATTTCTTTGAACCTACCAGTATCAAAAAGCACTCCTGAAAAGTGGTCAAACCAGCTTGCTTACATTCCTTGCTGTCATAGAACACCAGAATGACCCGGAAAAGACACTATACTATGCAGTTGTGGTGGTGACATGTTCACATCCCAGACCTTTTTTCTTTGGATTACTCTCAGCCTAGGAATCTAATATGTGACTCATGACATTAATGTCATCTCACTTTTGTGCTTTTGTATTTTGTCAGATAACAATTGCCAGCTGCCATGAGCAGGAACCTTAAGAGGAAATTTGAGGACAGTGATGTGGAGCCAAACTACTCCTCTTCATCATCACCATCCTCATCCTCACCTTCTCTCAGTCTCTCCAAATGGGACTCGGAGGAGGAGAGCCGCCAGGGTGAATCCACAGACTGGACTCCCATTTACCCACCTCACCCTCACCCCCAGCGCTCCTGTGAGTGGGCATATCTTTGTCAGGAGGCTATGAGTCCACAATATTCAAAAAATGCACATTGACCACAGTCTTATCAGACAGTGCGCACAAGTATTCACAAGGAGTTCCTGTTATCAGTCTAAAGCGTTTGTGTCTAACAACAGCTGATAAGTGTCAAAATACAGAAATGCCTAAAGGAGGGTCTGTGTACAACAAGTAACCAGAGATTGATCTTCTCTTGTCAAGTTAATAGAAATGTATGTTTTTTTTGTACTGGTTGATATGCATAATGATCACTTAGTTATTAGGTTTTAATGAAATGTTCATATGTCATAGCCAAGGAAATCAGTCAAAGCACGCACATCCCAAATACACACTGGGAGCAGGACCAAAAGACAGTCAACATAGGTAAAAATGGAAAAGTCCGCTCAACCAGAATTCATGCTCCCAAATTTATTAGTTGAAACAACGTGACGTTTCGGGCTCTCACCCTTCCTCAGACCAGGTCACGGTGTGAATT
This sequence comes from Tenualosa ilisha, assembly GCA_015244755.2. Taxonomy (NCBI): domain Eukaryota; kingdom Metazoa; phylum Chordata; class Actinopteri; order Clupeiformes; family Clupeidae; genus Tenualosa; species Tenualosa ilisha. The sequence continues at coordinate 894,783 of PYXC01000541.1, forward strand.
CTGGTTGAGCGGACTTTTCCATTTTTACATATGTCATAGCCAGTCATAGGCCTACAGGTTTAATAGGAATATTACTAAATGATTTTCACGTGGATGGTAAACAGTTTCACAACTACTGTGATGTGATGTGGTGTAGAGTGGAAGTAACTAGCTGCCATCTAGAGGTTGCTAAAAGAACTGCAACACCAACGAGCATGCCGGTGCTTATAGGTCACTTAAGTGCAGTCAACCCCATAGCCAGTCATGCTGTACATGTGCCATTAGCCAGTTTCTTTCACTCTGCTAATGAATCGAATCAGCAGGGTGTCTTTTTTTATCTCTGCAGATTCCTCAATCCTGAGGAGGCCCAAGAGGACCCGTACAAAGGGCAGCGTGTGCTTCGACTCGGTCACCGTGTTTCTCTTCCAAAGGTGCCAGGGTTTCACCAGTGTGCCCAGTCATGGTGGCTGCACCCTGGGCATGGTGAGGTGGCACTCCTCGTGCCAGCGCTACAGCTTGGCAGAGCACAGAGCAGAGCAGAGATGCCAACGCAGGGAGAAGCTTAGAGACAGGCTGAGGGAAGAGAAGCTAGAGGCCTTCAAACAAAGGGTTAGCTCCCTTCTGCAGTTCCATATCCTATATACAGCTGATCCTAGATACTGCTGAGAAGAATGCAGTCAAATTGATGGATAACTTTCATCACTTTGCAAAGCAACATGTTTTATATCTTGTTAATAAGCTTACAGAGAGTGCAAGGAATATTACTGACCTACACTCACTAAACCCCTTGTGTGTTATTTCATCAGTTGCTGAACAATGGAACTCTAACAGCAGAGGATGCAGAGAAACTGACTGTGGAAGATGTTCCAGAGGAGGATATGGCTCTAAACCTTGTGGATGACGAGGGGCAGGAGTCAGGTTATTTGCTGCATGCTTACTCCTCCAAACAGAGGCGAAGGCTACTGCAGCGGGCCGGCGTGCTCCACATCGAGCGCGAGGAGAAGTGTCAGCTGCAGGAGCTGCGGCGCTGGCGGGAAGACTGCGGCTGCCACTGCCAGGGCTTCTGCGAGCCGCTCACCTGCGCCTGCAGCCTGGCGGGCATCAAGTGTCAGGTACCCTGGACACTATGCAGAGTTGACTGGTGTGGGGACGTGTAGATCTACTGCATTGTATATTGAGCATATGGAAACTGAAAGAATTTTTAATAGTATGAGTACAATTCATTTAATCAGTGTCTAATTTTGTGGACGGTTCCCCTCTTTTCTCAATCTGTGTAGATGGACCGTTCCAGTTTCCCCTGTGGCTGCACCAAGGACAGCTGCGGGAACCCTGCTGGCCATATCGAGTTCAATGCTGGCCGGGTGCGGACGCACTACATCCACACACTCATGAAGCTGGAGCTGGAGAGGCGACTGGGGCAGGGCATACTCCAGGGGACGCTTCCGACGGGGGAGGACGAGGATGAGGACAAGCAGGAGAAAGAGCCTGGGTCCCCTGACTGGTGCAGAGGCCCTCTTGATGCCACACTGTTGTCATTGGAAAACTGTGCAGCCCCCTGCTCCCCTTCTCTCTTTCCCGCCTCTGCTTTTCTGCTTGGTGCTGAGCCGACCGCCCAGGGAGAGAGCAGCTGCAGCAGCGACATGACGGACTCCTCCTGCTATTCTGTCCTGAGCAAGAACTCAGACGCTGAGCCAGGCCCTCAGCTCTGTCCCCCTCGACAGGACAAAGATGATAGAAGCTTGACTCACGTCCTGAGCTTTGAAGAGTCAGATGAGGATTTCTCATCCAGCAGCGATGGAAGTGATTGCTTTATGCCAGCTCAGACTTACCTGAATGGGGTTGCAGGTTTTGACAGCTTGTCCATGTCAGTGTTCCTGGATGAAAACGCCAATCAAACTGACACTATGTTTTCATGTGAAGTGTTTCCTGATACCCCTGACACCCCATCGCCATCTATTGATGAGGCATCTCACAGTTACATGGACCTCAGCCTGTCCTCCGACTCTGACCTGGGCTTCTTCGACAGTCTCCATGACTGCCATCCTAGTCCAGTCAACAGCCCTCTCAAGCACCCCAAGTACCTCAGTGACAACCTTTTTTTCTTAGCTAATGGCCCTGGCTTACATCAAGGGGAAGATCTAGGAACTCAGCTTCTAGAGTCACTAATAGGAGTTGCATAGTCAGGGCAGACAGCCAAGCAAAATGTAAATTATCCAATGATGTGAGTATAAAGGGAGGTCTTTTGCCTGGGAACAGGAGTGTAGCCAGCATAAGATTTGAAGTTCAATTAATCTAATATCAAAATCTCCTTTGAAGTGCTACAAATGCATCATTCATGTAAACAATGGTTTAATTTGCAGTTGTTTATTCAATTTGTAGAAAATACACTTCCATAGTTACATTTTACTTTTATCCAAAGCAACTTACATTTTTTGTCAACTATCAGTTGTTCAGGGACAGTCTCCCCAGAGCAACTTAGGGTTAAGCGCCTTGCTCAAGGGCACAACGGTGGTAGCTGGGATTCAAACCCGCAACTTTTCAGGCTACTTGCATGCTAGCCAGGTTCCTTAACCACTACGCTAGCACCGCCCCAATTTTAGCTACAGACAGTAATTCAGATGCCATCATTGGTTGTGAATCATATAAAGGCTACCCCTTAAGCAGATGTGATTGGTTGCTGGGTTTTGGTGGCATGGAAATGGGTTGCAATGTTATGTCCTTGGCCAGGTGGACCTGCATAGCAAATTAAAATGTTGCTAGCAATGTATCTGGGTCATTACCCTGGCTAGGGTGTCGTATTATAAGTCTTCAAAGGATATTCCTTCACTTTTTAAAATCAAAGGATGTTTTAATCCTGTCTTTGTAATATTAGCACAAATATGGGCGTATTGCTTGCTTTTCACATCAAGGTAGTTCTAGTGTCTAAAAACATACCTTCCAAATTCCCTTTGGCAGGGTAGTTTTGCACTAGAAGTTGGAATGGATAGGAAATGTATTTGGGTTTTAGTTTTCAGTATTTATAATGCACTGGCTGAAACTCAGGGACTTTTGCCATTTCACACCTTATTGTGCATTTCACTGACATAACCACAATTCTGTTCTGTAAGCAATTATGGGACATTGGTTGTTATGCATCTCCCAAATTTTTTTGTGAACAGCTAATAGGCCTTGCCATTTTTCAGTTCTGTAGTCTATGTTGTGGGAAGTGCCCACTGCTCCCTTACATGTAATTTAGCAACATAGTAACATAGGTTTCTGCTCTATTCTTAGACGTATTTTGTGTGGCAATTTCTATAGCAAATCTAGCCTATTTATTCAATTCTACTGGAAATTAAATGAACTGTCCTCAAGTTAAATGAATTGTCATCAATTATGGCTTATTTAATTTTATGCACCAATGTAAATTATTCTTACCTGCTGCTTTTGCATTTTTTCTTGTAAAAAGGGCTCATTATTATGTAAAATATTGAATGATTTATTTACATTGTCACACTTCTTAATAAACAATTTTAAATACACATTGCCTGATTCAGTGAAAACAATCCACAGCCCTTATGCAGAGGACACGCAGCATATTAAGGAGAGAAGAGACCTTGAAATGTCAAAGCACTGGCTCATTTCAACACAGCGCATTAGGATAACATACTTTTCTATGGTGGGACAAGGAAGGACAGCACCCCGAAGCAGTGCACTGGATAACTGCTGGTAGACTGAGCCTATCACTTCTTTTTCTGTTTAACCATCCTGCAATCGGTTTGGTCGGGCTCGACTACTCATGCCTTAGAAATCTGTTTCGCGCTAGTAAAATATGGCCACGAAGTAACATATCTTTACGCTCCTCCCAGCACAACATAGCCTAATATTCGATGTAAAAATATAGTCAGCGTATTCAGAACAACATGGGCTTAACGCAAAGTTCTGGTGTTCCAGAAGGTGGAACAGAAGGATACCATGTTCACGGGGTAAGTTTATTAGATATTATGCGTGAAGCTACAGAAGTCAGTGACTTAGCAAGTTAGCATAATGTAGACGGGTAGCATGCAAGCTGTTCGTATCCTGGTTATCTTAAACGCCAGCTGGCAAGCAAGTGTAATGGTTTCACTACGTGGAGCATTAATTCCATTCTATGAATGCAGCGACGGGTATAATGCTTTCTCTGAACAGAAGACTTGTTTAGCAATGATGCTCAATAAATTTGGCCGCATTTTGTTCCATCCAGTGGCAACAACAAAATAGACACGTCAAACGTGCTTAGAATTCATACATGTATCAAATGTCTCAAATGGTGACTTATCAAACTCCGACAAGGGCTTCGTTTAGAATTGGATGAATACTAGACTTTCGGAGTATTTTGCAGTGACTGTCTGCAGGAACTTGTGATATTATGTAACTTGCCAGATGCTTGACTTAGGGAACAACTTGTTCCTAGACGTGGACAAGTTTTATCTACACTAACTTAGCAGTGCCTCTGTTCACGATTATTACATCTCACACCCAGAAGTTAATTATATTTGAATGCGTGCACAAAGCTCATATTCCCTAAACTTTTTTTTTTTTTTTAAATAGATTCAGCAGAATTCACCCGCAGAGAAAGCTGGTTTGGAACCCTTCTTTGATTTCATCCTGTCAGTTGGCAACACCCGACTTGTAAGTGTCAAATGAAATTCCCAACTTGTACTGAGGACCGATCTGTTACCAGCCGAGATAGCCCGACATTGACCAGCTTTTTGCATGCAAACCCTGTTTTCATTTGTGTTTATTACGCCTACTGGAATGAGCTGTCAGCAGCATTCTGCTCTGATCTTGGCTCTCAGCATAGGTTGTGGCAGTCATTGGCAGGCTTTTGTCATCCAACAGCAATAGAATTGTTGATTCTGATAATCAATGCAATTCTTTATCAATCATATCAATTCCTTACTGTCTTATGGTGAGTCTGACTGTGAATACAGTGTAGAATGTCTGTCTATAATGTAGAATATTCTGCTATGATGCCCATAATGCTCATTGGAATAATGTAGGCTGATACCATGGGGAGTCCTTTTGTCTGTTTTAATTTCACTTTTATTAAAAGCTATTGATCGAGGTCTGGAAAACATGTATGCATTTATAAGAGGAATCAATAATGTCAGAGACCTGCTCAAGCATTCAATTATTGTTTGTACTAATTTGCGGATTGTCGATTCACTCTCGATCTCACTTCTACTTATCATCAATGCCATCAAATTACTTTGCAATATCCGTGAGTTGACGCTAAAGTGGCTGAGGTACCCTCACCAGGGGTAATACAGATAAGATAACAAGGCGGTGTATTAGGAGACAGCACTTGCAAGTAAAGTATAACACGCAACTAATATTGGTTTCTTGTGACTCACCCAGAACCAAGAAAATGAAATGCTGAAAGATCTGTTGAAGGCCAATGTGGAGAAACCAGTCAGGATGGAGGTGTACAGCACCAAGTCCATGAAGGTCAGAGGACTGGAGGTGGTCCCCAGCAATATGTGGGGTGGACAGGGCTTGCTGGGAGCTAGTGTCCGCTTCTGCAGCTTCCAGGGAGCAAATGAAAATGTCTGGCATGTCCTGGTAATTTTGCTCACCAGACATTTTTCCACTATAGTATATGGTTTTGTTTGGAGAGAAATCTAAATCAATCCAGTGCTGATTGTTGTGACATCTGAACATCAACTTTGTTTCAGGATGTGGAAGCAAACTCTCCTGCAGCGTTAGCTGGCCTGCAGCCTCACTCTGATTACATTGTCGGGGCAGACCAGGTCTTACAAGACGTGAGTATATTATTCACATATTTATGCTATTTTACTTAGAGTGTGTGTATCACTCATGCACCTAGTAATCCATCGTCACGCTAAAAGAGCTGACATCTCGGAGGACTGGAGAGCAGTGACTCTGATGTTTCTTGGAAACGTATTTTGGATTCATGGGGATTCTCTCTGTTGTCTGTCTAGTCAGAGGATTTCTTCTCATTGATTGAGGCCCATGAGGGAAAGCCTTTGAAACTGCTCGTGTACAGCACAGAGACTGATGCCTGCAGGGAGGTGGTGGTCACGCCCAATGGAGCTTGGGGGGGGGAGGGCAGGTATGTGTGATGAAGTGCTTGACAGTTAGTTTCACTCTTTCACAATGAAAATTGTGACCTTGAGTAGCTTGAAAGGCGTTACATAAAACCAAGTTAATATTATTGTTAGTATTATTATTGCAACTGAATTTTGAGATGACAAATGTGGTTATTGATGAAAATGAATGATTTATTGTGATACTTATGTTTTTTTTTTAATGTTTTCTTATTATTATGGCCTACAGACTATGATGAAGTATTACCCAACCTCTGTACCCACATTTGCTGAATCACTCCATTAAATAAAAATAGATTTGCCTAGCATGGAAACAAGCCAACACACACACATGTACACACAGAGGATAATGTAACATTGAAAAACTATTTTTGCTCTACAGTGCTCCCTACAGGCACATTATTACTCTTAATAATAATAATTTCTGCCCGCTTTAATTTATTTAATTTTTTAGAAACAAATATGATATGATTTGTTTGTTGCACACACCATAAGTGAATTCTTTGGCATTTTTGCGAGATGTAGCTGCCTCACTACAGATGTGAAGCACCCTTTTTAATGGCCCTCAGTCTAGGTTGTGGCATTGGATATGGCTACCTGCACCGGATCCCGGTTCGTCCCAGCAGCCCTCAGGCTCCTAAAGTCACCCCTTCTGTACAGGACTCACCTGCTGCTGATGCTGACGCTCCCACAAATGGATACACTGAGGTATTTGCTCTGTTGAATTAATTTCTAAGATGTCACTGCTTGTGTGTTAATTTTTTTTTGTGATGAAACAACCACTACGTAAGTGCAGTCTTTTTGTCATGTTCTTTCTTGTGTGTTTATAGCTTGCATTGTGTCCAGTCCCAGTTACTACTTCTGTTTGATCCTGAGAACAACTGGTAACTGACTCTCTTCCACAGGTCTCCCTAATGGCAGCCTCTGGCTTGTCGGATAAATCTGAGGAACGCAGCCATACTGATCAGGACACGCCGCTACCACCGCCGATCCAGAGGGTCATGGACCCAGGTGAGACTAATATGCATTGATTTAGCTTGCAGTGTTTCACAGCAGTAAGACCTCTTATAATGCATTCTTTAGAAATGCCATTTAAACCAGCAGAACTGTGACATTTTCCTCAGCCTTCATGGCTGTATAATTCAGCCTTCCATGAAGGTTTGAGAGGGAGAGGGAGAATAATGTTGAAATGAAATATGTGTGTCCTGCAGGGTTCTCTGATCATTCGGAGGTGGCCTTGAACTCAGAAGTGTCCGACACTGCAGATCGTCTGGAACTGTCGGTGTCCTCCATTGACATGACTGGCACATCCCTGGCTGTACGTGAGGAGAGGGACAGTGACATATCTGGCATAGGTGGGTTAAGCTGCAGGACATATTTTGGTCTTCATTTAGACTGCTCACTTTATTTTATCAGTAGTGATTGTCATCAGAAGAACAGTCTTACAGGACGAGTGTATGTTGCTGTTTTGGTAAATGCATCTTGTAAGGTGCTCTCTGCATTGTGTAAACAGTGGTCTTTGCACAGGAATGTCATATTTGGTCATTTTTTGTTTACTTATTTGTTTGTTTATGTATTTGTCTATTTACTTATTTACGTACCTACTCACTTAACTACTTTGAAACAGAGGAGCTGAGCGATGGTGAAGTCTCAGCTCCAGCCCTGGAAAGCCAGACTGATGCTCAGCCGCTGGAGCCAAGCTCAGAGTCGGTCCCAGATATCATCTCCCTGTCACCCATTGAGCCCCAGCCTGAGACAGCAGAAACTACAGCTCCCATCAGCCCTTTCTCTGACCCCTTCAACTCCTCTGCCCCTCCCTCTAGCTTCTCCCCTGTCCCGCTAGACTCTTCCGTCCCGCCTGTCGACATCGCCTCTCTGCTGAGCAACCCCTCCCTGTCGCCCCTGGACCCTACCATCCCACCCATAGACATCTCCTCTCTACTCATCGACCCTGCTGCCCTGCCTCTCGAGGCGACTGCAGAAGCTGCGCCCCCATCTGCTCTAGGTCCCTTGTTGCTCTCGGACATCACAACGGAGCAGCCAGTGACTGAGCTTGGCGTTGGGGACTCTCAGCTTAAAGCGTCCAGCTCGCAGGAGATGTTATCTGACCCCGTGTCCCCAGGTAACACAGACGATAAGGTGAGTGAAGACACCAAAGAGACGGATGTTGCTACCCAGTAGAGTCACCTGTCGCTGTCAAGCCTCCCGTGTTTACATCAACTGCATTACAATCAACACTTACCTGTCACAAGGGCTGAGATGGAATTATGATGGTTAGTCGTGTTACACAAGTGGTGTTAAGTGGATGGAATGAAATGAAATTCTATGATTTGTTTTTTAATATATCGGAAATATAATTAATGAGCAGGTCATAACACAGATTATTATTGTCTTTACCAGTGTTAGGAAACGCATAGCGTCTCATAGCATACATACTTTGAGAATGTATGCAGGTCACAGTTTTATTTTTTATTGTACAAATGGTAGGGAAATGGTCTTTCTTACATTGTGCTTGTTAAGAAAGCCCATGCTTTTAAAAGATAGAAGTATTTTGGGTAATTGTATGTTATAGTTGTTTTTATATTTGAAATCTTCCTATTAGAGTTACAACACTACCTTTTAACATTACTGTTTGTGTCCTGGATTTGAAGCTTTGTTGAAACTTTTTTGTGCATTATGAAAATGCATTGTAGATTTGGACTGGAGGAGAATTTACACATTATGTTTGTGTAATAGCAATAACTAAACCAATATTTTAATTGTTTCTAGCCATCAAATACAGTTTTTTTTATTCCACTGTTGAGAACTGGTCACTGGAATCCTTTCTGGATGGTGTTAATCATTAGCCTGGCCTTGCCTTGCCTTACCTGTCCAATCAGCGAACACAGGGAGGCGTTGTGAATGCAGAGCGAGAGTGCTATTAGTCAAGGCAAGCTATCAGTCAGGGGCTGATCCAGTCTTTTTAAACTTAAACACCTCTAGCAAGCAATCAAATCTCTCTACCATATGTACAGACCCTCTGTACAAAACGAAAGTGTAGAATGAGGGTCTGATTTTATTACCAGGCTAGTTAATCGTCCTTGTTCTAGATTTGTTTTGTTAGGAATATGTTGTGATCCTCAAAAGATGGCATTGGTTTATAATCTCATAAACAAGGCTCTTGTGGATGAAAATGTCACATTTCATTTGCTCCAGTTATTACATTTTAACCCTCTCTTGAGAAGACAATACATTTGCTTTTTACCAAACTAAGTGAAGGTGATATACAATGCTCATGCTTGTGGCCCATGCACTTTACACATTTTCATTATGTTCAGGTACTGGGGTTAAGATGTGCTGTTTAGGCTGCAAGTATAATAGCAAAATATGCAAAAGACAATTGCAGTTTATGTAACACTATTTTTTGGGAGAATTTTACTACACAGACGGGAAAGTATACACACATGTACATCTTTGTTAGTTTTTGTCTTTTCTCTGTTGTTTAAAAAAAAGGCCAAATTAAAAATGCATATTTTTAGATATGGATTTTACTGTTTGAAACCTCTGACTGAACTCAGGCCCATGGAACACAGTATGGGTTTTTCAGAAACACACTGGAAATAAAATGAAATGTTTGAAAAGAATTGCATGTCTTTTTTTCTGTACGCTTAAACACTAACAGTGATTTTTTTGGCACAACTTCTGAAACTATTAACACTTGTAGCCAATCCATTCACAAACTTTGCCAAACTAAAAGCATAACCAGTGCTTTACACATTAAACAAAATTTTTGCTATACTGTAAACACAACATCACAAGTTGTGTGCACATCACACAACTCACTGTTTTACACTCAGTTTGGAATTTTATAGCACACTTTTAGAAAAACTACATATTGGTGTCCTCTACTCTTAATATTTTGATAATTGTACACTGACACATTTCCAAGCAGTTTCTGATATTTGCTTCACTCAACATTAATTCTTGAAAAAAATTCCGAGGCATGAGGGGTCCCCGGCCCAATAACCGCTGCATTAAGTAATGTTTTAGCTTCAAAAATCGGAGACAAAATGGGGTCTCTTGCATTTTTCCAGGGACAGACCAAAATCGTTGCCGTCTGGTTCAGAAAGTAACAAAACTGGTGTGTCCCCGACAGCCTCTGAGGAAAATCTTAGAGAAAAAATCAGGATTTTCTGCTTGATACGAACGATATGAGTTCGTTTGTCAACAAATTTCCAAATGAGAAACAAGCAAGTACCCTACCCCCATTGCGGACCTGCAGATTCAATATGGGGCTGGGCTACATGTTCATGTTGTGCAGAAATAGGGGCTGTAGGAGACCTCCGCACCCTGATAAGTTATAGCCTACTGCAGGTGCAGCTATTTCACACTGGATACAGCTTACATAAAAAGAAACCTATTGTACCTTTTATCAATACGTTTCGGTCAGTCGGTACATTAATAAAAGGTTTGTCCTAAGCAGAGTTGCGTTGTATCAAGGGACAATTAAGAACATTTCATAGCAGACCACCCTGTGTCGTGAACTCAAGTGCACGCCTCTCCCCTTGTGAATGCATGATGACGGGCAAAGCTGAATGGTGCACAACAGCGGCTTCCTCGGCAGAATCAGTGGCACTGTCACATCTGTCACGATGCGTCGAGGAATTGAAAATTGAAATAAACTGAAATTCTTGCTGATATTTAGGTAAGAGCTATCCATAAACGCAAGGGAAGAGTTGACATTTCACCCAATGCCGAATTTCACGCGGTGTTGAGGAAATGAAGACAGCTGTCCTCATAACTATATTTTGGTTATTCAATAAGGTGAGTTTCGTTCATTTATTTGACTTTGTATAGCTGCATGTGGTGGCCACGTTCCTGGGCTGTTGAATATCAAACCAAGTGAGAAGCTAATAGATCAAATAATCTATTTGAAAAATCTGTTATAAACCGATTGAAACTCATTATTGGTTATAGAATGACGGAGCGAGTGGCAGTCTAAAGAGTTTTTAAATTAAGCTTATATTAAATAAATGAATAAACACTAACTTAGTCTGGTTATGAAAAGTTACTAAACTTTCATCTTAAAACCTCTCACCCCACCGCACACGCAACAATTATTAGGCCCACCCAGCCTACATAGCAAGATGTGCATAATCACACTCACACGCGTGCTTGTCCGTCGCCTACTATTGTTGATTGTTTCAGGAGTGGACACACAGGGACAAGCCAGTCATTGTGGTCTTCTCCTACATCACTGACCCAGCTGGACATAACTAGGGGTGATCGGACTTGTAAATATTCCCCTCAAACGGAACACTTGCATGACAACTATTTGATAGGCTACATATTAGGCCTACTTTACTATTAGGGCCCTATTCCCTAGAAGGCAATACTACACATCGCGCTCTGCATATGAGCAGTGTTTTTTATGTCTAGACTGAGAAGTGAACAAAACTAATCCATAAAAACTGTCAGACCTGGGGTGTTGTGTAATCTATCTGCTTAAAAATGTTCTCTCCAAAAATCTACAGTGTGCAGCTGACAAAAAGTACTGCTGGTACTTTGAGGGAGGTTATCCTATCTACTTCATGTGAGTACTTAATGCTTTAATGGCTAACAGTTTTGGGTTAGGAGAGGTGTCACTGGCCTAGCATTTTCTTTGGAATTAGGCTCTGTTGCTATGACTTTGCCCATTCAGGAACTGTGGCTGCCTGGCATTAGTTTTGGGCAGTGACCCAACGATGTTAAAATATCATTTGAACATTCCCAGTCAACCATGAGCACAACTGATCCCACAATTCAACTCATCATCCCATAACTACTGCAATGTCTTAATTCGTCTGACCTGCATAACCGCTTCTACTTGCCCACATTTGATTGTCTTGTACGTCTCATCTCACACCTCCCTTAGCAAACAGAACCTCATTTCCCAGGCACTGGTGAAGACCGGTGATTCCCCCCTCCCCCTCTTCGCTTGTTGTAAACAATAAGTGTAATTTATCATGAGTTGTCTGGTATACAGAATCCCTGACAAGTTGACTGCAGGAGGCAAGTTGGCCAGCAGCTATTCAATCTGTTCACAAAACGTTAAATGAGATGAATGGCTCTGGAGCTCTGCTCAGCATCACCACCCTTCACAGTTTACTTGGGTTGTCTGTAGGAGCTGCAGAGGGTTTGTCATATGCTCTACCCATATTGTGTCAGGTGCCTAACGTCTTGTGTGTAGCCCAACGCCGCACCTGTGGAGACCCAGGTGCAGTGCAGAGATAAGCTCTGTGTTGTCCTGACTTCAAAAGAAAGGAAAAGAAAAGCATAGAACTAGAAATGACTGACTCCATCCATGCTTGACCTGCTGTATATGAGTCTCTCAGCTGGTCCACAGCTGTATCTGTTCCCACTGAAGCAAGTCCTGGAGAAACAGCTTTTTTTAATACCGCTCTTGAGTCGCTGGATGCTGTGATGTTGTTTACAAAATTTTCTCACATGGCCTTTATTGAAATATACAAGGGAGAAGTGTCAGAGGTGCAACTGGTGTCCTTTAAAACACTGGTGCTCTTGGAAGGGAAAAGTTGGTACGTCCAAATAAAATTATGGTATGATCAAAAATGATTTGGGCATGAAATAAAAATGCAGATCCTGGCACTCAAAGTTGGTTTGAAAAAAAATAGCTAGTCTTTATTTCACTGCATGTATTTGTTCTGGATGTATGTACAGTACATGCTGTATACAATATTTAACCACTGATTTCAACTGTAAAAATGAACGAAAGCACTGTAGTAATACATATAACACTCAGATGAAAACTGTGAACACATTACATGGGGAAGGGACGGATCTCTTATTTCCCTCTTAATTTTAGATGCAGGTCTTATGAGGACTGCTGTGATACTGAGTGCTGTGTACGAGCCCTTTCCATTCAAAAAATCTGGTACTTTTGGTAAGTACCAAGCAATCAACAAACACAAAATGTGTTTTGTTTGTGAGAAATATTCTTTTATAATCTTGATAGTGACATTGAGTCTGCAGAAATACAACAGGAAAAACTGCTTGTTTTTTTAATCAAATGTTTATGTCTGTTGGAGAGTTTGTTTAAGGTCACGGCACTAAAGTTGGAATAACTTTAATGCTGATTGTCATGAATATCCACCTAGGCTGCTGTTGCTATTGGCCATTCTGTTCTGCTGTGGCGTCGGCTTCTTGTTCCGTAGACGCATATACGCTTCTGCCATTCCTGAGGAGGCCACTGTTGATGTGTCTTTTACAAGCCACCCAGTCGCAACAACAGGCCAGTACCTAACCCACTTTTGTGTTCTGTACTACATATGGAGTGTGCAGTGCTTTAGGAGTAGTACAAAGTAGGAGTAGTACACAGTGCACCTGGGTGGAAAGGATACAAGCCATTTTATGAATCAGAATCATTTTTCAAATCCTCTTCAGCTTCCTTCCACCTTTCGTTTTGATGTGTAAATTTAAAAAGTCACTTCCTTTCTCTCACAAATGCCTTATCAAGCACAGAGACCCTCGGCCCCCACATCTTATTCAGAATACAGCATTCTGTTCAAGCCCTCATTTATTTCTTCCGCTTTTGTCACAGTCCATTAGTCCTATTTCTTCACCTCCTACTTATTCCTACACTTCACTGAGCTCATGGCCTTCACTGGACACTTCACTGGCTCTCATGGCCTTCTACTTGGGACACAATGGGTCACAATAAACTAATTTCTCTTACCCTGGTATTGTCATATAGTCATCACTGAAAATAATATACTTTACATCCTCTTTTATTGAAAACATATTTTAATTCATCATGAATTATGTATTTGTAGGCTATATTGTCTATTTGTAGGCTATGCTGATGTTAGAGGTCTAGGTCTAGACCTTTTTGTAGGCTATGCTGATGGTGGGTGCATTGTTTTTTTCACCCCCTAGCAGGACTGCATGACCCTGAGCCTCTCAGCTACAGAGGAGCACAGGGTCTACTCTTCTCTCCACCTTACCCAGTGCAGCCTCATGCTCTTCACTTCTCCGTCCCATATGCTGCTCCACCAGCCTATAGCAGCCAGCCGCCTCCATCTTATGAGCAGGCAGTGAAGGACTCACAGAAGAAACAGTCCTGCATGGAGGCTTGAGGCTCACTTACTTATGGGCCATCCTGAGGTGTGGTTGGGAAAAAAAAAAATTTGTCTCGTGGACATGGTTCTTACAAATGATTCTAAAGCCAGTAATTTAGTGTAACTAAAATGTTATAAATTATAAAACACAGCTCTTTCATACAACCTCATTTTAACCTGGAAGGACATGAATTCTTCAGAGATCATTACCGATTGCAGCCATTGTCCAACCATGTGTAACAATATTCTCAATCTTTTTAGGTCATGTTAACTATTTTTGTAAATAAGTTAAATAATAAAATGTATTCCTGTTGTTTTTCTGTTTTCTGACACACGGTATATGTCCTCATGTAAATTGTCAAAACTTCACTTAAATTATGTACTTGGTAGTGGTTCAGTGAGTGCCATGGTAAAATGGCCTCATCTCTAATCTAACATGCTCCTTTTAAAATGTATGCGTAGAAGAATGAAGAATTCAAGTCTGGCAAATGTGCAGAATGTGTGTAGTGATTTAGTCCACAAGGTGGCACTGCAGAGCCAGGAGCTGAGACTGATTCAGTGAAACGGAACAGCGCTGCCCTGTGTCTTATTTTTCAATGCTTTTGTGTAGAATTTGAAAACAATGGACTGTAGATGTGCCAGAAAGGATGTGCCATTGGGATTGGTAGGTATGGTCAGTATGTGTTTAAAGATCTTAGGTCATAGTCTGTATGTGGAGCTTTCAGAGTTCATTTGACAGACCTCTCAAAGCACAAGATTCTGTAGGCCATAATCAATATAGATTAATAATAGTTATTAATAATCAAAACTAAAACTAGTGTACATGAATATATGTTTATGTTGTCATACAGCGTGGCATACTGGGGGACGACACTAACATAGACCTTGATGATATCATCACCTCAAAATCCACAGCTGCACCAACTTATGTGAGCAGATTCTTTTTTTCATTCTACATCCAGTCTCACATATAACATATTGTGGGAGATGTTTGCATGAGGCACAGGAAATCAATGGCATTATAGTGCTAACCTTAAAATGTTCTGCTGGATAAACATCACAGCCTGTCATTGGTAGTTTGGTGACCAGTGGATCTCTTGTTCATTATGATCATCATCACAACAGAAATAGCTTAATGTATATTCACACAGTAGTATTTGGGATGCTTTGTTATGTTTCCTATAAAGAGTAAAATATCATGTAGTTAGGATTTGATATATAATGTATTAATGTATATTAATGTATATACATATTACATTATTTAAAATAAATGTATCTTATCTTATTGTTAATTATTGAGGCAATGACACATCTTCCACAGTTCCTGTGGTCTGGCCATGAGGTGATAATCTGATTATTTATATCAAGTGATATATCAAGTGATAAATTCGAAAGGAATCTCATGTCAATTCTAGAGGGTATGAAATGATAAGATCAACAGAACACATCTACTGTTTCCAAAGGCATTCTTTGTGAGTTGGGCTGTGCAGTTTGACACACACACACGACAATGATCACTGGGATCAAAGTAGTAGAGGGGCAGGAAACAGAGATAGAGAGGCCCCTCCCTGTCTTTTAAAAAATCTTTTAGAATCATGATTCATCTCGAAATCTTCAAAAAAATCAAAAACAGTGTGCAATGTCATATTCTTGTGAAACACAAGAGGTAAAACTGAGCATTTCCAACTTTTCATGAATTATAGAAATAAAATCTTCCCCAGATTGTCCCTGTTAGCTTCCTAAAATGAGTAGAAGTCTCCCCTATAATGAAGGGCAATCGAAAGAGACAGACTGACCCCGCCATGCCCTACGGCACATTATGACTTATTTATATGGCAGACCTCATAAAAGTTTGAGTACACTCTGGCTAATGTTGCATACAGAACAGGGAAGATGATCGCCCTGCAAAGAAAAGAGATCTTCTGGTTGACTACCTACTCAAGTAAGTGATACTGGGCAAATATAAGTTGTTTCGCAGGAAATAGATATTTACAGAGGAGGTAGGTTGCTGCTAATGAAACCCCCAATACATTCAGCCTACATCAATCAATTTATATTAATCTGGCAAGTATCGACCCTCAGCATTTTGGAATGATCAATTAATATCACTGAAGTACAACAAATATTTCTCATGTCTGTGGTTGAAAGGATGTTTTTATCCGTTCCATGTACTGTCCCCACATATCAGTGGTCAGTCAGTATCAGCATCATACACTATCGATCTCATAGGCCTTTCAACTTGTGCTTTAATCTCAGTGACTTAGGGACCTGATAATGGACATTGTGTTGCAGTAATGATGTCACATGGCAAGTATTTTTGGCACTTAAATGAAAAAAGGTGTACTGTGTTTTGTCTGCAAACATTTCCAGCTAAATCTGCCCTTGGCTCAGCTCTACTGGCCCTTGTCCTTGGCCCTTGTTTTTAAACATGGTGCCCCAGTGGCTGAAGCGCACTAGATGGGATGTTTTTCTGTGTGTTGGTTTTGCTGGTCTATGCGTCATACTAAGTCTCTCATTCCCCTGTTGCATTTTGGATGAGGGCACATTATTTAGTCAGTCTTCAGTGGCAGTCTGCATGGTGGCATACTACTCTTTTTACAACTAATTAATATAATTCAATTCATCAATAATCTTCTATTAACAGATAAGATATACATTTCCTCCATGATATGTATGCAATCAATGAATGCATGGCACTTCTGAAGATTTGGATCATAAAAACACACTCGCATGTAGCATTTGAGGGAGTCTGAATCCTGGGGCAGCAAACCTCTGGTATAAACATAAGACATGCTGCCTGGAAATGGCAAGCCCATCCATCTTCACCGATAAGTGAGGAGTTTCATAGGAAAGACTTGTTTCCAGATTGTGTAATTTAATAGACTGGATTTGCATGAAAACATGTAACTGCTGCAGAAATACAGAACCACATTCAACAGCAAAGACATTTTGTAACATAATTTATTAACATAATGTTCTACATTGCTAATGTTAGTTGGAACCACACATAGTCAACTGGCTTCTAGCTTCCCACACTGAACATTCCTTCCATGTGCACTTCACATACCAAACAAAACACTGTAAGCTAAAGAGAAACAGTGACCATAGAATAGGTCTGAGAATAACCATCCTTTTGACCAATGGAGAATGGAGAACCCATTAAACAAGGCTATGTTCTGCTGTTCTAAGGGCAAGAACAGGAACTGAGAAAAAGCAAACATTCTTTCATATACAAACCATCAAATACTGCAAAGGTATGAAGAGAGAAAAACAGCTTTTGCTACAATTTTCCCCATCCCCCAACAAAGTACCACAGACTGTATGTGCATTTTCTTCTCAACAATGTAGGTATTACATAAAAATGAATAGTCAGATCTAGAGGACAAAATAAAACAAACAATCAATAAAAAGTTTATACACACTGAGGTAAACAAAACCATTGGTCTAGACAAGAGAGGTATTTTTATGCCTTATAGTTTTCATTTGAGATTAAATAAGCTTTCAAGATTTTGAGACTTCAAACTTTGTCAATTACAATTCCGCTCTCTTGATCACATAACACAAGACACTTAAAAGACAACTAACCAACAGGTCGACATGCTTCATGAGGAAACTAGGCACTAAGCACAAACAAGAGAGAATCTTCCAGAAGCTTGTATGCAATGGCCTTTGAGCAGCAAAGCAACTGTGGTAATGTTGTTACAGTTGTAACAGTTGTTACAGCATAACCCTTGTCTGTGCCCAAAACTTTTTCCACTGGATGTCCTTCAGGTGAGGAATGCATGGAAGAGAGAGGTATTTCATAGATGCATCCGCAACGTCCTGTCAGAAGCAGGTCGGGGCCAAACCTTTGCTTTTCATTTTTGTGTGAATGTACTGTACTGACCCACGCCAAACCAACACAACTGCCAGTCTCTTGCGTCCTTAAGACTAGGGCTATGGAATGTTTACAGTTGAATTAATTCCTTGGAGGCACAACCACAATGCACAATGAAGATACTATGTCTAAATTACTTGAATCTGTCTGTTCACTGGCGAACTTTGTGAAGAGGACTGTTAAGACAACATTAGATACTAAAGATTGCACAATGCTTAGAAAAGCTAGAGGCACTTCTATTGCAATCTGCCATGAATCCAGATGATAATTTAACCCTCCCCCTTGCATATTCAAGCAAATGTATTCCAGGCAGTGGCTAGGAGGCCTCTTCTGCTAACCACTGAATGTAATGCTGGATACAACACTGCATTTAGTTATTTAGGAAATTTCAATTTGGGTTTGGGATCACAGAAGGATGACGAAAGGCATTGGCCATCTTAGTAACCAGCAATGGCACAGTAGCACACTTTTGCGATGGCTGTCTGGCTGACACCAAACCACACCATCTCACCATTCACCCAGATAACAGCACTAACACAGCAACACAGCACGGAGAAAAACACCACAGGAAGCCACGCCAGTCAAGAAAAAAAAAAATTGGCTACCAATGAACATGAATGCACGTGCATACACACACAGGATGCGAATGTGACACACGTACTCACACGCACTCTCACACTCACTCACAAATACATAAAGTTGTGTCCACATGAAAAGGCAATACTGAGCTGAGGATGTGCAGGTCTGTTCAGTCCGAGCTGGTGAGGTTTAAGAGGCTGTAGACGAATACCTGGATGTCTGAGAGGAGTACCTGGATGGGAGCTTTTTGACCATCGACTTCAGAAAAGCAAAAAAAGGCTGCTGGTGATTCCAGAATGCTGCACAGGAGCAGAGCAATGAATGCTGGGAGAGAAAGTGTCAGTGGATCTTCAAAGGGGTCCCCATGAGCTGCTTGGGAAGGCATGGCAAGCCTCTGTTCTCACCCCTCTGAAATAGAGGAGCTTTTTCTGTCATTTCTTTCTCTTTCTTTCTTTCTTCCTTTTTCTTTTTGGTTCACCGAATGTCATAGCAGCATGAATGCATGATCCTTTACTTGAACCTCTTTAAAAAAAACAAACAAATAAAACTCACTCACTCGACAACAGAACACAGTACAACTCTACCTTGACAATACAAGGAGGTCCAGCACCCTGCACTGTAATTACGCTATTGAAAACCAACAAAACAATTATGTGTTGTGTGCATGGTGCAAAATGGCACGAGAGAATTTCAGGCACTTTCGAGGCACTGAGCTCCCCCAAAGCACATAAATGCAATGCTTTCCTTTCAAAAAGTTGTGACAAAACCTCAGCAACACATTTTCTATGAATTCACACACATGCACGCACTCTCTCTCTCTCTCACATACACACACTTACACACACACCACATATCTGACAATGCCTGTAAAAGACTTTTTTTTCCTCTTATGAAATTACGAAGCTAAACTTCCCACTATGGGAATGCCCATTGTGAACCTTAGAAATCCATAAAGTCACACATCATAGCAGCTGCATATCTTCACAATTCACAGAAACAACCCATAGAACAGCTAACCTTGGCCAATCAAAAGGTCAACCATGTAAAGACCTTACTGCTTCAGACAGTGCTGTCTGAGATCATCCGCTGTCTTAATGGTCTAATGAGAGTCGCTACAGCTATACGAGAAAAATACATGCCAAAATAAAACAAGCTTTTCTAACAATGAAAAGGCAGCATGGACACATGATTCATTTACGGTGTACAAACGATATGAAAAACAAAACAAAAAAAACAAGCAGGACTGGATGAAAACAAAAAAATGTACACTGTTCTTTGATATAGAAAGTAATCCTGTCCAATAGTAACATGGACAAGGCAGACAAGGGGCAGAATGCTGTGACTCACAGACAAAAGGCCAATTGTTACTGAAACATTTTCATGTAAGAGAAACACCATATTTACTTTCTCGTGTTGTGACAAGATAAATCTTCAGTCACTCAAGGACCTGAAGTATGACTGACTCTTAAGTCAGAGACTGACATGGACACACACACTTAACAAGTCAACACACTGTCCCTCTGTCCAGTTCACTTTCCACTGGTACTGATAAGCCTGCTGATCAACAGGCAACAACTAATTACCTATTCACACCCATTCCAATTCCACTTGAGCAATACTGTTTTGGTCACAGACCAAAGACCATCTCACACTGATGAGCCTGCTATGGCACTCTCACAACGCCGACACATACACAACCACACACGCTTCACCTACACACATGCATACGCGACACACGCACATGCGTATGACTCAGAGGTCCTCTTACTGAATGATCAAAATGATCCAAACAGGTCAGATGAGCACAGTCGGAACAACATGTTATGATTTGCAAGGCATACAAACAAAAAGCAAAGAAACAAAGAAACAACACAGCAGTGTATGTGTGTGTGTGTATGTGTGTGTGTGTTTGTATGTGTATGTGTGTGTGTGTGTGTGTGTGTGGGGGGGGGGGGGGGGCGAGGTATCAATGATCTCTACAGCTGTACGCATGTACAAACACATACACACCACACCGTGTAAACCTGCCCAGAGCTACGTACGCATAAATACATCAGCATACAAAAACCATGATGAGCAGTTCTTTTTTTGAATGAATGAATTATCTACATGTATGGATACATATATACAAAACAGTGACCATACATATTGCATATGTCACATAGTGGGACCGCAGAGACACTGAAAGAGGTCCTGCCCGCAAGTGCCACTCGAGACTGACCACAGACCCTGCGTGGCTTGAGGGGGCATCCAGAGGTCAGGGGTGGAGCTGTAGGTATGCAACGCAGCGACTCCTTTATGTCCTCTGGCGTCTGAAGCACGGGTCTCTCTAAGTCCATTGCTGTTTAAACTCCAGATATACTGTAGTGTGGCGAGTGAGGTGATGCGCATTTCCATTCAGCTTATTGGACTCGTCTGTGACTCCTCGGGGTGCTGGGATGTAGGCTTGAAGGAAAGGGCTGCTGGGGCTGGGCTGAGGGTGCTGATGGGGGTTGAGGGGACCCTCTGCTGAGACTGAAGGACACCCTACCCCACCTCAACCACCCCCATCCCCCATCCCCCACCTTGCCTCCAGAGAGCCAGGTCCACACGTGCCCCCCCATGAGGGTGCGCTCCCGCCAAACTCCCTCATGGAGGTCTGCCTGGCCCGCTTGGTTGCTCCCGCCCCCTCCACAGCTGCATCAAAGTGTTGCCCAACCGCACTGCTGGGCTCTGAACCCTGATGGATAATGAATACTTGAACAGAGAAGAGTTCCGTCCCGTCCCACTCTGATCAAAAGAGGCCGAGATATTGCTGAGAGACAGAGACGGAAAAGAAAGACTGAGAAAGAGAAGGAGAGAGAGAAGGAGAGAGAGGGAGAGAGGGAAAGAGAGAAGAAAACAGAGAGAGAGAGTGAGAAAGAAAAGATGGGTCCATGCGTGCATTCTCTCTGTCCATCTCTACATCTTGATTCCCTCCTGCTGGCTGAGCTGGGACAGGGACTTCTTGATGCGCAGGGCTGTGAGGCGTGCGGCCGCATTGGCATACCAGCACTCTCTCATGATCTTGGCCATCACGCGCAACGCCTAGAGGCAAACAGGCAAACAATCAGACACAAACTGATCAGTTTCAATGGCCTCCCTTGTCTGAGACAAATCATGACAATTACCCCTGACCAGAACACTGTATCTGAAGGGATTATTATATTATATTACAATATTAAGGAAATGAAGGATATAACTGTAGAGTCTACCAAAATCAGATTGCAAAAGGAAGTTGGTCACGAATCAAAAATTTAACATGCCTTGACACTATGAATGTAACTGAGAACACAGCCATTGAAATGGAAAAAAAATATATATATATAGAAATGCATTCAAAGAACTTTGTTTTCGTGACCAAAAGTGTGTATACACACACACACACACACACACACTCACAAATATATATATAGATAAAGCATCCTTGAAGCTCTGTGTGCCTACAGTCTAGTGGAGGAAGGGTGCTGAATAGTGAGCGTGGCACATGGGAGCTGGACGCATAGAAGAAAGCCAGCACTGCTCCCCACCCCAGCGCTCCATTCAGGGGAGCTCTGTCTAGACAGCCCATTCTGCTCACAGGTCACTGTACCACGGCCAGACACATTTTCACATCTTCTGCAAGGCCTCTGCAGGATGGGAACTATGGAGCACAGCTGAGTCACGAGCCTGTGTGTGTGTGTGCGTGTGTGTCCTCATCTGATCTCTAAGCTTTGTGTTGGCTTCAGTATCTATATGTTTGTGTATGTTCAATATGTACTATATATTATTCTGTATGTACTAGTGATGTGTGGATCAAGAATTTTCAACACCCGCACCAACCTGACCCATCAAGACAGCCAACCTGCTCTGCCCGACCCGCAAAATTACACACTGATTTTTAACCCAACCTGCCTCTAAAACTGAGAGAGAAATAAAAAAAAACTGTGAGTCTGTGTTGTGATTTGCGATAGCCTGGAGAAAAACACATGGTAATCTAGGCCTACTTGCACTGCTGTTTGGTCATCCCAAATTTGTCCCAAATAATAGAAAATTCTACAATTCTACTGAATCTTAGTCATAAACGCCAGAATGTTCCAAAAAGATTTTTGGAACAAAAGAAGTGTTATTTTTGAAACAACTAAACAACAAACAACTAAACATTTGAAACGTGTAAAACTCTGGCTATATCCTCTGCACTTAAAGCCTTTGCCATTTGTTGACCGTAATAAATATATCACTTAGTTTCTTCGTGAACTTGTGTGAGAGGGAGAGAGGAGAGAGAGGGAAACAAGTCTATTGCCAAATTATATCCTGTTTTATAGCTCATAGGATGAGTGTTAGAGATGTGTGGCAGGCTATTATTTTCGCTAACAAATTATTGACAGGAGGCTCTATGGGCGGGTGATCCTGCGGCCTCTGCCTGCGTGCATGTGAGACAGAGCAGGGAGGAAACAAGGAGAATATTTTGTCCTCACACAAAAAACAAACCAATGATACCTATAACTCAAATAGGTCAAATTATTGAGATTCTGACCTAACCTGCCTGCAACCCGCACCACGGACTGGGTGATACGAGTACGCTAGCAAGTGAGCTAAACTCCAGGCCCAGGGCACCAGTTTCTTTTAAGATTAAAAAAAAAAACACTTGCGTAAGACAAGTTCTTCCTGTTAAAAGACCTGCAACATGGTCCACATGTCAGAGACTGAACTTCTTTAGTCCAGCAACAGCAATGCAAAGGTACTGTGAGCTGCGTTGGTGTTTGAAATAAAACCCACAGCAAACAGGAAAACATTAAAAACAGGATAAAACAAGGCTCCCAATGACTAGGAAAGAGCCTAATGCAACCGAAATGACCTATACCAGCAAATGAGTGGAATGCTCTGGTGCTGTAATGGCCACTTCACACAGACAGGAAACATCCCCTTTGCACCCAACCCTTTGTCACTGCACTGTTCTCGGAGCTGAGAAAAAATACATACCGACATTTAGAATTGATTTTTTCCCCATCCATGACCTTAAAGCAAAGGCATCATTTCAGCACCAGCACGTATATTCCATACGTACACTGTAAACATATGTACTGTATGTGTACGAATGGATATACACAGCTACTGCATGTGTGTATGGGATAGGGATCTGTTGTATGCAGTCCCTCCCCGGCCTGTGCTCCCCGCAGGGTTGGGAAAGTGAATAAGGGAAATCGGAGCAGTCCTCTTTAATATTCAGCAGCCCACTCATCAATAGTGTCTTTTACTTACGGGCCTCAGCCCGGCAGCCTGCGCCGGCACAAGAGGCACTATTAGATTAGCCTGACTTTTATGACTGCAAATTGGCTGTAATCTAATTGTCTGTTTCCCAGCAATAAAAAGTGCATCGATACGGATGCAGTGACGAGCTCTGCAACTAAGTGTGATGAAGCAGCAGCCTGATTGAGAGCGAGGGAGAGGGAGAGGGAGAGATGCTGAGTGTGTGAATACGACAAAATGAGCAACAGAGGAGAGAAAGACAGATTGACAGAAATCAAGAGAGAGAGACAGGGTAAAGTGACAGAGAGAGAGAGAGAAAAGAAAAAATCAGAAGGAATGAGAATGTGAGACAGACAAAGAGACAGAGAGAGACAGAGAGAGAGAATAGGATAGGAGGTAGGCAGGGGGGTATAAAAAAAGTATATGATATAACGTATGATATAATCTGATATAATCCTGATATAATCCTGATAAATTTGTCTAAGAAATGGATACTGCATAACATAAGATCAGAGAGTACAGAGCTAAGCAGAACTAAAAATCAAACAATATATCCTCCCAAACCCGGAAGGAGGCCACAAAAAACTGATTTAAAAGAAGAGACATGAATCAAAGCCTAAACCCAGAGAAGAGTAAAAACTGCCTTTGTGGCAATACCTCGCAGCTCTGCCACCTGTTGGGGATGTTGGGCCGTAGTTTCTGGTCGCACACCACCCTCTTCATCTCCTCCACTGAAGGGTCGGACTGCACCAGGTCGTAGTAGGGGAGCTGGTAGTCCTCATGCATACCTGAGGATACATTTGGTCATGTGGACACTCTGAGAGAAAAAAGACTTTCTTTATCATTGCATATGTCTTAAACCACTCTAACTCTCTCACCCCTTGAGATGCTTGCCTAATGTTTTTCCCAGGACAGCTCAGTTTGATACATTCACATTTATTTTCTCCTTATTTGGCTTGGGTTCATCATTAAAAAGGGATACACTACAATTACTTTTACTTTCCATGTGAGGGCAGAATTTGCCAAAAAGGGCTACACTTTACAGATTAGTGTTCAAGTCATGGTGAAGTCACTTATTCCTTGTATTATTGTAGCTGTGATAAGGGGGTTTAACTTCTGTATGGTGTGTGTACCTCCTATTGAGCATCTGCGCGCTATCTCCCAAAACACCAGGCCGATGGCATAAATGTCCGCCCGCTTGAAGGACTCAAAGTGTTTCATGTTTATGGAGTCGTCCAACACCTCTGGAGCCATGTACCTGCAAAAAAAGTCCCACTTAGATCTACCAATCACATCAACCAGACCTATCAAGGCAGAAGATCACTGTGAAGCCCTTTTGTCATACAGAAGCTAGAAGTTAGACTCACTTTGGATAGTAAACTAGTATAACTACACTATACCACTAATACTTATGGTTAATATGTAGCCTACCTTACTTCATAAAAATAGACATTCCACTGGAAAAGAGTGTCAAGTCCTTCTGGGACGTCCCTTGTCCTTTCTTCTGTAAACCCTCTGGCTGTAATCAACTTACCAGCATGTAGGTCTATTCTCTTCTGTAGCCTATCCTGATGTGGGGAGGTACAGTAGGCTAGGCTAAATGTTTTTGAAGAACCTATGCACCAAAGAACATAGACCACTGCTGAAGTTATTGCTAATAAATATTTTGACGATTACAGGCTTAGTTATAATGTCAAATGGAGATGCCTACATTCCTAGAGACCAGATGAGCATTACATTGACTGCCTCCACAAAATGAAACTTCTCTTTCACCAGTGTTTACTGAGCGGCTGCCCTATGCTTCAGCCTTTGTCGGCACTCCATCTGACCAGCTAAGCCAGAGCAGGTGAAATGGAGGCAGAAACTGAGGAAAGTCTGGTTCATTGACAGATGTCTCAGGTGGCCACATAAATGACATATAAATGAAACCATGACTGGCTGCTGAGGTACGATGGCCTTCCTCCTGGCAACATAGAGAGCAGTGTGTGTGTGTGTGAGAGAGAGAGAGAGACAGACAGAGAGAGAGAGAGAGCAGTTGTGTGTGCTGAGGTGGTGGACATGAGCCAAGCAGGGGTTATGTGGAGAGTGCAGAAGTTACGACACACATGCCCCACCAGAGGAGGGACAGCTGACACTGAAGACTCGCATCTGTGGTGTGTGTGTGTGTAGCTGTGAGAGGGAGGGAGGAAGAGGCAGAGAGAGAGAGAGAGAAAGAGAGAGCATGAGAGATTCTGCCTGGAGGTGACAATAAAGGAGTTTGATAGAGGGTATGATGTGAGCATGTGTGCAAAGACACTGGGAGGATGTGTAAGAGTGTGTGTTTGTCTTTGGATGTGTGTGTGTGTGTGCATGCTTGTGTGTGTGCATTTGCGTGTGCCAAAGACAGCGTATTGTTTGGACGTGAGAAAGAGAGAGAGAGCCTGCACGTGTGAGGGAGGGAGTAAGTGAGAATGGGGGAGGGAACTCATCCATCACAACTTCTCCTCTCAGATCAGCAGTGACAGATTCCTGCAGTGCACTGCAGAGAGCAGCTCCTGCCCACAGCAATGACACACACACACACACACACACACGTATGCACAAAGCCTACAATCGTGAACACAAATCAGAAAGCCTGCACACGCGCACACACACACATACACACCACCTCCATCTAGAAAAACCTTCAACCTCGCACCCTACATACTGCAACCTATAATCACCACATCAGGCTAAACAGTCCACCCCTCCCTCCATCTATATTTATCTCTGGGGCTTCGCTTAGTATTTCACAGACTGCCCGTCCTGACGCCGCTGACAGGGATGCTGCTCTGCATTCACCCTCCGCTTAACTACCAGCAGATGCGGTCTGACGAAGGGCAAACCAGTGCAATGCTCCCAGTAGCCCTCTCCATCTGTCTGCTCAAGCAGACCGTGCCAGATTTTTGAAGAAGGCCTTAGGCCATACGTGCCGTGGGGTGCAGTGGGGTAGAGTGGTTCGTCTGTAGAAGAGAGCTCCGGGCTTCTCTTCTCCCGATTAGTGCCCTTCCTCCCCCAGGTTAGGTGTTACCAAGATGACCAATGAGGAGCGCTCTGACAGGCACCACTCCTTATTAAAACATATTTCAAAAACATCCTTTTTTCACCTTCAAAAGGTTAGAAAGTTCTTATCCTTTGAGGATACAGAAAAATGAATACATACATTTGTTACTTCCAGGCTTGATTATTGTAATGCTCTGTTCTCTGAATGTAGTAATAACTGTATTGAAAACTTACAGCTAATACAAAATGCCATGACACAAACACTCACTAGGACTAGAAAATATGAACATATCTCTCCTATCCTCGCTTTCTTACGCTGGCTCCCTATTAAAGTTGAATCGCCCCCAGCTGTGAGGCATGGCAGCCACTGACCACCCCTGCAGTAGTGTTGAGTTGCCATGCACCATACCGTTGTTATGCTGCTATAGCCTAATGCCGCAAAAAAACCTGTATGTGTCATGCTGTACAACTCTCTCTCTCTCTTTTCTCTCTCTCTAATACAAATATATATATATATATATATATATATATATATATATATCATTTGCTTCCTCAATCATCTCTGCTGAGTGTCATCCCTGCCTCCCACTGGCTCACTCCTGTCACCAAGTACCCCTGACTGGACGGCAACAAACTTCACGGGAGGCCCATGCCAGGACCGACTCCCCTTCTAGAGGCCCCACGACAGACCTCTCCTCACAATGGCACTGTCAAAATGGACCCTCCCAATGCTATCCCCATGACCCATCTCACTCCTTGACTTTCACACTATGTATGGCTGCTACTACTACGTCCTGCTATAGAGAGAGAGGGAGAGAGAGAGAGAGAGTGAGGATAAGACAGGAGGTAGGCCATAACTTTTGATAACCACTTATGGCTTGACTACCATATAATGTTGTGGGACACTATTTTGGAATTACTATGGACAAACTGTAGTCCACTGAATGTGTTTTTCCTGCATGACCCCTGGCAGTTGGATTGTAGATGGTCTTCCTAGACTATCTACCACAAGGGAGTTTTTTCTTTGCCCCTGTTGCTCCTGGGTGCTCTTTGCTATAAAGCGCCATAAGACAATACTATTGTAAAAGGCGCTGTATAAATAAAATTAAATCAAACTGAACTCCTTCACTTCCCTTGAGGCAATCATGGGGCACAGGAGGAGAGAGGGAGGAATCAACCCTGCTCTCCCATCTCCATCAAACACATCCCACTTTGCTAGGAGTGTATTCAGTTAGTAGGAAATCAGCCTGGCTGTGAAATACATCAGAAAGTCTAGTGAAAGAATTTCTGCAGGTTTATGTCCTTGTGCACATGTGTGAGAGACAGTAGTTATCCACATCACTTAATCCAATGCCAGCATCTATAATGCAGAGCATGAGCAATGACTTATAACCCCAAGTCTTGTGGCTTATTCCTCTGGCATAAATAATAATGTTCTGCACTATGGATACTGACTTTAAATAAAGTTTTCTTTCAATAAACAAACCTAAGTCTAGTATTCAGAGCTTCAACTTTTTAATGAGAATATGGTGGTGTAATAATCAGATGTGTGATACCTTATCATCTATTAGGTCTTGTAATATGCATGAGTGACTTCCAGTGCATTTTCAAATGTGTTTCTTAACAAAATACTTCAAAAGCTCCATGCCTAAACACCACCGCTCACACCACTAGACTAGTACACATCTACCAGGGACAGAAGGGAAGAAAGATCATTGCTGCTGTGCGACACAGACGTGAGGGATTCACCTTTTGGTGCCCACTCGGTGGTTGGGTGCAATGTCGATGGTGTCTGTGGCAGAGTCGTGACGCACCGCCAGCCCCAAGTCAGCGATACAGCATGTGCCATTCTTCTTGACCAGGATATTCTTGGACTTGAGGTCACGATGGGCAATGGCAGGCTTACCTGAGAACACATAGCGACACAAGGGCATAGTCAGTCCCTAGAGGACAGGCGTGCGTGCGTGTGTGTGTGTGTGTGTGTGTGTGTGTGTGTGTGGGTGTGTGCCTGTTGAATAATAATTTAACACAAAACTAGAAGTGTGTGCCATTCAAACAGATTCTTTTGTATTATTATTTAGCCTATTGGATTGCTGAACTGGTAACTTGCGTCTATACGTTAGAAGTTGAACCATATATGACCGGTGGCGCACAGAGAATGACAACATGTGTGACAAGATCAACCATTAGAACAGAGTTGCAAGCTAACAAGATTAATAGAAGTTTTGTGTTCAGCTAACTGCATTAGTTCAAATTGCAATTAAAAATTGATTAATTGTGCAGCCCTGTTTACAACAGTGCTGTCTTATCTTAATATTGACACTCCTCCCCTCCCCACTGTGCACACACACACACACACACACACACTTACTTGAGGATCTAGTGTGTGGATGAGGAGAGACTCACCTTGAGTGCCCACTATCTCCATATGGAGGTGAGCCAGGCCGCTGGCGGTGGACAGAGAGAGCTTGATCATGCCTTCCACTGTGACAGTGTATCTGTTTAGGTAGTCGAAAAGGGAACCGTGCTCGTGGTAATCTGATACAAGCCACAGCTGTGTCCAAGTGCCATTATCTGTGGAGAGAACACAAACATAAACACACAACCAAAACACACACACACACACACTTGTGTGTGACAAAAGCAGCGAGAAAGATCACTCCCACATCATTTAACAGTGTGATGATCTCTATTTTATGCACTTCTTCATTGTTGATACCACTCATTATTTATTGAAGGAGAATTTAGGACCTTATACATTTTCTTTGTAAACCACAAAAGCGGCGGTTTTATACTGAAAGAGCATTTTCATGATCCAAGTCCCTTCTGGATTTTGTTTCTGAGTTTTATTCTGCAAAGTTAGCCTCCCATGTGTACTGGTGATGTGATCCCTCAGTGAACTAAATGCTGTGTTCTTCCTGTACACATAGTGTGCACACAGCATCTGATAGTGTCGGGCCGGTCCATGAGAGTCTGAGGCCCAAATTTGAGTGGCATGTGCTGGTCCACCGATATCTGTGGACCTCTGCACAGAGTCATCGGCAGTGGTCAGTCAGTATTGTAGTCAGTTCTCTGAAGTCGGGCGGTTGTGTGCATACTATTAATCAGCTCAATTAAAGGGATCCTTCCGGAAATATCCACGCTAGGCACAGAACCCATCCTCTCACCTTTATTGTCAGCTGCAATGAAGCCCAGGATGTTCTCATGGCGGAGCATGACAGTCTGGTAGATCTCTGCCTCACGGAACCAGGAGCGCTCCTCGCGGGATGAGAAGATCTTAACGGCCACCTCCTCCCCCCGCCACCGGCCTCGCCACACCTCTCCAAAGCGTCCCTTCCCAATGCTCTCCTGCAGGATGATGGTCCTGGCAATAGTCCTCTGCACCAGCAGAGGCAGACCTACCGAAAAGACTCCTCGTCAGAAGATAATGCTACATCCAAAGGTCAAGGGCTCAGCACTGAATTCAGTTACTTATACGAACACCTACCACAGGTTCTAACTGGTATTCTAACTTGGGTACTGCAAGCACATCATAAACCTTTGCCTCTATTCACAGTGGCACAGAGAACAGGACAACATGTCTTACCAACCGCTTTTCTTTTATATACCAAAATAGGCAGACGAGCAAATTATTTCAAATTTAGGCAATTTAGATGCTTAATTGTTTCACAAAGTAATTAAAATAGGTAATTAGTCATTTTATGATTATATTTAAGATTACCATTTTCCCATCAGTCAGTGCCTTGATTACAGCAATTTTACTTGCCCCCATTAAGCACCACGTCATGACACAGAGCCAGAGACCTGGGCGCTTTAAAGCGTTATCTGAGCCCTACCTGAGCCGGAGCCTGAGGTTGTCATGTCGTAGATAAGGTCCTTCAGTGTGGTCCCATCTGCCAGAAACGGGTGCTCCATGGAGGGGTCCTCCTCACTGGGCACGCGGTGGTGAATGACCGAGCGGCTGTGGCACACGTAGAATACAAGCACCAGAACGAAGCACAGCACGCACACGGGCCCCGCAATCACAGCCGCCAGAGCCACAGGGCCCAGTGCCGGACTCCTGGGGGTAGGGTCTGAGTGAGAGTGAGAGAGATAGAGAGAGAGCATAAATTAGAGTGTACAGTTTCTTGATGACCAGAGGGTGGAAGGCACTAAAGATGAAAACTCAGATTTGAATCCAACCTATGGCCATTTCCCTCTCCCTACTCTAGGCAATTCATTCATTGAGGCAAAAACTCCCCAAGTGGTTATGGAGACCAGGGTCCCAACCTGTGCTCATTTCCCAGATCCCAGTCTACTCTACCCACTCTAGTGTTCTGCTCTAGGCTCCTGTCATGCCTCACTAGGGATGGATACTGATAATACTGGTACCGATAGTGCTTATCAATACTCTTATCGACACTTCATTCCGTAATAAAGAACGAGGACGTGATACATATAGGCCTATAGATATATGTATGGAATAATCATGACATCACAAGAAAAAAATAAAAAAAATTATTAAACTATTAGATTAGATTAAACTTTATTGTCATTACACATGTATGAATACAGAGTAACGAAATACAGTTTAGCATCTGATCAGAAGTGCAAATAGCAGAAAGAGCAATATGTACAGTATGTGCAGTATGTACAGTTAAGAGCAGTTATGTACAGTTAAGGGCAGTGTAAAGGTGGGAATAGATATGTCCAGTTTATGTACAAATAAATTATGGTGGGAATAGTTATGTGCAGATATTATTGGATATATATGATACAAATATGTTACTGGAGCAGTTATTTACAGATAGGGCAGTGTAAAAGATGGGTCTAAATTAGTATTGATTTACAAAAGAGAAATGTGCAGATGAAGTATGTTATTATACAAACGTTCTATACTACTATACATAGGCAAATCTACAGATGTACAGATATATAAATACGTGTTTATACAGATGTATATACAGATATACAAATGTGTAGTAGAAGTGCTATGGATGTATATACAGTAATGAAGAGAAGCACTGTGATCAGATTATGTAGCATGAATAGGAAAGTTCAGCATGGGACAGAGTTCAGTAGGCTGACAGCTGTGGGGAAGACGCTGTCCCTGAACCTGTTGGTTTTAGTCTGAAGGGTCCTGAAGCACCTTCTAGAGGGGAGGAACTGAAAGAGTCTGTTGGCTGGATGAGAGGAGTCCCTGAGAATGCTGTGCGCCCATCGTAGACATCTCTTCAGCTGCACGTCCTCAATAGCAGGGAGCCTCTGTGATGCTTGGGCGGTTTTCACCACCCACTGCAGTGACTTGTGGTCAGCGACATAGCAATTCCCATACCAATCTGGGATACAGTTGGTCTGGATGCTCTCTATCACACAGCGGTAGAAGTTACCCAGAATGTCAGCAGACAGATGGTTCTTCTTCAGTGTTCTTATGAAGAAGAGGCACTGATGGGCCTTCCTGACCAGGCTGAAGTTGTTGGTTGACCAGGACAGGTTCTCTGAGATGTGGGTCCCCAGGAATTTGAAGCTGGAGACACATTCAACAGCCATGCTGTTGATATGGATGGGGTCGTGAGTGTCCCCCTCCAAAATGAGCTCCTTGGTTTTGCTTGTGTTCAGGAGCAGGTTATTGTCAGTGCACCATGCAGCTAAGTGTTTTACCTCTGCCCTGTAGTCAGACTGCCTGCCACTGATGAATCCAATCACCATGGTGTCATCTGCAAACTTTATGATGGCGTTGGATCCATACACAGGCCTGCATTCATGGGAGGGGGCTTTCATGAAAAGGGAGTAGAGGAGCGGGCTCAATACACAGCCCTGAGGTGCACCAGTGTTCAGTGTGATGGAGGTGAAGCTCTTGTGGCCTGAACTAACATTCTGGGGTCTGTTGGTCAGAAAGACCATGATCCAGTTGCAGAGGGTCATATTGACTTCCAAGATCCTCAATTTTTGTGATTAACTTAGAGGGGATAATAGATGTACTTTAGTCAATTATTAGGTATATGAGCAAAATATTAGAAATAGCCTAATACACTATTTTTGTTGAACAGTCATAGGCTTCACTTGCATTAGGAGTGCAAAGAGGAAACAGTTTCTCTTTCACAGTCCAATCAATTTAAGTAGGCTAACGTTGGAATATTCGGAAACCAACAGGCTACCTCAATCGACAAAATATAGGTAAAGAAATCTACATGACATTCACTTTAACATCTGCCAAACACAGGATATCGATTTACTCCGGTAAAACTGAAAGTTGCAAACTTGCAATGCATCGCATGTTGCCTAAACTAACTGGGCACGCTTTAGAGCAGTGAGAAATTTGAGATGTTTCATTTACTGCTAGTGTTTCTCCCTTCACAGGCCATGGTCTTGCAACATATTTTACAAACTTTTCTAATATTTTATTAAATGAAGTCAAAGGTCCTTTACTCTCTGCTGAAGCCGCACTTTTAAATGCTGCGCTCTCTCCCTTGTTGTAGTGTGCTGTCTGCCATATCCCCAGCTCTGTGGCTTTCAAGATCAGATTCAGACAATCAGAGGCATGTCATCAATTTTATCATGAAGCAGATCACTCCTCCTCCACACAAACAAGTGAAAGGGCTTGACTTTGCAGATACAGTAGGAAGACATAATGACATAAAACACAAATAGCAGCACCGCTTGTAGGGGAGTTTACTGACACGTTCTTACTGACGAGGCATGAGCCAGTATCAATATAATACCGGTCCTCAATACCCATCCCTACCCTTCTGGATTAAGGCAAAAACCACCCCTTCACCCCCCCCCCCCCCCCCCCCATTTTAGATAAATGAATAAGAGTATAGTAAGAATAGGAGTATATGGAAAATGTTGCTCAGAAGGATATCTAAACAAAAAAATAACCTTTGAATAGTAGATAAAAGTAGAGCAAATATTGCAGTATTCAGTAGAGCAAGTGGAACAAGTATTGCAGCAATATTCAGTCTCCCACCACACAGCCCTTGCTGTGACCAGTGCCTGGTGCACTAAATGAAGGACATGAAATCATTTTCATGTCTGAAAATAAGCCTGGCCACATCCAGCTAATTAAGCCTATCAAAAAAGACGACCTTACTTGTTGCTAAATGAGTCTGAGAGGGTCTTATACAAGCAATATGTCTGTCTGAATCCCATTATAGAGTTTGACTGGAAATGGGTCGAGTACCTACTCTAGGTGGTCTAGGCTAGTTTGTTCCAAAGCAGTGTGACTGTCATATTTACATATAACAGTACATATAACTTTGGGAGAAAATCAACTGCTCCAAACAAGCCCTGTGCAACGACTGTTTTTTGGAGTGGTGCATGTTTATTTCTAACGTCTGCCAACGTGGGTGTGGAAGGGGTAAATCCAGGACGCCAGACACCCTGTTGAACCTTTTGGAGGAGTTGTGGGCCTCAACAAGCATTTGAGCATTTGCCTTCAGTCAGCAAATTGTGTTTTGCTGATCTCTTGTGCAACTGCATAAGACAGGGTATCGATAAAAGTTGGTTGTTGATTGGCCTCTGCTGTAGTGCATATTGTACCATGAAAGACAGCGTTTACGATGTACAGTGCATGTTTACAGTGCACTTTTGTGACTACCCAAAAGCCAGTTAAGCATTGTCACTGAAATTTGTGTCATGCTGTGTAATGTGAAATCAACTTGGGTATTGATTGACTGCTCTGGGAAATGCCACCAGCACAAAAATTTCACTTTTCCTGTGCATGTCTGAAATTTCCTCTTTTATGAATAGAACGAATGGACCTCCGCTGACCATTAGCACAATCTCTTTGATTTCAGTGCTCAATATTTGCACTGACAAACTCCTACACATCACCACAGAACCACTGAAAGCAGGGATGAAGTACCAATCTGGCCTGTTTCGTTCACTCTGTGCTTCAGATATATTGAAGGGGCAGTAAATCTACAATATGGACCATCCCTAGAAGTGATCCTAGCCGCACCTAAAGAAAGGGTGAAAAATGGCAGAAAAGCATCAATATGATTGTGGTAGTCTCACCTGGAAAGTCGACGTAGCCCTCGGGGTCCTTATTGCACATGTCGCTGTTACAGCAGAAAGGGTACACGCTGTTGCCCTCCTTGGTGGACGGGGCACACAGGAAAGGGCGGTCCCTGGGGATGAGCTCGGCCTCCTGCAGGCACATGGCACCACTAGCCACGATGCGCCCGCTGCTGTGCCTGACGAGGGAGGCGTAACACATGCCATCTGTGTGGCACGTGCTGTTCACACATCTCTGGCAATAACACTGCAAGCCTGAGAGAGAAAGAGAGAGAGAAAAAACAACGTTCATGGATATTGCACTTAAAAAATAAAGACTCTGATTTCTAATCACAGCCATACTCAGCTGAGCACAAATCTAGAAGCCAGAGAAAAGTTTGGTGAGTTAAGATACACAGACACCCCATCCTTTTGGTGCTTAAGATGGTGCCAGCAGCCTGACAAGGCTGACTTCATTCAGAAAGCCTGGTAGTGCGTCTCCTTGAGAGGAGGCTGAGCCGCCCATGAAAGCCTTGCCAGTAGACCTAACCCTTCCCATGTGTAGCTCTGACTCAACAGCAGACAGCACCAAAAAAAGGCTACAGGCTCACCCCGGCTCTCTCACAGACACCGCAGACCACATGGCAGCCACTGTGGGATTTCCTAAATGTCTAGACAGAGCCTAAACACTGAAATGAAACC
Source organism: Tenualosa ilisha (assembly GCA_015244755.2). Lineage (NCBI taxonomy): Eukaryota > Metazoa > Chordata > Actinopteri > Clupeiformes > Clupeidae > Tenualosa > Tenualosa ilisha. Next base: position 930,344 of record PYXC01000541.1, read on the forward strand.
ACAGAGATGTCATTAAACTGCTCTGGGAAAGAAAGGGGAAAAAAAACATTTCTTATTCTGCATGTGCACACCGTGTACAGACATGGGGAACGGAAAACTTGAAGTAACAGATGACGGAATGACACCACTAAAGAAATAACAGTAAAACGCAAATATTATATCAGCACCTTGCAAAAATCCAAGACATCACAATATCCTGACAGGGAACTAAACCTGAGGCTATTCCTCTACTCACACTGATAATACCAACACCAGCTGACTACGTGGAAGGAAAACATCTTGTAACATTTTACTTGTACTGGGGCCTAGGCCATGATCATCTTTTTCTGCTGTGTCATTAGTTCATGTAATTTCAGGTGACATGCTACCAATGTGGTTATTATTACCCTGATGGCTACTGACATTCTATACACTCCATCGCACTGCAGCCTGGGCACAATAAACAGGTTTAGCCCCAGTGAAGCTTCAGCACATTTACATGTTACATTGATTTTTTTAGGCAACAGGTTTTTTTTTAAATGCTGCTATTTCAGTTTGAATTAAATCTTGTTAAAGTAATTAAACTGAAATGATAAGGAAACTTGACAGACTGAAAGTGCAAGTAATGGCTGCTTCACGACAAAACCTGCAAAATTCAAGAGCTCATCATCATTCTTGGAAACTTCGACCAATAGTTGACATTTTTATCCTTCAAAATCAATCAAAGCAACAGTTCAGTCATGATTTAGCCTTGTGGGAAAAAAAAGTATTTCTGAAAAACACACACAAACACAAACACACAAACACACACACACACAGATCTAGCAAACATAAAGATAGCCAAAAACAACTATTTGTAAGGACCTTATACAAGACAATGGCTGCTAAGGAGGTCCTTGGAAGCAACTGATAATGTGTAAGTGGGTGGGAGGAGTGTCATCACATCATGGCTGCATGCAAGTTCAGCTCTTCTTCCTCAGGATGCTGCATAAACACTTGCAGGCAAGAGACAAAGACCCTGGAGCCAGGCGTGTGTGTGTGTGTATGTCAGAGAGAGAGAGAGAGAGAGAAAGGAATGAACCAGCGAGGCAGAGGAGAGCTGAGCTAAGGGAGTTGGGGTGTGTGTGTGTGTGTGTGTGTGTGAGGGGGGGCGGTGGAGACACACCTCCTTTTTACTCGCTGCAAACCCCAAAAAAATGAATCAATTACCCGTTGCCTGGCAACCAGAAATCACAGTTGTCTACTGATTTGCAGCTTGTACAGTTACCTTCAGCTGAAGCCACAAATCACATTAATCACACACATGTGCACTCACAAACAAGCACACGCACACAAACACACGCACACACCAAATTAATCACACACATTTGCACACACAAATAACACTGCCCCCTACACACACACACACCAACACAAGACAGGCACATAGATGTGCATGCATGTCTGAGGACCAGCGGCATGACGTGCAAAAAAAGGACTGAAATAATTGAAGCAGAAGGCTCTTTTCCAACCTTTCCTCTTTTTAAAAAAATAATCTAATGAACACACACACACACACACACACACACATACCTAGAGGAGCAACAGCTGCTATTCTCTCCGCTCTAACCACAGCATGTAATAAGAATGTGCTTTCAGCCGAGTAGAGCTTCACCAAAGCGAAAGCGAGGTGACCTTTAATCCAGTCCCTCGCAGTGGGACACCTGCAGGGGGGACACGCAGGCCTCATCTGTGACACGTTCACATCACAGCAGGGGGCTGTGCTTTGCGGTGGACACAACTACAACACGCTGGCTGCAGCAGGGTGTGCATGGGCCTGCCTGGAATAAACACAAACCCCTAAAGGCATTTCATGGAGCAGCAGCAGAGAGGCCAAGGGCTTGGGCATCTTGTGTGGACACGGAATGGGGATGATGGGCAGTGTGACCATGGGTGGGGGGTGGGGTGGGGGTGAGGCTGCCGGGGGGTGAGCAACATTCTTTTTTCTTTTCTTTTTTGCTGGCCAAACACTGTCTGAGCTCATTCCATTCCGAGCGGATGGCCTGAGAGCAGAGTTGCCTTACAACATCACACTGCATGAAAGTCCCATACGGTGACAAGACGACAGCATAGTTACAAAATGCATTCTTTGCACCTGAGCAGGAGGGAAATGGGCCCGTTTGTCGTGCTCATCTGAACATCCACAGTTAAGCGTGCGCCTGCACATACACACACACATGCACACCCTCTCTATCTAGAAATGACACAAAGTCACAGACATCTCTGGCAAGTCCGTTGTGTCTTCCCAGCCTGATCTGTGATTCCAGAAAGCTCCTAGCGTGAGTCGTTATGGCTCTGTCCAACATGAGAACTACATCTCCCTTCTTTAAGCTCAGTCACAGAATAGAAGCTGGCCAACTCTGCTGTCAGTGACGACAACAGTGTACAATGACATACTGTAACTTCTCTTGTGTTCATTTGAAGGGGATGGTTCATTTAGCCATGTTGCAGAGTGGTGACAAGAATCACTATGTTTGCCTTACTGCCTGCTAAAAACGAATTGTGCAGAATCGGTTAGACTATAAATAATTGTGCAAGATAATGCCATGCTATAAAAGAAATATGCAGGGTGCAGCTTCTGAGGAAGCCATGATACCTGAGGTGGTCGCTAATGAGAACTCCTCTTGGGCCTCTGGAGTATAGGAGATGCTCAAAGAGCCCCAATGAAGCCTTCGATTTGTCAATATTATCAAAGATAGACAGGTGGTCTCCATTCAATTTGTGAGCCAAAAAGGTGCACATTACATGAGGACTATCTCCTGAACTGCTTCTGAAAAAAATTAAACTCCCATCTGTTTGGACATTACTCTGACTTGTCAAGGTTTGTCTTCATTCATTGGTTTGTGACATGTGATCTCTGCCTTCTTGTGCCATCTGCTAAGCCACAATGACACATCTCTTTTGAGCCAGAACTCATTACTGCTCAGTAATATGAATGAAACTTTGGTGGTGACTCATTTTAAGAGCTGGCTGTGACTGAGCAAGGATGAAATGATTTCACCTAAATGCCATGCACTGGACCAAAGGCAGCGATTTTTTAAACTAAGAAATTCCACAGTTTTACTGCTAAGTCTGTGTGGATCCTTTCGTACAAATTTACATACAGTACTTAGGCTCTACACATGTGGCCTTTGCACAAGTGCAAATACACTACAGGTCTAAACTGACATTAACCTAAACATGCCCTCTGCCATCCCCTGATCCTCATGCCATCTCCCTGGTTCTTGCTAAAGTGGACTTTACCGCAAACAAAAACTCAAATGCTACAATGGGTAGCCTATCACAGTCATGAATAAATAATAGGTGATTACAGTGATGAAATATTCACAGCTTAAAGTAGGTGTAGTCTGGGGAGGGACAGAGCATTGACAGGCATGGCAGAACTACTCATTGTGTAAATAAATAGACATTATAACAATGCTTCCAACAAAGATTATAGGGGATTCTTTCTGTCTGACACAAATGCTGCTATAAACTGGCAGTGTAATTTGTGCTCCTATGACAAAAATGGAGTGAACATTAGGCCTTTATCTACCCAGGTTGTAGTGTCCATCCAGAAAATCAATACACTGCAGTACAGACAGACTTAAAGCATTGCATAAACAAAAATACATCTACCATGTGGTTTGTAAAGGAGAACAAACAGAACAAAACAAATTACAATATCAGTGAGGAAATTCCATAAGAGACTTTTCTGAGGCAGTCCTCTCAAGTTCCAAAACCTGCCAGCAAGCTCGAGTGAGGAGACAGCAGTTTACTCTAATAACAAATGTGTCGTGTTTATTTCTAGACTATACATATGCAAGATTGTTCAGCGCTGGTTATATTTTGTTAGGCTCTGAACATAATCCTTTACAGGTTTTATTTACACTGATGCAGTTAAACCACTGTAAAATCACAAAACATCTCCGGAGGCATTTCTGTTAGTCTATTCATCAGTCTCAGTAATAGCAACAAAGCAGGCTATCTACAGGCAGTCTACAAATATGCTTTGGGTGTGTTGCCATAAAGCCATCCAGAACTAAATTTAATAGTTGTAGATCCTTTGCGCTTTATCTACAACAATGTAGCCTAACGCAGACTGCAAGGGACACACCAAATCAAAATGCATTGTACACAAATGCCGACATCAAAGTGTCTTTGAAGCGTAACGCTTATTTCATGGTAAGACTACTGTAATAGCCTATGTTATCGCACCTGTACTACCACGATAGAAGCTGAATAAGATGAATAACGAAAAACAAAGATATAACTGAACACGTCCATGTGCTCTTTGTTTGTCGGTCCTTCAAAAATCCCCGCTGCAGACCAACAGGCTGGACCTGTGTTGACTTTTGATAAGGACAGAACAGACAAAGCTTCTAGGGTGGGGACAATCAGAAGTATTAGACTGCCTGTTAGCGGAATTATGGAGAACAAATAGCATCACAGCTCACAGCCTACACAGACAACGAACGTGAGCTGCAATGTCACGGGCACTCGTCACTTCATGCGTTTTATTTGCTAGTCGTGACAATAGCGTTATCATAAGCATTCAAGACACGGAGTTAAAAACTCACTGTAGAGCTTAATCGTAAGGGAGCACGTGTTGCCATAGCCTAGTCCTATTTTAATTTCGCGAGAAGGCTTCCATTGTCAACATTCCTGCAGTGTATCCAGCTCACAGCCAGGACCAACGACAGTTCGATGGACACTTGCACTATTGTGGCATAGGCTAACTATAAAACCTGTGACCGTAATTCGAAATTATGTTTAAATGACCTAATCGCTACAACTAAGAAATACGTTAGTTTCTCTGCAGTCTTTTTGTGGCTCATTGGGTTCGTCCGTGCAACGAAAACCTGTCACAACTCAGAAGTAAGGTTGGAAATTGGAACCTGCAACAAAGTAGCGGCTTGCACTAACAGGTTAGCAGAAAAAACGGACACCACGTTTCCTCCTCTACTGTGTAGGCTACTCCCGTTAGGTTCTGTGGCAGGGCAAATTCAGAAAGGGTTATCGTTACAGCATGCAGTTGCTACTCTTGTCATATCCAGTGCATCTCACATTAGAGAAAACTAGGGCCACAGTTAGTGAATTCAGGAGGATATCGCTAATTTATACCATTATCGTTATGCATGTTTGCCTTCTGAGCGAACCTTAACGTTACTTGCAACAGAAAATATGGGCATTGCCCCGGCAGGCGGTTTGACCCACTCGACCTGTCAGCTCAAAAGAGTTAGGCCCTATAAGCTTTTCCGAAATTGGGCTATTCTCAAATACTAAATAGAACTCATGTAACGTTAGGCTTATGTAGCCTACCGTAGTCAGGATGCCGCCTAACGTTAAATCAGAGAGGGGGTTGATTGGCAGCGATATTTCGCTTGCTCCAGCACAAACGAATTCCGCTGCATACGGCTCCGTATAAGCACTGACTTTTCTCTCTCCCCTCCCTCAGTGTGATTCAGTTATCTAGCCAGCATTTTCGCTTAACAATACACATTCCTGACGGCGCGGCTCCCCCTGACCTGCGCCATCTTTGAACACCGCTTTTGAGCTGGCTGTTTATGCTAAATACATGTGTGTAAATTAAACTTAGAAATTGCCATAAGACGCCCACAGACACAAATACAACGCGCCCATAAAAACTTACCTCGAGCTTCTCGTATTCCCGTTACGAAAAAAAGCGTAAATAACATAAAACAACAAGGTATGGCATCCATTGTGACTCGCACTAACACTCAACTAACTGGCCAGAGCGCCGTTTCACACTCAACTTCTCTGGTCATTGCTTAGGAAAAAAACCTGGACCTGATTGGTCAACGCTGAGAAAACACCCTGCCCAGCCTGAACACCCCCTGCCCGCCTCCTATCCCTGTACCCAACTCCTTCAGTCCGAGTGGAGAAATGATCGCTTTAAGCTAGGTGTAGGGTGATCAATATGCTCAATCGGCCCCACCTCATGTTTGACGTTTTCTTTAAACATGCCTAAAAGAAAATAGTAGAGACTTTCTTTTATATGCACATGCCCTAATGTGTGTGAGTGAAGGCTATTCAGCATACATTGGTATAAGTGTACACTGAACAGCTTCAAGATCAATGAATAATCCCATCCAATTCTATTTAGCCTACCATCAGTCAAGCCCCACTTTTCACCTCTACGATAAAATGACCACCTGAACACAAAGCCGAATTTACGCTATCTCTAATTTTGATATAGGCCTAAGGTTAGATTTGATGGCTGAACTGGACAAGGTTAGTCCTCCGGGTGTCCCTTTAGGAGGGGCAATAACAGAGGTCTTTATAGCACCAGCCTCCACTGGCACAGATCCTGAGGCAGCACTCCACCCATCCCCTTGCCCATTCTCCAGAGGGTGTCAGAGATTGATTAGAGCCTATTGTTTGGTCTCTGTTCCAGGGGTTGATTTCTGTGCCTGTGAAATAGAATGTGCACTGCAGAAAAAAAAACCCTACAATATATGACCTGATAAATGCTTCAACTGAGCAAATGGGAGAAGTGGAACCCCTTTGGTATAAAACAGGACATACATGTAAGAATCTTGAATGAAAGACTGACAACACCACATGTCTACATCAGACATGATACTGAAGTGGATGAGTTACAAAGAGGTTAGTTTTTTGTTTTTAAGAGATGACCATTCAGCAGTTCCAGGTGATCTGCTGAAGGGCTGCATTGGGGTTAAAAGTTAATTGGTGATAGGATATTCAGAGAGTTTGCTCAAATGTGTGAAGATATAGCACACAGCATTCTCATGTAGCCTATTCGCAAAGTGCTTGGTTGGGAAAACAAAAAGTGCTGTTGGCATCTGGCTAAAACAGTATTATAGCCTACAATAATACATTTTAAGTGAGGATCATCCTGGGAAACATTTTTGTATCCAAACATTTCATGTCATAACACAACTTTGCCAAAGTAGTGTGGAAGGAGGGGGTCATTCAGACATCTATACTTACACACATTTACACATTTACATGGGGAAAGAGAACACTCTTTCTTTCTGTCTTTTCTTGTGGTTAGGTTGAGGCAAATCTTATGTAATTAGGTTTGTTAAATCACAATTTGCTTTCTGTTCATCCTATATTGTAAATCTATTTACAAAGTAGTGACTGCTGTATGGTGATTGCTACAATTTTAATCAACTGCTGGTTGATAGGTTGACTCTACTCTGCCCCCTTGTGTACAATTGGATGTCATTAAACCCAGGGTTTCTAGCTGATGGAGACCCAAGGGACTACCATTCAGACGTGAGGGCTACCGCCAACTCTGAATGAGAAATAGTAATTATCACACTGAAACTACATTCACATTTTTTACCAAAAGAGGAATTAAAGTCAGCATTAAAGGTTTACCGATGGTGAGGAACATAACTTAGCCTGCTACACCAAACGCTTTCACTTCATTTCACTTTGTGCAAAGTGTCAGAACCCTCAATTGGCATATTTTTCCTTCCTCAAGGCTAGATACTACTCAATTGCCATAAATCAGCAGAGAACGGGAGAAACAGAACAAGCGTGGTAACACTGTCATAAACATGACATGACAAGTATCATGACACTTTTTAAATGTTCATGACTGTTGTCATTAAATGTCATTAGTTTTGTTGTAATGTAAAGTTGACACTGTTTGGGATGCAGACATAAAAAAAGAAAAAATGTGTTATGTCATGTTTATGACAGGCTCATGTCATTCTTATGTCGACCACTCAGGAAACTCAACATATGACATAATGAAATAGTAGTCATAGTATTAACATCCTGAATAAAGGTATGAGGAAAATTCAATTAGTGGGAAATATATTATATTAGGCCTATTTAAGGAGTGTGTCATGTATAAGATGTATCAGTTAATTAAGGGCCATTTTAGTCAAAGAATGGGTGGTGGTATGACTATTCTGGGACCTATCTACACTTCCATGTGCAATATAGGGGCCACAGAAAGCATTCAGATTTAGATTAAAATCAGTAAAGTGTGCACTTCCTGTCATCATGCACTGAAAACAAAACAGATGTATAACAACTTACCAAACTGACTGCTTCAACTCCCCTAACGTGGAGAAAATGCTAAATGCTCTACTACTTTTATAGACAAATTAAAGATAATAATTCTGCCCATGGAATATGTATCCTGGTAGCCAGGCTAGTGCCGCAGTAGTACCTCCGCATGGTACTTTCCCAAGGGTGCAGGTTGTGATTTCCCCAACTAAATTTTCTAGCAACCAGTTAGTGAACAGAAATTGAAGGCAGAACCAATAGGTTGAAAGTAAGTGCCCACCCATATGCCTATTGAAGTGCTCAGACTCGTCACACAAAGTGAAAGGAAGTCTGGTCTACTTCCAGTCTAGTATCCTGAGACAGCAAATATTTATTTTAATGTTTCCATTAAATTATAACAATTATGATGAGATTTTGAAGGTCTTGGATGGTGCGTTTTATACATATTTTATAAATTTTTTCATTCAGTTAATTCCCCTGATGTAGCTTTGTCCTGCTGCACCTAAATTTAGTGACCACATAGTTCTTTTGTATTCGAAATTATTTTTGTATCAGAAAGAACTTTTTAGCAAAGAGGAAGACAGAATAGAAAGACAAAACAGCCGGCATCAGTGATAAAAACAACATTGATGAGGTGAGACACGGTGGGGAGAAGTTTGGGTTGCAGGCGAGTTGCAAAATGGCAGCAAGTGAAGTAGCAAGAATTGCATGTTAGAGCTACTTAAATAAAGTGCCCTGAATAATCTCATCCAATGCAGTTTTAGAACGCAGTCAGCTGAGCTTGAACACTTCATTTGTATGGTCTCATGATAAAGTACAGTGATTTATGTGTACTGCAGGGTCAAAGAGATTTGCAACCTCAGGCAGAAATGGAAACTAACCAGTGGAGTTGCCTGAATCCAACAGAACGTCTGAGGACATCCGAGTAATTCTGAGAGGTTAGGGTAGAGATTGGTTGTGAGACTAAGAGGGACCCAGCAGGCACAAAAAAATCAGAGACGTTCCTGTTCTGTTCACTATATAGTCAAGCTTCAGCATCTCTGTGCAGCCAAAAACACAGGGAATGATAGGACCCTCTACCTTATTTTGTGATGAATCGCATAGTATCCAATTCAATATGCATGCTGCTAGTAGATGCTATCTTGTAGCATGCCAGTAAATTCTGTGTCATCCAGAGAAGGACTGAAAATGACTGATAGTATATTTAAGAACATACAGTAGTTTGGTACCCTAGAAACCTAGACGTACCCTAGAGGTAGCAAATAGATTTGCTCAGCCGGCACATCTAGCCACGCACCATAGGGCCTCAGTGGTCTTCTACCACGGTAGACCAATCACGACACCCTATCTTTGAAGAGAGTCATTGGGCAGGCTTTGCACAATAACAACAGGACTGCAATGGTGCAAAACAAAAGGTGTGGCTAAAGAGCAGGGGTTGTTTTATTTGGCTTTGGAATCAACTTTGGAAGAGTTAGACTTGGGCTTTTCTTTGAAAGTTGAGCAGAAAAAGGCATTCCATTTGTTTTAAAAAAGGACGTATTTGCTGTTTTTGCACACGTCCACAGAGTACCCCCCCCCCCCCCCCCACCCACGATCAGGCTTATGCACCTGTCTGCTGCTAGCGTGAAGAGGACACTATCCACAGTAACACCTGCTAGTAACTAGTACTAGTAACTAGTAACACCTTCAAGGCAGCAGGTCCAGACAGCATTCTTGGTCGTGTGCTGAAGACCTGCGCAGAGGAGCTTAAGGATGTCTTCACAGATGTCTTAAACACTTTAAACAGGCTGTTGTTCTATCATGTTTCAAGACCACCACTATTATACCTGTGCCAAAGAAACCTACATCCTTCTTTAATGACCATCACCCTCTGGCACTGACCTGTTCAAAGACTTCATTCAGCATTCAACATAACCTAACAACAGCTCATCTGCAAACTAGACCAGCTGGGGCTCAACACCTCACTATCCTACTAGTTGCTTGAGAGGCCACAGCACAGCACAGCAGCACCTCTAGCGAGCAAGAGCCCCCTCACCCATCGTGCACTTTCTACCAGGGCACCATTTAGAGCATCTTCACCAGCTGCATCACTGTGTGGAGCGGGAGCTGCACTGACTACAACAGGAAAGACCTGCAGTGCATAGTGAACACAGCTGAAAACATCATTAGTGCCTCACTCCCCTCTCTGCAAGACACATACAACAACTGGCTCACCCAAAAAGTGACCATGATTGTGAGCGATGCCAGTCACCCTGCACACAGTCTCTTCAGCCTCCTGCCCTCTGGGAGGGGATATAGGAGCCTTCGTGCCTGCTCCACAAGATTAGCAAACAGCTCTATCCACCAGGCTGTCAGGAAACTGAACTCTCTCCCTTCTCTCCCTCCCCCTCCTCTCCGCCCTTCAAAAAACACTGGACTCTGAAGTTGCTGCTGTTTTTAGCATTTTTTGCACTATTACAACACATAGTTTTGCACCATTACATTTGCTCACACGATGCCTATGGCAGGGCATTCAAGCTATTACCAACTACAGGCCTGCCCCCCTCTCCTGTGGTGGTGACTCCCTGCCTGAGGCGCTAAACCAGTTCTATTCAAGGTTTGAGGAACTGAACGACTCAGTGGTGAGAAAGGACACCCCTCCCCCTAACAACCTAGTGTTGTGCCTGTCCACTTCTGAAGTGAGGAAGACCCTACTCAGAGTCAACCCACGGAAAGCTGCTGGGTCGGACGGCATACCAGGCCGTGTGCTGAGGGAGTGTGCGGACCAACTGACAAACGTCCTCACAGATGTCTTCAACATCTACCTGGCCACCGTCGTTCCCACCTGCTTCAAGACCACCACCATCATCCCCGTTCGAAGAAACCCACAGTGACCTGCCTCAACGACTACCGCACAGTTGCACTGACATCCACCATCATGAAGTTCGAAAGGCTGGTAATGAGACACATCAAGTAACAACTTCCAGCCACACTGGAGCCAATGCAGTTTGCCTACCACCCCAATCGCTCCACAGACAATGCCATCAACACTGCCATCCACCTGGCTTTCTCTCATCTGGACCGAAAGGACACATATGTCAGGATGCTGTTCATTGACTTCAGCTCAGCATTCAACGCCATCATCCCTCAGCAGCTGATAATGACATTAGGTAAACTCGGCCTGAACACAACCCTCTGCAACTGGATCCTGGACTTCCTGGTGTGCAGACCACAAGCAGTCAGGATCGGGAGCAAGACTTCCAGCACAACCATATTGAACACAGGAGCACCTCAAGGCTGCGTGCTCAGTCCGCTGCTGTTCACACTCCTCACCCATGACTGTGCGGCAACGCACAGCTCCAACCACATCATCAAGTTTGCTGATGACACTACCATGGAGGGTCTGATTAGCGGAGGCAACGAGGCCCCGTACAGGGAGGAGGTGGCTCAGCTCACCAACTGGTGCACCAACAACAACCTGTCCCTCAATGTAGACAAAACAAAAGAACTGGTCATCGACCTCAGAAGGACTTTTCATAAACACATCCCACTGTGCATCAACAAACTTCCAGTACAGATTGTCCAGAGCACAAAGGTTCTGGGCATACACATAACTGACGACTTCTCATGGACTCTCAACACCACACACATCATAAAGAAAGCCCAGCAGCATCTGTACTTTCTGAGAAGACTGTGTAAAGCCCATCTCCCAACCTCCATCCTCACAACTTTCTACAGAGGGACGATTGAGAGCATCCTCAGTGGTGCCATCACAGCGTGGTTCGGCAACTGCACCGCTGCAGAACGTAAGGCCCTGCAGCGGATTGTGAGGACAGCCGAAAAGATCACTGGAGTCTCTCTGCACCCCCTCTCAGACATCTACAGCACCCGCTGTCTGCGGAAAGCCAAGAACATTGTCAAAGACACTACCCATCCCTCCCATGGACTATTCACCTTACTACCATCTGGTAGAGGGTTCCACAGCATCACTGCCCACACCTCCAGAATGGGGAAGGGCTTCTTCCTGCAGGCACTCAGACTGCTGAACAACCTGTAGTGCAATTGGACTGTAATTTCTTAGTAACTCAGGATGCAAACCAGCACGTCACAGCACACTGCAACTTTATGCCCCCCGCACTTTCTTGTTGCTATTACTTATATTTATGTAGAATAGTCTTGTTTACAAATCATACCACTAGCGTTGCTGCTATTATTTATATTTATGTAGAACAGTCTTCTGTTTACAAAGCACACCTCTAGCCACAGTGCTCTGCTAAAAGCCATGCCCTGTCTAGCTATGGTTTACAACTGTGTTGTACTGTTTGTTTACAACTGTGTTGTACTGTATGTACATATGTGTACAAGAGTGTGCGTGCATGTGTAGTTGTGTGTGTGAGTGCGTGTGTGAGTGGTGAGTGAATCTGTGTAGTCCCTCAATAGTGTATGTAGGCACTATTACGTATCTGTCTTGTCCATACTATGTTTTAACAGTTACGTGAATCACCAATTGTACCCGGTGAAATGTTGTCTCGTCTCACTATGTACTGTGTATATGGCTGAAACGACAATAAAAATCTAAAATAAAAACCTACTTGACTTGACTTGGCTCATCATTCTGCACTATCACAACAAATCATACAGAAATTTTTGCTGCTTGTGAATTTTTTGTGTTTTTGTCTTGTGATCTTGTCTTGTGAAATTGTTGCTTGCTTTACTGTGTAGTGTTAGGAAAAATGTCCATATCTGTTGTGCACTTGTTACATTAGTGTTAGGAAATGTCTTGTGCATTTTTTTCCTCACCGTGGGATAGTGATAAGCATTCTTTCAATACCTCTGTATGTCCGATACGTGTGGAGAAATTGAAAATAAAGCTGAATTTGAGTTTGACTTGTCAGCTAGTAGAACTGGTTCAAATTGGTCTGGGAATGCAGGCTTCATTGAAATGTTGATGCACCAGACCAAAACAAAATCGACTTCTGAGTGTCTGATGATCTTGACTTGATTTGCGTGGCAAAATACATATGAAGGAGAGCACTTTAGCTGTTAATGTGGGCATGAGAGAGCTATACTCAGCCACTTTCCCCACCCACATTTTTCCTATTGGTTGGGGATTGAACCAGCCCCTGAACCTTCATTTCCAGAGCCCTAACTATAGGCCCCAGCTACCCCCAAGGAGGGCATGCAACTGGTAAGTCTTGACAGAGGTTCCACTGAGATGTGAGCTCAGATCACTGGATTCAAAGTCCAGAGTGCCAACCATTACACCATGAAACCCAGGATGATGGACAGTCAAATTAGGGTACCAAAAGAAAAGAGGGCTATGGCTCATTCTATCTAACAACTAATCACAATATTTTGAAACAATTTCTCTTTTAAATATCTTATCTTTAAATAGTCACACAATAAAGAGATGTGTATATTTGCAAATAATTTCACAACCATATATTACTACTCAACATTGCATTAGGACAGTTGGTGCATGAAGAAATTCTGTTTAATTTAATTTTCATTTTATTTTAATTTAATCAGAGGGCAAAATTATTTTTCAAATTCAATTCTACCAAATTCTTCACACAAAAATGGGTGGAGCTGAGTGCACTTGTATAAGTTCCATGCACAAATGACAATGTGTTACAGAGTTTCCATTAAAAAAAACAGACCGACTTACCAGTAGGCTAAATTTAAAATTATGCTAAATGCTAAAAATGTCTACTGACTTCAGCAACTAGCCTACCACTACTTCGAGCACCAGCATTTATGCTTTGTTAGGACATGCTTTCTTTGTCTTTTTTACAAGCTAATACTGGTATCACTGCTCATTGAGTGGTTCTCACAAGACTGAAGCATGTGTGTGGTTTAAAATTACAGCCAATAATGTTTTGTGATTTCTCAGACACAATTAAAATATTTAAAACACGCAAACACACAAACGGTTAACACTTTTTTTTTTTACAAAAGAAAACATTTATTCAATGAGCACCAGTCAAATGTGTATATGTTGTTCATATTTACTGTATTTGTGTCAAAGTCAATCAGTTCTTGACTAAAAGCTACAGATACACTCCTTAAATCTAGGTTTTTCACCCCTGTTGGAAATGTTCTAAAAAAATTATATTGAAGAGCACTAGCGAGCCCCATATGCTACAGAAACAGTTTATAACCACACTAACGATATGGCATGAATCATGTCAGTTTGCTTAAGACAGTGAAAATATCAAATCAGTGTGTCTCAGTGTGTCTCTAGATTTTATGACTATGTGCTGTTACAATATAAATAAGAAAAATAACGACAAAATGGATTGAATTTAAATACTATAATGTTGTGTTGTTTGCAACAGAGACTTTTCAGAAAACGTAGCCACAGACAAAAAGCCATCACAAGTGTGGAATAATGGAAAAAATGTAAAAACAAAACAAAACCAAACCAAACAAACAGTGCAACTAAATGACTTCAGACCTGATTAGGCAACACTTGGTTCCCTTGTTGAAAAACAAAACAAAACAAAACAAAACATTTCTAGCTAACCTATTGAAATACGTTGTAGTGACAACGTAAGTTGTAGTAACATTAAATGTTTCAGCTGGGCAGTAGAATCAGCACAGGGCATTAGGTTTAATAGGCAGTTCACGCTGCACTAGACTACACTCTCAGATGGATAAAGGAAAAGATCTTAGCTGAGCTGCTCCCCTGAAGGCTGACCTCTGTACTGTGAGCCTCAGTGCTTCCCTACTACATTGAGTGAGCGAGTGGGCAGAATCTGGCAGGGGCAGCATGGATTGATTTCTGGCTGAGGTATCACTTCTTTGGCATTCCATCAGTCAGCAGAGCACTGTGTGTTGTGGAGGGATGGCGTAGTATCAGAGAGCAATTTACACATATTTACACCTCTTTTCTCCTCAGGGAAGAAAAAAACACGGGGTGGGGAAAACAGTGCCATTTTTCTTCTGGAATCTTCCTCTGAGGACACATTATTCAAGGCTGGCTGGCGGGGAGGAGCGAGACAGGCTAAATGATGATGTTCTCCTCTGCAGTCCAGCTCAGAAGCTACACTCTCTGAAAGGGAGTGATTCAGGGAGGGAGGGATCAGAGGAACCAGGAAGACACATCTCATTTAAGTAAGGGGTTAGGATTTGTGTGCATGTGCGAGTGTGTGTGTTTGCGTGTATGTGTCTACATGCGCACAGGGTTCTCAGTTCCGTCGGGTGTCACGGATGTAGCTGTTCTCGATGCAGAGCACAATGAACTGGTTGGAGCAGCTGCGTGTATGCTGGCCCAGCAGTCGGCCGGTCTGAAGTAGGGAGGCCTGGCCAGTCACGGCCACGTCGCCCGCCCGCCACGCCTCACAGTAGTTGGTGGTCATGCGGATACCCACTGTACTGGACCCATGCCACACCAGCTTCTGAGGCCTGGGGGAGGTGGTGGTGGGGAGAGGAACATGAAAACACACACACACACACACACACATAAGAAATATAGATGCGAAAATGAGCAAACGCAGGTAAGTATACGTAACGTAAGAGTAGTTCTAAATATATGTCAGCATGCAAAACTACAAGCTGGGTTTCATAAGTCCTGAGTGGAAATACATTTGTACCTTGTAAGCCTAATAAAAAATTATTTGTAGCGGTGGGTGGAGAAATTGCTAATTCACATAGGGTGTAATGCAACCAGAGTTAATGGAAACAGATTTACTAACAAACATTTGCATTTTTTTACTTTTTGTAAAAGCTGCCCTTTACCCTGCTTCTTTGCATATCGTTATCCCTTGTTTTATATTAGTATTAAACTGTATATATATATATATATATATATATATATATATATATAGTATTATGCAAAAGTTTGGGCACCCTTTGTGAAAATGTCTGTTACTGTGAATGATTAATTGAATGGAAGATGAAATGACTGTCAAAACAAGGTCTGGAAGACCATTAAAAATATCACCAAGAACTGCTAGAAAAATTGCAAGAAAGTCAAGAAAGAACCCCCACTTGACAGCAAGAGAACTACAGGACGACTTGGCAAGCACTGGAGTTGTGCTACTGCAACTCCTGCACAAATATGACGTTCATGGGAGACTCATGAGAAGAAAACCTCTCCTGCGTCCTCACCACAAAATCTTTATTTTGCCAAAGAACATGTAGATAAGCCTGTTGCATTTTGGGAAGTTAAAATTGAACTTTTTGGATGGAATGAACAGAGGTATGTTTGGAGAAAAAAGGGCACAGACTTTGATGAAATTAACACCTGTCCAACTGTTACGCATGGGGGGTGGATCAATCATGCTTTGGGGCTGTATTGCAGCTCCTGGCACAGGGAACATCTCCCGAATAGAGGGAAGAATGGACTCCAAGTTCAGTTAAGAAGCTGAAGTTAAGACGAGGATGGCTTCTACAAATGGATAACTAAGTATTAAGTATAGAGGGTGCCCAAACTTTTGTTGTGGTCCTTTTTTTTGGTCATTTTGAAAATGTGAAATCTGATAATAAAACATGGTTTTGTTTGACAATGTAAATGGAGTCTGTCCTCTGTAATGGTTCATGGTTTATGGGAATCATTTCATCTTCCATTTGCTCAAATAGTCACAATAACAGAAGTCTTGGCCAGGGGTGCCCAAACTTTGCATACTACTGTATATTGAATATTTTGAATGGGTCTTCCCAACTTTCGGCAGTCAATTATTTCTGTATAATGACTACTGTGAAAGTATAATGACTGCTGTCAGTGGCAAAGGGTTTCATGTCAGGGCCCTGCTCATTCTGTCGGGACATATTTTTCTATAATGATTGACGGACAAAACATTATCCCTATCATACATATATTTCTGCAGGTTTAAACGACTGGATTTTAAAACACCCATTCTGTACATGTATGCACATTAAAATTTATGTAGTGACACAGGACATCAAATGAGACAGTATGAGGTCTGATCAAAACATTTATGTAGCGATCTGCTCACCAAGTCTGATCTGTCAAGACATTGCGGCCATCAAAGGAATAAATAGGGACCTGTGGATTGTACACAGCCCCATCTCCAGAGAACATGGATAGCCAACTGTTGAATAAGATCTCTCCCTGAAAAAAAACATAAGCAACAATGAAGTTTAAAACAGATTAAAAGTGCAAAAACAGTTCAGTTCAGTACTAAGTCCATTTTAGTTACATATACATTTCTCAGTCAAACTCTGGTTGTTTTTACTTTTTATATAATAAAAGCAGCAGTCTAACAGAAAATACCTGGTATTGACAATTTTTACAATACATTTGATCTACATCTGGAATGCATTTTGCATTTGCAAGTCTATACTTGATTAATCATGTGTCATTTATTATGTGATACACAGCATACAACCTAGGCCGAACTATCATCTGGTTGTGCACACCTTGAGGTTGACCACGGGCATGTTGGAGCGGTCGGCCTTTCTGACGATAGTGGCCAGGTCCTGCAGGTGAGAGGAGAGGAAGGCCCGGTAGGTGGAGGTCAGGCCCCTGGCGCGAGCCTGCTGGTAGCACTGGAAGTCGGCTCCCCGGATGCCTCTCATGTCTCCTGTGGCTGGGGCATTCAGAGCTACCAGGTGCAGCTGCAAAGGACCACGAGAGGACAGTTAAATAATATTCAAAAAATGGAATTAGCCAGGACTTCAGCAAACAAGTATGCTGGCCACACACAAAACCTCAAACAATGTGGCTGATCTCAAGAGTGCCTTGAATGCTTCAAATGTGACAGAACAGAATTATTATGCTCTTTCTCATTTGCCCTATAATCTGGTTATACACTTAAATATTTACACAAAACATTAATGTTTGATACAGGCATTGTTTATTTTCAAGACCACTACTGGGTTTTACAGCATAATATTTGTGTTGGAAAACCAAAACAGGATAAATTATTAACAACCAGACATACACACACAGACACAGACACAGACACAGACACACACACACGCACACACACACACACTCATCTGTAAATTCAATTTAGTGTAACAAGGAATCACATCTCAGTTGAGAAAAATCTCACCCCAGGAACAGAGTATGTCGTATGTGGGAGGACATTAGGACTTGGCAGGTAGCTGGTGAGCTCCTAAATAACAGAAATATAAATTACACAGTGCAGGACAAGACACTAAATTAATTTGAGGGTGAACAGTTCAGATGTCCTCTAAGAAATATTACGCTTTTGTTTTTATGTAATCTACAAGTTATAATGTTATTATGAACCTTCTTTTTTTTATTTTGCTCATCAATAAAGTATACAACATAAATGTCATAGTGAACTGCATCCTTGCGTGTGCATAAGAACTTTCTCAAAACAATGTACGCACTAACCCTAGATTAAAGGAGGGTAATAAAGCAGATGTTTTGAGTGAGACGGCTGAGCAGGTGTTGGTGTGTTACCTGGCTGTGTAAGCGAGGTGTGCTGCGGTCGCTAGGTCTGCTTAGGCCGTGCGATACAGCGGCCGTGTGAGTGTCTGAGGGGATCGGGATGAGCTCACCAAGCTGAAAAGAGGAGGGGAATGTTGGGAGGGCCTCTCAAAGCAACTTACAATGATTCCTTTACTTCACCCATTTCAAGTTCAGTTAAGCAGACAAAAAAATCTAAAAATTTTAGTCTGTCATTGTGAAATGCAAAGATAAAAGCCCTAGTTCTTGAAGACATTGCACTAAATATCAGAATGTTCTTTAACTAAATTGATTGTCTATCATGTATTCATGCGAAACATCTAAAATGTGAGACCCACCTGTATCTTCCTCCAGCCACCCTGGGCTCTGATATAGAGCTCGCTTTTGTCTGAGATGTAAGCCATGGCCCCCTCAGCTGCTCGGTGAGTCTCCCTCAGAAGTGCCTGGCCAGTTTTGTACACCGTCACCTGAGAACAGGCATCGAAAAATGTCACAAACACACCAATTCACTTTCAGTTATACTTTGTAACATATATGTAACTGTCGACTGTGTTCCGTTTAGGTCTGCCGTTTATACTGTGTCTGATATGAATTTGTCTACCTGGGTGTGTGTGCTGTGTTTATACTGTGTGTCTGATATGCGTTTGTCTACCTGGGTGTGTGCTGTAACAGGTTGGTCTGGAGGTTGTAGGACCAAGACTTCCATTGTTGGCAATCCAGTCTCTATCTATCTATCTATCTATCTATCTATCTATCTATCTATCTATCTATCTATCTATCTATCTATCTATCTATCTATCTATCTATCCATCCCAACATTGTATGTGCAATGTGAGACTCACAGCAGCTCCATAGCCAGGGGCCCCTGGAAGGCCTGGAGGTCCAGGAGGACCAGGGATGCCAACAGCTGAGAAGGAACAACAAGGAGTTTTAAGACCAGAACACACTAATGTTACATTTTTCCACTCTGAGCCATTAGAGAAGGCTTTCAGAGGAGTCTTCCTCAAAGGATTCTTACCTGAGCCATAGCCTGAAGAAGATCCAGGAGGTCCAGATGGACCAGGGGGCCCTGGTCTCCCTGGTCGGCCAAATCCAGGCTGACCTGGTCGGCCTGGGGCACCTGGGTGACCTGGGGGCCCAAGAATGGTTTCTCCTTTGGGTCCCTGCAAGAGTTTGAGTTGTTTTAGGAATAATTACTTGTAATTCAGTCCTGAATAGTCGGTAGAAGAGTCATTCAACGATACAGTTTACTCACCACAAGGCCGGATCTGCCTGGAGGTCCAGGAGGGCCGGGGGGACCTGGCTCACCTTGGTCTCCTTTCTGACCTGCGTAGCCACGGTCACCTTTCTCACCCTGTGTGATCAGGCACAAACATATCACTGCCCTACATATAAGCATACTACTAAGAACTGGAGCATACTGGTGTTTCTATATAAAATATGACACACAGAAACTGAGAGGAGGGACTCACCACAAATCCTTTCATGAGCATGTAATCTACAACACAAAAACATATGCGTATGTCACGTGAACCCTCAATCATCTTTGTTCATAACGTGCCTCTCATTTACACTCATACTTGCCATAACACACCCAATAATGCCAACACTAAATGCAGGGAAGATTTTCTAGAGAAATTACAGGGTAAGAGAAATATCATTCAAGGCTTCAGTTTCCCCAACTTACTTTTTTAGCATCTGAGAGTAATGGAATCATAATGTATGACTATTATGTATTATTTTCATAGCCACATGCAGCTTATGACTTTATGTTTCAGCTAGGCCTGACTCAACTGTCTCATATATGACATGACTATTTTTTTTTTCATTCTATTCCTGCTGTTCCAGTCATTAGAGATAGGGCGGAATATTATGTTCCTGGGTTCCACTCCGTGTGTTTAACCTCTGCATCAGTGGCTATCTGCTCTAGTGTACCACGCTGGCACTAAGCATGGTCTGTTTCAGTGCTGTCCACACCATCTTCCATCAACCTGGAACTGTACTTAAGGTCAGGCTACTTCCTTGCCTAGTTAGAGCAGCTGGTGGATCTTTATGTGAAGCATGCTGCCTCTCACTTGATGCACATCATTGTAAATCTGTAATCATTGTATCATCATTGTAAAAAACTTTGTTCCTGATTTTTCTAACTGTCATCTGACTCCTGTGGTTTCACGTTCTACTGATGTAACCTAAAAATTACTATCACATCCCATCGGGGAACAGAGACTGAAGGCAAAACCAATACATTAAAGTTACAAGAAAGTAGGAAATAAATGTATTGCATGCCTATTGAGAATAGCCAGACTCTTTACACAAAGTGAGGCGAAGTAAAAGAATCTGGTCCACCAGGCTATGAGTCCCCCATAGAGAAATGCAAATAGGTAAGACATATTACCTAACAAAGAGGACAGCTCTAAAGAAGCGGGGACATTGTGTCAGTTTGGATTTGATACCTGGTACTGGAGTCCCTGGAGTGCCGGCCACACCCATGTCTCCCTTCTCTCCTTTGGGCCCTGCCCCTGTTAGAGAGCAACGGATACAACATCACTGTCAGACTGGCACTTTACATCTCACAGGCTTCCCTGTCATGTCTCAGGCTTACAGTGATTGGGTTATGTGAAACCTAAGAAAGGAACATACCTAATACTGCCTCCATGCTCGTGCCAATCTAGAAAATAAACACAATTCCAAACCAATAAGTAAATGATCCTACAGAAAGGCCAGAGAGGCCATTATAAAAGCGGCAGAGCTAAGCACAGTACTCATGTCAAACAGTGACACTGCTCAGCAAACAAACATCCCGCAGACACTGGCAGGAACACTTTTGTTAGTGACATTTCATCAATACACAGTCCGTTAAAGGGAGAGATGTACGTACATACAAAAATACATACATGTGTTAAATGACCCCATTGCCAGAAACACCAACAGACATTTGTCATGCAGCATGCCTAGTGGGGGCACTCTCATGTCCTGGGTTATGGGATATGTGTTAATATTAAAGCCATCTTTAATTTCTGTTTTGGACATCCCAGCAGACAACATGCCTGATACCACAGTCTGATTCCAGAGTTTTACTCAAGCAAGAGACACACAAGCTTTTGAATGAATGCGCCTTTGAATGAAAAAATGAAAGGGTCTGAGAAGAAAAAACACTCAGATCTTGACAAGTTCCTCCATCAGATGCTCTGAAATCAGATTTGCTAACACTGTGGGGTGGTGTGTGGAAAGACACCTCTCTACCCACTACCCACAGAGCTGCCAATGCAACAATGAGGCCATACTGAAGTAGAGGTAAGGAGGTGTGTGTGTGAGTGTGTGTGTGGGGGGTGTAGCACAGGCAAAGTGAAGGGCCCTGACCCCACATGCGTTACTGAGCCCAAGCCATCCAGTCCACCCCCATCGACAGAGGGGAGGACTCAAGTGAGCCAACTTACTGGTCTTTTGCAGTGTGGTCTACGAGGTACTGGAAAGACTGTCTTTAAAATTCAGAGGATATTGTTTTAGACATTGGTGGCACTTGCCTTCAGCAATCAGAATGAAAAGTGTGGCAGACTCAGAGTGCCATTTGAGAGAAATAATCTTACTCACTCCATTAAGGCCCAGGACACGACCGGGGAACCCAGGAGGTCCAGGAGGACCAGGGGGGCCCTAAGCAAACAAACAAACAAACAAACAAACAAAAACAACATGCAATTAATAATCATATTATATATCTCCCAAACTATGTAATTAATAATCATATTATATAACTCCCAAAATGTGTTTCAAGTGCTGATAGCTCCAAAGCGTGAAACATACTGGCAGACCAATGGAATCCCCCTTTTCTCCTTTAAGTCCCACCATTCCTGGACGACCCTAAAAATGGAGGGTTTTTTTCTGTCAGTCTACATTTCAGTGCAACAATGGCTTCTATGTACTGACAAAGAAAGACAAACAGAAAGAACTGACCGGACGACCAGGGATCCCAAACTCGCCCTTTGGCCCAGGTGGCCCAATAGGTCCCTGGAAAAAGATCATTGTTTACTATTTTTGAGTGGTGTGTGTGTGTGTGTGTGTGTGTGTGTGTGTGTGTGTGTGTGTGTGTGTGTGTGTGTGTGCATGAACAATTTGTATGTTTCAATTCCAGGTGTACTGGTGCATATGTGTATACAGTGACAGAAAAACAGTCATCACAAATACTCCTTGTTATCTTGTCTGTGTCTTACCATCATTCCAACTGCTCCTGGTAGGCCAGAGTCACCCTGCAAAGAGGATCACACAGTCAGCATACACACACACACACACACACACACACACACAGACACACACACACAGACACACACACACGCACAGACACACACACACAGACAGACAGACACACAAACACACACACACACACACTTGCAGCACTCCCAGCCATTATGGCTTCCCTCTGAACATCAGCTCAAGTACCTTGATTCCCTTTGGACCTCTGGGGCCTCTCATGCCCGTCATTAAAGAGCCATCTGCAGCGATGGTGACCCCAGGCTCCCCCTTCTCACCCTGAGACAAATTAAAACATATTTTAGCATATCCACATCCACAGCCGCTGGCAGGAAATATATAGCTCAGATGACTTTTCCCTTGTGATGTGAAGACTGAATGCCCATTTACGCATTTTTCATCCAAGGACAGGGGAAGTGAATGGGAGAGTCAGGTTTCTTACCTTTAGACCAGGGGGTCCTTGAGCGCCAGCCAATCCAACATCCCCCTTCGGCCCCCTTGGTCCCTGAATAGGGAACATCAGACACATCTCTTGGTTAGATGGTTTTAACGGAGAGAAGTGGACCAAGCCAACCTTCTTCTGTTTCTACTGCCATGCCACTTGGCAACTATTACCTCTCTCTCAACCCTGATGTCTCATTTTAAATCTAGAAATATCTCATTGCTCTGTATATCAACACTCTAACCAGCCCAGCTGTTGTTGATAGAGCTACAGCATGCGAGCTTTATTACAGTACACAGTGCTGTCTTTTAATATAGACACATACCATTAGTTCTCCAGTGAAGCAAAAGTGAAAAGAAAAATAGACACCAAGTTACAGAAAACCAACAACACTGTGAAATATAGTTTCTTATTGAAGTCCTATGAATAGTCTCATATATGGTCTGTACTGATACTTCAGATAGCATGACATCTTACAGTAGGCTCCTATTTTTGATAGCATACATTTATACATAGGTGCCCTTTCCAGCAAGGAGAACACTGAATATTAAGTAAACATAATATAAGAAGCAAAGGCAGAGACAGAGAGAGACAGAGACAGAGAGAGGGGAAGAGAGGAAGAGAGAGAGAGATCTTACAGGGAATCCTGCTTTGCCAGGCAATCCTTCAGGGCCCTGCAAACAAGCATGTTCACACAAAGTAACTAAACAATACAGCCACATTACTGTCATACTACTGTAGATCATGTATGTATGTTCAATTTAGTATCAAAATGGAATGGCAAACTTTGCCTCATGTAACACCATGACAACATGACAAAGAGAGCAGTGTAGAGAGAGCAGAGCATGACAAAGGGAGCAATGCATGTTAACATACTAACGCATGTTAATAAACTAGCGTATGTTAATAAACTAACGCATGTTAATAAACTAATGCATGTTAACAAACTGATGTATGTTAATAAACCAATGCATGTTAATAAACTAATGCATGTTAACAAACTAATGTATGTTAATTACCTAATGCATGTTAAGAAACTAATGTTTTTTTATGAAACAAATGCATGTTAAGAAACTAATGAATGTTGATAAACTGATGGATGTTGATAAACTGATGTATGTTAAGAAACTAATGGATGTTAAGAAACTAATGGATGCAACAAACTAAATAGTCTGTGTTACTAGTGGAGAACACAAGCAGTATCAAGCTGTTTTATGCACGATATTGACAATATGATAACATTAATGAAGGCAAACATCCTACAAGCTTTTGCGAGCAGAATAGTTTTTAGTAGATATAAACACACATTTGATCCAGTGCTAAGACACCCATTCAGTCTCAGGGCTCAAAGCTCATAGTGGATAAAGGGCTAAAGCACATGGATTGATCTAGACTTGGCTTTACTTATTCTAATGCTTACCCTTGGTCCTGGGGGTCCACGGATCTCCGTGAAATTAAATATGCCTTCTGTGTCGTTCAGCAGGAGCTGGGGATCAACCAGACACCAAAGCAAAGAATTAAATAATATTAGTATTAGAGGAAGATATGCAATCCTGTGATGATCCAATGATCTCAGTGATCTTCAGCAAGCAGCTACCACAAGCCCACTGGCTGACTTACGTCCTGAAGCCTAACGATGGGCCCTGGTGGGCCAGGTGGCCCTGGAGGACCTGGGAGGCTCTTTCCATCTAGGCCTGGTTCCCCCTAGATAAGAAAATTCACATTTACAGAACCAAATAACCTTTGGCAACAAGCAAGGTTAACTAATAGAAAATAATATCATCCATGTGCATCACAACCTGATTGTGGCAGTGATATTTTTGTAGACAATAAACTGATTAATTGAAGCAAAGCAATCAGGAATATTATGGGATGTATGGCATGCAACCATCAATTCCAATCCAATAGTATTGTGCATGTGATCTGTCAGACTGATTGACAGCACCCTTATCTACAGGAGATGTGTGATAAATACAGTAAGGGTTGCAGAGCTTTTTGTGTGAACTGCATACCTTTGGACCTGAGTTTCCTTTGTCTCCTTTAACCCCCTGATGAAAATCAAGAAACAAGATGATTACTTTCTTTTTGTGTATTCAGTCACTCTGGGGAGAATAAATGTAAGACACAACACAACAGCAGATTCTTCTTGTGCACTGTTTCACTCAGTTATTACACAACATTGGCATATCATATCACCTGTTGGTAGAGAAGCATAAGGAAGCAAAACTGACCCGCATGCCAGGAAGGCCAGCTACCCCTGGCTGACCATCTGGACCTGGCGCTCCACGCTCTCCCTACATACACATCAACAAAAGATTTCACAGGCCACATACGAATGAGGCACCCACAGCGTTTGGGGGTGGGGAGGGTGCTTGGGTGGGTGTTATAATATTGTAATATTGTAGCCATCTGATCTAGCAGATTCAGGGCTTATTCAGTTTATTGACTTTCATTACGGCAATTGACACAAGCATTCAGACACTCACAACAGATGGCAGACTGGCTCAGGTTTATACATTGTATGCAAGAGCAGGATGGGGGGACACAGGTAGACAAGACACCAACACATCAGAAAAGCCATGTGGGGCATATGTCACAAAGATACTGACTCTACTGGGGCATATGCCACAAAGATATTGACACTACTGGGGTATGTGTCACAAAGACACTGACTCTACTGGGGCATATGTCACAAAGATACTGACACTACTGGGGTATGTGTCACAAAGACACTGACTCTACTGGGGCATATGCCACAAAGATATTGACACTACTGAGGCATATGTCACAAAAACACTGACTCTACTGGGGCATATGCCACAAAGATATTGACGCTACTGAGGCATATGTCACAAAGACACTGACTCTACTGGAGCATATGCCACAAAGACACTGACTCTACTGGGGCATATGCCACAAAGACACCGACTTTACTGGGGCATATGTCACAAAGACACTGACTCTACTGGAGCATATGTCACAAAGACACTGACTCTACTGGGGCATATGACATAAAGATACTGACTCTACTGGGGCATATGTCACAAAGATACAGACTCTACTGGGGCATATGTCACAAAGATACTGACTCTACTGGGGCATATGTCACAAAGACACTGACTCTACTGGGGCATATGTCACAAAGACACTGACTCTACTGGGGCATATGACACAAAGATACTGACTCTACTGGGGCATATGTCACAAAGATACAGACTCTACTGGGGCATATGTCACAAAGATACTGACTCTACTGCATGTGCAGTAAATACATACATGCTGATATTAACTACACTGAGAAACCACAAGGAATTCAAAATTAAAATGTGCTAAGGACTTTACTAAGAGATTTACCCCCTACTTACATTAGCAAAGTAGTGTGTGGGCCGTATACAGTCCGCAATGGACCGAATGGGCTAGTCATGTAAATGTACGCTCGCTCTGCAAACCACAATATTTCTTTAATGTAGATGAAGAAACTAACCTTTACAGATAAGCCAGGTGGTCCAACTGGACCAGGCAGACCCTGTGAAACAAAGACAGAGAGAGAGGGAGCGCTTTAAGAAGCTCCTGTGGCTATCTGTTGAAATGTATGATATTGAGTCACACATGCATGTCAGAGCTCATACCTGGGGTCCCGCAGGACCAGGAAGACCAGGAGGACCCTGGGGGGGGGACAAGATCATCCAACAAAATCAAAGCTGGTTTCTGCAAGAAGCTTTTAAAGTACCATCATACATACTAGGGAAATACACATGGATGCATGCATGAAAAATACCATAATGTATAAAATATTCCCTCCCGGTTAACATACAGCGACTATGAACACTACACCCTGTACTGTGTTCAGCAGTGATAGCAACAAAAAGTGTATTTTTTCTTACCTGAGGTCCCCTCAAAACTCCTGCCCCAAGCAGGCCTCCATTTGCTGAACCTTCCAGGTCCTAAACAGACAATTCAATTTAGGCCTATAAATTTCAAATTACATCCTATGTGACAACCAGAGACAACTTGCTGTCAATCAATGCAAGGCAAAAAAAGCACAGAAACCATACCTCAAGTGTAAAGCCATTTCCTGACGGTCCGGGGGGGCCTGGTGGACCAGGGGGACCCTGTGGACCTGCAGCTCCTATGGGTCCCATTGCACCAGGTGAGCCATCTGTACCAGGTACACCAGGGTCACCCTGTGAGGGACAAAACATATACAACAAGCTAGGTCATGACAGGCTGGCCAGACTGTGTCTCATGAATCTCTCCAAGTTGGCCTGTGGTGAGCCATCTCTGTGATCAGTAAGTAGTTTGGAGAAGGTACTCTCATATGGGAAGTAAGCACCACTTCACTTGGAGATGGAACACAATCCATCTCAGTCAGTCTTAGGCCCTGTTTGCATGTAACTACATATTTTTATAAACGGATATCTGTTTGAGCCTCTTGTTTACACATAAATGGAGTTTTAGCCAACTCAAATGCATATTTTTTAAATGGCCTCCAAAGTGGATATATATATAGCATAACTACTTTAATTAGGCCAAAAAAGGTTGATCTGAATGTACCCCTTAAGCGTCACTAAAAACTAGAAGAGAACCATCATAGACAATTTTTTTTTTCCTCTTCAAAACTTCCCCAAGAACATTTTAAGCAATCAGCAAACCTTGACCATGAGTGTTGTTTCATAACAACAGCAGCTATGCAGCATTTCTAATAGTTTAGGCTAGTTTAGAAATAAGAAAGACCTACATAATGAGTTGCAGAAGAACAACAAATACCATTCTGAATGAACAGGCAAAAGTTCCACACACATGCTTGTGGAAATCAGCCTTGTGGGACTGGAAGCTGTTATGACTGCTTTGGATTTAGAAAGGGATGTAACTGCAGTTTCTGTAGGAATAGGCATTCTAATACTTTTGCCTCGTGCAATAGTACAGGGTATGATTCTAATCAACTAAATGTTTTTAGTTTCCCACTCCAGTCTCAAATATAAAATTATATGATATAGATAACATATCTTGAATGCTGCTGCTGCTGGAACTTCAATAACTAATATGATATTAATCTCACAGCCGTTTTTATTTTTCTGAAAGGAAGAATACAATGAAGGTGGTGGTGGTGCAGAAAAGAACACAGGGTGTGAGCTTTACCTTTTGACCAGGAAGTCCTGGTAATCCTTGGTCTCCCTAGAAGAGAGAACAAAATGTATTGTACTACCTCTGAAATAGCACTCAGCTTTTCTTTTCCCCGACAGAATATACAGTAAATATTTGAACTCATGAAATGAAAATGAAAACATATTAACATTTCTGCACACCCACACCCACTTACATACCATCTCTCTCACCATAGCATAAATACCAACACACCAATGTGAATACAATATGCCTTTAAAGTGGTAATATTTGCATACTAAGAAAAAAGAGTTCCAATGTCCTACCTTTGTGCCTTTAGGGCCACGGGGGCCAGGGAAACCATCATAACCTGCAGCACCCTTTAATACCAAGACAAAGATCATTCAGACACCTTAAAAGCTGTCCATCCTTTGATACATACTTGGTGTTTAATAACAAAGAGCTTTGTGAATGGTGTTAGTAGAAGCAGAGATCTCAGGTGATGAAAAAGACAGATTTTCTCCAACAGGTCATGCTCAGCAAACAAGCAGAATTTTAGTTTGATGCTCATTAAGATTCTTAAATTCATGTCTTAACTGTAATGGATATTAAGTCATATATCATTAAGTAGCTCAATGACATCTAATTTCATTTCATTTTGCACTGAACTCCATATATCTGAGAGATGGTACAAACCCCCATGAAGTGATATAATTCAATTTCAGTTCAGTTATACTGATACAGAGCCAATTTACAATCCAATTGTCTCGTGGCTCTTTACAGACATTAACAAGGAGCACCCAAGAGCAACAGGGGCAAGAAAAAAAACTCCCTTTTGGTAGTTATTCAAGGAGGAAACCTTGGTCTGATCCATGGCACAAGGGGCCAACTAAACTGGAAAGTGGATACACAGAGGACGGGCTAAGCCCGAAACTTCTGTAGTCCATCTTCTTGTCCTAGGTCTCTCTATATATATCTTGGCTTTTAACATAAAATGCATTAAGCATCAGCTTTTGAGTGCAGTCTCACATTTTTGCTATTCGTTGAGTAATACAAAAACAAAACAATTTTCTAGTGCTGCTGAGATGAGGACATAAATGACCTTGGACATACTCACTTGGACATGTTTTGGTTTCTTTTTTGGTTTAATTTGGAGACTCACTGCACTCAAACAAATGTTTCAGCAAAAGCCACACTTACATCCCAATACACATGAGATATTCAATGAACAACACAGTGCAAACTGTGCAAACACAATATCCAATAACACAACCCACTAAGCTCCACACGTACAGCCAAAAGCAAACACAGCCAAGCTGAGAGCAGTCAGAGAACATGGGTGGCATGTTATTAATGTTGGAGATAAATGCTGTCTTTTTTTTTTCTTAGGCCGACTCAAAGACCTGCGAGAGCCAGGGCGATACCTCTTCTGCATCAAACCCAGAACCAAACCCGGAATCAAACCCGGAACCAAAGCCAGAGGAGAACCCCGAGCCGAACCCCAAATCTGACCCAGAGCCACTAAACTGCTCGTCAAACACCAGGCTCTGGGGTCACACCAGGCATGGCAGTCATCAGAGGGAGAGAGGAGAGGAGGACACGGTCATTAAAAGCTCTACAGAGGGTAATGCTACCTTATTTGACTATGAATGACTATGATTTGACTATGACACTGGGAATTTAGCTAGATTCAGGCAAGCTACATGTTTATTAAAGCTTCTAATCAAGGTGCTCATAAATTGAAATCAATGAAATACTTCTCACCCCACCTATTTTACATGCACACACACCATTTAAAAGGCAGAGGGATCTTACAGTCTAATCTGGAGTATTTAACATCCTAGAACTCTAGTGGAAATGTCAAACTTCAGCAATAGCTTAGTTAAACATGGAAAAGAATTCCCTGCAGAAGGCTACTCCAGGACACTACTGCCAGAGTGACCTTCAGACAAGCATCCTCATCTGTCCGTGAGGCAAAGGTACTTACAGGCGGCCCTGGCTTGCCCAGGGGACCTTCCACTCCAGGAAGGCCAGGAGGCCCAGGCAGCAGGCCTTCAGGTGGGGTAATTGAGGCACCTGGGGGCCCTGGTGGGCCTGGTGGGCCGGGTGGCCCAGGCGGCCCCTGAGCAAGAAGAGAAGTTATGCACAGTCAATAGGTGAGTATGTGGAGCCAAAGAATGATTATCTCAGATGATTACAGTTTTCAGAACTCACTGCATTCTATAGAACAATGGCTCCCAAACTCTTAACTGCGTACCACCTGAGACACTCTATGTCCTACAAAGTACCCCCGAGTCACCCCTGAATCATAGACCTCTTGCTATAACAATCTATATATTTGCATAAATATTGCTGCATAAACAAAATGTGAACACATTATTAGGCTATATAGAGTGTATTCTTTTTCTACATTTTATATGCTGGTGAGAGCTGAGAACTCCTTCACAGATTTATTTTGCGTAGCCCCTAGAATTGATTCAAGGACCTCCAGGGGTACTCAGTTTGACAACCACTGCTATAGAAAACATATTATATACATACCAGATTCTCAAACACGTCATTTGTGTTCAACAAATGACACCCATGCATAATATTCTTAATTAAAATTTGAAACTACTACAAGTTGAAAATATAAATTATTTATAAAATATATAAAATTAAGTATTAAGTTCTAAACCATAGTACCTAAAAATTGTGCTTGCGATAACTTTATTGCGTATACTGCATGAGAGGAGAGAACGCTATTGCAATATGACCTAGAGATGTGCGCTAATGGGGTCCCCCTGCTGGACAGTACAGGAAAGTTAATGTCTCTTCTCATTCTGAAACTCACGCGGATGGTATCTGTGTCACTGTCAAAGTCTCCAAACCCAGAGCCATACTCATCAATGGCATCCTGTCAACAGAAAAAAAGCATTCTACACATCAAATTGACCAAATGTCTAATATTTTGTACCTAGGCTGCATGTAAGAGCTTACATATGTAAATCACACACACACATACACACACACACACACACACACACACACACACACACACACACACACACACACACAGAGAGAGAGAGAGAGAGAGAGAGAGAGAGAGAGAAACTTTGGGTTCTAGTATATAATTCTGTTTTGTTTTGTAGTTCTTCAAGCAGTTAAACCAAGGATCATTGAATACTGACCAAGATAGAGCAACATAATACAATGGAAGCAAACTGTGAATAGTTTGTGAAAAGTGAATAGTTCTGGTCTGCATAAGTGGGAGTGTCAGATAATATCACAATATAAACTTTTCAATAATCTTCTGTATCAGCGTATGAGGGGTTGACTCTGGTCTGCATAAAGGAGGATTTCCCCCCCCTTCAACGGAATGTTTGTACCTCCCGCTCCGCTTTTACCCTCTCTGATTAAACTTTACAGACCCTTTCAAGGTTTTGATAACTGTTTGATAACTAGCATCAGCATAGCTGTTCCCACAGGGTCCTGTTTGATGTTGATATGCTGTCCGTAGGTGTGAGAACGAGAGAATTTGGTACAAAGTAGACCAAACAGCAACATGGCAGCTAGCGCTAACTGATGGAGGCACAGGATAACCAAACTAAAAACAAAGTTCCTTGTGCCTCACCAGTGGGCGTTAGCTGCTGTTTTGCAAATTCAGTCTACATTGCACCAAATTATCTCATTCTCATACCTACCGACAGCTCTCAGCAGCGTCAAACAACAGACTATTGATTGATTCACACTGACTTTCTCCTTTAACATTCAATATGGCTGTTTGATGTTTTATAAATGGTTTGGGAAGAAATGGAGTGTTCAGGATTTGAAATGGTTATGTGTTGCAGGGCTAAACAATCATGTAAGGAGACAGAAAGAGGTAGAAAAAAATTGGGATGCAGTGTAGCAGACGAAAATGTAATAATGGCCAATCACATAATAACTGGCAATAACGTAATAATTCAATCAATTATATTTGACTGTTTTTTTTTTATGTAATAAAGCCAATAATGTAATTACTTGCCAATAACATAATAAAATTCCTGAAGAAATAATGTAACAACTTTTTGCCAATAATGTAATGATTTGTAATGATTTATTACATTATTGGATGGCTATTACATTATTGGATGGATGAATAAAAAAATTGAAAATGTAGTAACTACTGGCAAAAATGTCACATTTCCTTTCCATCTGGTGTTACGTCTGCCTCTTAAAAACACTGTAGCTGCTTAAAGAACTGTCCACATACACAAACGTACATACACTCTCACTCTGGCTCTCTATCTCTATCTATCTGCCAGACTGCCACAGCACAGCCCAGCTCAACTGACAGTCATAGCGGTGATGCATGATGCATGAGGCATGTAGCCCCACTTGGCCCATAGTCTTATTTTGGTTCCATGGAAGGTGGGTTGGTTGGACTTGCTATTTGCATAATTACTCAGGGATGAAATTTTAGTGGTACATAGGGGCCAAAAAGACGCATCAAACGAGCTGCCTCAACCAGATCAATTGGGAATTTTTTATTTATTTATTTTTTTTCCAGGAACATAAAAACACTGGGTCTCATTAAAACTTGGTGGGAGTGCAGCACCACTAGGCTCTTAGTGTGCCCTGGGGACATCTCCCCCACTGTCTTCTTTAAACAGGGTGGTTAGATCACCAGTTTGTGGAAAAAGCTTGAGAAACCTAGTACCCTGGCCAACAAAATTTTAGTGGTACTTAGGTCTCAGGAAGGCAAATGCAATGAGCCCTTGGCCACCTATGTGTGGTAGGCAAGGTATACAAGGAATGCCATAAGCAGGAGGCATCACTCCTCATTGCCACCACCTCATTGCTAGTGTGACTAGTGCCACTTTGATTAAGTGATATTACTTAATTATTACATTATTGGCGGCAGTTATTACATTTTTTTATTATCATTCATTCAACCAATAACGTAACAGCCACCAAATCATGTAATAACATGATATTATTGGCAAAAAGTACATTATATCTTCAAATATTTTATCACATTATCGGCAAGTTGTTATTGGCTTTATTACATTAAAAACTGCCAAATTTATTACATTATTGGCCATTATTACATTAATACTTATCAGGGGCTTCCTTAGCGTAGCAAGCCATAACACCATGTGGCAGTCATTCCGATCAAAGCTGTGGTACATCTAGTGTCAAACTGATATAAAAAGCACAGTGGTTACTGACCGGATATCGGGATGTCTTGGAAAGCGCTGGTTGACCAGGTGGTCCAGGTGGTCCGGGTGGCCCAGGTGGTCCATACAAACCCACGCCACGATCACCCTGTCAGAGTGAGAAAACCAAATGGCCAAGACTTTACGAACACCTCCCAACAACTGTAGCCATCACATCCTCAAACTCAAGTCGGAGCCCAAGACTTGTCAAAACTGTCAAACAACTGTGTCTCTGTTCCCTGGTGTGATGTGAAGTGGAGCCAAAGTCAGCTTCTCTCATCAGTCCCAACAAGAGTCTCACCTTCTCACCCTTGGATCCGACCTCCCCAGGTAATCCTGGAAAACCAGCTGGTCCCCTAAGGCCCTGTGTGTGTGAGAGAGAGAGAAGTCTTTCATTGCTGTGCTCTGATCTGTGAATGGGGCTGGTGACGGTTGAGCAGTCAACTGGTGGATCACGAGTGTTCTCTGTGAGTGTGTGTGTGTCAGTGTTGATTATGTCATGTTGTCAAGATGTGTTGAATAGCTGGGATGATATACAGTACAAAAACTGACTGATAGCACTACAGTGAGGAACACAGAAATGGCAAAGCCAAACCAAGTGTATAATCTCTGTTAACCCATGCCAGTGAAATACTGTTCCAAGTGTATTTATGGGTCTGAGCATGTGCAGGTACCCACCGGCAATCCATCTTGTCCTCTGTGACCCTGGAGGATAGAGATGGATAACAAAAGTAAATGGTTTGTTTCTATGACCGAGTAAAAATGGCTTGTTCTATTACAGAAAATATTTTCCAAATAACTGTTCCGCTGCTTGACGTTCTGAGACACCTACAGGCAATCCATCGTTCCCAGGCTTCCCTGGAGACCCTGGGACCCCCGCAGGCCCTTGGGGTCCTCTTGGTCCAGGCTGCTGTGTTGACACCCCTGCTCTTGAGGGGCTGACAGGGCCGGGAGGTCCTGGAGGACCAGGAGGACCACGGGGTCCTGGGTCCCCACGCTCTCCTTTGGGTCCTTGGCCAATTGGACCCTGGCACAAAATATTTGTACATATTGGAACAGAAAAAAATTCTGTTTAGAAAAAGGACCACTCGTGCACAAAAAAATGTTGTAAACATCCCAGGGCCAATGTTGAAATTTACTGTATGGCAACAATATCTTCATTCTGACTTACATCACCTGACCGTTCTCCAAGTTCTTCAGTATCATGTCCTGCAACCAGAGTCAGCCAACACATTTAACCAAAGAGGCTGTTGCTTGCACACTTAATAAGCAGATTCTTTATTCAATGAACAACAGCAATGTTCAATGGAACAAAATCACATTGTATAACAGTGGTCCAATTCTTCCATTAAAGCAGAGCTTTTATCTTTTATCAATATGACTATAACCATGCTATTTTTTTTAATAATGTTATGTCCTGTCAGCTCTGTTAAAATGACGTTAAATGATGGCACAGACATTGACGACAGATGAGTGAGGCTACTGATATAGTTAGTGTGTCTAGACGTCACCTCTCAGCAGTGCATCACGTGTCGGGTAAGTCTCCTCAGTGGGAACCAGGTGACCAGACAACTCATCGTCCTCTACTACTGGGGCTACAGTTGGAGGGGCCAGCACAGGCCCTTGTGCCTGTGGAACACACAACAGATTTGAGATTCAAAATTCAATTTTGATTCAACTTTGAAGGAAATCGGTCTTAGTTTTCCACCACATTTGCCTCCATACAGCTTGCATAGAATGGAACATTCAGTAAACAATTCTAAAACTGTTAAAAATGTATTTCACTCAGTCGCATTTCATTTGGAGACCAATGAACATCAACAAGGTTGAGAGCTGTTTAGAAATGTTCTCGCTCAAAATAGAACAGAAATACATAATGGCTCAGGATGATGTAAGTTCTGATGGAAATAACAAGGACACAAACACAAAGGACACACACTTCAAAGGAAATAACGAGACTTGTGTTTGAATCCTCTATGTCTTTTACATCCAAAAGATCTCAGGTCACAAAACTATGATTTTAGCAGAGGACATGAACAGATCAGACATGGCGTGAGGCTCTGAGGCACTGAATGTATGCTCTGAATACAAATCCTCTGTCTGAATGTACAGTATATGAAGCAGTGTGTCCATCCATAGCATTGCATGGAAATGTCCAATACATGATGCACTTCCTAAATAGTGTTAAGTCACTATTATCATAATTTCATCATGGACCACTACCTTGACTCTTCCACCCAGTAGTATGTTCTCACCTGGGGTTGGGTATCATTTACTATTTATTTATTTATCATAATTTCTGCATATCGATTCTGGTTCTTATTGATTCTCCATTTGGTTTCATGAATCTTAAAAAAGTGAACAGATATTAAAATAACTACAATACATTCTAAATATTCTGAATATCCCAGCTAGCCTGGTATACCAAACACTTTCACATTGTTTGGGAGGGACTGCCTCTGCTGTTGCCCCCAGTTGCGAGGCATGGCGGCCACTGACCATCCCTGCAGTGGTGCTGGGTTACCATGCATCATACCTTAGTTATGCTGCTATAGCCTAGTGCCGCCACACAACCTTCATGTGTCATGCCGTACAACTCTCTCTCTCTCAATATTTATATATATATATATTTATACACGTATATGTATGCCCAAATTACACATTTGCTTTCTGATGTGTGAGCCTGGCCTAATTCACTATTTTCCTCTGTCCACAATTTATCTTTGCTGAGTGTCATCCCTGCCTCATTCCGGCGGACTCCTCTCACCCTCCCATCCTGAGTGGACTACAACCAACACTATGGGAGGTCCATGTCAGGACCGACTCCCCATCACAGAGGACCTTCCTGACGCCGATGCTGGGCCCGACTCCCCTTCCTGAGGCTTTGTGATTGACCCCCCCCTCACAATGGTGCTGTCATATGGAGCCCTACTGTTACTCCCATGACCCATCTCACTCCTTTGAGTTTGTCACTATGCCTGGCTGCTGCTACATTGTCCAGCCATAATTCCTGATAACCACCTATAGACTGACTACCATGTAATGTAAAAGTGGGATAATACTCAATTATGAACTATTATGAACCTTAGCTAAAACCATAGGCAACTTATAGTCTGTCATGGTTACTACTGATTGTAATTTTTCTCCATGACCCCTGGCAGTTGGATCGTGGATCTGCCCAAGGTTTCTTTCTAGATTAACTGAACATAAGGGAGTTTTTCCTTGCCCCTGTTGCTCTTGGGTGCTCCTTCTGTGAAGCCCCCCGAGACAATACTATTGTAAAAGGCGCTGTATAAATAAAACTGAATTGTTTCACTTTGTGCAAGGCATCTGGGATCCCTCAATTGGCAGGCATTTCCTTCCTTGAGGGCAGATACTTTCTATGAACTCTAAAACTGTTGGGCATACTAGAGCCCCCGTTCACTGATTCATCAGCCAAAAATGTGAAATCTAAGCCAGATACAGTGCTGTGGAAAATGAGATATTAATCATTTGGTATTGTCAATGCGTGATATATTCCCCAAGAACATGGCAGATAGGATGGGAACCAATAGGAAGAACCTATGTTTCAAAAAAGAAATTGGATACCTGCATTTTTAGTTCCCATCTCTTTTCTGGGAACTGATAAGTTTGTATCAATTCTGATGCTGAGGGTTTTTTAGGATAAACACATAAACCTATAATTTTACCTATGTAGGGTATATGCAGGAATCCTAGAGCTGAATTTACTACCTTTTACTACCTTTTTTACAACCTCCACAATGTTTTGTTTTACTACCAACACGACATTGAGAAACATTGTTTGCAGCAAGCAAGCCCACCCCCACGCCTGCCAAAAAAGCCTTGTAGTCTGTGCAGTACAGTACAGTACTTCTGTACAATATTGTACTGCTCTGTACTGTACAGTATTTTCCCTAGAATTTTGTTTGTTGCATGCAACTTAGAAATAAGACATAACCATCAACAGATGCAATGGTGCATCTAGTATAACAAATGTGGTCTGCAGACTTGTTGGGAGTGCATGTCTAGGCCATTCACATAATCACACTGAGCTTATGTAATGAAAAAAATCACGCCCTAAATGTACTGGGAAAAAAGGCCAGTGGCTGAACCATCTCCATCAACTACGCCATGCTTGTCATCTAAGAGATATCATTAAAACATTTTGTTGGCCTGTTTAAATTAAAATGATCACACTTGTTAAACGGAGGGGAGACGTAGCCAAACAGCAAAATTAATGGAGGCTCAGAGGGATTTTAATCAAAAGTTGTCTCTGCGAAATCTCTTAGGTATTCAGGTTACTGAAAATGTTGTTGAGTCACAACGTCGGCGCTCATGATTGATCACTGGTGAAACTGTGAGGTATTTTGATTAAAAATACAACAGAGTAAGATTAATTGAATAGGATTATATGCATGGGAAACAAATAGCCCCGTTCCATTCTTGAGCAGGTGATTGACACTAACCATACCAAATGAACTACACGTCTTGTGCTTCCAGTTTATGAACTTCAATAATTCGGTATGAATGCTACCGCGGACAATGATCAGATTAGCTAAATTGACTCGAGCGGACACTGTAACGGTTTTATATTGATTCCAGTACAGCGTACAACCTCACCAATGCTGTCAGTGTCACTCTGATAGGCTATCAACTCTGAATCAGGTTCTGCTTGTACGTATATTATATATTTTTAATTAGATCAAGTTAAAACACGTAGACCCAAATATTTAGCACAAACGGGAAACTCATAATATTAGAGTTGGTGATGAAAAATTTACTATCAAATAAAATTTGAAATTGTTACCTTTTACTACCTTTAAAGCCTTAACCTGAAGTTGCTGATTTCATTCCCACCTTTTACCACCGCACGACACTCTGCTATGGAGGCCAGAACAGTTTATTGGAATGAGGTACACCACGTATAACTATGTTGTCTATGTCAGTTGTGCTTTCAGGAAGACCTATTGACCAAGGTTTTTGAAAGACCGGCCAGAATTGATCAGAACTGATCATGTCAGAGGCCTATGATTCCAGTGGATTGATTCGATTCTCAGCTCTACAAGATTCTCGATTCCCATTCTCACCATGGATGATGTGCGCTTGTGCTCCTCCTCTTCTCTCTTCAGGATTTCTTCCTCACTCTCTCTGTCATCAAGGCCTTCAAATCCACTGCCATCACCAGACACCTAAGCATGTGTGTGCACACACATAAAAAAACATATAGATAGATAGATAGATAGAGATAGATAGAACGAGAGAACAAAGAGAGACAATGCACCCAGTGAACTTGTGATGCTCCAACAGTTTGCTCTGTTCACCACTAAGAGGCGCTCTTTCACCTTGTACATCTTGGCTAACCAACATGCATTTGACAGCATGTATGTGTGTACATACGTAAGGATCGTCCTCCTCACACTGCTCCTCTACTGCTCTGGGGTCAGGCCTAATCACCAGCTGCTGGATGGAGCCCTGCAAATGCAAGAGACACATTCATGACACATGGTTTCCTCTCAGTACACAGTACTTCCGGTAAACCAGTGCAGCATAATGAATACAAAAAAAATATGCTTATATAAAGTAAAGAGACTGGTGATTTGCAGACGCAAAGCTTGAAACATGGGGTTCACAAATCAGACCCACATCCGTCTGAGTTTGTGACGAGACCACTGCAACACCTTGCCTGTAAACACTGTTTGCACAAAAATGGAGAAAAGTCCAGTTTTAGCTGAGAACACAGGGGCATAACTTCCCATTGTTCTGACTCCTTCAAAGAGAATACTGGTGACTTTGTATCCTACTGCTATATTTCCAACCCTGAAACACCATGCACTGACAGCTCATCTGCCCTTTTTTTTTATTCTCAATTAATAATGAAAAGACTGTATCCTCTGCTTTGTGCGCTAAGTGGATTATTACCTCTGCCAAGGAGGCTATGCTTTTGCTGCTGTTTGTCTGTCTGTCAGTCTGTCTGCCTGTGAGCAAGATAACTCAACAAGTACTGCACAGATTTGGATGAAATTTTCGGACAACGTGTGTATTAGGCAAAAGGAACAGATGATTACATTTTGGTGGTGATCTAGAACACCGTCTAGAATTTCTATTGGGTCAGTGACTATATTGCCTTGGCGGAGCTCTGTGCTCTCTGAGTGCTTTTCTAGTTGTCCACTAAATTCAACCGGCCCAAACTCCAGTGGCAACAGCAAGGACAACAGTGGGCCAGCAGAGCTTAGAGGACAAATCTATAAAGGAATGTAGAACTGTGACCTGCCTGCTGTCCCCACTTCTCATAAAGCAGGAGGGAGAGATTAGAGAGAGATAGAAGGGAGAGCAAGAGAGGGAGAGTGTGTGAGAATAAGAGAGTGTTTTTCTAGTAAAAAAGATGATAGGCTTGTGTAAAGGCAGTTGGACTCCTCTGATACAGCTTTCCACTCAAAACAATCCTAACAGCTTGATGCGGGGTAAGATTGATGTCTTCAGTGACTCCACAGTAAGCGTTCTCTTCTGCTGTGTGCGCCCCACTCTGTGCCTCTCACACAGAACCAGCATCCTGCACTCAGACTCACTGGGTAGCTCACTCCTACAGAAACAAGCAGGGCCCACACTGTCTCACACAAAGAACAGGGCCCTGCCACTGATGTAACCAAGACGATGACCTTTTTCGGCAGTGCAAATCAAACACACACAGACACACACACACACACACACACACACACACACACACAACCTGACACCACCTCCTCTTTAAATTAAGTGAGGGGAAAACCACCAATTGTATTCTCTCCTGAAGTGAACCTAATCTATGACATGGAATATCAAAATCACTTTCCCCTGGAAGAAGACCTGATGTGGATCTTATGCAGCCACAATAAAAGAGAACAATATCCTTTCTCTCTGTAATAACGTGCTGAATTCCAGGAGAATCTGCACTAGTCACTCCCAGTTAGATGAGGAAGCAAGGGGATGAGAGAGGTGTAGGGAAATGAGATTATGGATCTATAAACAGTTCTGGCTGTTATCGCTCATCTCAGGAGGGATGAGTGCTGTAGCAGAGCTACAGATAAGAGGACAATCTTCAGACACATTGAAGAGAGATACATGAGTGTTGAGTGAAAAAGACCATGGCTCCTTTCTGCTGTCACACACACACACACACACACACACACACACACACTGAGACACACACACACACACACACAAACACACATATTTCTGTCTCCCTCTCTGTCACACTCACACACACACACAAATACGCATACACATAGTTTTGTCTTTTTCAGACCTCTGCTCTCTGGCTCTCTCCGTGTCACACACACACACGCACACACACACACACACACACACACACACACACACACACACAATGTCTGCCTCTCTCTCTTTTGTCATGATGCAAATCTTTATGTGCTGTCACCAAAAGCTGCTTGTCCAACCTGCAAGTCTCTTGCAAGTCTTTTAGCATCCAGCCTGTGTTCATGCTGATCCAGACTGTCATAATCTAAACTAGCAGATGTCTGAAAACACAGCACTTACTCAAGGCTGAAAAGAAGTGCTTGGGTATTTCAGAATGTCATGTATGGGAAAAATGCACCAGTGAAGTACAGGGAAGTGCTCCTTGTTACCATGCATAATGAGTTACACAGCTACACAGTCTCTAAACAGAGAACACAAAGAATCTAAAAGACACACACCTCCACTCATGTCCACACACCCACACACAATCAGTACTCACCATAAACTTCTCCAGGCCTGTGCTCCCTGCATTGCCCACAAAGATGCCGGAGCTGGGTTCAAAGCGGAGTGGCTCTGGGCCCCGATGGAAGGCAGCCGCATGGAACTCCTCACAGTCCATATAGAGGCGCACCTCCTGGTCCTGCACAGCCACCGTGAAGCGAGTCCACTTGCGGTACATGTCAGGCACTTTGAAGGATGCCACCTGCTGTGTGTGGGAGGCCCCCAGGCGTTGTAGTAGAGAACGATGCTCTGGGTCTTGTCCTCCACCGGGGTGAGGCCCAAGCCCAGCTGCACCACCCGCTGCTGCGCGTCGGTGATGGCGAACAGCATGCCGCCCTGGACACTGGTGGTGTTGATGGTGACGATGATGGCAAAGTCCCGGAAGAAAGGGTCCGGCACAAAGGTCTTGGCCAGACGGCCGATGTTGGCGTCGGGTCCAAAGTTGTAAGCGGGGAAGCCCTCGTAGCCGGCGATGAAGGAGACGGACGGAGGGAGGGGCACACCTATCAGCTCAGTCAGATCCAGGTGAGACTTGGACCCTCTCTCTGACGGAGGAAGGGGAGAGGGCAGGTTAGCTGCTGGGAAAGCTCTGCTGGGGACTACAAACTTCATTCCAGCATCAGAGTCTACCAAGGGCTTACTAATCAGCTGCTGAGATTATACAAATTATTAATAGGCACTTGTAGATTTTATGATTCTGATAGGACAGCAACAAATCACACATGTTTTCAACAGGACTGTTCCGTATGGTTGCACTGCTGAAGAGGTCAGATTATATTCTTCTTTTGTACAGCAAATTAATAAATAAATGTCCTATTATATTCATAGAGGCTTTTCCATTTGATCAAACACCTCTTCACTGGCAGCCTAACTACTGGATAATTTCACTACATTTGATCACAGCACTTCCAGGGGCCTCATTATCCATGCCAGCAGATCCTTCCTGTTCTCCACAAGAGCTCATATAGTATGTGTCAAATAGGAAGAAATTCATCTTGCCAGGCAGTGGTGCCTCTGCATTCTTCCATTGCCACAGACACACTCCTACACAATTCCCCTGACATGCCGCTGTCCAAGCAGGCCTTGACTCCAAAGAAAGTCACAGACTCCAAAGAAAGTCTTTATGCCCTCACATTCTCCATTGCATGGTGCTCGTCTCCTGCGGAGACCATCACCCACACATTCCGCCGGATAAACCCATTAAATACTCCTGCTTTTCATTCCAACAGAGGCAGAGAGTGAACCTGCACTTCCTGCTGTGATGTTTCGTTCAAGTCGGTCGAGGAACTCAGCTACTGCAATGAATGCAGCCATCCTCATAAACAGGTGACTTCACTCCTGGAAGGTCTCATTAACATGGGGGTATGTGGGTCACACACGGTCCTGCTGTCTCCTGTAGACACTCCAACTGACAACACTGACTGCTGTCCAGCATCCCAGTGAAAATCAACATAATTTATGTCACATGACTGCAATGACCGGTTGCATGGACAACCATTTGTGTTTGTTTGGTATGGTTGAGAAAACCCCTCTGTTGTTGAGAATCGTCACTCACGCATAGGCGTTGGGTAGCGCTGTCAATCAGATGACCCCTGCTGAGTGGCGCCTACTAGTGGGCAGCAGGCGTGGAAGCTGGGATGCTAAGGGATCGAGGCCCTTGACCATGAGGGAGGGTTAAGTCACCTCCACTTGCTTTGCTGAGTAGCGTAGAGCAGAGCAGAGCAGGACCCTGGGCTTAACGCTTCAGTCACAGCCAGGAACAACTCTTAGGCTCATTAAGGCAACATTAAGACAAGGCAGGGCCAAGGGGGTGGGTGTACAGACACACAGACACAGACAGACAGGTACCCAAGGTAACAGACATGAAATGCCAAAGATCCAAAAGCAAGAAGGTGATTTTAAAAATATTTAAAAATATTTAAAAATATTTAAAAATATTTGTGGGATAATGTGGGGCAAAACTCATAGACCACTATCTTTCATTTTTGTTTTGGTAGCCCATTGCTTTGATCAAAAAGCAGACATGCTCTGGACTAAATACTGTTTTGCCTTCAAACTTGCATTGAGTTGCAAAGTCAAGTTGCAATAATCATCATGGTTCTTCTATAAAAGCCATCTGCTGTATGACTGCACACATAACACCTACAATAACAAACAACACCAACATGTACAGCACTACATCAAATATGTTGT
The DNA here is from genome assembly GCA_015244755.2 of Tenualosa ilisha. Classification (NCBI taxonomy): domain Eukaryota; kingdom Metazoa; phylum Chordata; class Actinopteri; order Clupeiformes; family Clupeidae; genus Tenualosa; species Tenualosa ilisha. The sequence goes on from PYXC01000541.1 coordinate 973,635, forward strand.
GTTGATCCCATCCACATTAACTGCTTTTAGTATGGAAGTACACAGAGTAGAATGCTCAGCATTTCACAATTTCTCGCAACAGAGGGCCACCCTGCACAACTCACACAGTAACCCCATTCTCCTCTGGATTCCAGGACGATTGTCACCATAATCCTATTATTATTCTTATGTCATGTGATATGGATTCCAGCCTTAACTTTGGAGACCAAGGGGTGTCATGACACAGTCTGGTGCGTCGCTGAATGATGGCCTACCTCAATTAGAGCCCAATTCAGTTCAGTGGGACACTGTAGTCTTACAATGAAGCGGCACTTAAGTTCAGACATGATCCTACTGTGGGATTTGACTCTGTGCCAAAGATTGTAGATGACATGGGGACTTTTGAACTGCTGTTTAGTGCAAGCTCCCAACAGTGACTTTGTGTAAAGATTTCTTTCAAAAGAGCTTATGTAATCATAACCATCTAATTATATAATGCCAAAGTGTTAATAGCAAAGGCTTACTTTACTCAGTCACTGAACAAGACCTCACGGTATATTCTATTCAAAAAAGGTATTTCAGCTTCCCCTCACTGAAAAAACTTACTAAAATGTCATCTGAACCAAAACACTTGAATTTAATTGAAATGAAAACTACTAGATACACAGCAATTAGCTAACAACTAACATTTCTTCATCTCACAAACTCACCACTCTTCCATAATTTTAGTGGTCTCTTCCTAGCTCTGGGCTTGCTGCTGGTAGTTTCCCCAGGGGGGGCTGGAGCGGTTGTCAGTATGTCCGCCTGTGTGGTGGTGGTAGTGGCCACAGCAGGCTCCGTCCCTGCTGTGGTCATGGGAGCCTTGGTTGTGGCAACAGGAGGCACCGTGGCTTCTACTTTCCGCACAAACAGCCTCCACCACTGGCTGTGCACCTGGGGTGGGCACAGCACCAGTATGTAGCACAGGCAAAGGACTCCAGCATGCATCCTCCCTGCTGCCGCATGAAATGAAATAACCAACCAGAACAGGAAGACTCCTCAAGCAAGTGGTCAGCTCTGAGACAGTGGGTTGCTCCAACTGAGCTGGTGTAGGGAGAGGACATGGAGAGAAACTGACGAACCCCTGCTGTCACTGCTGGGCTCTTGCCCCTCCTGCACCTCTTGGGCTTTGTAGTGGTGGCCCCAGGCAGAAGCCCCCTCGGTGAGAGGCCCCTGGTGCCCCCCACTCCAACCCCACCCTCCGAGTCTCCCGGAGCAGCACCACGCAGACTTTGGTATTCAACCTAGTAGCTCAATGTCCGTCTCACTTTGCAAGACCTTCCATCACAACAGGATCGTCCAGAGAAGTCAGTCAGACACACTCACGCACTCCCTCATACTCCTTCTCCTTCTCCCTCTCTCTCTCCTTCTCTCTTCCACTGCCTCTCCCACTCACTCCGTCTGTGCTTATCTGTGTCCCTCTTCCACTGTGTTTATGCTTTCTCTCTCCTCATGTCTTTCCCTCCCTCAATAGCCAATCCTGACCAGTGCTTGCATACCACTGACCTTGGGTGGCAGTGGTGGCAGTGGTGGCTGTAGGCAGCACTGGGATTTGCAAATAAATCTGCCTCTGTGTTAGGATCTGACTACACAGGCTCCTAACTTCTCTCAGCTTCCTGACTCTTTCCTCCAGGCCCTAATAAGGGCATTTCCTGTTAATATCGTCATAAGCATCCATGAAACTCTCAAGGCCTATTGCAAGAGTGACAGAAGCTCCAAACTGGTCATGTCTGCCCTTGGGCAAGCCCTTGGGGAATGATCTCAGAATAATTCCTAAAACCAAATAAAAGCCAACAAAGAAAATCCCAAAGGTTCACAGGCTATAAAGAGGAATTGTTTTTCCACTTAAAGTAAACCATAATTGATGCTATAACTTAGTCTTGGATTGGATTGTCATCTGTCATCGAGAGGACATATTTAAAAACACCATGCACCATGGCAAGACTCCAGCTCCTAAAACATGGGAAAACAGCACTGCAAAAACAGGAGGGCAAATCAAGGCAAGGGTGCACTGAGCCAAAGTCCCCCTGAGCCAAGTGTCCACAGCTCACTGATCACAGCCACTGGTGACAAAGGGAGAATTGTTTTGATCCATAGGGAAGAGACGTGTCCATGTTTGTACAGATCTCTCTCTCTCTCTCTCTCTGTGTGTGTGTGTGTGTGTGAGAGAGAGAGAGAGAGAGATAGAAAGAAAAAGATAAAAGATGAGAGAGCTCCAGTAACGTGGAGCACTGACAAAGACAGAGAGATACTGAGAGTTACTGACACAATCTCATTCAAACCCAAAGGCAAGACATGCCATGTGCTGTGTTTTGCAATTCCCAGTCCTGTGCTCCATTCTTACTACCCTAACACACCGACAGCCTAAGCATCTTCTTATGCAACCCACATGTTGCACACCGCTGTGAACACAGTTACCTGCCGAGCTCCCTACCCTTCCCACTGTTCCCCATGTGATTAGGGTACAGAAGACTGTCATGTGCAGTGGTGGTCATGACAGCTCGCGGGCAAAGTAACAGGCAGCTAAATGAGGGATTTGGTGGCGAGCCTGAGCAGAGGCCCCTGGGTAGGAAGTGCAGTTTGCGTGTGATGCCGTTTCATGTGAGGCATGGAGGTCATGGCTGCTCTGCTCTAATTACCGGGTCCTGGCGGGATACGGGGAACAGCGGACTAGGGGAGCTATGGGGTTTGGGGGGAAAGCAGGGTGAGCCCCCCTGCCAGACATCCCCAAGCCTGTTCCCCGCCACAGGCCCCCTTCGTGTCTGTTAATTGGTTTATTGTCAGAAGCTATTGGCAGTGGAATGGCGAGGATTTATTCCTCTGTGTAAAGGCTGCATTAACATTACTGGATACCATAGGAAAGCCATCACGGTCAATGGAACAATTAAACATATTGTTGTCCATTTTTAGAATTCCAAGAATTGCTGTTAAACCATGCACATCACCTTGGAATACATGTGCTGTGCATCCATTCAGTGAAAGATTTGGGCTATTTTGAATTAGTTTAAACTTTAATTCTTCTCATGCTATGTAAACAAAGAAAATGTGGGCAACTACAAATTGTTCTACATCATGAATTCTGAATGGCTACCCAAACCTACCAAATCACCCCCAAAAAGAAATGTCAATTATATAGCTAATGACACCTGCTAACTTGCTGTGAAGTTAGAGATAATAGAATAGGTGAGTAGGTGAAGCACACAGTTTCCATCCAACTATCAGGCCAATATGTCAATTAACAACCTAATCAAAACCAGCTTTCCAGTACATTTTGCAAACTGCATGTTGGGTAAAAATGAAGAGTCAGTGGAGGGTGCATGGTGCACTAGAGGCACTGCACAGTGATAGTGTTAATTCCTTTGCACTCTTTATTATTACTTGTTAATCCCTAATATTTCAATCAGGGAAGTTATTATCAACATAATATCATCATAATGATAAAGGTATACTGGTACTGTTCCAGAGGGCATGTGTATAGTGAAAGACAAATGCTAAAACGGTAAACCAATGCAAAGCAGTCAGTGTTTACATCCTGATTCCAGCACTGCCTTCGGTTGTGTCACATCACCCATCCATCATACATATCAGTATATATCCTAATGACTGTCCAAAGGCAGATCATTTTGATGATGAAGTAATGCTAATGCTAATGTTAGCTGATGTCCTGAGTCTCAATTCAGGACACTTTAGATTGCATTCATACTCAAAACCTGCTGTCAGCTGTCAGCAATAGACTTGCCAAGTTAAAAGACTCCTTCAAATGCAGCAGAAACATGTTTAGTATTTCACTGACAGCAGGCTATCAGATGGTTTTGTAATAAATACAGATAAGCTGATTTATGTCTTACCTTCTTCTTTTGTTATTAAATAGTTAATTTAGATCAGCTTCTTCAAGTTTGTGTATTGCCTATATCCTGTGAATTTGTTTTTGTCTATCTGTCCTACTATTGAGAAGTTCTCAGATTCAACACTAAGGCCAAGGTTGTAGACTGGCAGCCTTGGAGCTCTACTGCCACCTTCTGAGCAGATCAGTTATAACACTCTCTCTTTTGCTCGGCAGCACAAACAGTGTGATGCCAAGAAAGGGTTCTGATTCAGATCAAATTAGACTCAAAGACACTGTGACACAGAAATAGGAAAAACTGATAATGAAAACACTTAGCTTTTTCAGTAGTTCAAGTACAGGTTCATATCACCCACATATGTTGTGCAAACTGAGTTCCCAGGCAGACATTCTCCTTTCACACTCATACCCAACACTCATGCATGCACACACTAAAAAACAGAGTTGATAAAGAACCATGGTGACAAAATATCAACCACTGAATTCTTACACTGTCACAAATCATCAATGACAACTAATAAAATAACAGAGAATGGGGGAATGTGTGTAAATGCAAGTGAAAAGAATGTGTGTGACTGAATGAATGAGATGAGATTGGTTCTTACTGACAATCAAGAACACAGTAACAACTTGTACGTGTTCTGAACACAATGAGGATACAGGTACTTGATGTTAATGCAGGGATTTATTTGACAAATGCACTGATAACTGTGGAAAAAACTCTCTTCTTTTTAGCTTTAAACAACTGTACATTGTTCTTTATTTGTTTTTTGTTTTTTTTTGCTGAGCATTCCCATCACACAGATCTACTGTCCTGCCTAAGTGTGCTTACACAGATTTCCCAAATGCTTTGCCTGAATCTAAATCTACTCCTTTCTCCATTGTCCCCATTGCAGCTTTGAGTTTATTTTCCGAGTCCCCTCCTCACTGGGATTCTGCTTTTACTGTAATCAGTAAGAGCCTCTCTCCTCTAACCACTCTGTTATATGCAAACCAGACCCTTCTCTGCCAGGGCATTGTGCTGGCAAAAAGGTCAGGTGGTGGGGGATTAGCATCATGGCTAATGGGACAACAAGAGATGACAGAGGCCAAGGCTGAGTAATCAATTAGTGAGACAGAGGAGGCTTTGCGGGTGAACAAAAACAGTACTTAGCCACATTAAATCAAAATCACCCATCACAGATCTTGGTTGAATTGTGTACCTTCATTTTGTTTCCATGACTATCTGGGCTGTGGATCAAGAGCCCAGTGTAGTTTTGTGGTAATGCAGACAGACAGATACTCCTGTCCTACTGTCGACTATGGTTTGAAGAATCTTTTTAAGCCTGACTGGGCCCGTGGTTTCTCATAAAAACGGAGCTCTGGGTACTGTTCTACTTTGTCTTTTATGTTTTTCATCTTTGTCAGTAAATTTGTAAAAAAAAAAAGCCATAGCTCTCAGTTTCCTGTATCTCTATCCAGTTTATGATTTTATAGGCCAAGATTGATGGACATCTGCCTTGACCAATCAGGAAACAGCAGTTTGTAAACACTGCCTGGAGGGTCTTGGTGTAGACAGCTAGACAGAGGTGGACTGTTCATCTCTCTGAGTCAGGTAATTATACAGCTTTACTTTTCTGCCTGCAGCAGACGTGCATCCGATAAAAGGGAGTTCACTCTGGTGTACATGTTTAACTGAATGCTGCCTCTGTTTCAGAGGTGTTTTCATTGCAAGCTTCCATCTCTCTCTCTCTCACACACACACTCTCTCTCTCATACTCTCTCTCTCTCTCTCTCCAGATGTTTAAGGTAATGCTGTTTCCTGGAACAAACTCAGAAAGGCAAACCTCTGGCTAAATGTCATATTTACAGTACCTAGTCTATGCTGTTTGCTTGAGGGCTTTACATTTAATCCCATTTAACAACAGTGCACTGGCATATTTTACAATATATAGCATTTCAGACTGTATACTGTAATGTTTTGAGGATTATGTATTAAAATAAATTACGCTCATAATTCCCTACAATAAGGCACACTTGGGGTGTTACACTTTCTTTGGAAAGTCTCTCCCTATAAATCGTCTTTGTTCCTATTTTTACTCCAAACAACTAAATTGCTGAACTAAAAAACTGTCATTCCTAAAAATTATTTGGATTTACATAAGATGAGGTGGACATGTATATAAGAATCCTTCCCAAACTCTCTCAGCAACATCTTAAAGCCAGTGTGTGCCTCCAAAGTCTCATGTGATGCCTGATAGTATGAAATAGTCCAGGCTGGAGTGAGGGGCTTTGGGGTCTGGCTGCACTGCAGGGTAGGTTATTGTGATGTAGGACCCCAGCTGATATCCACAGCACCCTAGAGAAGAATACCAGGAATTCCTAAACAACACCCCAAAACACACACACACACACACACACACACACACACACACACACACAGTAACTACACTGCATTGTTTGCAAAAGCAATTATTCATTAGATCAGCTGGAGGTCAGTAGAGTGTCTGCAAGAACTCCATAGCTGTGAGTCTGTCCCTGATGGGGGAAGGTGTTTTTTAGTGATACCGAGTGATTCCGAATTTTAGTGATTCTGATAATGGCACACATGCGGTGCTTTGAGAAAAGAAGACAGTATTTGAATTGTTACTATTTCATGACATATAATGAAATAAAAATAAAAGAGGTTACTGTGTAGTGTACTGTGCTCTTTCCTCCTGGTGAGACTGGCTTAGTGCTGATACTTTTTACCATGTGTGGCAGATCTAATGTAATATGTGCTTCAGAATGTTCCGGGACAGCACACATTCTTTACGCTACACTGTACACATGTACACTACACCTTTCCATGAATAGAAAACCACATTAGCTGTGAGACTAAGAAAAGAAAAACAAGCATGCAAACTCCATTACCTGCAAGTCATGGGAACAAAATCAGCTTCTAGCAACCTATTCATTATCTCTCTCTCCCCAACTACCCTTTTCACTTTCTCTCACTCTTGTATTTTCTTGTACACACACAAGGATGCTTCTGCTGTGCCAGTAAGCTTGATAAACATCTGAGGAAAGCCACCTTCAAAGTTTATTGAGATAAACTTCACAAATTCAGTGATAAAGACTGATTTAATTGTATAATTTGATGATGATGCTAAAAGAATGTTACAGTAAGATAAACCATAGACAAACATTGTCAGTGGCAAATGCAGCCAGTCTGAAATACTAAGCACACCAGTTCCACTAGATCTTTAACTGCTATGGAAAAATAACAGTCAAAGAAACCTATGACTATAATCAGCATGTATACAAATGGCTAACAGCCCAATGCCATCTAGGATCTACCCTCCACAGAAAAAAACATGCATGCAATCATTCATAACAGAACAAATGCAACAAAACAAACAAGACAATTGCAAGACAATTTGCAACTGTAACTGAATGGGGCAAGAAAGAATGAGATTGAAAAAGAGTTTCTATGTCCTTTAAAGTTAGCTGGTGTTTCGCTATTCTGTCTGTCTTGTACTACATTTTCTCATTCTTCTTCCTATCGACAGCACTCGGTGACCACAAACAGCAGGGCTATGGGTTGATTTACCCCAGATAAGCCAACAGCAGTGAAGATGCCAGACACTGTCCCTCACTGCAAGGCAAGATGAGTGGCTGGGCTGAATTTACCTTGTGGTTCCAATGTCATAGGGGTGCAGCGGAAGACACTGGGGATGATCTATGGGCTATGGGCTACTGAACTCTAACTGGAAGAACTAGAGAGTGGTGCTGCAAACCAGCTGTGTCACTTTTGCCCATATCATAGTAAGTGGTATCATTTCCTTTGAAGAGAAATGAACCATCATAGTCCTTCCTGCACTCTCAATCTCTGTGCCTAGCACAGACCAAAATATTTGGACTGACATAACATATGTCATACCATTAAAACTACATTAGTTTTTCTGCAGTAGGACCAGCCTGAGAACTGACTTCTCTACTGAAATCTTTGACAGCACTGTGAATATGTCAGATGGGTTTTCATGTCAGTCAGGAAGTTAATTGTCAGTTGTAGTATTGTACCGTAGTCTATGAATAGCCTCAAAGAAAATAGCCTCTAAAAACTTGGCAAAATCGTGAAAGTACTATAGTCTCTAAAGTACTATAGCTCTGAAGTACCATAGTCTCTAAAGTACCATAGTCTCTGAAGTACTATAGTCTCGCTGAAAACTGTCCTGAAGCTTTGGTGTATAGCCAAAGAACGTACACTTGCACTCACAAATCATCAGACATGAAAATAAATTACGCCCCTCTCTTTGATGTCCAAACCTCCTGTCTGCAGTATTAGTAGAGGCCTCTGAGAGCATCATTAAGTGTGGCTCCCCAGCTCACAGTGCAGTCTGTGTAGGCTGGAGCCATGAACTCAGGTAAGTAGTTTGCTTAAAAGGTCAGTGGGGACACTACAGGACTGAGGTCACTGGATTGAATGAAGGCATGTATCACAAGAGGAATCCAGTGGAAACAGATCGACCATCTGCACAGGAGACAAATAACAGAGATTCTCCAGAACTGTTTCTGTAGTATATTTTATGTCCTTGTTATTAAAGGCAAAATGACTGATCACTCTGATATGCACACACATACACACACACACACACACACACACACACACACACACACACACACAGAGGGCTAACACTCATTTCAATAAAGTGTTAAATGTTACACAACACATAATCATTTTAGCACTTTTGGTGAAGTCTTAATTAGAATTTGAGAGGTAAGTGCATTGCTTTGAGTAACAGTCAGAAGAGCTGTCATTCTACACACAGCTACTGAGGCTGTTGTCTAATTTCACTTTAGCTCTTTGGGCGAGTTCATACTTAGACTTTAAAAGATGGATGAAGCTCTCAATCTACCCATGGCTAAAGAGGCAGTGGTCTGGGCAGTGCTCACTTCACAGTCGGCTCATTGGGGTAAATCGGAGTATGAACGCATTACCCATGCACCAATTTCCCCCAAATCTGCTGCTAATGACCTGGCTGTCTTTGCTAGGGTGAGCTGCAGGGCCCACCATTAAAAACTCCAATCAGATTTGGGAGAGGGAGACAGCACCGGGCTAAGCCTGCCAAAGGAGCACACTATAACACTCCAGTCCTTAGAACTGCTTTAGAACCAGCATCTCCCTGCCCATGCACCAGGGACAGTCAGAAGACAACATAAGACTCCACACCACTGGTCTACATTTATCCTCTCTTTTGAACCTCCAAACCAACACACATCCCAGCTAGGTTGAAATGATGACATCACATGTGACTACAAGTTTAGTGCACATTTCAGTAGGAGCTGTATGCTGTCTGTAGGAGAGGGAATGAGGCAGTTGCATTTTCTGGCTTCTGTTCTAAGTCTAAGTTCTAAGTGTCACCATTCCGTGGGAGAGAATATGTTTTTGAAAGTGCTTCACTGCACATTAGATTGTGCAGCTTTTCTTTATTCCACAGGATTTCGTTTCACTATGGCCTGTAGCTATGCCTTACACTATGCACAAATCACAATCAACAATGATTAAAAAGTCCTTTACTGGTAAGCTACGGATGGCTGTGTGATGTATGTGTCACCATCAGTATTCCACAGGTGAATCCATGCATGCAGAAAAATTTAGCACCCAACTCAAGTGACAAACGTAATTCCATTTTAACTGATTTCACTTCCTTTTGCATTTTACTTATCAGCAGACAATCCATAAATGTTCTGAATACCAGTATCTATCTATCAGTAGTACATCTGAAACAAAACCAAGACTAGACCTCTGGTCTAAGCACAGGAATCTCACACAATGCTGGCAACTACCAGACTCTCACTGAACTTTGAGGAAAAAAAACACCTAAAAAGCATAAAATGTTACACGTTTATTTCCTTTACATAAAATACTCTTGTACCCTCTTCATGCTATTCAATTCTTTCACAGAAAGTTTTACTGACACCTTGAAATAATGTAATATAACATAAGAGTGTTAAACACACAAATATGCATTATCATTATATTTCAGTAGTTCTCCTGAGCTCTAAGGGTGGAAATGACGAAACATGACACAGAGGTGATGAGTTTGCCTTTCAGGGGCTGTGTTTCTGGAACCCTCCATGACATGACAGTCGTGCGGGTCAAACCTCCCAATGAGCAGCATTACAGTGCACTGACTTTCACAGGACCCCCATGTCCTCATCACCATTCACAAGGGAAAACAGTTCATGTATCACTTGGAGGAATCTAAACAGAAGGGACAATTTTAGCTTCATCTCTTCATGATTCTGCCCATCTTAAGTGTATTATAAATCAAAGATTTGAACTTTGATGTACAAATGCACATGTACAAATACAAAACCACTTAGATGTTCACACATCAAAGGCTGTATGAATGCACACAAATACTGAATTCTTTTCCCATTGCTCCTAGATGTGAACTTTAACATCATGTACATACCACGTGTAAGACTCTGACCTCTGTATACAGAGGAACTAATATGTTTAATTTGATCATCTTTGCCATAAAATGCAGAAAATGGCCATTTCTTTCAGGTCAAGTGACTATGCATCACAAAGCAGTAAGTGTCTTCCTTTTCCCCTGAGCATGTTCATGTTCCCAGGGCTAGGTGGACCATAACATTGCACCTCAAACAGTTGCTCATTATTTCTAAGTTTACCTTAGGAGGAAAATCAGTTTGCTAGACCGGGACCTCATCCAAAACATAGAGGGGGGGAATTACCATTTTTGAGAGCTCGGACTGGATGTCTGGGGTGGGATACAGTGCAGGAACACATTTCCTGTTTGAATACGACGTCTGATGACATGGTTTTCGGACATGGTTTTCTTTTTGATAAACAAATAATTTCTCACTGCTTTTGGTAAAACCCCTTCCTTTTCAATCAGACCTGACTTATCTCTTACACACATACATACACAAACATACACACAGACACACGCACACACACACACACACACACAGATAATACAGCGCGGTTCGCTGTACAGTTTATCATCACTCCAGAGATAAAGAAATAAACACAACATGACAAGAATCTCTGACATGTCTATAATCACATTTACTGTCCCAGATACTGTATATGCATGATTCAGTTACAAATGAAGGATTTGGAAGAGATTAGACATCTCTCAAGTTGTGCAATGGAGTAAAATGATATCAAACAAACAGCAATGGCCTAAACAATGCATCTATCTATCTATCTATCTATGCATATCTATCTATAGCTATATTATAATATTGTTCAGAATCCGAGACACAGCTGAGACATATGTGGACCCCCGCATCGCCACCAGACTGTGGGACAGGACGTGACCAGACAGAGACATCAACACAAACATGTCTTTAACCTGAGGGGTCAGATGCTTGCTGCGACACGTCCACTCAAGAGCGGAGACTGAATGACCATATCTGCTCAAACCTCTAAACACTCCAGTCATCACAGATGTCTTTAACATTTGTGTTTAATGGCATCCAGTGGGCTGATCACAGGAAGCCCTGCCAGCCCTTATGATGACCAGAAACACACAGACACGCTCAAGACTTTTCAGACACTTGGATTTAAGAGGTCTGCCGCATATATAAGACAGTAGGTGGAGGTGCTAAGGTGCTTTCAGGCCAGAATTTACCATTGACCCCAAAAACAAAGCCCCCTCACTTTTATAGACCCTAACACAAGAGAGGCGTGGATTTACATGAGAAGCAGTGATTTCAGTTCACACAAAGGTGCTGTGTTTGACCACAGCCCTCCTGTTTCCAGGCCCCTGGGGAGTGTGCAAACATTCAGCAACCAGAGGGATGGAGGCACCACAACAAGTGCAAGCAGCATTGTCAGTCCTCTTCACACATCAATAGGGACCACAGTCAATGACTCGACTCAAAGAACAATAGAGCAGAGATCGATTGCGAGATACGCTGTTCACCCTGCATGATCGCAGTAGCGTGGGCATGATACTGGGGCATTTACTGAAGACTGGTTGCGGGCCAGTGAGGCAAGTGTCCCCAGAGGTGAACTGGGGTGATGCTTTAGAACTTTGTGTGTGTGTGTGTGTGTGTGTGTAAGTGAGTGTGAGTTTGTGTGACAGCATACATTTCAGTACTCGCAGTGAGAACATGATGAAATCAAAAGTTCCGGGTGCCAGCTAACTCAGGACAGATGCGACTGATGAATTGCTCTGCAAAATCAAGTTATCGACTGTGGCTGAGAGCCCGTCATTTAGCTAAATTTCAAATGATATGAATCACATGCGAATCCTGGTGCCCTCGGCTTTTCATCCAGTGAGGAGCTTCAGTAGTAGTAGTCTGTACATGTATTAAACTCACTAACCTCCGCCCAACACGCTCAAGTCACAAACTCAAATGGGCTATATCCAGACCAAGCAAACGGAATTTTCCCAGTAACTTTGTCACATCACACTGCATCAGAGCACAGGTCCAACAGAGCGCTGTGTGGGTATAACTGATCTCATTTGAACATATTTGGTGCCACACCCACAGATGAGCCAATAAATGTCCATCTTCTCCAAATCAGGTAAAAGATGTGAGACTATTTGAATTGAAGAAAAAGTTTCTAAAGTCAGCTTTTGTAAACAGATACAAACACCACTGACAATAATAGGACTAGCAATTGTGATTTCAAAGTCTGGCATCATTATATTATAAGTGTAGTAACAAAATGTCCCTTTCCCAGCCTGACACCTTTCAGCCATAAAACCCTTCCACTCATTCAATTCAAATTCCTCTGAGGTATGACAACAGTATACAATTTTAACAGACCATTCATTTGAAAACATGGTTTCTTAGGTTTTCCCTGAACTGACAAGAAAATAATTTAATTGTCAAATAATGAGTAACCCCTAAAATGCAATTTATGGTGTTTTGATGTCAGAGATTCAAATTGTCTAAATTTGTTTTGTGTCTAAACTTGAATTTCCATAAAAATGGATCACAGCATCTCAGAAACTTTCAGTTCTTTTCATGAAGTAGCCTAATTCATAATATTCATGAATCAGTGCTGTACCAACCAAATTCCCAAAACCAAGGTATGTAGATCTACTGAAATGAAGAAAAATAAGTATGTGACGAACTGAAACATTTAACGTAACAACACAGGTACATACCTTCTATCACTTGAACTGCAGTAACGGCATTATATACCAGGATCATCAGATGAACGCCAACGGACAACGAAGCGCGACTGTGGTGAAATTAGTGATGTTAACTCAGTGACAAACCAGCTCGTTTCTCATTATTTCCACAATTTTCTGTGCCGTAGGCTATATTAAATAAACTTACCAGATGTTCATTTTGCGACTTGTGATATACGGCACTAGTTTTCCATAAGAATACAAATAGTCAAGAGCAGAAGTCTTCACTGCCTCCCACTATCCTCCCGAATCGCTTACCTCTCCCTCCTCACTCACTCGCTCTCTCTCCCTCTCTGTCGAATGCCCACAGAACTAAATCGAACAAAGACGGTCTTTCTAAGACTCCACTGGCCCACGGACACTGAAATTCGACTCCTCAAAATCCCTCGGTGGACCGCCGCCTTAGTCCTCTTAATGCCGTTTTTACATGGACGCTCATGATATTTGACTTAGTTGGTAGTCTGTATTATTTCACAACTTGTGGTACCCAAGTTGCTTTTCATTTGTGTCATTACATGAACGTTTAGTTGAATTTTTAAAGCTCGTGCACAGTATACACACAGTTCATCTGAAGGTAATATGGGAAAGACAGTAGGCTCCGTTTGGTACCTGAGAGTTTTTAGTTAATTTAATTGCCCACTGCAGATAATTAGCATACTGTAAAAGTGCCTTAAACACTGATTAATGTAACACTGATTGTGTCCTTTTAGAAGCTCACAATGACAATTAAGGTATTGATGTCAGTAAGAATTAACAGGATGCGTGGAGAACCAATGATATTAAATAAGTTAGCCATGAGAAGGAATTTTGAGTAACTTAGATTGTCACTTAGATGAGTAAACACAGACAATTAACTTAGATGAGTAAACACAGACAAGTTGATATAAAACACTTCAAATCAAGCCGAGTGGCCACAGTGTGGTCATGGTCCTTAAAAGGGATGGGGGACTGTTCAAAGCCTAACAGAATAACAAAAGCAAGAAGAGGACCACCAGGGCAGCCTACAAAGCCAATAGGACTTTCACCCACATGCTTTTTAAGACCGCTGGTCCACTGGAGGCTCCTGGGAACGCCCCCGGGGCAGCCATACCTGTTGCTTAAACAATGGCCACAAGAAAGGATTTAGGGCTAGGGTCAGACAAAGCATGCCAATTTTCAGTTTTGCCCCTGAGGTGGAACAAACATGCACTCCTCATAAGCATCTCAGCATGCTGTCTGATGGCCTAAGTCACCCAGCTGTCACTTAGGTTTTCCATCTTCAGGGCCTAGATCCACTCTCATGTTTCAGGCTTCACAAGGAGAGGAGGGAAGCGAAGAGAGGGAAAGAACAAGATAGAAATCCTTTTGTCCCTTTTAGAGATAAAGTGATGAGGCTCATGTCAACAGCCTGCAATTAGCTGATCTCAGGATGATAATGGCTCTCTGGGAAAGGATTTCACTCTCCCATTAGAAATTCCAAAGAATTCCAGACAGTTTGAAATGCTGTAATTTGGGTTCACATGATGATGTAATGACCCCATTTGCACCCATGAGGTAAAAGTTGGAGCTAATTCACAATACAGAGAGCTCAGGTAATGTAAACATAAACACGGTACAGTGTAATGAATTCAGCTGTCAACCCAGAAGTAAGAGAATCTACATTCCATTGTAAAGGTCTCCAAATGAATTGCAAACATGCCTTGAAATAGGAAGCACAGAAGGATCACTGGTATCCTGCCCCCATCCAGGCATTCATTTCTTCCCTATGATTAACCCCAGGCAATGTTGTTTTGTTTTCTCAAGCCAGTGAAGTGCCCTCTAATCAAGCCATTCAGCAAAAATAATGTGCCATCTGAAAGGTCAAAAGTTATGACCTACAATCCCAAGGTTAAGTTTAAAGCACTATTTGCCAGAAGCAAGCTAATCAGCTGCACTTGAATATGAGACAACTCCACATTGTATCTGAGCTAAACAGACAAGAGATACAGTGCACTTTTTAAAACATAGTAGACTGAATGAAATCTCTCCTCTATAACAGATTACAAATTGGCTTCAGCCATGAGAATTGGGAGACACAAAAAGAATCTTGAGGCTGATCTGCCATATCTGGTTCACTACTATTTCCTCACAGAAAATACCAATTCTGACTCACTGTTTACAGCTCAACATTTCATCAGAGGGTCTCGTCAAAGCAAAGACATTCCAAAGCAAGAACTTTAAGCACCATGCATGGAGTGTGACAAATTGAATTATAGAAATTGAATTTCCACAAAGTGAATATTTCAGTTCAAAGTATTTTGTGCCGAGAAAAACAGTAAACTTAGACACCAAAAAATCAATATTACAACCATTTCATTTTTCGTCCTTTCTCAATCTTACATTTCATGTGAAGTAGCCTTAAAAGTATTTAATTTGGTGTTCTGTTTTTCTCTCTGAGTGAACTGTGTTATAGCTACCACAGTGTTCTTCAGTTCATAAAACCTCCACTCAGACACCACTCAGCTGAACTCAAAGACATCTCACCCTTCTTTTTCTGAAGATGCAGCTGATTCCTTCTAATGAATGTTGTCCTTGAAGTCCAGTCATTAACTTTCACTGAAACATGACACTTGGCCATCTTCCATTGCCCACAGAAATCGTGACAGTCTGGCTGCTGACTGAGACTTTAAAATATCATACAATGACACAGTCTCTGGCCTTAGTTAGATTTTCTAACTTTAGAGCAAAAGGTAAATTAACTTTTGGAATTCAAATTATATAAGGGGTATGGAGTCTTTTGATGCGCACATGCCATGCAAACAAATGCACGTGTGCCTGCCTGCAAACAAGCAAACACTGATTCCTGCTCATGCACATCATTACTTCTAGTTAGCAAGGCTCGTGGTAGAAGAACAGTGAACATTTTTGATTCAAGAGCTGAAGTCAAGAAAATTCACTGGGGCCAAACCCAGGAAGGCTGACGTGATGCTGCAATCTCTGGTTTTCCTTATTATGGTACCAGAGAGCATCTGATGCAATGGAACAGACGGATGAATACAGCACCGTTCATTCATACAGATTCATTCATTCTCTGTCACGCCGTCATCCGGCGCATGCTTTCAAAGCTATGGCACAGAAAATGAGGGCAACTGTTGTGCTTGCTTTTTCCCAAACTGGAAAATCTCCATGGATTTGCATTGCCTTGGAAGATATACTGTTACCATAGACTGCACACAGCTACAAGGCTGAGCACATTCTCCTTGTTCTGTTCATCTTGTGTCTGGTATCTGTGATTATGTTACAGTTATCTTATAGGAGTGTTTTTGAATCTGTCCGTCTGTGCATTTTGTATAAGCTACTGAATGCCTTAATTAGCCTCAGAATAAATAAGGTATCTATCTATCTATCTGCCTGTCTGTCTATCTATAAATTAAGCATAAATGACCAGTCAACAGCATATGACCAGTCAGCAGCATATTCTATCCAGTTAATATGTCACTGTGCATAACAGTAATTCTTGTGGAGACGGGCTCTGCTGGGCCGACTTCAAACTGCCAATTTTTGAGCCCAGATTGCAAACAGAAAGCTCTGGCCCTCTGAACTTGTTTATCGGTTGTTGATTGATTGCTTTGCTCACCAGACTAATGGCCTGTGTGTGTGTGGGAGCATACGGCGACTCCAGGGAGCAGCTTCTGTGCTGTTCACAGCACTCAAGGCACTCTGACAGAATGTGGATGGGAAGTACAAACTTAGCAGTGAGAGAGAGATGGGAAAATGGAGTTACAGAGAAAGACGGGGGGGGGGGGGGGGGGGGGGGGTGAGGTACAAAGCTGTGTCTGAGAATGCAATCCACACAGAGTAAACTTAGCTGTTATGGAGATTAAAAATAGAAAAAAGTGAACTACAATGAGAGAGAGAGAGAGAGAGAGAGAGAGAAAGAGAGAGAGAGAGAAAGAGAGAAAGAGAAAGACAGGGGAGAAGAAATTCAACCAAACCAAGGAGAGCTGTGTGAAGGCTTTAACTATGGCTACCTCTGACCTCATCCCTCTCAGCATGCGCCACCAATTACCCAGGAACCTTCTCATCAATCCATTTGTCTTAATTTATGAACTGATCACAGTGGGGACCTTGTTTTCCTGGACGGAGCCATGTAAAGAATAAGACACAATCTCACAAGACCCACATTAGCATACAGTTACATTTGAAACAACATTTGAAACCTGTCTTATAGAAGCCCCTGAAGGGACATCAAGCTTGACCTAAGAAGTATCAGGAAGAATAAGGCCACAGAGAAACCCTGAGAGTATAATGCAATGTTTACATTCTAAATTTACGTAACCCTATACTCTCTCCTTTTGAGGTGACAAAAGCCACACATACGATCATGTCATATTGCCGCAAAAGGTATAATTACTTTGTAATAGCTTTGAAGGTGCTGTAAAAGACATTTGGTGTATTTAAAAAAAATGGCATAGCATGCTTGTCAAACCAATGTTGTAATTATTCTTGCTGAAGCCATCAAGTTTGCAACAGGCTTCTGGCTGTGTAATGCAAGACGCACACACACACACACATTGAGTCACAGTGACGATCTCTCCCTTCATACTACAAAGGTTGTTAAAAGACTGAGTTGTCTCTTTGAAATGTGGCATCAGGCTTAACAGAGGATCTCCCCTGTCATGGCAGCAGCTGGATTATGACACTGTGGGTAATGTATGGAGCTCCACAGCCAGACTAAGCTGACAACCACACACAGAACCAGGTCCTGCTCACTCTCAGGTGATCAAAGGCTGAAGTAGAGGATGGTGCTGCAGCTCTCTTTCTCTCTCTCTTTCTCTCTCTCTCTCTCTCTCACACACACACACACACACACACACAGGGATGGTGCTCTCTCTGACTGATTGCTGGCAGAAACTCACATAAAAGCAACTTGATAATGAGAGAGAGGTTCTCTCAAAGAAAGTGTTTTTCTCTAAATTATAGTGGGAGACAGGTCCTCTTGAGAGAGATTTTTAAGTTGAACAGACATAGGATGTTGACCACTGTGGCATAGTCAGGAGGAGATTCCTTGGTTATATGGCTACTGAAAGAACTGTCATTGAGATTCACAAGTTGAAGGACAAGTGCTCAAAAACGATCTTTGATTTAGGGAGTATTGAAGACTTCGCATTGTTTTCATGCCAGTATGGACTTCCCTTGATTTTGCCTTTGTCGTCTGCATCTAAACAATTGAGCCCTTACAAAAAAGGAACTTGCTTTTGCTTTTGGTTTACTTGCTTAAGAAAACAGTATGCTTCCTTTATTCTCTACTAAAACCACTTAATGGTGTTGTGGATTTCCTGCACAGAGCATGATGTAGATGCAGGTCCATGATCTGGAAATGGGACAAATGGAATAAAGCCTCAGAACATAGTTTTTATCATCCACACCCAAACATGGCCAAAAGCTCTCACCATTGGAATGCATGACCCAGATAAATAGGTGCTAATAAGGACGTGTTGTTAGTTAGAAGCACGCACTGGGCTAACAGTGTTTGCAAATAACAATCATGGAGATGTTTCATGTGAATGTTTTGATTCGTGTAGCTCTGCTGAATTTCCTTTTGCTTGATGAAAGTTCTAAATTTGTGCCATTTGCCACTGTGATGTCAAATACATGCAACAGTATTGTGAAAATATTGAATCTGACTAATATCCCATTGTAGTTGCTCTAATGAGATTGGGTCATGATAATAATTATTTGGGTCAACTAGCAAAAAGGAAGCAAAAATTGGAGATGACTAGGAGCATAGTGGAAATGTGCAACCTGCTCAGGCGCAATCAGGACAGAACCTCATAACAGGGAGACGAAGACAAAGGCCCAGAGCAGGACTTCTAGAAGGACCCTCAACAGTACACAGTCCCACCCAGTGACACAGAACAGAGGACCTCTGTGCTTGTCTGCACGGGGACAAATGTAGAATCAGAGAGCGTCTGTAAACCAGTGATTACCAAGCACATGATAAGAAATGCCAGACCAGCGGGAGGAACTGAAAATAGACACTTGTGTGAAATTTGATCTGCCTTCTACCGAGAGGCATGGCCAACTTTTTGAGAAATTGAATGTGAAAACAGGTATTTGTGGAAAATGGTGTGGTTTCATGGATTTTTATACGACTTTGTCAGGAGTGATTACATTTCAAAATATACTGAGGCCTATCTTTCTGCTTCATTTATTGTACACTAAAAATAAATGCTCCAATTGCTCAGCCAATTCAGCTCAGACAGCTGTGTTACTGTACTGTACCCTTCTTTTAAAGATCTGTATGTTACAGAACAAATGCTACTATTTTGGTTTCAGGTTTGGTTTTGGTTTCAGGAGGTTTCAGATGCCAAATTGAAAAGTTGCCCTTTCAGTTCCAGGGCCTTCCAAAGTGCTTGGAACTCTTGGTGACTCAAAAGGTACTACATGTTTATTTTGTCAACAGTTATACATCACAAGATACTAGAGTGGTAAATGTACATGTTTATTCAACAAAAACAAAAACAAAAACAAAATAAGAAAATAGGACAAAAAATTCCAGTGAATGTAAAATTTTTATTAGACCACAGACAAAGTCGCATTACTTTATCTCAGTCCTTGTCCAAGCCCTGCAGATTAATCTCAGCTCAAGTGGACCTTTGAGTTTAATGAATTATTCCATGTCTCTGTGACTGTGTATCCACTGTGTCTCCAGGGAGACCATAGATAATCTTAAGAGGCATCAAGTCATTCATACTAAAATGGCATTTGACAATCATACAATAGGCTATCTGTTTTAATCCAATATTCTTTGGCACACATGAAGTCACATGAAATTACAACAAAATAGATTTTACTGGAAAGTACACCAATCCTACACTATGCAAAATAGTGGTTTCAGTATGCAAATGACATCACAGTGTAGATGGGCAGAATCGGACAGTGCAGACACAATGTGTGTGTGTGTGTGTGTGTGTGTGTGTGTGTGTGTGTGTGTGTGTTTGAGTGTTACTTTCTTGTGCAAAAGAGCTAAATCTACACTCCTTATTTGGCAAATTCTCTATCACCTGTAAATCCTTACTCTAACCTGACAATCAATACACTAACAATGAAATTTCATAAATAAAAATCCTTGAATCTACCTCAATATAAATACTGAAATAAAACTGCTTCCAAATAAGACACACACCTATAACATTTAGACTGCAATTCCACAGTTGAATACAACTACAACAAACAGAAATACACAGGGCACAAATGTCACATGGCAAACTAACAAAAGAACTGAGTGCTGAATTTCAGTCCCACAAGATGTGATATGGAAAACAACAGCAACAACATCAGTTAACTGCATATGAACCTATTTCCAGTGACTGGCCGATGAAATGTACCATTAAGAACTGCCACAGCATTTAAAAGTTCATTCAGTGTCTTTAAATGGACAAATTAAAGTGTATAATTCATTGGAAGTTTCTAGAATAGATTGTGCAGTAATAAATTCCAAAGAACCAAAACAGCATCAAATTGATCATGATGAGTAAGGATGTCTTAAAAGTAAAATCAACAGACATGGCATTAGTCTTTATAACCCTGTTTTGCCACTTTCTGTCTTTAATGTAAAAATGATGAAATTCAAACTAAATGAACAAAAAACGCTGGCATTAGTTTCTCTTGTAGCTCCTGCCAATGAGGCTATACTATGCATAACAACATCTCATCTCGCACAGCTTAGTATCCATTAACATGAATACGGTCTCTGTTCACGGTCTAAAGGACCAGAGTTACACTACAGGATTGTTCTACTGATTACAAAACTCCTACTCTAATAAATACATTGCATTTTCCTCCATACTGACACAATACATCAGACTACATCCATTATCAGCACAGGGCAACACACGGACTGGGGAGCCAGAGACCTGTATTCCCCTTCCCCCTGCACTTGGCCTTAGCGTGAAGGTCATTCAGTGTGTGGGTCACTCGGGGACACAGGTACCCTCCAGTACTGGGAGGCTGTTCACTCTGTCCTCCCTCCCTCCCTCACCTCTGCCTCCTCCTCTTCTCCCTGTTTGGCTCCGCTTTGGCTGAGGCTGTGTCTAATGGCAAGTGGGGATTCCAGTGGGCAAACAATATCCTCTGCCAGCTGGTGTCCTCTTACCCCACCCCTAAACCCCACCCCCCAACCCCCACCCCCACCCCCCAACCCCCTTGCTTGCTGTCCTGCCCTGTCCAGGGGCTAAGAGTAGATGGTGATGACCTCCCTGCCCCCGCCACGGACCAGCAGCACCCGGTCTAGCCCCTCCATCAGAACCTCCAGGAACTCCATGTCTGAGAGAGGAGGGTCAAGGATGTCTAGGCTGTGAAATGATGCAGAGCCGTGACTTCTAGGCCTCTGCAGGATTAGCCTGTTAACCAGTCAACTGAAAAGCCCAGGCTGCGAGTCACTGTGAGATGTGGGGATGGAGGTTGACTGAAGTTCCATGCATACAGCTAGGCTAGCTGGCATCTGTTACACACGTACAGCTAATACATGCAAAGACAGCTGTACTATTATTAATATTATTGTGATTCCATATTCACATTCTGAAAGTACTGAATTTGGATTCTACAGTACATTAAATTCTGAGGCTGTAGGTATCTTGGAGTGGCAAAGTTGTTCCAGATTCTGATAGACTTCCTCTCTACTGTTTCCACTGACACTGGGGTGGAACAAGAGCCATTTTATAGACTTCAGATGGGAAGTTATCAGATAATATAGTACTAGCATTACAATTTATCTAAAAAAATCATCATATTGAATGGATAAAATGATATGATGCTGAAGCACTGCTGTATTTTTCCCCTCACACTACACTTAACAAACCCTCAACTTGTCATACACAGGGGAAGATCATTCATAAAATTTGTTTCGTCCACAGAAATGGAAGGATACAGTTCTCATGACCACCCCTGTTCTTCGGTGGTCCTGGCATGTTGAGTAGTACCAGCTGGGACCCCTGAGACTTGCTAACCACGGCCTCGTTCAATCTGACTGCTGTGTGCATTCTGCGGACATTGGACTGGTTCCTAGGAGACACAGTGGTGGTGCCAACAGCAAGAAAAGTGCTGGTGAAATATTGTGCATATCTCTGGCTGAGGTGAATACAGACTCTCTGTGAAAACTGTGTCTGGACATGAATTCTGTGGCTGAACAGGAAGACTCCACCAACCAGTCACAGCATGTACTGGTAGCTGGAGGGACAAGGTAACTAGGTAAACAAAATATCATCTCTTTAAATAGACACTGCAGTGACAGAATTAATATGCCTGCTGATATCTACTATCTTTCCAACTCAAAACACTGAAGTAATGATTACTTGAGAAATAAATGTAAACCATATGAGGGTTTAGAAAACGAGTGCAAACTGCTTAGCAATTAATTATCAGAAATAAACAGTGAGAAAGATAAAAAAAACACCACTGAATATAGACTGCAGTATATCAGTGCGATTACTAGTACTAGTAATTACATACCGCCGTCAGCACATTCATATATGTCATGCCTATAAAGCCCCATCAGGCTATGACAACATGCAAAAGGAGCTTAATTTATCTAAATATCATGCAACAAAAGATGGGTAAATCAGTAGCACAGCCAGTCACAGCCCCATACCTTCCCAACATGCACATACAAAAGGAAACTTTACTCACAGATTCTCCCATTCTCTAAAGGGGGAAACAAAAAGAACACATGGAGACTTAGACACACATTATTAGTTCAAATAATAAACATTTCCTCTGATCAGTGAATGGGTTACAGTGAAATGTGTGTAAAAACTGAGGTGTTGCCAAGCATTTCTAATTGCTCAGTTGAAAAATAAGAAACACTGTAGGCCACCATTGCTAAAGACTGCATACACTAGAGGGCGCACTTACGGTTTCATGTTGAACATGTCACGTACACCCATGCTGGCTTCACGGTGTCGGTTCCTCTCTGCCACGAGCTTCTCCTTGGTCCAGGTCATGTGCACTCGGTCAGGACTAGTGCTAGCTTTGTCATTCAGGGAGGCATGCGCCTTTGTGTTCCGATCATGGATTAGCTGGGCCTGTGGAAAAAAGTGCCGTGCCCAACAAGTCATCAGAACAGGATGAAGTGAAAACTGTTCATTGCACTTTAGTTGAGACCCTTTAATGGTAGTAATAAGTCATAATAACAATAATTTTCTGCATTTATATAGCACTTTTGGAGGCACCCAAAGCAAGGACCCTCATTAACCACCACCAATACATGTATGTATAGCCTGTTAAAGAAAGGTTTTATACACTTTATACATGGGTTTTAAAAAATCATATATGGCTTTCTAAAGATGTCAAATACTAATACAGTAATAATTCATGTTTTGTCTGTATGAACAGTGTGGATTCAAACTGAACAACTATAGTCTGGCTGGCATTCCAGTGCAAGTTGAGATTAACGGTAGAGTAGCTTTAAACACACTGCAGCACAGGCATGACTTCACCATCCTGACCAGGTAAAGAGATTCCATGGGAAAGCCACTGGTATAATGGTTTATCCACAATAAAATTATTTGACCAAAACAAAAACAAAAAACTGCTGTGTATTTCAATATTTTTTAACACTAACAGCTGGTCTGCATCCCAAAAACTTGACTTGTACTGAGTTCGCAGATAAGCCAATTACTTAGTATCCCAAACTGTATCTCTGACAGGTCTATACATCATATACGTAAATATGCTGCTGTTAGCATACACTGCACATTTAAGCAAAGTCAGTGGATCAGATCTTCATAGCAAGGAATACTGGAGGAGGCTGAGCAGAGAGCTGGTGAGGTAGATGGATGGATGGATGGATGGATGGATGGACGGATGGATGGATGGATAATGGATGTATAGATGGATGGATAAAGGGATAGCTGGATGGATATAGAGGGCATGGCAGATTGGAGGATGTAGTTTAGGCTGGCCAGGGCAGGGCAGTGTCCAGAGAACACCACTGAACTACCTTATTCTCAGGAGGGAGTGTGATGACTGGAACTTGCAAGGTGTTTGAGGAGGGGCTTTCTGTGGGTGGCTTCTTCCTCTTGATGGAGCTGCGTGAGGTGTCTGTAATGCTCTGAATCTGAAGAGTCGTCAGAAGGCATTCAATCCCCACACAGGGGTTAGAAAGGCCACACATCACTTGTACACTGTACTAGGCATCAATACATGACATACGACACCCAAGGAACCCAAGGCCAGGTCTTCTAAATACATGGGCAGGATGTGTAAGTATTCACTTGAATACTTCCCCTTGTTTTTTGCTTTGCATTTTTGGTTGGACACTACAAAGGGTAATTCAGCTGGCTGTTGCAATACGTTAATAAGTTATTCTTTCAGTCAGAGTAGTGCTGAAAGCAAAGGCAAGTCAACATCTTCTGAATCTGAACTTTACACCCCTATAAAATACTCATAAAACACTGAAAGCAGACTTTTTCTGAGTACAAAAGGTTATTCTCACAGACAAGCACCTAGAAGTTAGTTTATTTTTTGCAGGCTATGTAGTCACACTACCTCTCTTTCCCGCTCCGTCTTTGACAGCTGCATTTGCTTCAGCATCTGGGAGCGCTGTTCCATCACTAAGGTCTTCTCATAGGTGAAAGCAGAGATATCGCTTTCATGCTTCACAGGAGAAGAGAGACAGAACGAGAGGCTGTACACCAGATATCTCATTCAGGTCATGCTTTGAATTATTAACTAAAGACAAAGTAAATGGAACACAATTATGTTAAAGTTCCTAAAAGTTATGACGCTGTTTTGTAATGCAGTATAACATAAGTATATGGTAAGTAATTGGCAAACAAGCTACTTCAAGTCTTCCCACCCAAGTCATGTGACATCAGGTCATTTTGTGAGACTTACCATCTCCACCACCTCCACCTCAGCATCTAGACGTAAATGGTACATGAACCTCTGCAAGTCCTTCTTCATCTGGATGCTATTGTCATCCAACTGTGCGACTGTGAAGATACGCATTTTACATTTCCTCCAGACCTGAAATACAAACATTCAGGATGTATTCAATGGGTTGATGAGCAAATGAGTGACTGAGTTAGTGTAAGAAAATATATAAATGAATGAATGAGTGAGTGCGTGAGCTTGTGAGAGTGTGTGAGTGTGTAAATGTGTGAGTGAGTTGAGTGATTGTGTGAGTGTGTGAGTGAGTGTGAGCTGAGTGATTGTGTAAGTAAGTGAGAGAGTGATAGTGTGAGTGTGTGAGTGAGTGTGAGCTGAATGATTGTGTGAGTGAGTGAGTGAGAGAGTGATTGTGTGAGTGTGTGAGTGAGTGGGTGAGTGAATGTGGGCTGAGAGAGTGTATGAGTGAGTGAGTGAGAGTGAGCTGAGTGATTGTGTGAGCGTGTGAGTTGAGTGAGTGTGTGAGTGAGTGGGTGAGTGAGTGAGTGAGTGAGTGAGTGAGTGAGTGAGTGTGTGAGTGAGTGAGTGTATGAGTGAGTGAGTGAGAGTGAGCTGAGTGATTGTGTGAGCGTGTGAGTTGAGTGAGTGTGTGAGTGAGTGGGTGAGTGAGTGAGTGAGTGAGTGAGTGAGTGAGTGAGTGAGTGAGTGTGTGAGTGAGTGAGAGAGTGATTGTGTGAGTGAGTGAGAGAGTGATTGTGTGAGTGAGTGAGAGAGTAATTGTGTGAGTTGAGTGAGTGAGTGTGTGAGTGAGTGAGTGAGTGAGAATGTGAGTTGAGTGAGTGAGTGTGTGTGTGTGTGTGGGGGGGGGGGTGAGTGAGTGAGTGAGTGAGTGAGTGAGTGAGTGAGTGAGTGATTGTGTAAATGAGTGAGAGAGTCATTGTGTGAGTTGAGTGAGTGAGTGTGTGAGTGAGTGAGTGAGTGAGAATGTGAGTTGAGTGAGTGAGTGAGTGTGTGTGTGTGTGTGAGTGAGTGAGTGAGTGTGTGTGTGTGTGTGTGTGTGTGTGTGTGTGAGTGAGTGAGTGAGTGAGTGAGTTTGTGTGTGAGTGAGTGAGTGAGTGAGTGAGTGAGTGAATGAGTGAGTAAGACGGGGGACTGGCTCATACTTTATGCTGCCGGAGTAGGAAGGGCAGGAGCATGAGGAGGCCTCCATCGTGGACAATCCACCACACATCAATGGTGCCTCCGCTTAAGCGCTGGTTGTTGGCAGGGAAGTGGTCAATATTCTTGGCAACCAGCAGGCACTGGTGTGCTGCTGTGGTCTCACGCACAGTCTCTACGGGCCGATGGGACAGGGATCAGAATAGCCAAGCTATGAAAGAGCTTCTGTTCAACTACACAAACATATGAGCTAATCCTGCCCGTGGGGACAGTCATAGCAGTAATATTAGCTGACTAGATAAAGTCGGTGTTAATTTTGGTATCAAGAAATCCTTAGTGTACCATCGCTCCTGTTTAACTGACAACTGTTCAACATTAATATTGAATTATTGATACATCATACATTATGGTAATACATTAATCACAACTGACCAGATCTCTGTAAAGTAATGAAATAATCTTAGAAGAATATGATACTCATACATCACATCTCCTGTACAATAATTACGGCCGTAACATGGAGCTTTAGTGCAGTGCCCTCTCACCAATGAAGTTTTGGCAGCAGAGGGAGTTCTCTGCCTGCTTCCAGTTGGCGGGCCAGGCCATGAGCACTGTGTTGTGCTTCATGCCTCCCAGCCCAGCGGTCTGGATGAGGTGGGAGAAGCCATCCCGCAGGTTAGAGGACACCACCACATGACAGAAGCCTTTGGCCCTCTCAGACGACATGATGGACCTCACATTCTACCGGTAGAACAGATTACAGGACGAGGGGTGAATAGAAAGACAGACAGAGAGAAAGACAGACAGACAGATAGATAGATAGATAGATAGATACATAGATAGATAGATAGATAGATAGATAGATAGAAAGACAGGCAGACAGACAGACAGACAGATAGATAGATAGATAGATAAATAGATAGATAGATAGATACATAGACTTATTTATCGAGGACATTAAGAGATTATAGAGATCAGATAAAATCATTAAGCAGAGAAGGGCAAATAGCATTGCATGTTATCGTCAATGATCACTAAATCTCAATTCAAAACAAGTCTTAGAGAGCACCTGCTGACTTTGGGAAAACCATCAAAGCATCACATATGTAGTCATGTAGGCTATGCTCCAGGCATCAACAAATGAGCCTGCCAGACCAGTTTCTCATTTCTTAACATAGAAAAGCAATCATGTGCAGGCACATGTTTCTGCAATCTACATATGTAAACATTAGCTGGGTTTCCATTCAACATATTCGCATAACAATAATTCGGCTCAAGACTATGCGCATCTGTGTGCATTTCCATCAACTGTGTAATGCGAATAAAAAATGAACATTAGGCTAATCAAGTAAAATGTGCCGACCAGCTGTGGGATCAAAACGTAATGGTGCCAGGACAGCGTCTATGGACAGAAACACGGTAAATGCAAACATACGCAAATTCACCTGTTTCCATCAAATTTAATCGCATGAAGCCTTATTCACATCAAGAGTTAATGCACCCCTATCAAGCGAATCAAATTTATATCTGCATTTGGGGACTAATGTGACTTTGCAGGTGTTTCCAACAAGGATTTCTTATTCGTATAACTTAAACGTGCATTAACAAGTTGAATGGAAACCAGGCTATAGATAAGAGGCCCTGCTACACTCCAGCAAGACAAATACATTAATTAAAGAGGCTCAACAAAAGTTAATGCAGACAAAGAGTACGGTTAGCCTAAAGCTCTGGATAATGGTGCAAAATGAAAATAAACCACCCAATTCACAGAAAGGCAGATAAACTTTAAGTTATCTTCCATGGCGTAACATGACACGACCTCACAGGAGCGTTGAGAAATAAAAGATGTTATGTAACCATAACAGCACTGGAATCTCAACAATGCCCTGCCAGTGTGTGTGTGTGTGTGTGTGTGTGTGTGTGTGTGTGTTCTGTGTGTGCGCGTGCGCGTGTGTGAGTGTGAATGCCCTTGCCTGGCATCTGACCTCAGTGTGCTTTAATTATCGCAAGGCATGAGACATTGATCTGCGCTGCCAGGCAGATAAACCAATTAAACTTAATGCAGTGAGTGAAATGTTGAGATCCAGGAAGCAACAGATTAATATGCCACACCGATCCCCAGCTGTGTGCGGTTGTACTAAAGGTTGTTTGACGAGGGCATACCACACCTTACTTCAGCAGAGCACTTGCAAGTAGACCACACGTCGTTGCTGCTAGGTTCCAAGTACAAAAAGATTTCTGATAGGATACAGTGTTATCCCCCATTATAGCCCTCTACACACTGCCTAGTGACCAGAGGGTTCTCTACAATCAGGCGATCTACTCACTACTCATCTTTCTGCAGCATCCTTTCCAAACTGGGGTGGATGATCAACAGTTCATCAACTTATAGTAGTGTCCTACATAAGTGACCCTCACACTCTTTGCCTGGGTCTATGTCTTGTGTCAGGGGAGTGATGTTCGCCTTTACCTGTTCGGAGTGCTTGGCGTCGACACCTCGGGTCATGTAGGTGCCCTCCAGCACTGAGCTGACAATGGTCAGGCCCTTGCCCGCCTTCAGCTGGGTGGTGAAGGAGAGGAGGCGTGGGTGTTTGACCGCCAGGTCTGTGTCCAGCTTCAGCAGCACGAGTATCTGGGGCCTGGGAGAGGGGAGAGATGGTGGTTAGCTCAGGTCAGAACAGATGGCAAGGATAAGGGGACCATCTCTGCTTTTCGTGATTTACTTTGTTTTTCTAATTTTTTTACATACAGGTACAAATATTTTTTTTTACTGAGGCGCAGCAATATGGCTTCCTCTAATTGTGTGAACATCTGTCTGAAAGTGTGGTGGAAACATTGCGTCTTGTAGTGTTTGTCTGCCAATCCTTTGTGACATGTTCCAGATTACCTCCAGTTTTTGGTATGTGGTGGTGCATCCTCTAATTTGACAAGAGCATAGTGGGCTGCATTGAGCGACAGTCCACGTATCCCATCACCCCACTCTTTTTCTGCCCTGAGAACAGAATACAGTCATACATCATGCCACAAACAAGGGTGAGATACTTATACGTATTTCTTGGCGATGGATCGTACAGTCATCTTCAATCTTGATTCACGGCAACAAAATTTTACTCTGAGCTATTTCAGAAGCTACATGGCAACTGAAACACAAACATGTGAATGTGAAGGGAAGAGGGATCTCTTCATCTTACCCTCTGTACTCTATGTACTTATAGATACATCCAGCTATCAACATGGCAACCAGGGCGTAGTACCAGGAAGAGATGAACATGAGGGACAGACAAAGGCTCATTCCCAAGAATGACAGAGTCCTGTGAGATCAAAGAACAGACAAAGTCTCAATTCCAAGAATGACAGAGTCCTGTAAGATAAGAAGTAAGAGTCGTGAACCACACCAAAGACGAGGGTGTGATACGTTTTCAGATGAGGCTGTGAGCTCTTGTGAGTTCTTCATAATGAACTCTTTGGAATTAACACAAAGGGAAGTGTAGTAATTACTACTAAGTATCTTCTGCAATCCAGTGACAGATTTGAAATTAAGTGGCTTGACTGAGAGACAGCTCAATTCTTTGTGTTAATTTCAGTATGAAACACACAGAACATGACAATGGACATGACTCACCAGTGGTAGAATTTAAACCTGGGCCTCCAGTTTGGCGTGCGCAGTAAGGTCTGGACGGCACAGGCCAAGTTGACAAACAGGTAACACATCAAGAAGAACCTGATGAGAAAGGACAAGGTGAATCTAGATGACAAGAGCAACACAATAAGACAATAAGCAGGAAAGGGATGAACAGAACTTATTGACAAGAACTGACATGATTGTGTTACAAGACAAAGAAATATTTGGTGCTTGTGTGTGTGTGTGTGTGTGTGTGGGGGGGGGGGGTGTTAGTTAATGCATGTGAGTCTGTGCATGTGAACTCACATTGAAAGGATTGGAGCCACCAAGTCCAGGGAGGCAATGAGAATCCCAATCTCACAGATGCCAGCAGTCAGCAGCAGGGCCCAGGTGGGCTCCCCATTGGACTTCCCATGTCCAAACACCTGCACAGCATTCCAGTCAGTCTCAGTCCCATTGCAGAAACAATGCATCATTTAAGCCATCACGTTATAAGGCCACTTCAGGGCAAACTGAATGTGACATTTCTGGACAATATCACAATTGATAATCATGCATGTGTACATTGTGTTGTGCACCATATTGTGTGTGTGTGTGTATGTGTGTTTGTGTGTGTGCATATGTGTGTGTGTGTGTGTGTCTGTGTGTGTCTGTGTGTGTCTGTGCATACCCACATACCTGGAGGAACGGTACTATGCCGTCTCGTGCGATGGCCTGAAGCAGGCGAGGTGCTCCTGTGAGGCTTTGAAGTCCTGCCCCACAGCAGGAGAAGAAGGAACCAATCACAATGACCCATGGAGACGGCCAGGACAGAGTGCCAATCACAAGGTTCCTTTTCACTGAGTCTCCAAACCTGAGAAAAGAGTATTGAATCACATGATGAAAACAAAGAAACATATGTGCAAACATATCTCACATTTCACAACCACACAGAATATAGAATACAACTTCACAACTTCATACAATTTCACAAACCTATGTTTGCTGTAAAGAAATATTCAACCACTATACAAACAGCGAATGACATGCCAACATGACAAAACAAAGTAGTTCAAATATCATGACAGGAGAAAAACACATAGACCGAAAGATAAGACATACAGTAAACATACATGAACATTAGCCAAAGCAGTATTGCGGGCACACAGCAGAACTGTGAGAAGGAGGGTGATAAAAAATGACCCAGACTGTAAAGATTTGTAACTCTTGAGACATGTAACTCAATCAGCCTGCTATGAAAGATGACAATATGCTTGTTACACCAGTGAAGGCAGAGACAAGTGGAGACATGTACTTTTGGCCTCTGTATTGTGTATGCCGGATACTGTGTTGAATCCTGCAATAAATTAAAGGTAAAAGAGGGCTGTGCATCTCAGAGAACGCAATTAAGCGTTGTAATGTTGAAATGTCAGTAAAAGTGTTGACAGAATTCAGGGATATCAATGAGGAGCCACTGGAAAGAACTAAAAAAAAAGGCAAGATTTTACGAAATACTGTTGATTATCGGCAGACTTTTAGCCTATTTTCTTTTAATATGCTGCAAAGATTATGCAAATTTTGCCAACCAGTGTTTTTGGTTTGATTTGTTCACAATGCAAGAGCATGAGGTATCTCACAAGAACTTGATTCAGCATCAGCTGAGGTGACATTTGGAAAGAATCAGAAGGATATGAGGTTCAACTATCTACTGTAACCTTGAGAGTGAGAGACAGAGCAAAGGGAATTTAAAACTCATCCAGTGTTTTCTATTACTTAACCTTGGGGAAGGTGATTGAGGTGAATCTCTAACCGGTATAAATCTGACTGTGTCAGCAGACTGAGGCCATGATAACAACAGCTTTCAAATACTCTGGCCATTGTGTTACTATTTTGAGTTGTCTGGGGACTATGCAGGGGTCATTCTATGCAGGGGGTCATTCTCCCTCAGTCAAGCTTACACCTGACCGCATACCTGTTATAAAGACACTGTGTTTTCACTTAATAACGAGACAGAAAGTTACTTACTTGTCTCTCAGAACCACACCCTCAATACAGGCTCCAAATAGCACAACACTGGAAATGTCTGCAGTTTGTTATGAAAAAATAGTTCAAAACATTATGGATGAACACACATACAATCAAAGTGAGAGGGAGAGAGAGAGAGAGAGAGTCCTCTGAAAGGATACAGATGAATGATGTAGTGGCTATGGCCATGATAGTGCCAAAAGGAATGGAGCGCTGAGCGTCTCTGAGGTCTCCAGACCTATTAGACCCTGCCATGATCCCTACAACATAAAAGCCACAGACTTAACACCCATATTCAGTCATTCACACAGAGTAAGGCGACCAACAACAGTCTCATATATGTCTCATATAATACGGCCTCTGTATTGACTTTCACTCTGAGGTGCTGGGTGCATGACTGCATTTCTGAATGCCAGGTGTGCTCCTCACCTGTTACCGAGGGGAAGTAGATGCCCACCAGCAGCATGAAGCTGGTGGCGATGTCATTGAACACGTAGGGCCTCGGGGGGCCCTCGTATTTGTCCTCAAGTTTATCCTGCGCTGGAATGGACGGCTGTTTCTTTTCCACCAACATTCCTTTGGGACCATAGTCCCCCCACATGTTGTCTGTGGAAGATAAATGGTTTGATTTGGGCACTGAGGAAGCTACTATATAACTTATCCACACTTACGGTGTTATTTCTCATACTACATGTGAAAGGACACAACAGGGGATACAAGGTGGATTAAGAATAGAATGGAAAAGGATGTTGATATCCTCTTAGAGAGTTTTAACCTCAGACATGGCAAAACATCAGAATGCCTCTCCCATAATGACTAGCTGTAGCACCAGCATATATGCAGTCACTGATGAAACCTGCATGCTGAAATACCTGAGATGACTCCACTGAAGAGCCCTGGGATGCCCTGTATCTCAGTCACATTGTTCAGGGTGAAATAGTCATCACAGATGGCATCCACAGTGGAGTTCTCACAGAAAAGCCCCCACAGTTGAGTGGTCCTTGTCACGTTGTTGACCACCTCTAGTTTCTCACACAAGTCAAAGTCACGATTCTGTAAAGATCGGTTTCCCAGCAGACAAATTCTACAAATGGACAAAGATATAGATATCAACAAACCACAGTGAGATGCGAGACATCGTGTATAAGTGGTCACTTGCACTGCCAAGTCTATTAAAATTCACCGGCGAATGATACTTCCGCCCCCTGATATGGCTTCATCCTCTCAACAAAGAGCTTGTGCAGAGTGAGACGTTAGACTCACGGAAAGTTGGGAGGCTCGATGGCGGTCTTGATGACGCCTGCATAGATGGCCATGATGGAGAGTACAACGCAGGACAGGAAGACCAGGGCCAGCTTGTTGACGTACTTGACTCCCACAAACACCACCAGGGCCATGAGGACCAGGCAGCAGGTCCCATAGACGCGCATGTTATTCAACATGGCCATCTGCTGCCCCTCCGGCTTCTCCGACACAAACAGCGTCGCATTCGGTATTATGTAGGTCTGATTAGAAAAGGTGGCGAGGCAAGGTTAGAACGTCCAAGTTAGTCCAGATATATAAGGAACCTACTGAAAATAATCGGGTAAGAACACAGACTTCAGTGGAACAACAATGTTATCTGCCTCTGAAATGTCGGATCATGTGTGATCAAATCATCTAGAGACATTGACACAGCAGGTCTTATTCTTACCAAGAGGATCTCGATGGTGCCAAGGATGTACAGGGAGCCAGCAAACGTGGTGCCCAAGTAGAAGCACAAGCCCACAGCTCCCCCAAACTCAGGGCCCAGAGACCGGGAGATCATGTAGTACGAGCCCCCAGCTGCAAGAAAAGCATGCAAAGAAATCATACTATATTAAGCAGGAATTGTATCAAGTGATGATGCTTCAATACAACTCGGCTGCTGTAACATTTTGACTAATCAAGAAAGGGGTGAGAGCATACCAGGAACTACACCATTAGTTGCAATGGCACTCATGGAGATTGCAGTTAGCATGGTCTGAAGGAGAAGACATAGAAACAAGTTTTTAGTTGCATGTTAACACTATGATACAGTCACAATGTCTAGCGGATTTAGACATAGTAGTACTAGTTAGTATAGCTTTATTATTGTACTAATATCAATGGTAAAAGGTGCCTTTGAGTTTTTCACTCACACAAGCACAGCACATGGAGACAATGGCTAAGGAGCCCATGATACCAGCTGTGCCCACTATCCAGGTGAGTCGCAAGAAGAGAATGACGCCCAGAATGTTCTGGACACAGGGCAGATAGACGCCAATGAAGGTGCCCATCTGAGGACTCTGTGGGGATGGCACAGAGAAAGGCAGAGCAGGGGAGTTGGGGGTGGTGGGGGAAGGTGTAGAAAAAAAAAGAAAAAAAGGGAGATAATTTTAAGACAGGTACATGTCAAGTTACACCATTCCAGGTACTCAAGTTGACAAGTTGAGAGTGACCAGATTCAGAATAGCACCTAGATTTAGTTAAGTAACATCACTTTATTTATATAGCACATTCAGCACATTTTTAAATAAAAAATAAAAAATACTAGCACTACTACTACTAATTAGCTCTCTTGTCATCCCTCTCTTGTCTCTCTAAGCTCTGAGCAGAGCAACAGCTGTGTCCTTGCAATAGGCTGTCTTCCTGGAGGCCTGACACCTGACCCTAAACTTCCTTAAACTACTGTGAGCTCCTTACAATCTCACTTTAAAACATCACAGCGGAAGACTACTGTGCTACAGGCCACGGTTCCCCCATATACAATACTTCTCCCAGCTTCCAAAACAAAATGTTGGTCAATGTGAGCGTCATGGCTCAGTGGGCCATGGTGTCGGGGACCCGTGTTCCGAGGTCATTTCCTGATCCTTCCCCATCTCTTTCTCCCACTCTTTTCAGAATAAAGACATAAAAGCCCAAAATATCTTAAAAAATAATAAAAAAAAGAATCGAGAGAACCCTAGGTCGATGATGAGGAGGATGGTGATGATCATTTCTATAGAGACTTTCTCAAAACTGACATGATGATGGCGCAAGACAGTTTAACTCTGCTTGTCTGTGTGTCTGCAAAGCAGTGCTCCTTCTCAGCAGCAGTACATGCAGATTTCCTTTGTATGTTGCGCTAGTTTATCACACTGCAAGCCACAGGGGGAGCCCAGAGTAAAAAGTAAACACTGGTCTCAGAGAGAATTCAATCATCCTTCTCGTAATCACATTTTTTTCAGTTCTCACATGACTTTTGGTGTGTGTTAAAAAAAAACATTCTCTGCTGACCTTCTCATGAGACTCAGGCACAAATTCAACCCTACCCAATTTTTCCCCAAGCACAACTTTGGCCACATGTGCAATGTATAAACATCTTCTTCATGAAGTCTTTTTCCATTGTAAAGCGCTTTCAGAGCCTTGAAAAGCAAGCTAGCTTTGTATTTGTCATTCAAAAATATATTTGTTGGATGTTGTACAAATATCATATTTAATGAGCACTGGAACAAAATGAGGAGATCTGTGCATGCAACCCACTGCCTCATGCCTACAGACAGGGGCACTAAAGGCAAATAGCAAAAAGGCAGAAAGAGCAGTCCTGTTATGCGCATGAGACAGGAGCTCTAAGCATAGAACAGCAGAGATGTGCAGATACACATTATGAGCACCGGCAACAAATACGCACGCACACACACACACACACTCATACACACACTTCCTGAATGACCGTTGACCATTGACCTCATCAGCAGGAGTTTTAGCACTTTAGCCTTCACAAAAGGCCTAGACGTCAGGATGTATGATGTCAAAAGGGTGGGGATAACAACAGCAACATGATCATGCTCACGTTTTTTTCAATCTGTCAAACCCATTTTGGGTCATCCAAATCTATGTGGATATTGATGTGTATCCACCGTTACCACTAAAATCACTAAAAAAGCTTAAAATGATTACACACACCAACGTTTATAAATGCCTCCCTTCACCCACTTGCATGATCATCTATGCAAACTTGTTTTTTGTAGTAGTAGACGTCAATGTGATCCTTGTTCTTACAGTAAGAAAACTTGCAGTGGAAGCTTTGCTTACAAGCAGTGTGTGTTTCAGGCGGCCCATCAGGGTTGCTGACACAGTTTCCCATGGGTGTCTGACAATTGTCTGACTAGCATCTGACCAATGAAACTTTCACTGTCAATATCCCCTCACTGACTGATCTATGGAACATTAAGGTTGCATGAGATATACAAAAACGCCTACTCAGTTGAAGACTAAGAATCATTCAGGTGGTGAAGCAACACACAAGTGCAAATGCAATTACTTTTTATCTCAGTCCAAGCAGATAACCTGTTAATATCTACGATGGTCCCTTTTAGCCTAATGAAAGGTATGCTTTCTTCACCCCCGGGGTAACATGGTGGCAGCATTCAACCACAGCCTCTGGCTTAAGCACTGCAATTGACTAAATTAAAACGAAGCTCCTCTTTGTCACCAACTAAACTGTGCTATGATTTATCATTTCTCAATTGTTTACATTTCACACAGCCCCCTGAGCAGATTAGTTATGACAAAGTACAGAGGATAATCTGTCTCAGAATAGAAAGATTAAATAGGAAAGTTCCCCCTTACTCACAGATGATAAATGTTCACCCATAAATTACACAGGACAGGTGATTTTACAGGAAATATGGACTCAGCTCACCTTAATGGTGACCTTTTTGACTCCATCTTCATTCTCGTCTTCCTCGTGCTCAACCACCCCCTGGGTGAGGTTGGTGTAGTTGGCCAGTTTGTTGAGGAGAGAGGACACCATTGGCGCACTGTCCATCTCCTCCTGTCATTTTGGAAAGAGAGAGTATGGATTTATCTGGAACGTGATTCAGGGATGGACCTCAAGGCAAACAACAGACCTGTTTTCCACTCTGTTCTACAGCACATGACAGCATGTCAGTTTTAGAATCAATAATGAAAAGCACAGTTTAGGCTTAAAGGTTGTACTGAATTTCCGTCCACATACTTCATTATAACTCATCCTGATACTTATTTGATCACACAGTACAGTACAACCCACCTCAAAAAGGGCCATGTTTTTTCCATCGTAGTAACTGTGTCTATCAGAGTCAGAGCTGTTGATGAAAGGGCTGTTCTCTCTGGGGGTCTCAGCTCCTGTCACAAAACATACAGGTTATTTTCCCCAACATAACAAACATGTTTTTGTTGTTGTTATTTTGTTAAACATTATTTGCTGAATCCCAGTAACATCCCTAACCATACACCCTGACCCCTGGCATGAATTAGCCAATCATGAAGTTGATCCACAGCAGTCTTTTTAAGACATTGGGATTCAGCCATTGTATGGGAACATAAATAGTACCAAAGCATTACCTCGGCCCTGACACACCCATACCATCACATACAGTACCTCAGCCCTGACACACTCATACCATCACATACAGTACCTCAGCCCTGACACACTCATACCATCACATACAGTACCTCGGCAAAACGCACTCATGCCATCACATCACCTCACCCTGACACAATCAAGTCTAAAAACAAATCCCTTTAGTGAAATGCTTGGCAAAGATGTCAGGGCAGAAAAGTTCTTCTGATCTCCGCATATCAAGCCATTAAAAATAGTGCTGACTTCACCAAATACATCATACAGCAATTTTAAAGGTAACTTTTCATTGATTTATTTAATGATAAGATGTCAAAACCTGTGCAGCTTGAACAAACCCTTGAGCATGAGATTAGTGATGTTCTTTAGGAATTACATCGATACACATGTGTTCAGGCTGCAGACACTCTGCAGTCCACAGAGCCATGCAATCAAGAAAAGAGTGGAAGGTGCTATTTGGAAGTTTGTTTCGCTGTCTGGTCACATACGATCAGGTAACACCTGCTAATGATGAAGTACTGAAGTCTCTATGGTAATAAATGACAACATGAGCTATTTATAACTGCTTAAGCCCTCACAGCGGCCGATCAGTAAGCTGCCTAGTGCACCTGTGTAAGACTGAAGGTGAGACTGCAGTGAGCAGGACAGAGAAATATAGACAGGACACAGAGAGAGAAAGAAGAGGGAGGGGGGTTAGGGGACTCAGACTTGTAAAAAAAGAGACATGGTAGTGGCCAAACGACAAATGGAGCGCTCTGAAGAAAGAAACAGACCTATCACATGCTGAACCTCTGGCTACAAGTAACATGTTGCTTTGATATAGCATAGTCGAAGTAACTTCTACAACACCTACTTTCGGGGTGCAACAAGCAAATAAGCAGTATTAATATGTGTTCTTTTGGCAAGAGTATATTTTTGATCCAAACCAAACACCCCAGAAACATATTCAGAAACCTCTAATAAGCCACTCACCTGATTTGCTTGAGAGAGAGCCTCTAGCACGCTCCATCGTCACAGACATGAGAGAGACAGGGCCCTCTCGGGTTGTGCCAAAACCCCAAGAGAAGTTGACTTTCCGGGACACCCGACCCTAACCCTCAAACCCCCAGCGCTGCCCTGTCTTGCACCCTCCCCCCCTCAGCTGGGACACTGCCCTGAGACGGACCTCTGGCGGTCTGACAGTGGCCTCTGCTCCCCCGTCACTCGCCGCCTCTGCCCTCCATTCTACAGCACCACTCTGGGGGCCGGTCGGGGATCAGGCAAAGCTGGAGTCCAGGCGGCTTGTCTGCCTTAATCCAGCGCTCCCCTCTCTCCCTCCAGTGGGAGTGCGTGTCAGCAGAGGCAGAAGCCTCTGTGTGGGTCCTGCCTCCCTCCCCCTCCCCTCCCCTCCTAGTGACAGCACTATGCTCAGAGCTGGGACAGCTGTTGACTGGGACTAGCCTCAACAACTACTCAGGCCGTGCGGCCAGGCACCTTTAACCCCACAGCAGGCTTTTTTAGACAGGATTTGACACACCCTCTGATGTGTGAACATTGCTTAACTTTGGAAATGAGCTAAACAAAAATGAGAAGTAGTGGGCTTGGTAGTCTCTGTTTAAAGGCTACAAATTCAGAGAGGGTGGAGAAACTAAGCTGAGCCTGTCACAATATTGATCTCAAAACGACATCTGGATGAATCCAGAATAAACAGACAAATAGTTTTGTCGAATTCTGATTTCTGTATGAGGAGTGTTCCTACAAATGTTTTGAAACATGACACCCATGTCACTCTCCTAATGTCTGAACTCTGCACTGCACAGGAAGAAGGGGCCAAGGAGCCAAGCCAAGCCAAACACCAGTCTTCAAAGCTCCATTGCGGTTCACTTTTGTGGAAGTATAACATGACCAAGATGGCTTCTATTTCAGATAAATAGGCAAGTTGCCAAATTTGATAACATCCTCAAAAAGTTGTCACACTCTATGACAGCAGAGTGAGGGATACCACACTCAATTGTATCCATATAGCCAGATCACTCTTACAAGAACACACAGACGACAACACCAAAAGTGAGAAAGTTGATGCTGTATGATTTAAGACCACTCCACAAGTGCCTAGAGCGGAGAAACTAACAAGGCTCCCATTTTGTTCCAAACAGAGGGTTCTCAACTGTGCAGAGCTACACACTAAAGCTCTGATCAGACCACACACAGTCACTATGTGACTAAGAGGTCAGAACAAACGTCAAGTACTGCTTTGGACCCATGCTGCTATCTACAGTGCCAGATGTATGATTGTCAATGCCATTCAGTAGACCCGTAGCTTAAGACAGAGTAAAGTCAAACTTGCAGGGAAAAAAAGCATGTAAAGATTAGTCTTGGGGTGGCCCAAGCACAATCTGCCAAGCCATTGTACAAGAACAGGTTTATGTGAAAGTAAACCTATTGAATTTGTTTGTGGAAGTGCAATTTCACGAAAAATCCTGACAATTGGCGTCCTGGGAAAGATGATCAGTTTCCAGGGACAGACAGCAAAAAAAGAGAACAATCACAGGAAAACCGGTCTTTGCAGATCACATTGCCTCTATGGCTCGGTCGTGCCGTTTTTCCCTATTCAACATAAGGAAGATCAGGCCGTACCTAACCCAACATGCTCCTGGTACAGACCGTCTTGTCTTGACTACTGCAATGCCCTCCTATCAGGTCTTCCAGCCTGTGCGGCGAGACCGCTACAGATGATCCAGAATGCAGCTGCACGTCTGGTCTTTAACCAGCCAAAAAGGGCATATGTCACACCTCTGTTCATTGAACTCCACTGGCTACCCTTGGCTGCTCGCATCAAATTCAAGGCACTTATAGTGGCCTACAGGGTGATTGATGGCTCTGCTCCCATCTACCTGAATACTCTCCTGAAGCCCTATGTCACTCGCCGACCGCTTCGCTCCTCTAAGGAACGTTATCTAGCACGGCCAAAACCTTGTGCAGGTCAATCCAGACTCTTTTCAAGTTTGGTTCCACGCTGGTGGAATGACCTTCCAAGTGCTACTAGATCAACCGATACCCTCTCCACCTTCAAGAAACTCTTGAAGACCCAGCTCTTCCAAGAATATCTCCTGCCGTAAATTTTGAGAATGCACTTAACAACTTATACTTAATTTCTCTTTTATACTGCACTTTATTACACTATTGCACTTTCAACTTAAAATAGTGCAGTTTTTATGTTAGTAATATGCACTCTTTGTTAGTTTCTTTCATTGTGTTGTAGCTTGAATGTTATCCTTTTTTTGTAAGTGGCTTTGGATAAAAGTGTCTGCTAAATGCTTAAATGTAAATGTAATGTAAATGGCAGGCTAGTCTACATATGGCAACACTCACAATGTCACCTGCAATCTGCTGCTTACTGACGTCAATTTAAAAAAAAAAGTGTCATATATTAACACGTTAAAATAATATTAAAATAGTAGTAGTTTCCACCTTCACTGATAAAATGGCACAACGGATTGTACAGGGGATGGCCGTTTTAGAAGGGGAGTGATTTTGACCGTTATTATTTTGGGGGGAATGCCATCCCTCCTCATCCCCCCTCACCTCAAGAACTGGATATTGGGATGTTGTGCACATGCCGTGAGTTGTTGTTGACTCACTACACAATTTCTTTTAAGCCTTGCTTTGCACTCGGCGTGAGCTCTGGGCAGATGGAATCACCTTCAATCCAGGTATTATGTCTTGTTAACTTAATGTGACCACTAACATCACATATATATATATACACACCTAGAAATAAACTGGTTTGTACTTGTTTCCTTATTATTTTAAAGTCCCCTTTTATGATTGGAGAACAATGAAGACCTTCACTGTAAGACAGCACAAACATCCCTTTCCTGAAATGCTTGGCATCTGAAATAACTCACAACTTTCCTTTTACGTCATGAGTCTGTGCCATCCTGTACATGCAGAATAATAGAAACAGGAGATTAAGAAAGTGCTAAAGCCCCCAAGGCAGCTGTAACGACCCCTTCCGGTCACCAAGTCCTGTAACCTTGCAATGTTTTGCACATCTGTTGTTTATTGATTGTAAATGTTTTTAAATATTTACAGGATATATTTTAAACAAAATGTTCTGTAAACCTACAAACGGCATCGATAATATCACCTTCTTAAATCACTCTCTACTTGGTAAAGGAAAAAAAACTTTTTGTATACACATCATAATTACTCCATCCTCTGACCTTCTCTTGCAGCTCAGAAAAGCAAACAGATTTGACTCTGATAGATGCCCCTCTCAACATCAGTCCTAAAAAAAAACACACTAAACTTCACATGCTCCCTTTCATAGTGTTATTTGCACCATTCCTGACAATAACTAAATATGTCAACTTCTAAAAGGCAGCCAGGTTTGATGATGGGTTTGTCCAACTGAATATAAAGTTACACATGAAATTTTGTATGAATGTTCGGACTGAGCAAGAATTCTTACATTTTTGAGGTTTCATAGCCCAATTGTTATAGAGACCATGAAAGCTACTGTTTTGAGGTTGAAGTGTCTAACCAACAGGGGAACCCAAGGTCAACTGACAAACTAAATACCTCGGTACAATTGAATAACTTAAACTTGCACACACACAGAAAAAGTGAGAAACAGACAGATACACCTACATACACAAGAAAACTCCAGTCTAAAAGAATGCAAACCGGTAATTTTCTCATGAGAATTTGCTTGTGGTCATTAAACAAACTGATTAATAGCTATTTACAATGAAGAACTGCCGCTTTGTGACACATTTCTTCATACATCATAATATTATGAGGTGTCAGAACAGCCCATAAAGCCCTATGAAAAATCATTCAAAAACATTTAAAGTGTGTAATTTTCTCTATTCAAGCTCTAATATAAGAAAGACATTCACTGGAAGTCACAAGACAGAAGGAGAAAAAGAAATCCAAGTAGAAAGGCAGACATGAAAGAAAGTGATGACTTAAGTTCTTTTCTAGTTGTTGAAGGTCAGAAAGTAATGTGGGGCATGGTTAAGCAAAAGACTTGCATTGCATTCTTGTATTCTTGCATTGAAATGACAAACAAACACATTCATACTTACAGCCTGGATGGTAATAGCTTAACTTAACGACACAAAGAGCTGATTTGTCTCTGTGTGTCTGCATGCCTGGGCCAGCCTTGTAAAGCTATGGGTGTGAATCCCAACATGGCATTCCTCACCTGAGCTAGGTCTGCCGGAGAGCTCCTGAGCAGTGTCGTCCACAGCATTCCCCTCCGCTTGTTCCTCCTGGCCTGAGGCGATGCCGTCCTCCACTGCAACCACGGTAAAGTTGGTGGGCATTTTCAGAGACTCATTCCATGTGCTGCAGCATATGTGACCTACTCACCACCCTCGGTTTCAGTACAAAGTTCTCTGTCTTCTTTAACTCTCCTTGCTCTCTCTTTCTCTTTCTCTCTCTCACACACACACACACACACCACTACTGTTAATTGTAGGTATTGAAAACCACGTGATCCTCCCTATCCACAGAAAGGTTGTTGTGCAACTTTTGTCGGAGTGAGAGTTCTACAGCAAGTCTAAAGGGGTGGGGGTGCTTCCTGGTTTTTTGTTGATATCCCTTCCTCTTTGTACCTGCGAGGAAAGGGGAGGAGCCGACAGGGCTGCCCACAAGCACCAGTGTAATGCAAATCACCACAAAAGGCAGCATTCTCTAACCCTCCCCCAACATGAACATTAACTTACTCCCAGGAGGCAAGACATGGGACAGTCACACCATTAAGCCACTATACTACTGGGCTACCAGAAACAAATGAAAGACAAAATGTGTAAATGGCTATGTGAATTCCAATTGTAGGTACATCAGCTGTTTAGTCATTTTCTTCCTGCTGCTGATAAAGGTTAATGACTGACTCATTTGTACTTGACTTCAAGTAGTTGACAAAGATATTGACTTACAAAAACAATGTGATAGTTCTTCTTTGTGCAATTTTAAGTGAGGTAGAATCTATTTAGTACAATTTTTAAAAATCAGAAGCCTTACTAACAGTAGCCTTCATAATTCCAAACATAATTTCTAAAGGGAACTCAGCCATTAAATCAGAAAAAGCTAATGTAAAAGCTGATCATGATTCTGATTCTAATAGGTTCTTGTATGCTACTAAAAGAGCTGTTTTAACAACAATGTGATGAGGTGGTGGCTTTTCTTCTTCACAATTTGAGAGCATCTAAATTCCTGGAACAACAATAAAGCCTGAGGGGATGATGGGAAAGGATTTCCTCTTGCCTGCAGTCACTGAATATTTAGGAACACACAGGATCATTCTCTAACCCAAACTCAAAAAGCCTAAAAACATGTAGAACATATTAAGCTCCCGAATATCGTGAAAAGACTAGCTCCCACTTAAAAACGTGTAACAGCATTATTCCTGCAAATGTCATCTTTGTTTACCTCTAAGGATATTTCCGTATCTTTCAAACATTACCATGTAACATAATGTCAATGCTGCCTCCCCATGGCTTTGGACGGTACGACAGATAAGCTATGCACAATGTTCATTTTAGTGAGTGTTCTTTGGGCTTCTATCATTCATAGAAATATAACATTACGGGAACAATGTGAGGGGGAAACCGCATCCTGGTATTATATTAAAATGCAAACTACTCGAAGTTAGTTCCAGAGAAATCACACCACCGTCGTCACGCAAGTAA
The DNA here is from genome assembly GCA_015244755.2 of Tenualosa ilisha. Lineage (NCBI taxonomy): Eukaryota > Metazoa > Chordata > Actinopteri > Clupeiformes > Clupeidae > Tenualosa > Tenualosa ilisha. The sequence continues at coordinate 1,017,340 of PYXC01000541.1, forward strand.
AGGCTTTTTTGCCGCCACCAGATGGCAGACAACGTGACCGATGAGCTGTTGACAGACCCGGAGCATCCCAGGTATGTTTGGTCGCCACAGAGCAGAGGTCAGGCTATTTCTAATAAACATGGTGACTGACGATTCGTGGAAAACCACAGGGTTGTTCAAATGCGTCTTTATAAATTTCCTCCAAGGACCTGTGAAAGATATTCCAATGAAGAATATTTTCATAACTACCAGAAATTAACCTTACATGTTGCCCAGGCCTTCAGGCATGAAACAATTTTTAAATCAGGAACACAATTATGACCAACTTTGAAGAAAGCTAACCAAAAGAACTTTGTTGAGGTGAAGCCTAAGTTAATGCAGTTGATAGGTGTTCAGGAAGACACCTCACATACCCAGAGGTAGTCACTGTACAGTAGACATAAAGCTAGGACAACCCCTTGCAAGTTTGCAACATGCTATTTTGGGTCCTTTGGAACATGGAAGGAAGGCAAAGCTCTCCTGTAAATCTGAATTACCCCCAAATGTCAACGGCAAAAACAGGAACCGAAAATGTTAGTAATGCACATAAAGCGACAAGGGCAGTGCACTGTTAAGTGAAAATCAGAGCACATTTTCCATCTTATCTAGGCCAAGGAAGAAAACGGGACAGTCACCAAAAGAGTCTCTGGAGAATGCATTTCTTAGGCAATATATGAAAAGTGTTAAAGTCAAGTAAGATTTTAAAGTTGAAACAACTGTTTGATTGTGGTAGCAAGAGCAATCAATATTCGACTGATAGAGAAGGATTTCAAAACGCTGCTTTTGACGCTATTTGATTACACTGATGAGCACAGACTAGGTCTCGCTACATCGCTCTCTCTCTCCCGCCGCCCCTCTCCTCTCTCAAGCTCTCGTCGCCCCATGCCGCTCTGTCTTCACACGCGTTTGCTTCTGACCTCTCTGTGCTTCTTCGGACCTCCTTCGTCACCCAATGCATTTGAAGGTGTTTCGTGGCTTTTACGCACAACTTCACGCAGCCTGAAATTACAACGGGTCACTGCATCGCTGCAGTCACTCTTCTCAAGTTTGGGCTACACCTTGCTTCCGTTTAGAGAACTGGGACTTTCGGCACTTCTAGCGTTGTAGTTATGGATGATTGTTGTTTTCAGACCAATTAGACGAGTAGGCTAAGGGTATGACATCTAATACCGAATTATTCAATTGAATATAGGCCATTCCTATGGGCATCTTAGACAGTTGAGTTAGGATATAGTTGGGGTACTTTTTAACGTTTTAAGGGAAAGGATGCCTGTTCGACGTGGACACGTTGCGCCTCAGAATACCTTTCTGGACACCATCATCCGAAAATTCGAGGGTCAAAGTGAGTATTTATTTCTAATAATGGATGTAAAGAAAAACAATGTCTCGGGAAAAGTTGAATAGTCTCAGAATAATAGGTTACTTAAGGATTCATTTGAGGATAAAATAATTTCTTAGATAATAATCAGCAATGATTATTGTGGTAACTTTAAATAAATGAAATGTAAAAAGGTGTTTAAGGTGGTTTTTCAATTTTTACGTTAAATATCCAGTTGAATGAAAGGACAGCCTTGTTCTTAAATGGCAGAGTGTACTCATGCTACTTGAGTCCCTTTGCCAAAAAAGTTACAGTTAATGAAAAGGTTACTTTACATGAGTCACCAATAATAATAATAATGATAATAATAGCAATAATAATAATAATAATAATAAAATAAAAAAACAATAACAACGCATTACATGTAATTTTATTAATTGGCCACTTGTGCACATATATACTGTAAAGACATACACTACAGCGGTAACTGTTGGGATCCCACCTCCTGTGTAGCAAAGGCATGTTATTGTGTTTGGCAGTCAGGTGTTGTCTTCCTGACATTACTCTGTCCTTGTATTCCTCCGCAGATCGAAAATTCATCATTGCCAATGCTCGGGTGGAGAACTGTGCCATCATCTTCTGCAATGACGCCTTCTGTGGCATGTGTGGCTACACCCGTGCCGAGGTGATGCAGAAGCCCTGCACCTGCAGCTTCCTCTATGGTCCTCACACAGGGAGGCCGGCCATGGCTCAGATGGCCAAAGCTTTGTTGGGCTCTGAGGAGAGGAAGGTGGAGATCTCACTGTACAGAAAAGATGGTAAGATGTCTGAGTTTTTACAGAGTGTTCAAGTAGTCTCTTTGTGTCACACCACCCGACCACAAGTCAGTAGAAAGTGACACATGAGCAAAGCTAAGTTGGGTGGTACAAAATTAGTTACAAGAAATATATGTGGTTGTGTTCATTATACAGCAACTTGCTGGTTCACAAGGAGAAAAGTTTTCAGACAGATGCAGGGAAGGAATTTAAGGAGCATTCTTTGTTATTGCTTTTTGAATGACTGCTACATAACTGTGCAGGAATTACAAAGTGATTTGTTTTCTCTGGGCTATATACCAGAATGCAGAGAATGAAACTCAGAGCCGGCAACAGCCACTATTATCATTTTGCTTCAGGCATGCCTCAGATCAAGGTATTCTGGGGCTTTAAATATTTATCTGAGTTTGGTGTGATCCTCCAAGTTTGTTTTGGTTGCCTCGTGTGTTGTTTTGTCAGACAGTTCTCTCATGTTCCATTGCTGGTGTTCCTGACACACGGAGTGCAGTTGGCCTGATACAGAATTTGAAACTCTGTGACCTCAGGCTCTTCTCATGCACTGTTACGGTGTCAGTTCCTGCTCCAGTGAGCATAGTTCCCTTTCTTGCTTCTGTTTCCCGAGCCTCCCTTTCCCATATGCCCTTTCCAATGAGGCCGTCCATAGATATGGGGGATTACAAGCCAGGTGCTATCCTAATTATGGCTACCCCTGCTGATCCCTATTTAAAGAATCAGCTTGTCTGGATGATGTATTGATTTTCAGGACAGGTGGGAGAGTGAGAATAAGAACAATAGAGGCAGAAGAGACAGAGTCGTGATCGCTTGAAGGACGATTACTCATAACACGCCTTAAATCCCAGAGCTAACCACTGGATTTTCCTATGGTTGCATAAGAACTCACACAGTGTCCTTTAACATAGAATATGCATGGAACAGAGTGTAGAGCACAGACCAGAGAAATTAGAGTGAGGAAACACCTCAGTGGGAAAAAAATCAATGAAAATGCATTATTGTTGTTTTAGAAATGTTCTTTTGTCACATATGACAAAAAAAAAAATCAGTGTTGGTAGGGGAATTTCAGTAGTCATAAAAATCTCAAGTTAAGTAGTATTCTTTTACTTACACCTGTGCCTTAAATTCTCACCAATACATGTCAATTTGTTTTCAGCTAGGGCTAGGGACCAGCAATGTTAGAGTTTCAAAGACCAGCTATGCTAATTTCTGAAGAGTTTTGAGGAGTGTTGACTGACAAGATAATAAACATGGTTTCATAAGGCTTATTCTGAACTGCTTTTGGTTTTCTTCTACAGTGAGGCGCTGATGGCTGAACTTGCAAGTGTAGTAAATTGCCAAGAAACGGTAGGGGCTTTCATTTGCCCTCATTTAACCATCATAGTGACTATGAGGCTGGTAAATACATTTTAAAGTGTTGCATAGTGTACCTTGAAATAGTTTGTTTTCTGTTCAGCTAACATAGCAACCTTGACCGGTTGAACCCCACATTAGCGGCTTTGAAGGAGAACATAGCATTCTTTAGAGACGAGCCTGTAAATCTTTTATTTTTTTGCAAGGGGCAGACTGGGAATTAAAAGTAGCGCAAACACACAAATGACTTCAAGGGCAAGGTTTATCTGGTAAGCTGGAGAGCAAAGAGTAGCAGTAATTAAACAGCCCATAATCCTCTTCACACCCTCCACTCAGCATTGTTTATTATAGAGACACTCTTCCTTTTGCATTATCCCAGGTCCAGAGAGGGTTGCCCAGGCAGAAGTCAAAGTGACAGAGTGACCTCTTTCATTGATCCACAGGCGAAGTCTTAACAAGAGTACACAGACAAAAAAAACCTGCAACACAAGAGAATAATTGCTCCTCCAATCAATATTTATTTTTGTAATGATATTGAGAACCTAAAGCATTCAAGTAATGAAGCTGACATTTGTGTGCATGCCTGTGAGAGAGGGCCAGGTTAGGGTTAGAGGCTCTTTGCTTTGTATTGATTCTGCTCTGCAAATGCTCAGCAGTCTACAGGTGCAACCACACACAGCTGCGGTAAGCTTACACAAGGGTAATATCCACCCAATCAGCTGATTCATGAAATCTGATACCTTTGTGTCGAATTACTCCAAAGAATTTTCTTAGGGATGGAAAAGTGTAAAATATTCAGGAGACATTACAATTAAGGTTCTCAATTAAATTGGGTAAAATAATATTTTCACTAATATTTTTTGTTTGCATGTGTACATCCTGATATTTATGGTCCTAGTGTGTGTGCTATATAGTCCTAGTGTGGGTGATAGTTTTTATTTTCTATGCCAGTTTTATTTAGGTTTATTTTTGAGTTTTTTTTTTTGTTTGTCCGTCTGTAAGCAGGATTACACAAAAATCTCCTGTCTTTTTTTTTTTTTTTTTTTTTTTACAAACCCTGGTGGATATGCGTGGCATTGGCCAAGGGGGAAAGCTTTACACTTTTGTAAAGGGATCCATATTAAGGACCAGACCCTAGAAGTTTTTTCACTTTATTAAACATTGTCAGATAGGGCATTTTTAGGCCTCTGCCAGCCTTAGCACCATCTGCTGGGCTCAGCATACTGCTAGCCTTGGCGGAGGTCGCACTCCCTGAGTGCCCTGCTAGTTATTAATGAACTTTAATCAATATAAACATGTAAAAAAATAAGTTATCATCAGTTAAACAGCCTGTAATGCTTTTAATGTATTCCTTATTCAGTACAGTGTGTTTTTATGGTAAGGTTTATTAATTGGCTGATCCCATTTAGATGAATTCAGTAATAAGAATGTCATCAGATTCATTCAGTTTCAGAGAAATGTAAATATCTCACTAGTGCTCATTGCCTCCTCCCTTGGCCACACATAATTTTATGTCTTCACTTCAACTATCAGTATTTCACAAACTGTTGAGACACAAGAATGTTTAATAAAAAACCTAAATAACCCACAAATATTAACATCGATTTCTACTTCCATTTTATACTCATTTTCAGGAATTATTCACTGGTTTCAAATAAACTTAAATCACTCCCTTCAATTAAAAGGCAGGTAATTCAGAATGCCAATATTTTAAGATGAAATTCTTCAACTCGTATAGTCATGTGATTTTGGTGTTTGTACAGTCATAACAGTTTTCATAAATCTAGTATTGGATTTGGCAGTGGATACTACACTTCAGCAATTCTTGGTATAGCTTTGCCTCTCTACTTCTCTTTTTTATTGTAGATATATTATTTATAAGACAGATATTGACCCAAGGACAGCCAATATATGTGGCGGCCTCAGGTCATGCGAGGGTATGATGGCAAACTCCACCAGAGAATTTGGAAGCAGATTTATCACCACTACAGAGATGCATAATTTCACTATAAATTAATAAAGAAAGGTCAACATTAGCAGCCACTCTTTTGTTATGGATTTGTATTTAAGAGTAATCATTTGTTATGTACCTATGATACTAATGCAATTTTTACCATACAACAATATAATTAGCCTGAGACTTCTGAATGTTTGGTCTTACGCTGTTGATTCCTGTGCTTAGGTGTAGGACAAAAAACAGACAAAAATCAGCTTGTGAGGCTTTGCTGACATGTCGTTGATGCGATTTATGAATGATGCTATGACATAGGGGTTCTGTAATAAATCTCAAGCACTGCTTAATGGGAGAGAGTATACCCCCACAGCTCACCCTCTAGTCTAACAACCCATAATGAAGTTCTCTACATGGAATAGAGAGGGGCTGTCTCAGTGTTGTCAGTGGGTCTCGTTTCACCAATATCTTCCTATGAATTTTCTTATAAATTCATAAAGGGGAGTTGAACTCTAGCCATCCTAGCCTGTTGTTATGGGTAATGTATTTCTGTTTTGCATTTTATTTCACACAAAAAAAAATTAGCAATATTTTGATAAAATAGATGCAATTGTGTGTTGAAGCAGAATTTTCAGAACTATTTTAATGGACTAATTTAACCAGAATGCACTGCGTGGAATCATCAGTTCCACCCACTAGCCAAAGAACACAGCCTTCTTTTACCACTCTCAACTCGAGACCGAACTGGAACGTAGCAGGCGAAGAACCTGTGTAGCCATCACCAAAACCCTTCAAATCGAAAATTGAAGCCTTTACCAGAGAACCGTAAATAGGTTATAATATTAAAAAAATGTAATATAAAACGGCTCTGCATTTACACAGGGAGAGAAGTGGCTCAGGCATACACAAGAAAGCAGAATGCCTATGGAGAGTGAGGGTCTGCACAAAGCACTTTCCCCCAACAACTGAAACATCCTCGCACAAGCTTTTAGTGGACAATATTTATTTATTTTAAGAGGTTAGATTAAGTGCAGCGTAAAGGATGGAGAAATCAATGTGGATAAAAAAGCAAATGAAAGTAGCCTAAACGTTGTTTACAAATGCTTTGTGATTAGTAAGCTAACGTTAGCTATTGCTAATGAACTGCCATTCACTTTAGCTACTGTATTGGCCCGAATATATGAACATCCTGAATATAAGATTCCCCCCTTTTCCTGGCTCATTTTTGGGGAAAAAAGAAATTTTTTTTGTAGACCAAATTTTGCCTTGTATAGTAAATTATTTTATTTGAAAATGCTGGTAAAAACTCATTGAAAAACTTTCTAAAAGTTAGCAATTTATTTTTACTATAAATCATTACTATAAATTAAAGCATGAGATCAATTATTAAATTTGTCATATTTAAATTGAATGAATAGTAGGCTACCATATGAATGATAATTTTCCATTAAAGTGCAAACAATACACTGGCTATCTACAAGGCAAAAAAATATATGCATTACCCATAGAGGTCTGCACAGAGGCTACAACCTTGTGTGTCAAAGGGGGAGTTGGCCCCAACTGTGAGACACTCAAACATAATGATGATTCGCTTCTCTCATTTCCACTGCAAAGTAACTGATTTTCAACCTTTCTTTGCAACAGTAACAGGTGTTGGCATGTCAAAAAACACTGATGTATGCTCAGTACTGCCTGTCTGTATAGGTGAGTTTTTAGTTAGTTTGATCATAGACTACCACTGAAAAGACAGTTTCTCCTCGAAGTCTGTGTAGGCGCTGGACAAGGCTCATTCAGTCGTGCAATGACGGTCCATTGCACCGCATCGGAGACTTCCATATCCCGAATATTACTGGATATGAAGTGCCGGCTTTGTGCGCATTTAAACACCATATGCCAAATAACACCAGGTCAAGGGATACTGAAGTGCATGTAAACCCAGTCACTCTTTAACACCACTTGAGGCTAATTTTGAATTTGTTCAAGACAATCTCTTACCTTTCCATGTGTGTGGCAGTTGTAGGCCAATGAGACACTGCTGGTTCATTGAACAACAACAACAAAAAAAGTTTTTGGGGCCCTTTATATTTTGTCACTATTTTGGTTTAGTCTACAAAAATAAGATGACCTCTCTTTTTTTCAGGACAAAAATACTGTCTTATTTTCGGGCCAATACGGTAATTGCAAAGCAGCTCGTAATGCGGGTTTGATAACTCATGAAACTTTGTTCAAGTTAACTGTGATTTAATACCACCAGCATAAAGAGCCATGCCAAGCTCTTGGTGAGCTGCTGAGCTGAAATAAAACACTTCAATACAGAGATTTTGCACAAAGCTAGTGTTAGCAGACTAATAAGTGGAAGCTGAACAAATACTGTTAGCCTACCTGATACTGTTGCAAGCCACTTGCCTCTTGCACGTCACATTAACAGCTAGAGGAACAAGATAACGCTCCAAAACCTAAAATAAAATCCTCAGGGATAGCTTCACGGTATACATGAGTTTTATGGCTTATTCACCGACAAAATAAAATAATTCGGGCAGCAGTCTCAATGTTGATAGGAGCCACCAACTTACTGTCAACTTGAGGACGGGCAGCTGTCGATGGCGTTGTCCACAGTACTAGCCAAAGCTGCCTGCCGTTGTTCCCTCCATTGCCTAACTTCATTGGGAGTTCTGGCTCAAATAAATAACCTTATATTCTTCAGCAGTAGGTTCCTCAGCAACAAGAATTGCAGTCACTATTGGTATCCTCTATCATTTTGTTTGTTTATGTCCCCGCCCCCATTCAGAAATTGTGACTAGCTTTGTTGTAGTTATACATTTTTCTTCGGGTGATTCAGAGAAGTGTCAAATCACCATTAGTGTAGCAATGAAAAGGTTTCCTTTTAAATATGGAGTTAGTGTATTCAATGGCAGCATAATCCGCTATAAATATATGATCAAATATGGTGTTGGAGCACAAAAAAAAAGGAAAAGGAGAAAAGGAAAAATCCAGTGGATGCACTGGGTTTTTGAGTAGTAGCAGTATTACTACTGACTTTTCTGTGGCTACCATATTTAGCTAAGAGTTCTATGAACTTGGATGTTATTGTTTACCTAATCTATAAAAAAACCCTATTTTTCCTGTTATCATCGAGCAGTCCACTATCCCAATACTAACCAGACCCAAAATTGCTTCTGAGATCAGACGAGATCAGGCACTCTCAGTGAGGTATTACTCTAAGTGACGAAGGCTGATGGAGTCACCTTCATAAATCACAAGGGACAAGATGGGACTTAAAATGAGATCATCAATCTATATATTACTGAATGGCATAAAATACATAAGAAAACTGTGATGGGGACACCCATGTGCTTGGACGTAGTGTTGGGGAATAGTGTTGAGCTGTTTATCATCAGCGTAGGAAAAGACTTTCAGATATCCAGTCACAAGCATTAGTCGAGATAAACATCACAGTAAATTCCTGCTGCTAGAATGACCCGAGAGGGGCAACACAGCGCATGATCCACAGACAGCACCCGCTAAGAGATTATTTTTAAAATTTCATTAGAATGCCCTTGTTCTTCCTGTAGACTTATGCCAGCTTTATTTCCCCCCTAAGGCATTCACAGACTCACTAAGGTCAACCGTTTTCATCTGTTGATGCAACAAGAGAGTTGGTCCTCACTCCCAGCCTGAAGTCTTGATTATCTTTGGTGTGTTGTAAAAACAGCAAAATGTCAATACAGAAATTCCTGCAATAACAAAAGCGCTATCTCAGACATGTTTTATTTATTTGTGTGGGCAGCAGAGATTCAAGCACTTCACCTCAGTCCCTGAGTGAGCTACTCTGGGAATGCCCCAACCATCCCTGCTCGTCTGCCCCGGACATAGCTTGCCTGGGCTTCTCTGAATGAAGAGTCACCCAACTTAGTTTATTAGCACTACAGTATGTTAGGGATTATGGCTGCCAAAATAGGGAAATAATGGAGAAGGTGGGGGTGTAGAATTCTACAATGCGCTAGCTGAGTGTAGTGTAGTCCACTAAGTCTATTATTTCCCTATAGATCAGGACACCTTGAGGGCCGTTGTTCTGCTTATCAGCCGGTTGCAACTCTTGCATGTGGACAGTGAGCAAGCATTTAAAATATAAAGGAAACATGCAGTTTGGTTGCTATACTATTTTCTTTGCTTCATTGCTCTAGGTGATCAGCACTCTATACTTTTTATAATTCGTATGGCTATTTTTTAATGATCAACTTTACAAAAGGGACAAATATGACTGTGATTTTGTAGTAAAATCATTTTGCACTGTAAGTCATATGTACTGTCTGGTAAATAAAGTTTTATATGCCCCACTTTCGTGCCTTGAAGGTGTTGTAAGATGATTCCTGCACTCAAACTTGTTTTCACATTCATTTGGTAAATGAGGGCCAAGGTGCATCAAGGTTTCCCTTGACACTAAGAATACATACCAATGTCAGGTAGGCCACAAAACCGTAAAAATAGCATTGCGTTTTCTTTATAGATTTTATACGACCATTTCATTTGAGGTAAAGGGTATGCAACCATGAAAATTTCCATCCATAATTATCATCCCATTAGGTTTTGCTTGTTTTGTAACGCTAATAAGTAATGACAACTAATAAGACAAATAACGTTAGTTAGCCTTTCTGCACTTTTCCTATTCAGTTTGCAGAACTGCCATCTTATGTTATAGGCTACAAATACGCCATACACAGTAGTATCTTAAGTATGCAAAGTATACTTAGGCCTACTGAGCTTTGGGGAAATAACAACTTTCAATTTAGTTTGTTTGAATTACTTGTCGAGAAGAAAGCAGACAACCTCGGCATCTCGTTGGAAGTTCTTTTCCTTCAGTAACACCTTCCACTTAGGAAAAGTCGCTGTAGTGTGCAATCTTGTTCTGGATTATCGTTGTTTTCATTCTCTATTTTGTTCTCTTTTGCATTTTCTTGGCTATGGATTCTGCTCATCATATGTTAGATAATATGTATAATCCCCATCTTGAGAGTTTTCAAATAGGTGCATCCTCGATCATTTCTCTCTAGCAGTGATCTTTCTGTGTTTGTGCCTAGTTTCCGCTTGCGCTGCCACTGAGCGTAAAACGCAAAAGACGGAGCTGTATTTACCTTGTTATTCCCTGGCAGGGCCTGTAGTTTCAACATGGCGGCGCAACAAACATGGCAATCTGCATTGACTACGCCAGCACAATGTATGTATGAATGGCGAATCCAAAGCCTACCTGAACACTGTTATTTTTTGGTGGAGGTAATTACTAATTAATGAGGTCATATTTGTGAATGAAAAAATGTGTTTCTGTTAATAGACAACCTGAAAATTTACACAATGTGGCTTTAAATGTGGCAAATATATGACAATATAGGAAGATATTATCTACATTATCTCGATATTATCGTTAATATTACTAGCCTGGTAGTATTCAATTATTAAAAAAAATATTAAAAAATACTTTATATCTAAATTAGTATTATTTTTGCCATCTTTACAATTTTTTTTTACTTAATGTTATGTGAAGGTAATTTAGGCAACTTCACTTAGATCGAGCATTGCAAAAATAAGCATATCCTTGACGGCATGTAAGACTGCGCAGTGCATTTTTTAACTTCTTCTCTATTTTTAATGGAGTTGATCATTAAATTGTCAGTATACTTTTTCATACTGAGATGCCATTCCGAAAATGTCCCCCTGCAAAAGTAGTCCACCATGCTTATTCAACCTATTTGTGCCAGAAGCCTCCTTGCGATAGCTGCTCTATAGACACGCTGCAGGTTACTTGCCTTTGAGATGCGATGTCAGTGGGTCATTAGGTTTGTAGGGAAATATGAGAGTGTGGAGTAGAGTCTCTCTGACCTAACTGAGGTTTGAGTACACAGAGAGTTCTAGAAAATTAGAGGATGACCCTCATCATCTGTCATAATAATCTGCAAATGACCTCCTTGGCTATAATTAGGTAGAGTAATGACTGGAGTCATTTCTGGGGAGTTAATAATTTAACTGTCCGTTTTTCTTCCCTTACCACTCACCAGGGCTACGTAAGCACACATAATATTCATGAGAGACTCTGAATGGGAACCCAATGCAAGTGGTTTTCCAGGTCATGGGGAATAATAGACATTTAAAGAGACTCAAAGATGGGTCCATGGTTCACCCTTAATAAGATACTGGCAAAGAAGACATTTCAGTCAAGTCCTTAGAGGGTCGTTATCTGCAAGAGACCCCATTTAAGCACAAAAACAGTCTTTTTGTGCTGCCATGGTGAGTGTGGAGATCAGACTAAGGAATTTTATTATGTGATGACCAGCTATGTTAATTGATCACAGCAGAGGCAAGTGTCTGAAGGAAAGACTCATGTACAAAAATGGTCAGTAACAGACTGTGTTAAAAAGCAACTTAAGAAGAGATCCCTTGGCAGCCTTATATCACGGTCAGAGTTCTTTAAACATTTTGTGGACTCAAGCACTAAAAGCATTTTTATGTACAGGAGGGAAATAGATTTTTACATCGGTGTGTACAATGAGGTACTAAGTTGATTATGGATTGAGTCAATGGCTTTTACAGACTGATTATTTTCTGTTTTTAGACTAGAGCTTCCCTTGCATGCAGCTGAGTCATTACTACACATTAGTACCATTTTTTTTTTCAGATTTGTTTGTGGCTTGCCAAAAGATTGGCTTTGATGTATTATATATATTGTGTGATGTCTGTATACATGTGTTTTTTTATTTTTTATTTCAGAAGATATAGAGAACTTTGGAGGAAATATAAAACAGGAAGGGTCAATAAAAATTGGTTGAGTGAGTCTGAATCCATCCATTATTGCCAGTTTATATGCTGCTTATGTTCTTATGAAAGCTGTAATCCGTTTCAAGGGCTTAATCTGTATTGATACTTGCATCTGGTTCTGTCCTTGTTTTGAGAAACGGCAAGCTCACCCATATGTAATAGATTTACAGATGCTAGTCAGATAGGGCCTCCGACCTTCTATAATTAAAATAATCTGATAACAAAGATGAAAAATCCTTTTAACAAAGCTGAAAACATTCATAATGCATAAAAGTGCATAAAAATGTTCATTGTAAATGTCCTTAAACATTTGAGCCATGAGTAATTAACAGTAGCATTGTGGTTGCATTTTCAACCTTCATACCATTCTTTGCCTCCATAGTTCCTCACAAGGTAGTGTGCAGTGTTGGAGAAATGGGACAAAATCAATTTTACTGATTTACTGATGACATTACTGATATTGGGTTTGATGTTTTGCATAGCAATGGGATCTTGTTCTCAGATGTCCCACACAAAGAACACACACATGCCCCCCGAAAATAACTAGATGTACCACATAGCCACATGCTATATTAAAAGTGCAGCCAGTAATGCTAAGCGGTTTGTAAACACATAACTTTTAGTTAATATCTCCTCATGACCCACTAGCTGTCCATTCTGGAGACTGGGTACGTCCTGTTGCCCAAACAATAACACAGAATTTCTCTAGCAGCACTGAAGGCACGTGTGAGTCCTCTCTTTGAGAGGTTTTGTTTGGTCGTTGGATCAAATATAATGAAAGTTGTGTTGGACAAAAGCAAAAGAAATTTTAAATCTAAACACAAAAAATAAACAAAATTTCATCCTGCACTGCTGACTTTTAACAATCTTTAAAAAATCAATAAGAAGTTTTCTACACCCCTTACAGCTGTAAGACTGGTTTAGTCAAGATAAACCAAGCTGGTTTGACAATGTAATGCAGCAATACAGTGCCCCCTATGATACCATGGAACTTCAGCACATCTTGACTTGAGCTTTGAACTGTTTTGTCACAAGATTTAAAAAAAATGTGTTGGTTTTGTGTTTTGGTGAGCCATGGATGGCCATTTTTTGAGAGAGCTAAAACCTCTGGGTAAAAAAAGATATATACTGTATGTTTATGAAGATGATCAAGCTTCAGCAGTGGTCATAATATGCTGACATGACGTAATTTACATATGGGTCCCCCAGTACTGCTTGATCATATGGGTCCCCCAGTACTGCTTGATGAAATCAGCTCCATTTGGCTCAGTGTCTTCCATCGGTCAGATGGTGGAGTGCTTTATGTGTGACAGCAGCGTACAGGTAGAGGGTGCAGCCTGCACAGGTCATCCCTCATCCTGCCTGTGCAAGGGTGTGGCCAGACCTCAGCCCTGCCCTGCACACTGTGTGGCATGTGTGCCAGCTTTCAGAGGCTGGCCCAAGGTGAAAGCACTGCACTTGATATTTCTGCTCTTTCCAGCTTTTTTATAGCACAGTTATGATAATACATTATCTAATGCCTCTTAGTTATCATTTACATGTTGAAATGGAAAACACTTCTAGATTAAGTATTTTAAATAATAATAATAATAATAATTCATAAAAGAGGTCACGAACACTCCTGTAATAGTAAGATTAGGCATTGACACATTACAGTCTAAAACGGGAAGCCAGTTGAAATAAAACGATAGAATTATTTGGGTTTCAAAGGCCTTCTACATCATCTGTTAAATTAGCATTCTCTGTCCACTATGTCATGATTAGCATTCTCTGTCCAGTATGTCATGATGTGCCATGAAAAAATGAATGACCATGCTGATTAAAAGAGCAAAATGCTTTGTTGTAACAGTGGACTGCATTGTAAGTGTTTCAAACTTACATTGAGACACAGCCTATTACATCTGAGATCATATGCTCTGCTAATGCATATCAGCATAGTAATGTTCTGTTAGCCTTCTTGTGTTGGAGTGAGATGCAGCAAAAACCTTGTTAAAGTTTTCTGAAAACAGCTTTTTATGATAATATTATGACTGAGAATTACTTTTAAAGGCCCATATCATTCCTGTTTAATTTCCATCACCAGAACATTTAGTCAGAAGCAAACTTTTTATTTTGTCTGTTAAAATGAAGCAAGCGTGGCTTTTGTAGAGGCCAAGGTCACATGTGAAATTTTATATGATGGAAGCGCCATTCCTTTTGAATTTGACACCCAGTACAAACTCTGAATAGGTGTGATGGTGTGGACTCTATAGCAAATGCTGTTGGAGGTCAGGGAATGGATGCCACAAGCCCAGCACTGACATGAGTAGGGGTTAGGGGACATCCATCAGCAGATGGTTCAGCTTGTGTGTTTCGTTTCCTGGCACAGAGGCAGACAATGCTGGTATCAGGCAACTGTATTAAAACAGCATTCAGTGCACTAATCCCGGAGACAAGGGAGAGTGTTCCCTGTCCCATGCTTCAGGGCTACAGGATGTGGTGCCAGGGGTAGGCCACTGTTTGTGGCAGGGCAGGCATGAGACAGATCAGGAGCTGAGAAGGTGTCAACACAGTGCACCGTCAAATCTAATGCTTAGATCTAATCTTAAAACCCTTCACAGGAGTTAAATGTTACTGTAGCAGTTTGGCTTCATTTTGATATGATTGAGTAATACAGATTATAGTGACCTTTTGGTACGTTAGTTCATTTGTATTTATTCTAAAGATTGAACTCATGATCTGTGACATAGCTTTATATATAAGATGGCTGAAATCTGACATTACAGTAATGTACAGTATTAGAGGGTGTTGAGGTGGATATAAGGCTTCTTGTTGTGTGGCTCCCTCTAGTGGAATAGCTGAGAAGTGTGCCGCATTTATTGTGAACACAGCAGTGGTTTTCTTAGTTGCTTTGGTGCATTTTTCTGGTCAGAAGTGACAATAAATTCTCACAGCTATTTAATTCTGACATAAACTAGGCCTCAGTATTTTGAGTGAGTTACATGCTTCTGCGGGTGATGCACCCCACTGTGTTTTGCAGATTGCAATTCATTGTTTTGAGAAATGCACTTACCATTGTGTAAATTTAAATGCAGATTTGAGAATTGTACCAAAGCAACTGAATAAAACTGTGACACATCAGATATGTTCATTCAGGCTGAGGTCCACTTAGAGAAATTCTGTGATACATCTATGGAAATATTCTGTGTGTGGCAGTCCATTTGTTTTTTGTAGAGGATTTGAATATCCTGCCTAAACACAGGTGTGTATTTGTGTACCCTCTCCAAACAGGTGTGTGCTTTCCCTGCTTTGTGGATGTGGTTCCGGTCAAAAATGAAGACGGCCTGGTCATCATGTTTATCCTGAACTTTGAGCTTGCTGACCAACTTGACCTCCCAGTGAGCCATTCACCTCAACCTCAGCTCAACCACAAACTGCCCATTCCATGGCTCTCCATTGGTACGGCATGTCTACTGCTTGTTGTGTGTAATGTATGGTTGTCATGGCAGCAGTGAGAGGTTACAAAGTGACCTCTCAGTCATTAATGTGTGATTCAGATTGCCTGTCACACACATACATTCATCTGGTTTTTTCTGTTTCTTCTTCATCCTCCTCCTGGTGTGTGTTTTCAGCTCGGCGGCACAGGCTCAGGCTGCGTCTGCCTCTGCTGGGCTCCATGAGTGGCAGCAAGCACTCGCTGCAGGATGACACAGAGTTCAGCGTCCGCATGCCTACCATGGGGCACGAGTCAGTGGCTCTGGACAAGCTCATCTCTCTCCCAGAGCACCAGGACTTGGTGGCTCCACCGCCACCCCTGCTCTTATGGGATGAAACAGCTCGGAGGTCCTCCAGAACTCCCCAGCGGCGGCAACGACAGCCAGGCTCCCCAGCACTCCGCAGCCCCCTGTCCCAGGGCCTCTCCCTGTCCTCCCCGAGGCTGCACACCCAGAGGCATGTGGATGTGGCCTCCAGCTGCGAGAGCGTGTGCAGCCTACAGCCTGAGCCCGAGCCCCGGCGCTTTGCCTGGGACGGCAGGCTGCCCTCACGGCCCAGCAGCACAGGTCAGAGGCCACCACCACCGCTTGCACCTCAGCACCCATTCACAGGGTCCCCTCCATATTCACTTACACATCTCAACACACACTTCATGTGGAGGCTTGTAGAACAGACAGGTACGCATAGTTTTACATTCCAGGTACAGAACTGGAAGAGTTCTAGAGAGTGGAGATCAGTGCTCTGACAGACAACAGTGGGATGATAACCTCTCTGCTGTCTGCAGGGAAGGGAAAACAGACAGATAGAGGGAGAGAGATTGAGAGAGCGAATGAGTGCAAGAGAACAAGCATGAGAGAGAGAGAGAGAGGGAGAGAAAGAGTCAGAAATCAAGAATTAAGCGAAAGTTAAATTTGAAATTTGAATCCACCCCCTGAGGT
This sequence comes from Tenualosa ilisha, assembly GCA_015244755.2. NCBI lineage: Eukaryota > Metazoa > Chordata > Actinopteri > Clupeiformes > Clupeidae > Tenualosa > Tenualosa ilisha. Next base: position 1,034,026 of record PYXC01000541.1, read on the forward strand.
CTCCACCCTCCACTGCAGCATCCCTATTGTCTTTTGCATGCTGATGTTTTCCAGTGGAAGTGCAAAACGCCTCCCACACACTTACACACACACACACACACACACACACTTACAGGCTGTGTAGATGACGCAGATCCAGAGAGACAAGGTGCAAAGCAGCATGTTTCATGAGCACATTCAGTTTCTCACACAGGGGAAGCGAAAAGTAGCTGAGGTAGAGGCTGCACACTGTGTTGGACACACACAAGTTGTTCTTACCTTGTTTGGTGATTAAGGGATGCTACTCACATATTCTCTCTGCAATAACAACTCTCTCTTTCTCTTTCTCCTTGTCTTTTTCTCCTTCCTCTCTCTCTCTCTCTGTTTTTCTCGTTCTGTCTTTCCTGCTCCCTCAGGTGCTGTGACCACTAAAGTGAGCATGCAGAACTCCACCTCAGACTCTGAGCTGATCCGCTGCCGCTCCTTTAGCAGGAGCCAACAGAGCTTTGGCGACTCCAAGCCGGACCCGTATGTCGCCCTCCCGCCCGGCGAGATTGATATCATCGCCCCATGCAAGCTCATAGACCGCACCCACAATGTGACCGAGAAGGTCACTCAGGTGAGTCCGAAGCGAAGCACGTGATTGGTTGCAAACAAATGTGTGTTCCGTTGATGTGTGTGGTGTCGTGTGAATGTGGTGTAGTTTGAATGGGTTGATTGTGCTTGTGAGAAGTGATGGTGATGCTGACTGCTGCATCCCTTAAATCTGATCCCGATTTTGCTGGCAGGTTCGTCTTGGAGCAAAAAGAGAGGGAAAGACTCTTATTGAAGGCTTTCTTCAACTTCGCATTTTTTTTTTGCTTTCACATAAAACACAAATGGCACAGTTGTGTCAGCTCCACAGTTCCACTGGCCCATGTCAGTGACAGTGCTTCTCTCACTAACCACCTCACTGTGCAGGTCAGAGGGCTTGACCGGGGCTTTTGTTACAGTGCATTCACTACAATAAAAGGTCAAGGGTAACATAGGATTTTGTGTGTTTCGCTGCCTCTACCGCTCTGTATGCTGCTAGCCACTTTGGCTCAAGTATGTTCTTATCCATTTCACTTGTCTCTGTATGTGTACTTTAGTAGGGCTTTTAAAAAAAAAATTAATACATTATTTATTTATACATTGCACTTCCTCACTTGAGGAAACTACTGTAGTGGTTTGGGGGAAATACTACTTACTATAAGTATGTTACTTGCCACACTTAGGATAGGTAAGAACACCAATACCTTACACTACTCCACTTTGTCTTGTCTGGCACTTTAATGTTTGTGAAATGCTTAATGTCTAACTCAGTTGTCTTAAATGTTCAGTGTTCAGTGTTTGTTAAGCATGGGATAGTAAGAAACGTAATTTTTCATACGATTCCTCGTATGTCTTGTACATGTGAAGAATTGACAATAAAGCTGACTTTGATTTTGACTTTGACTTTGCTGGTAGGCTTGTCCAGAAAGAAAATCAGTTTTGTATCCATGAAGTTATTTAGTGTTCATGAAGCTTCTTAATCATTGACATATATCTTCATAAGCATTTATAAATAACTGTGCTGACTGCACTCAAGTCAGGTTAAAAAATGTTGTCACGTTATTAACAAATTAGAGTTATATGACCTCAAAATTCAGCTTGGCAAGCAAACTATTCAGAATCAGTAATCAGAAATTATGGAAAGTAGTCTGTTTACTGGCGTTTCTTCAAATTTGCCCCCACAACTTTTTCCAGATCTTTTTCATAGAAAGGGTCTAATGGAAAGTTTTTTTCTGAAAATTCAGGCTTTTCTTATTCAGTGCCGTCTTCAATGTTCCATTTGGAGCATAACACAGCAAACAGTCTCTTCTGCCACACAGTGTCACCAACCCTAGTCAGTGTCAGCAGTTTGTTCACAAATCCTAACAACTGTGTAGACATACAGGACAGATTTTTTCGTTCCTCTGTTGCTCACCACAATACTAGGTCAAGGTTATTGGACTACAAGCTCTAACGTTGTGCCTGATGGGCCCACAGTGCTCCATGCCATGCCGTACCATGCCAACTGGGCCCAGTCCAGCCTGTGGCTGAGCGCTGTGTGTGCTGCCACAGCCATAGTGGCCCTGCAGTGGCTCATTAGTCCCAGTGGAGCGCACTCGTGTCAGGATGGCACATGTCCACTGAGTGTCCTCCCTGTACTGACTGCACCATTACAGCCACATTATGACAGGGATCCATAGCCACGGCCCATTTATCATTACTGCAACACAATTCACCCGCCATTAGGCTCTGGGCCCCGCAGGCGTTACAGTGGAAATGTGCAGGACAGTTGAATGGCACTCATCCCAACCAGCTGCACTGAGTCATCATAGCTGTTTCACATGGAATGTATGCATGCTGTGCCATGTGTCAGCCTTACATTTCAGAGTAGATATACAGTATGAGAGAGCACACTAATACAGTAGAGTAAAGCAAAACAAAACACATACGCACACACACATACACACACAATTGTAAAGCAGTGCAGACTGTCTGACCTTTGCTTATTGTACGTAAGCTACCAGAAGAATTTTCATCGATGGATACAGGAACAAGGAACTTCATACATACCAAAAAAAAATCTGATTTGCTATCCCAAAACTGACCTTCTGACGGTAACAGCTGATGAGTGAGAGGGCAAAATATGGTAATGATTTATAAATATTAATATTCTCTCTTTGTACCTTCAGATGAATAGACTAGATTATCAAGACCTTACTGACCAATGGATTGCAGTCTGAAATAGTTGATTTTTGATTGGATTTCTTATTTGATTTAGACCTAAGGATGCAAAGGATGTTTTTAGGAAATCCATCATACTTTTCCATTGCTGATTCTGGAAATATGTGGCCAGTTGTGTCTTTCTGTTGCCATTCCACTGTCTTCTGACTGCAAAAGATGCTGATGAGACAAAGTTGTCAGCCTTTTACAAGGACTTTACGTGACACTTGCCGGTGTTCTAAGCTGTGGCTTCCTGTGAGTGTTTAAGTGAGCGAGTGTGATTGACTGAGGTGTAGCATAGCTCAGAGGCCTGGGGGCCCTTGACTGATTCCCTGAGGAGCGTTGCACAGCTGTGCAGAGGAGGGGGAATGTGACGCAGAATCCACCCGTCGAGCTACCCAACGTGTCCTTGAGAGGCATGCACACACACTCCCCCGTTCCTTGACACACACACACACACATGCATACACAACATGACCTTGAGCACATCGTCTGAGGTCACACGTTTGAGGAGCATCTTCCAAAGCAGATTTGGCTGTCTTTCATCCAGCTCCTGTAAGCGACTTCCTGTCTCACCCTCACTTTGTCCCCTTAGAGTTTCTGGTAAAACACTACAGTTCTCTAATTCCAGACGAGCAAGCCTGATTTACGTGTCCATGGTAATAAAACGTAATTAATCTCACCAGAGACAAATTGGTCTGAGTGAGAGCCTAATTACTTTTATGTAGATATTAAGCAATAGAGATGTCTGAGATTCACCTGATAATGTAGCCTCTGGCTGCATTTGATGTTCCAGTACAACACATGTGACTTCATGAGTCTTAAATGGACTAAACGGATGAGTCAAGGCAGGGCAAGGCAGCCATGATGGGGGCCTCACCAGATATTATAATGCTAGAATATAATTTTTTTTTTAATAAAACATGATCACAAGGCTCCATGGTTTAGCATTGTTCATAAGTATCACATCTAATCTAGTGGAGGCTGGAAGTCTGACAACTTTGCTACATGATGACCTCCTTCCTGTGGTTTCTCTGCAGTGTGTGAAGCTGTGTGTTATGAAGCAGCAGCTAGATGATTAGGTGTGTGTGTGTGTGTGTGTGTGTGTGTGTGTGTGTGTGTGTGTGTGTGTGTGTCAGGGCTGGGTGGGGGAGAGTGAACAGGCACATCGTATTGGGTGGTGGTGCCTGAGGGGCCCATGCTATTTTCTGAATGAGAATTGATGGGTCATTGCCGAATGCTGTGGCTATGATCATTTGGAGAAAGACAGGTGACCCACTGACATGTCCCTCCTCTCTCTGTACTGAATGTCTGACATGCACCCATAGTCCCCATCGGGTCCCTCAGCCCTAACACATCCACCCCTCCCCTGTGCTCCTCTCACCCGCTCTCCTCTCCTCTCCTCTCCTCTCCTCTCCCCTCCTCTCCAGGGCCCTGACCCAGTTCAGCCCAACATCACCTCATTAATCACACTGTCAGTCCCAAAGGGCTGGTGTGCACGCGTGTCAACATGCCCTTCTGTGTGTGTGAGAGTGTGTGTGTGAGTGTGTATATGTGTGTGTGTGAGTGTGCGTGGGAGTGTTTATGTGTTGGTGGCAGTTTTTCAGTGTTGATAGCGCTGTCGTTCCCTGGCCTTTTGTATGTCTCTCTATTGTTAAACATGGCATATGTGTGCTGTATGCATCTTTGTTTGTTGGTGTGCCGCACGCACTGCATTGTGCTTGTATGCTGTTGCCAAGGACAAATTCACGATAATTCATCCATTATGCAGAGACTGGACGGAAAGGTGCCGACAGGGGTTGTCGTGGAGATAATTGTGTGTGCTGTACATATGTGCCTGTGTGGGAGTGTGTGGGCAGAGCCAGTGTGATGGGCCTGGCCTGGTAGTGGCGTTGATGAAGTTTCTCGTAACCACCCGGCACGCTTGTCGAGATGTTCCCCTTCTCCCTCCTCCCAACTGCATACACCTGTGTCGCTGGCGCGGATGACAGCACCGCCATGATGCCATCAAGGACTTCTCGAGAAGCGGGCGACTCAGACGGATCATTCGCACCTTGCAGGGCCATATGGCCTGTGGCTGTGATGGACGTTTATTCAGAGGGCTGCCAGAGAGAGGGGGGGAGCTGTTTGAAGCCAGTTTCATTCTGGTGGGGAGGTTTGTCAGGCTAGCTAGGGAGGAAGGAAGGGTCTTCAGCAAGGTTTTTTTTTTCTCCCAAAATGTCCGCTGCCATGGCACTCTGAAGTTAAATCCACTCATCAGTCTGGATGACCCAATGCAGCCACCATGCATGGGAGAAGGCTTTAAGTTACTCGCCACAGTATGTGGGATGAATTAAGAGATTGGATTGCTTTGTGGGGAAGCCCAGGTTACCTCAGAGAAGCCCCTGGCTGCGAGGAAAACCTCCCACACATTATCTCTCTCATGTTTCTCACTCTCTCTCTCTCTCTCTCTCTCACTCTTTCTCTCTCTCTGTTTTTATTGCTCAACTTCTGCTGAGGCTAGGAAAACTGCTCCTGGTCTGTATTACTCATAACAGCTCAGCTAGCTGGGCTCATGCCCTTTGTGCCTCTTCTCCCCAGAGGGTCTGGCTCCACCACAAATAGATCTATCAGATACAGGCCAGCACCCTGACAACCAGCTTTTATAAATACATGTTTTGCACATAGTGCTTCTTCTCTATGGAAGATTCTACCGACCAGCTGGAGTCGATTCCTAGTAGGTTCCTGGATGTCCATCAGGATGAGGCTGTACCATCTGTCGGGCAGTTTTGTTAAAGCTGAGGTGTTGTGATGTGATACAACATCCATCCTTTAACAGTTTAAGCGTTTGTCCCAGCTATGATTAATTTATGAACAGTTCACTTTGGATAATGTGTGATGAAGACAGAATTATGAAACAAACGATTGTGTTGCATAAATAGCATGTTGAATTTATTTTAATTTAATATTAATATTTAATATTTATGTTTATGTTTGCTAATATCACCTAATATGTTAATGTCACCTGTCTTAAATGTGTCATTGTTGTGACATGCAACAAAGCATCAAACAATACTTAAATTAACACAGATTAGCACAAATTGTATCTACATATTGCAACCAAGGAGACTTATATTTTATTTATTACCTGAAATGATGTTATAAAACAGACAAAATGTTCATTTGAAGGACCTTATATTTTCTGATGTAGTTAGTTTTATTCTTAAAGCAATATGATTGATATTTATGACCAATACATTTATTTATTAAATTATTATTGCTGTTATTATTACTACAGTGCTTGTAGATTTTATTACAAAACTTGAGTGTGTCTGTCACATCTATTTCACACAGTTGCCCTTGTTTTGGCCTGTTTTTTATTACATTTTAATGAATTCCTGATGGTTTTGAAAATATCTGTGAAAAAAACAACTCATCAGAAGTTTGTATCTGAATGATCAAATCCAGCTATTGTTTTAGTTGTGCTGAATAGTCATTCGTTGTTGCAAATTTTAAATAGACATTAATACAATCATGTTAAATATATTTTGCTATTAATTCTTTGTAACACTTAAAGTGAAATAAAAAGTGCAGGCCTATTAATTGTTGATCCAGATAGCAATATAATATGTAAATTATGCTAGTATTATATATTAGTATATATGTTAGTAGATCATGAAAAAAATAACAAAATAAAAAGTTCCAGTATTTTCCAATTCACAATATCCATTGGATCTAAATCTTTCATATGATGCCAAGTCGATATGTATGTGGTCCAGATTTGAACGGATCTGGATATGAGCAGCGTGGATGTTTCTGTGACCCTGAGTATGAATCCAGCTCCATTAGCCAGAGCCAAGACCACCAGAGGCTGCCTCTCGCAGTCTAGGCCACACAGTGAGTGATGGACCCTAGCATGAATGCGTCCTTATTCAGTGGGTGCCTTATTACCCTGCTGTGTACAGCAAGGGAACTCTGCTGTGTTATTAGTCAAAAGAACCAATCTGTGCTCACAGATGAGGAATGCAGTCGGAGGGGACAGTCAAATCCATCTCTTCTGAGTCTCTTCTGTGTCTGTGTGTGTGTGTGTGTGTGTGTGTGTATTTGTGTGTGTAAAGCTCTAATTAGATTTATGTATAGTGCAGGCACACTGCTGATGTTTGCACTTTAATGTGGCCATTGCATAAACAGGTAAGAGACAGAAGCTGAACTGAAACTCCTATGTGTGACCCAGATCCATTCATGATTGTACATTGTAGTGCGTAAAACTCAACATCTTTAGGTGCAATGGGAAAACATGTAGTATTTGTAGTAGTAATTGCACTTGTTGCATCAATTGTATATGGTTTGTTTGGTTCTATTACTACTCAGATCAGAAAATGGTAACAGCAATGGAGAGGTATGATTATAGAATGCAGTGACTATTCCAACCAAATGTAAGCAATGATTTCTCAGAAGCAAGGCATCATGAGCCCCTCGTGAGTCAATAATGTGCTAGTTCTGGGCCAGTTAGGCCCTAGGCTAGGTATAGGGTATAGGCCCTTGCTTATGAGGCTAACTTCTTGTACCCAGAGGTTGCCTTGTTGGTGGTTTTGTTTTTGTTGCTTTGGTTCCTCAGTTGTTGTTGTTGATGTTGTTGTTGTTCCTGTATCCCGTGTCACTGCTGTTGTGTAGTGTAAAACAGATTGTGTACTGAAAACTGAAAATCCCTTACCCATAGTATAATGATTCCAACACCTCCTCTGTGTTTATCTGAAACTATGGTATAATATTCTTATATTCTCATATCTGTGTTTTCTAGACCAGTGTCAATTTCACATCTATGATGAGAGCCTTATATTCACATTCTAACATGGACTTTTACAACTTCCATATCATATTTTGTGTAAGACCCTCAAGTTATAAACTAACAATGGATGATACAGTGCTTATTAGCATATCATTACAGACCACTGTGCCTGCTGAAATGCCTCTGAGTTTTTATCCCATATTATTTTAAAGGGCTGTGACATCTTTGAAATAACAAAGAATTTGCATATTTTACTTGGGCGTGGGTAGGACAACATACAAGTGGTGCAGTTGAAATGCTAATGGCTGCATTCTCCCAGGGATGAAGCATTCTGCCTTTGTGCAGGAGGCACCTTTTTAAACCTGACCCTGTGTCCGTCCTGCTCGTGGTAAATTAAAGCACAAGGCAATTTCAGGATGAACTCTCTGAAATGGCTAAAGGGTGCAGCGTCAATGATATATATCTCCCAGAGCAGTTTGATGCCATCAGAGATACATCTTTGGAGGTTTAGCAGTTGAGATTGGTGCCATCAATACAGGGGTTTAGTGTTTTCCATCAATACAGCGTGTTCAGATAAGGGGGAAGAACAAAATGAAACGGTTACCACTGACCAACATTTCTACTGTACAGACATAATGAGTGATGTGTTCTGTGCAGAGGAATTTGCATAAATCTTTGTGGTCAAGGCATATTAATAATCTTCCAAAGGCTAAGGGAGTCATCACCAGCCGTCTCATCTAATATGCTGACACTTCTATTTCAGCCTCCCAGCATTTTAATTCTGGGCCTGGGCTCAGCATGGTGGGACATTATTTTGCTTCCTATTTAAAGTAATTTCAGGAAAGGCACAGATGATCAAGATGGCAGTTATGGGCCTTTGGAATCACCCTCTCAAGATAATTGCTTTTTTTCCTGGGTAATGTTATTATTCCATAGCTGCTCAGCTGCACGACATGATGAGCAAGTAGCTTGGTTCAGACTAGAAATATTCTTAATTTCATCGTCGTGTGGCCTTCAGTTTAGTGAATCTATGGTCGCATATACTGGTGTGCAGTAATGCCACTGTGACTCCTGGATGCTGAAAGTCACTGGGATGGCAAAAGGTGATTGTCTGTCAGTAGATCCCCTGTGCCTCCAGCGTTCTCCAGCAAGGTGAAACACCACTAATGTGTCTTATGGGAAACGCTTTTCCGTCCTACACCAAACTCACGTTTAATCACGCTGCCAGCCCAGAGTCACTCCCATGAAAAAGCAAGTTCTCTCGTTGTTTTGACATTGCAAAGACAGCTTCTGGGTATAGCCAACTTGAATTAACAAACTATTAACAAACTATGTTTAAGACCCCTATACAGAAAAAAAAATGAAATTATGATGGTGGGTGTTTTTCTTGTTTTCAAAATGAGATTTGTCAAACAGAGCAACTCACACCTGGGTTAAAGTGGGTCAGTTTCTCTCACAAAACATATGCAACGACTCGGGCGCTGATGCCGCGCTCACCCACACTCGCGGAATAAGAGGCAGAATAGCCCTCAGAAATGTAGTCGGAACAATTCCCCTTCCATGCTGAAACTCTCTCCTTTAGACATCCCACTTACTGATAGCAAGAGGAATGTTGCACACACAATATGCATAGACTACTATAGTGAGGGAGTATCTGTATTCAAATATGTTTTGTTCTCAGCTCAAATGAACCATTTTCTCAGCTTTATTTACAGTAGGTAGGGCAGTGAAGATTGACTGGAGGGAAGGGAGAGAAATGGGGTGGGGAACAGCAACTGACCCCAGATCAGAGTCGAATCTGTGTCCCTTGGGGCCATTTGGACTCAGATATGTTATGGACACTGGAGGATATATTGTGGATGCTTTTTTATGTTTGAGAGAACAGTAACCAAGGTTGTTCCGTTCAGACTATATAGAGTGGTAATGAAACAACTGAAACATATCGTAGTCCATTAATGTATTTCAGCCAGTGCTATACTTATGCGTTATTTACATAAGAGGTCAGTGTGGTAGTTAGTCTTTATCAGAGGGACTGTGATATTCTGTATGGGTGGAGTGGTGCATGTCAAGAGGTGTAATGTGCTAATAATACCCCTGTTGACACAGGCAGGAGCAGTAATAGCGGTTATCACTCTGATGGAGTTCTTATGGAGTTGAGCCTCCCTATCATCTTTGCACAAGGAAGAACGCTGTGTGAATGCACTTGCTTCCTGTAATGACAACAGTGTAACAGTAGTGTGCATATGAGCTCCCAAAATGTCGGTCTGAGCCAGTCAGTTTTGTACACCAAAACAATGGACTTGAATTAGAATTGGAAACGTAGTATGTTACCCTTTTTTCATGAGTGTGTGTGTGTGTCAGTAATTGGGTATTCACTCTGTGGCTTTACACCACATACGTAAATTTCATGCCTCTAAACCACAGCAGACACCCTGATCGATCCAACAAGCCTATTGAGCCCATCTGACACAGATGAAAGGTGAGCTCACACACACAAGAAGTCAAGCCTGGCCAGGTGTGGCTGGGCTGGGATAAGAGGTGGGCTGGGATGCCTATTCAAGTCGTTCATCATCAGCTCCTGGGGGCTCTGTGTATAGTGCATCCAGAGTGAGTGCATCCATCCATGCTAGCAGTCATTTAATCAATACTACTTCATACTCTGAGAGAGAGAGAGAGAGAGAGAGAGAGAGAGGAGTTGCACAGTTACACAGAAGCAAAACAAAACCAGGTTATAGGGATGAGTGTCCTGTGCAGTTTCAATGTATACTGGGCAAGCATGAGGAAATATTGTTCACATACACACTTGTTGTGTTTATGTTTTTGTGTGTGTGTGTGTGTGAGAGAGAGAGAGAGAGAGAGAGAGAGAGTGCACTGTCAGAGGATGCTCAATGTGAGCCTGTTTGTGTTTACTGAGGGGAAAGAGGCTCATCAGTCTGGTTCCACAGTTGGGCTGGTATTAGAGGGAAGGAGGAGGATCCAGCAGCCAACAGTAATTACTGCTCATCCAGAGTGGGACTTCCACTGAAGAGACAGAGGGGAAGGAGGGAACTGAAAAGCAGGGAGACAGAGAGAGAAAGATAGAGAGGGAGAAAGAGAGAGAGAGAGAGAGCAAGCACTGGGCACAGTGTACCGTAGAGACAGTTTACCCTGTTTTTAAAAGCTCATGAAAAGTGGCACAGCCGTTCAGACAGTTTCACAGCAGGAGAGACCTGCAGATCACAGATTCCCTCTCCCCCTCTTTGCTCCTCATTTGCTTGTGGCCAGCAGACAGAAAGCCAGAGAAGTGAGGACTCATGAGAGTGAGAGATGACTGCAGCACTTGCTTTTGGATGGCAAGTGAAACTACATCACACAAAGAGGGAGTCATACCGTGAACAGCAGATTTTTCAATACTAATTCGCCGTCTAAAGTAAGTAGCAGAATGCAGACCGTTATTTGTCAACTGGATAGAAGTAAGTGGAGATCATGATATCTGACTCACAAAGACATGGAGAGAGATGACGCTCACCCACGTAGAACTCAAGATAACATCAAGTACAGAGCTTCAGGCTGGACCCACTCAGTGATAAAGAGAAACTAAACGCAAGAGCTGAGACGGAAGGAACGGAATGTGACAAACTCTGCTCTGATTGAACCTGAACTCAGTTGGTGCTGCCAAGACGGACGATCCCACACTAGGTGGGGGGAGGGAGGGTCGGGGGGTTTCCCAGACGAGTGAGCTCACAAGAGACCTGGGGAGCCCCGCAGCTCGGTCGCTCCGTGCTCATTTTGGCAGTCTGCGTACGGCACCCACAGTGGACAGTTTTCCGTTGTAAAGCGTGGCACCCCCACCCCTCCCTCCCCCTCTCCCCCCAGTCTGGCATGAGTGGAGGTGTGTAGCGGAGGTGAGGACTGACAGAGCAGAGAAAGATGTCGCTCAGCGAGAGGGGAAGCCTCCCCCCAGAGGGGACACTGGCGAATGCTGAGTGTAGGAACACGCGTGTCAAGAGGGCCGTCCGCATCTCCAGCATAGTCGCCCAGGAGGTGAGTACCCAACCGCTGGAGGGGCCGAGAGGGCTGAGGTGCAGTGAGGTGTTACTGGACGAATTTCAGTCATTACTTGTTATTAGTGCGTAATAAATAATGACTTCATTATTAGGAAGAATATTTAACAAAGCAAGATAATTCAAGAAAACTGTGCTCAGTGTTTTATTTGTACATCATGTCAGTCACACACCTGTGACATTCATGCCATGTGTTTTTGGGCTTTGATGATGAAAACCAGCTCTCAAATGTGGGACAAAACATTGTGTTTCAGTAGGCAACACTGGACTGTTGCTAAATATGGACAAGTGTGTTTAGCTGAGGAACTTTACTTGGGCGTAAGAGAAGACCTCAGCAATTACTGTGCTGATCAAGAATTAGCATAAATATATAAAGATCAAATCCTGCCCTGAAATTCTTGAAACTGTTGACTTTGCTGGTGAATAAATGTGTATATATATAAATACATAAATAAATAAATAAATAGTTGTACAGAGAATCAGGCATTTCCGTGTTTCACAATGGACATTTATTTCTTTAAAAATGGACATTTATTTCTTTATGATAATGTTCAAGAGGAAACATAGAGACTGGTAATACTATGAAACGAAGTTTTAAATGCTCTGTGTTATTATGTCAAAGTGTTTGGTAAGGACTTATGTCACAACATACATTTCCATAAATAGTATGTAGGCTTTGTTACTGTCTTATCTGCCTAATTATTCTAAATGTTGAACAGTAAGGGGACATGGAACCTGCTCTCAAACCTTAGTATATGAAATATGGTAATAAAATGAACTAAGGAAACTCAAGCATTGTTGTTGCTGCAGGCTGCCTTCAAACTGGGACTTACACCATCTGCAAAGAGAGCCTATTCACACTAATGTAGATGAACCATGTTTAATGGATGACAGTCCGTCGGTTTAATAAAAAATGGAGAGTCTATATTCATGGTGGGGGGGGGGGCAGTAGTGAAAGGCATCCAGAGTTGCTCCACTAGGATTTGCCCAGGCAGCAGTTCACCGTGTACTGCGTCATTCCATAGGGGTGCTTTGTATTTTTAGCATCCCATCAATTCATAACAGTTTATGAAGAAAATGCTTTAGGGTCAGTGGTAAGGGGTAAGAATCAGAGTAAGTTCTTGTTAATGAGGACCATGTTGAGGACAGGGCTTTGTGATATTTTGAATTTGAATTCAAAATTGATGATAGTAGAATTTAGTCAAAGGACAGTTTTTCCCCTCAGTTTGTGGAATGCATCCATAAAAATTCATTTTGATATTATCCTAGTTTTACTCTGTGTACAATTTGTGCAGACAGCAAGAGGAATATTTAGTAGGATTTTTTATTCAGAAGCTTCCTCTGAGATGTTCACGCTCCGTGGTTATTAGTGTAATGCATAAATGGTTCCGCTCACGCTGCCTTTGGGTCAGTTTTGCCTCTTGTCTCTTAGAACCACTGTGTAAGTGACCTGTGCCTGATGCCTTGCAGAGTCTCTTCTTCACAGCCCACATGCTCTCGTCACTATCGACCCCCTGCTCACAGCAGTAGTGGTCCACAGGTCAGGCCTCCAACATCCATCTCTGTGAAATGCTGACCTTGAATGTTGTGCTCGTCGGCCTTGAGGCTCGGAGCCCATCTTGCGTTGCTTTGCACAGCACATCCCCGAGGCCTTTACACCTCGCACACGGATGGCAGGTTGCAATGACAGGCCCTACCTGTGTGTGTGCGTGTGTGTGTGTGTGAACCCATGTGATTCACTTTATGTCACACAAATACCTATGCCAAGAGTACTGCCTGGCAACTACTGCCCAGATATTTTCGATATTTTCGTTAGCTACTTTTTTCCCACATATGTCTGGTTCCTGGAGGTGCTTGGGTGAGATGTTGCCTTTTTACCAGGAGTGCATTTATTCAGTGATTACCGGTCAGTTCAGATTTTGTGAACATAATTTTTGTTATAGCTTCTAGCAAGGATAAATGGAAGGAGGGATGGAGAGAAACACTCACTCACTCACTCACTCTTTCACTCATTCACTCACACACTCACTCACTCACACACTCACTCACTCACTCACTAACACACTCACTCACACACTCACTCACTCACACACTCACTCACTCACACACTCACTCACTCACTCACTCACTCACTCACTCACACACACACTCACTCACTCACATACACACACACTCACTTACTCACTCACAGCACTACCACATTCTCTTCCTTTTTGCGTTGCCATGCCTCTCTGAAGGGCAATTCAGTGAACCTGCCACATTATGCACCTGGGGTATTACCTCATGGTATACAACAGCCATATTCTACCTCACTGGAGGTTTGCTAGTGGGACTGTTGGAGTGTTTATTTTCTTTGTTTTTTTACTGCCGCTCATGACTGTGTTTACATGAGATCATGGAAACCCTGAGTGGCTATTATCAGGCAAGCATTGCCTCCTTCTGGACAAATGTGGGACAGAATTGGTCTCATGTTCAAGAGGGTGAGAATTAGGCAGGCTATATCTTGATGTTTAAGTGTACATGACTTTTTCATGTATATGTTATTTTATTGTAGGTAAATATTTTAAACTGACTTCTTTTTGTCGACTGACTTCTAGACCTAAGCTTCTGCTTACCTGAGTTTGCTGCATAGTTAAATTGATTGTGAATGTGCTGGTTGTGGGTTTAGTTGGACAGCTGAGCTGCCATGCGTTGACAGCAGTAACTCAGACCCAGATGTCCCCGGGCCAGTGTACCTTGTCCAACCCTCCATTTATCACACGTGTGCAGTGATGTCTCCCTTGTGTCTGTGTTCATCAAGAATGGACCCCAATCAACATGTCAAGGACAGACCAACCATTTCTCCAGTCTCAGGCCCATAAGTCAGGGTGCAAGGCAGGCTTCTAGCTGTCCTAGATGTCAGATTTGGAGTTGGAGTCTGTGGTGATGTGTGTTCACTGTCTCAAGCAATTTCATTGACCTGTTACAGATTGAATGTTACTGTATGCAGTATATATACATATATATTTGTTTTCACAATCTAAACAGAATCTCACAAATGTATACATGTTCATGTATACATGGCTCTTGCGGTTAAAAATGCTGTTAATAATGGTTGATATTAAGAGAGGATCCTGCTCCCTCCATGCAGCACACAGCCCAGTCAGGCCAGTCATCTCAAGGTCACATGATGGACCCTCAGAGAAAGAACAAGCTGTTTACAAACCCTGTGTGTGCAGCCATCTAGCACCTGAGAGCACTTGAGGAACTTAAACACACGGAAGGGGTGACCAAACTCTCTTCCCTCTCTTTTTCTCTCCCTCTCTCTCTCTGTCTCCCTCTCTCTTTTTCTCTCCTCTCTCTCTCTGTCTCCCTCTCTCTTTTTCTATTTGCTGAGCACACACCAGCTGTGCAAGGGAGAGCTGCAGGCCACTTGACAGGAACAGTTGAAGGACCAACCTGCATGTGTGTGGTGTGTGTGTGTGTGTGTGTGTGTGTGTGTGTGTGTGTGTGTGTGTGGTAAGGTGCAATCCCAAACTTCTGCTGAAGGACATAATGGACCCCCAAATAAATTACTGAATAAATAGATAATGACTAATGAATGAAAAGGATAGAAAAGATAACGCATGGAGACCATGTGAGACAGCTGGGGGTTCCTCTGCGCTTGTGAGTCAGGGGGTGAGAGGCTGAGGTGTTGAAGGGTGTGCACAGTGGGATAGTGGGATGATACAGTAATAACCTGTCCCTCTGACCTCACAAACAAAATTAATGAGTCATTCGCAGTTGCAGCAAATGTACTGCTCACTTCCAGCATGAAAATAGTCCAACCAAGAGGTGAATTATATTGTGATAAACATTGGCATTAATAGATACACTATAAATAAAAACTGTAAGAAACCATATGACGCATACGTTCCTCGTCACCACAGAAAGCCCTATTATCCATGACCCAGTGATTCACTCATTTGAGAGTGAGAACTCCCAGACCTTGATATCCTGCAGTGTGTATTACCAACTATGTGTGATAGTATTAATAGTGTGGTCTTTGGTAACTGCCTGTGTACAACACGGTAGCATTTCTTTTATTAGTGTCTGTTTGAGAAGACGTCAGAGGGAGTATCTTGCCCCTGCTGGCTACTGTGGGGATAAGACAGCCTATGAGCGCTGGATGTGGTATTGTGCTTGAATGAGCAGCTGTTTAATACAATGGCTCACATCAAATCAGTTTTGCATTAATTCCATTACAAATACACCACTTACGTTTGCCACAATGCTCACTATATGGGTAACCACAACAAGTGGTAAAAGTGTTTTTATTGGAAGCACATACATTAACCAAACATATGTCATCACTCCCACCACATCCTTATACATTTATATACATGCATATTTCCTAAAGTATTGTAAAAGTTACATTTTCTTAGTGCAGCAAAAACATTTGACTCTTTAGTTCCATCTCCTTCATCTACTTTTATGCTCTCTCTTCCTCTTCCTCTTCCTCCCCCCCCCCCTCTCTCTCTTCCTCTCCCTCTCCAGTAGAGTGTTAGTAGCGGAGGCAATCATAGCTATTTTGCATCAAATCTAGGTTGTGCAACGTAGAACACACAGCCATGGCTGAATTCTGGCGTTTGGATGAATTCTTCCTCTTGGAAGATCTACTTGTGCTGTTTGTTTAGTTTCATCTGACAGACAGCATTTAGCAGTCCCCTTTTCCTGAGGATGGAACTGGTGTAAGTAAACAGATAAGACGAGAGAGGAAGTGGATCTGATGTAATTAGAAGTCCAGACCACCAGTGGAGCCACCAGACAGCAAGCGGAGGGTTATCACTCGTCGTCCGAGCAAGGACCGTGCTGTGCTTTTGCGCCCTGGCCTAGGCAGGAATTGTGACGCGTTAGTTGGAGTTACGCAGGTGTCACACGAGGAACAGGACAGGTCCTCTTTATTTGCTGGTGGCTCTGGGATGCTGCTTTGGCCCGGGGCCCCAGCCTTGGTACACGGGTGCCCCTGCTCGGTGGGTCACTCCTCCGCGCACTGATCCTCCTGCTGCTGCTGCTGCCGGGGACCATGATTCTGACCCCAGCCCTGAAGCTTCTCAACGCTCTCCTTCGCTCCGGTTCTCCCTCTCTGCTGTCTCCACCACCTGCGCACTTGCCCGCACCCATGCCCTGTGACGTGCCTTGCTCTCTGAAGCTGAGGTGCTGGGGAGCGACCAGCCCCCGCCTGTCCCCGGGGGGCAATGAGGTAAGGTGGCACAGGGCCAGTAAGGAGGAGAGAAGTGCTCGGCCATGAGGGATTCTCTGTGGGGAAGGGAATGAGGTGAATTCCTCAGGTAAAGAGAAGGGCATCTTAAAGCACGAGAATAGTGGGGAGAATGCTATTATCGCGTTCTAATGCTGCAAGCTTGTTTTGTTGCAAATACAGTGGCTTGACTCTTGATCAGTGTGACAGTGTGGCGAGGGTTGTCTGCTTTTTATATTGAGATTTCTTGGCAGGGCTATTGCAGGGCTAAGGGGAATTTTTGTGTTACCAAGATGAGATGATAACCTTAAATCAAGAGTGATAAGGATTTTAATAGCAAGGAAGACCCCAGCAGATGCAATTATTCCATTTTTGTAAAGACTGCCCTTTGTAATTGCTACTCAGCTTGATGTCATTGGGTCTTTTCAACTATTCCAGTTGTGTTAATAACAGGACAAGTGACATTAGTGCCCTGTAGTCAAAAACATACGAGTGGTTGTGACATCTGACTGTATCGCATATTTACAGAGTCAAATAAACCTTGGCATGTAAACAAATTATGCACAGCACACTGGTAACTCTAACCTAGATACAGAAATAGAAGCCTTAATTAAATATTCTAAATCCCCTCACTAACTAGGATGTAGGCTTCATAAGCATTTCATAGCCACTGAAAGTGGGTGATAGAATGAGACAATATTCATCTCAGAATATAATTTGTTTTTGAGTACAGAACGTCTCTGAATCGGGATCTGTCCTTCTGTAAATAGATTAAGGGGACTCCTGCTTGTGGGGGCCTGTTGCGGATGTATTTCACCGGTCTAATTTGGGGCTAATGAGCAAGAGAAACATTAGATTAGTGGGAATGAATTATGTGCATGTGTCAGTGTGTCAAACAAATGGAGAGAATTCATATAGCTGACACATGATGCAGAAGCAGTCTCGACTGGAGAACATGATTGCTCTTCATTGCACTCTGTCACATGGACTGAAACAACTGTGCATTCTCTGTGTAGAAAAGTATTTCCTAAATTAAAATTATCTATCTATATCTTAAATATCTTAAATATATAATCTTGTGTTCATGTGTTTGTGTAATTACACTAGATTCTGATGATAAGACTGCCAATGAAAAATGAGCTCTGTGCACAGACATTAGAGGACAACCCCAGTAGTAATTAAAACTCACATGGGACTCACGTGGGACTAGAGCTGTAGTAAAGCTGTTGTGAGTGACTTTGCTCACACTCCTCTTGGCAACTCTGGCCAAAGAGAAAGTAAAGAGGCTTTGGTGTAAATGAGACATGAGGTACCGTGGCACAGAGCATCAGTCTTGGGTATCACGGTGTACTAGTCATGGGTATCACGCTGTATCAGTCTTGGGTATCATGGTGTATCAGTCTTGTCAAGGTGTAGTGGGCCACTGGAGTGTTGAAATAAGATGAGCATATTACGCTGAATGAAGCTTGTGGGTCAGTTCCATGGGAAATGGATTTGTCATGTCCATATTGCCAAAAAAGGCAGGTATTTGTATTATATGAATGAGGATTTGCTATGTTCAGCTGTATATTCAGTAGGTTACATTAAAAATTAAAAATAAAAATAAAATATTTAAATAAATAAAATTGTTTTTCATATATATTAGTTGTAATTACTCCTGTTTGTTTGGTGTAACTCTGTGCAACACGCTTTCAGTGAATGAGACAGAGGAATCTTGTGGATTGTCTGTGCAAGGTCCATGAGCCAGGGGAAATCCTGACTCACAGTCACAACAGTCATATCACGACAGAGATGTTGATGGCATTAAGTGTTGAAAAAAAGAATATAGAAAATATGTGTGTGTGTGCGTGTATGTGCATGCTCGTGTGTATTGTATGTGTGTCAGAAAATAAGGATGAGGTTTGTGCCACCATGCGAGAGTGGCATGTGTGAGTGTCACTGTGGACTGTTTAGCCTGTGGGCTTGCGTGTGACACAGATTGTGCGCTAATGGAAGTCCACAACAGTGTCGCCTGACAGTAGACCTGGCAGTGAACCCACTATCATTCTGCCAACACTGCCATATATTATTTGATGTTGCAGTGAATTACGGTATAGCTACATTTAAATGCCATGTTTGAAGATGTGCAACAGGTAAGCTTTAAAGGTCCCATCATTTTTCTCATAACTGTACAAGTTGATAGTGTCTTGAGATCATACTTTAAATCATCTATGCCATGCCAAAGGGAACACACACCACAACACCATTCAACCCTGCCCTGAAGAGCCCTGTTCAAACCCCTCAGCCTGTGCTTGTTCCTTTAGCAACAAGCAAAGCAAACTTTTGCACTTTGAAACTTTGACTTTGAAAGGCCTTGAAAGGTAAAATTGAGTGGCTGTATAAATTCCAGAAGCTTCCTTCCCCTCTTGATGTCATGACATCATGTCATTCTCTTCTCACTGAAACACATTTTCAGACCCAGAGAGCCCATAAACAACTCTTTTGGTGTTTTAGCATTGGGAGCCATCCCAGATACTAGAACACATGCATTAAAGCACTGAGAAGGTTAAATTGTCGTAATGTGTAACTTTTAAAGACGACTTCATCACACACTGTAATGCTGTGAATTTAATTTAGCTGAGTCCTTGGGCACCTCTCAGAACAGTGATTCTCAGCCTTTTCTTTTCCCCTCACACTTACGACACAACTTACACACAACTACGAAAGACTAAGCTTAGTTTTGAATTATGAACGACTGAATTAATTTCACATTCATATCCATTCAAACAAATTCACTCAGCTGGAGGCTCATAAGGCCCAGATCTCCAGTGATCTCCATGATGTCTCCTTAGGTCCTCTCTTGGGCGCTGACGTGCTTCCTGAGTACAAACTGCAGGCCCCCCGGATCCACAAATGGACCATCCTGCACTACAGCCCCTTCAAGGCCGTGTGGGACTGGGTGATCCTGCTGCTTGTCATCTACACGGCCATCTTCACGCCCTACTCAGCGGCCTTCCTCCTGAGCGACGCGGAGGAGGCCGCCATGCAGCGCTGTGGCTACTCCTGCAGCCCGCTCAACGTGGTGGACCTCATCGTGGACATCCTCTTCATCCTGGACATCGTCATCAATTTCCGCACAACATACGTCAACAGCAACGATGAGGTGGTGAGCCACCCGGTGCGCATTGCCGTGCACTACTTTAAGGGCTGGTTCCTTATTGACCTTGTGGCGGCTATCCCCTTTGACCTGCTGATCTACCGATCGGGGGAAGAGGTAAGGGAAGCGACTTCTGCTTGTAGACACAGAGGCACATTAAACAGCAGACAGAGGGAAGAATCTAGTCAAGACCATGGGTGCATGCAGAGTGTTTTGATAATGAGCTACCTTATAAGAGGTTGTAATACATGCATGTTAAATTGCATGTACTTATACACCTTGTTTTCACCTATTTATCATGCCTTCCAGACAACAACCCTCATCGGGCTTCTGAAAACGGCCCGACTGCTGCGGCTGGTACGTGTGGCCCGCAAGCTGGACCGCTACTCTGAGTATGGCGCAGCCGTGCTCTTCCTGCTCATGTGCACTTTTGCACTGATCGCTCACTGGTTGGCCTGCATCTGGTACGCCATTGGCAATGTGGAGCGCAGCGGCACCTCACGCATCGGCTGGCTGGATTCGCTGGGCGATCAGCTGGGGAAGCCCTACAACCACAGCATCCCCAACTCAGGCCCGTCCATTAAGGACAAGTACGTGACAGCGCTCTACTTCACTTTCAGCAGCCTCACCAGCGTGGGCTTCGGCAACGTCTCGCCCAACACCAACTCCGAGAAGGTCTTCTCCATCTGTGTCATGCTTATTGGCTGTAAGTTGATTCACAGTGTACACACACACATATATGCACACACATACCCACGCGCGCACACACACACACACACACTGACAATTCTTCACCAATTCTACTGTACGCACAGACTCATATATACACATTTATACACACACACAGCAGCTCAGACAAGATCTCATCTGCATCATGCTCATTAGTAGTAAGGATTTTGGTGGGTTTGATCAAATGATACTCATTCAGAGGTGGAATAACTCCTAACTGCAGCTGCACTACAGCACCACAGAACTATTAGATGGTGTTCATGATTCCTAGAAATTAGCTTGAGCTTGTCTTTAATTTGTTCAGCTCCAGCACATGTCCAGTTTAGGTGAAAAGCAGTTACATCAACAGTGCAGCGGCCCAGCTGTCTGCATTGTGCACTGTAAGAACAAATAGCACCAAAGCTCTGTTTGCGCCCACACAGCACTGATGTACGCCAGCATCTTTGGGAACGTTTCGGCTATCATTCAACGCCTTTACTCGGGAACGGCACGTTACCACGCCCAGATGATGAGGGTGCGAGAGTTCATTCGATTTCACCAGATCCCCAACCCCCTACGGCAGAGACTGGAGGAGTACTTCCAGCACGCCTGGTCCTACACAAATGGCATAGACATGAATGCAGTGAGTACCAACATGGCACGGAGGAAAATTACCGTTAAGCACACTGTAACTGTAACAATACATTTATAATGTACTCATGCCCGTTTAAAAGACCTTAAGGGTGAGAACCTGGGATTCAGCCACAAGGCAAACACCATCAGCATCAGCATCAGTGGGCAATCAGTAGCAATCTTATGTGCTCTTTTTGGACTACTTTTTGCCTTGGTACAGTTTGTCCTCCCTTGCTTTCTGTATCAGGTTATTCCCCTAAATCAGTCTCTCTCTCAGGTACATTCCTCCCCTTGTGTTTGTAGGTGCTGAAGGGCTTCCCTGAATGCCTCCAGGCAGACATCTGCCTCCACCTCAACCGCTCCTTGCTGCAGAACTGCAAGGCTTTTAAAGGCTCCACTAAGGGCTGTCTGCGAGCCCTGGCCATGAGGTTCAAGACCACACACGCTCCCCCGGGAGACACACTGGTCCACGCCGGAGACGTCATCTCAGCACTCTACTTCATCTCACGCGGCTCCATCGAAATCCTCCGTGACGACGTAGTGGTGGCTATTTTGGGTGAGACATCTGTGTGGAGGACAGATGAAGGTTGATCTGTTGATATGTACGTGTAATTCTGCAGAGGGCACATATGTTAATGCTCTACTGGCTCTAGGGTACATCACGGTGCAGCACATATGGAAACCTCTAACACTGCTGTAAATGTGGCGTATTTACCACATTTATGTCCACCTGTGATTTTGCAGAGGTTTAAGTTAATGCTGCTGGACAAAACTATTATTTAGAGAGAAATGTGGAGACCAGTTGCTGATGTCCACTCATATAATGCTGAAAAGTGTAAAAGGATTTGTAATGCTCTTGGCGCCCTCTACTGACCAAAAGAAAATCAAATCTATTTCATATATTACTATTGTTTTGTTTGGTGAACTGTAGTGAATGTCCCTCTTTTAGGAAAGAATGACATCTTTGGGGAACCCATCAACTTATACACAAGACCGGGAAAGTCCACGGCAGATGTACGGGCCCTGACTTACTGTGACCTGCACAAAATCCAAAGGGAGGATGTCCAGGACGTTCTGGACATGTATCCAGAGTTCTCCGACTGTTTCTGGAGCAACCTTGAAATCACCTTTAACTTGCGAGATGTGAGTCCTTCTCTGCAGTACTCTGAGTTCATCTGACACAAACTTAGTAAGCTTACTCAACCTCAGCCTCCAGAAAACAATGTTGAATGTGTTTTTGTGATTTAGACCAACATGGTTGTGAACTCAGGAAGCAGTGAGGAGTCTGACAGCAATAGCCCCAGCCACAGTTATCACAGAAATAAGTATTCCTTTCACTGCAAGAGCCGCAAAGGTAGGACCTGCTTTACTGTTTCAGGTAGATTATTTATCACCCTGTGCACCAGCTCTCTATTCTGTGTTGTATTTAACAAAGCCAGCTTTGACCAAGTTCTAAAAGTTTTGCGCATTCATCTGAACAATTCCTTGACTTTCTATGTTTCCACTGAAGCTACAAGCCTGTAAATAATAAAGATGTTCTTCACGTGTTCAGTATCAGATCACAGCAGCGCAAAGGCTTCTCCAGAGTACCAGAGAAAGGTGCGCTGTGCGGCCCGTCACCCCTCCCAGTGCTCAGGAGACAAGGCGGACCCCCAGGTCAAAGGGCATGCTAGGTCTGGCTCCCCTCTTCCTGGTTTCAGTAGCGATGGGGGGGATGAGGAAGAGGAGGAGGAGGAGGAGGAAGAGGAGGAGTCTGTCCTTACAATCCCTTCCCAGAGCCAGTCCACTCCGCTCGCCATGAGTGACACTGCAGAGCCAGAGAAGGGGAAAGTCAGCAGCAGCTGTAATGCCCTCTCAGGTGAGGAGAACTGGACTGACTGATGCATGAATCATGATTACATCCTAGTTCATATTTTCTAATAAACTAACCCTAATGAACAATTTTTTTTTATTATGATTTCTGATTAATTTACCATCTTTTTTTTATTTGGAGCTCATTGTAATGTGTTTGATGTAGTTTATGGGGACAATATACAATATTTTTTATTCATATACATAATAATATTCAATATTTACAAAATGTATTAAGATTTATTTGCAGAACTGATCTGATGTAGATGTAATGATTTTTTTCTTTGATGTCTGCTGTAGGGGCTTTCTCAGGGGTCTCCAACATCTTCAGCTTCTGGGGGGAGAATCGCAGCCCTCAGTATCAGGAAGTGCCCAGCCGCAGTCTCACAGCACCCCCTGCCCCTCCCTCCAGCACCCTTCTGCACGGCTTCACGCGCCGCCAGTGCAGCGAGGTGGAGAACCGGCTGGAGCTGCTGCAGCGTCAGCTCAACAGGTCAGTCCGTCCGATGGCAGTCAGTCCAGCTGACTATACCGTCAGGCACGTGCCTGACTGGACACCAGTTCTGCAGCTGTCGGCACTCACAGCTGAGCTGCACGGGCTCAGTGCAGCATGGACATACTGCCACCTGCTGGGGAAGAGAGGGCATCTCACCACAAACACAAAAAATTGCAACAGTTGCAGCTCTATGCCAACTTTTCTGTTTAATTCTGTGTTTTACAGTAACATAGCAACGCAAGACTCTTATCAGAGGTTCCATTAATCAGATATTAAAGAGTCTGCCTGTGTGGTTTTTCAGCCCATTCTGTGATACAGATGCTACCATAGATTTGAGTTGATATCTGTGCGTGGTACACACAGTACATACTTGGACATTCCCTTCCTTTAATCAGATCTTTGCATCTCTTCTGGAACCTTGCCAGGCTCCTAGAATTTCTGATAGAAGTGGTGATGTGGGGCTTTGACTATATTATTGACTATATTGTATTTGTGTGTGTGTGTTCCAGGCTGGAAACTCGCATGTCAACAGACATTGGGGCCATCATGCAACTACTGCAGCGACAGATGGCTGTAGTTCCCCCTTCATACAGCTCAGTGTTATCGCCAGCTCAGACTCTGCCCACCACTACCACACTGGAGCAGAACATGGAGAACATGGTGCATTCTGTCCCCGAGCTTGACACAGATAGACAGGTAATCATGGGACACCCCCCCCCCATTAGAAATAGTACTCTATCATGATTCTACTGAAATTCTTTAATAATGTCAGGATTAGATGTCATTAGATTGCCTAGCAGTTGTTTTTTATCAGTTAGTGCTGGTATGACTGCCTAGGAAACATGTGACAGACTCCTTGTCAGTCAAAAGGAGGCTTTCCTCCTGCTTTCAATCACTCTATGTCTTTTTAAGTGTTTCTCTTAGTGCCTCATACCGTCCTTGTGTGTCTCCACTTTAGGTGTTAGTTCAGCAAGACTTCCACTGGCGGTCGTCTAATCCTTCTGATCTTGGTGGGGCTATGCAACCACAGCCTTTTGGATTTCCACCTCAAAGTCTGCCAGAGACTCAGCCCCTGAACCACAGCATCTTTAGCATCCACCAAGAAAGTCATATGAATTTGCACCACATGGATGCAACGCCCGACATCAATGTAGAGAGTGTATTGGTGAATGTGTACAACCATATGGAGAGTCAAGCCCAAAGCCTAACCAATGACTCTGAGCACATACCCATGGACTGCAACTCGTATGGCCCCCAGGCAGAGTTGGGGTCAGAGACAAGGTCAGCTGGCTCAACCCTGGCTGAATATCGAAGGCGGCTCTCTTTGCCAGATCAGCACTCTGCCCTGGCTGACTCCAACAACCCCCAGAGGCACGCCTCAGACCCAGGGAGTTAGGATGTGGACCTGATGGCCGTCTGATTATTTTTTTTGGCATATCCATGGAAACCAAAGCCATCAACGAGCATGTTTACTGATCACAATATACATTGTCCATTAGCTGTAATGAAAGCAGGACAGAGTTACTGATTGCCCTGTGCGATTAACACCCACGAGGAGCAAGTCTTGTGGTGTCAGATGTAGGTGTTAGCAGGTCTAACACAATCACTGTGTTGTGTTCTGTGGTGTGATTTGATCTCATGATAGTTGTGTTTAATGTATCATTGTCTAATTGGCTGTTTTGATGCTGAATGAAGAACATATCCCATTCACATGTTGCCATGTGAATGGATCTGCGCTATAAGCCACAAGGCCCAGTGCCTTGTAAACCCTTTCATTCTCTTTGCAAACTAATGTGATCACTTTTACCAGTTTGTCAACCCCTACAAAAAGTTCTATCATTTGCCTACATTATCATGTGCTCATCAAGGCATCCAATGGTCCGTTCAGACTGCGCTCCCATCAGTGTGAAATGAGAAATGTAAGAGGAATAGAAAGCACTTCATGTTTGTATCTGATTTTGACAACAACCCCCCTTATGACAAGTCATGTTTCACATGTTGACAAACAAATTACTGTCATAGCAGAATATGTAAATATGCACTGACTGATAGACAACCATTAAAATAACTTAGTTGTACATTTGACCAAAGCTGAACATTGTAGTATAATATAAAGCGCAATTTTTAAAGAAAGCACTCTCACATTGCAAGCATAAAAGTTAGCTGGGGAAAATGTATTCTAGAAAATGAAATTCTACATGTGTCATAAAATGTTCAGCAATATATAAATATAGGATATTTATTAATGAAATAAATGTAGATAGCAAAGTAATTTAAATAGCTCACAATAACTTATTTGCATCCTTGAAATAAATTAAGTTATTTCATGACTTTCCCGTAATGTGTGTAAGTTTATCATCCATCATATTACTTTGTGAATGTTGCAAAGAAGCAGAAGGAGAGGACAGAATGGCAACAGGTTTGGTGCTCCTGGTTTTTCACTGTTTAGATCTCTGTGTATAACCTGCTTACACTTTTTTAAGATGGCATATTTATTTGTTGATGGCCTGTTGTTAGCATCCGTCTCATAAGTCAGGGCTTACTTTGGACCTTAGGGATTATAGCTCAAGTATAGCCAAATTATGTAATGGATGTACACATGTTTAATTCACATGTGTATTAGAATTATATAAACACATAATGCTTCTACCAGCAGATAAGTAACATACAATTGACCTTATATAAATGGGAAACACAGCATAATTTGAGCTCTTAATGAAGGTAAGGACATATGGAGAAGTCCAAGACTACCAGCCACTTAGAGTTTCCCAGTAGTGTGTCCCTACTAGGTTGATCTGTCAGAGATAATATGCACCAAATCAAGTCAGACCGGTAATCCTTTAATCGGTGCATAAGCCACAACATACCGCCAGAAACTCGGCCTGAAGAATAGCATATCTCCACTGGCTCATCTTTCACCAAAAAGAAAAGGACCCATCCTATCATACTTGAAGCACATGGAAATGCTCATGACTAGATGACATGAAGGTTTTTTTTTTTTTTTTTTTTTTTTTTCATGTTGTTGTGGATTAGGCCCTATGCCCAAGGTTAAATCAGCATTACACCATAATCCTCAGGTCCAAAGTCATGTTGTCCCTAAAAGACTACAACTCCCAAGACTAGCTGTGTGTCAGCAAAAGCATTCATTTCTCAGACATAATATAAAAACCGGTCCTATTCAGAGTGTTACCTCTAAAAGCAGTGGTAGCATTAAGTAGGCTGAGAGAAACTGTTATTTGAAATTGCTGAAGGAGTGTATGATTTTTTGTGCACCTATGCTGACTCTACAGATCATGTGACAGTGTGACTAAGGTAAGGCAATCCCCTTTGCCTAGGATCCCTAGGGGAGTTTGGACTGTGCTAACTCTTATGAGGTGAAAATAACCCCCTGCTTTGCCACTGCCTTTGTAACAGTAATATGCCCATTATGCTCAGCACGGCATGGGCCTGACATTCTGTTCATATTCTGTTCTAAATGAACATAGAAAATGAACATAGAAAGTGAACATAGAAAAGCAAAACAGTCATTGCCTTGTTACACATTAACCACTCATAATATAATATTTGATTGATTTTGGCAAACAGCATAGGCTATTGTTTGGCAGTGCACAGTCCAAAGTGTAAGTGTGTGTGTGTGTGTGTGTGTGTGTGTGTGTGTGTGTGTGTGTGTGTGTGTGTGTGTGTGAGAGAGAGAGAGAGAGAGAGGCCATCCAGCCCTGAATAAGGAAATAAGACATAATTGCTTGCTTTGATTAGCCCCACATGCCAGAGTCTCATCAATATACCCAGGTAAAGATTTTTTTCCATTGTGTTAGAAGCTAGTATGATAACTGTCATGGTAATTATGACACATTGCAATTTTGCTACAATAGCCTATCAAGTTGGCAAAGGTTACAAAACGCACACATTAGCGGACTGAATGCAGGCCACCACGCCCCTGCAGATCCTATATTATTCTACACTAACTTGTGGGATGTTTGATGCTGGTCTCTGGATGTTATATCATTCTTCACTAGAGTTTAGCAGAACAATCTGTTCTCTCCGGTCGATTGGGTGTAGCTATTGTCTCTCAGCTGTAGGAAAACACGCTCATTGAGCAAATTATCTGTCCTTCCATAACTAGGAGGGCACCATCCATTTGGTAGCGACGCTCAATTTTTAATCCGAGAGAAGGCTGCCTTCCTCAGCAATCACAATCATCCGACATGATTGGATAGCAGACAAGTCAGCAGTATCTTAAAGTTCTGATTGGTTGCTTCTACAGAGGCGGGGTGTTGCTCTGCAGTCATTCAGGCGCACTGTACGAGAGGGCGGTTCTGATTCTGTACAACGACATCCACGACAGATAACTGATTTGTAAAACAGCAACGGGTGAGTGTGTCTTTAAAACTGAAGTCTGAAATTATTATTTGTCTTTAGCTTAAATCGACAAATGCTACATATGTCTTTGACTGGATGACATCCCATGGTGAAATAAAATTATTGATGAGGGAGTGTTTGTTTGAGGCACAGACCGTCGATGCAGGGTGCAGTCGCAGTCTCTTGGTGACAATCGCAATCATTTGTTGTCGAGCCTGCTCTTCCTTCACTATATCATTGCTTCAGGGTGACATGCGGGATACAGGATTTCGTTTAATTTAACCCTATGTATAGATTATGCAATGCAGCTATTTTTCCTTTGTTGCCGCGGTGCCGCAGTTCAGCGGAGATGCTCTGGCTGTGGACAGGTGTCCACCGCAGCAGTCGGAGAGCATGCGTGCTCATCTGATATTGTTATCATTGTTACATAACCATTGTACACTACCATGTATATTCACTACCTGTATGGCCTCCGTGCAATGTCTGTATTAAGAAATACAGTATGTTTAAATTTGGATATTAAATAGCTTAGCCTGCCTAAAGACTAATGAATATGGTACATGCATGACATTGATCCTAATGTCAGTTGATAGCCTTGTGTGATGCTTTATTCAGGTAGACTGTGTTTAATTAGCCTGTAGACAATTTGACAGCATTTTCTCTGTAAATGATCCTGTTCCTCGGAATGTGCGGTGTTTCCAAATGGGGTAGCCTACCATCTTCTCTGTACTCTAGACTCATGGCCTAAAGCTTGAGGGTATTAAGACTGGTTAACTTTGCGCCATGTCAACTTATGACACGTGTTTGAAGTTAAAGGACGTTACTGGTATATTATGTTTTGGGCTTATGTCAGAAACTAACGTGACGGTGTGCGCATCAACATGCGGGTTGTTTGTTCGATGAATTTAGACATCAAAGGTCTGAAACACATTGCTTTATTCATAAAGCATTCATCTTTTAAAATAATTAGGCTATAGCCTACTGGGGAGCCGAACACAGGCTCATCTGCTTCTGCCAAATTGCCCACCCTGAAAACAAGCTACAAGTTCCCTTTCAGGGCTCCAAACAAATAAACACTCCGTTTATTTCGAATAAAAAGACTTAATTTTTACCTAACTCTACTCATCACAAGTTGAGCAAAACCCACTGTGACATCATATGTGTATTGCAATAGAAACGGTGCTGTGCAGCAGGCTGGCCAGTGCTTTGTCGGCGTGTCAGGTCGGGGCCTGTCGCGCTGTTGTGATGCCCTGTGTCCTGTCATAAACGATTTCGGCTTTTCCAGAGCGACGGTGTCTGAATGTAATCCTGGCCGACGTTTGCCCCTCATCTTTTTGCAGCGACCCAGTGCTCGGGTGTTCATCAATGGATGTTCACAGTCTTATTCTACTGTCAAAAATGTCTAAAATCCTTGTAAGGGACAATTATTTAACGGGTTATTTAACCAGTGTTTAGATGGTGGGCATAGCCTGTCCTAGCTGACGGAGGATCTTGTGTCTGTTGACAGACATGAATAATGAAATTACTGAACGACTTTAACATTTCCTCTGACTAGGAGGGTGGACACATCATTAAATCACTAAATACAAGCCTTCATCTAATCATCCTTTAGGACTGAAGCTGGAAATATGTTGGGGGGGCTCGTGCTTACTCAGAATAGCTGAAAGAGAGTGGGACACAGAGACTTAAAGCCCATTACAATGAGTGACAGTCAGAAAGTCAGCATGCTCAGTAGCTTTTCATTCACAAAGGAATGCATTGGCTCAGTTCTCACAGCCCACATCCTATGTGAATTCATACTGGAACACTGGAACTGGGAGTTTGTGCGGCCACACAAATGGTCACAGATGACAAAGGGATCCCCTCAAGTTCACAAATATTTCAAAGCACTGGCCTCCCGTCACAGTGAGCTAAGTAAGCAATGGCCTTTTCTGCTCAACTTTGCTTTGTTTTGTCGGCACAAGCACACCAGTACAGCAGGGAAGTCTACTTGCTTTGCCTTTTAACCTATTCAGATTTGGATGTCCATCTCTCAGCCTGCATAGTTATTAAACATCTGCTGCTGCATATTATATCATGAAGCAATGGTCTATGTATTGATCTCTGCCTGCTGTATGTGCGCAGCCAAGGTTTGTGGCTCGGCAGGCCAGGGGCTGGATGCAACTAGATTCACCCCTTGTGTCTCAGGAGAGGACTAGATAACACCTGATGTCAGCCTTAGACAGGAACTGCTTGTGTCATGCGATCAAGTGGAGAAGTGCTGACCCTTCATGTCTGTCCGAGGCACCAAGGGCTTTGGAGCCTGCCTGGTGACAGAGATGACCAATTTTGTCATATAGTGTTACCACAGGAATGTTTTTCGCAGACGGAAGTTCCAATTGTTTGATATGCAAGTCCTTAAAGTACAGTGTGTCCAAAGATGAGATGCCAAAGACACGATGATTGTCTAGTCTGTGATGTTATCAAATCTGCATCAATGCATTTTTGAATTAGCATCAATCTAAAGCTGCTAAAAGCCCCTCTTAACATTTGTTGCTAAGTCTTTGCCAGACATCCATTGTAAGAGTCCACCCCCTCTCTTTACTGTATGGTGTACGTGCAAAATCATTGGAGGTCTCACAGGGAGCTTTCTTATTGGTTTATCCAGGTGGACTTTGCTTTAGAAGAGGATTAACCATCCCAGAGGAGTTGCACATATATAGTTTTGGCAGCTGCTATCAGAGAGTAAAAACAGATGGCATTCTTAAAACAAAGCACCGTTTACAGCTGTTTGATGCTATTGTGTTTAGGGCATTTTGATAATGTATCTGCTGTGAACAAATACTGTTGGAAACATCTCATTACTTATGGCCAGCCAGCTGCTGCTGAGTGCTTTCCTGTCCAGCACTCAATCACAGTACAGTAGAGTACAGTTCAGTGTTTTTGTTTGTGTGTGTGTGGCTGTGTGTGTGTGTGTGTGTGTGTGTGTCTGTCCGTTGGTGTGTGTGTGTATGTGTGAGTGAGATTTTGGAGATGATGGGTCTGTGATGTGGGGGGGGTGTGTGTGTGTGTGGGGGGGGGGGACGGGTATATGTGTGATGGAGGAGGATTGAGTCCCTGCTATGGAGCAGAGAGAGAGAGAGTTCTCCTCCCTCCCCTAATCCCTCCAGCAGCCCTGCTGCACCAGCTGGGTCCCTGCCCTCTTAACGTCCGTCAATCAGGGGCATCAGCAGAATTATACCATATCAGAAAGCATCTCGCATTACTTCACTGGCTGCTGCTGAAACACGCGCTGAGCAGCAAGGCCAGAGCAGGGAGGATGTAGAGGAGGAGGAGGTGGTCAGGGGAGAGGGGACAGAGGAAACAGGATCAAGCTGGGAGGGATTGGCACTGGTTGTTGGGGATGGGTCGAGAGGCGTTTTTAATCCTGTGTTTTTGCCCCAGAGTGGACTTGCATAATCATATTAATGCCCCTCTCTTCCTTTATCTCTTTTTCTCTTTCTCTCTCTCTCGTTCAATCTATCTCTCTTTCTCCCTCTCTCTCTTACTCTCTTTTTTCTTCTCTGTTGATCTATCACTTTTCCCGAGTGTGGTCAGGAGCACTCTGAGGGGTCTAAGATGGGCTGTTATTTGTAATTTAAGGCTGTTCACAGTCCCCTGCTGCTACAATCCACCCTGAATGCATGCTTGTGTGGCTGGGATTTGGCAAGGCATGTTTTGATGGGGGCTTTTGTCTGTGTGTGTGTGTGCCTGTATGTGTTTGTGTCTGTATGTGTGTCTCGCACAGTTTTTTTCCTCCTTTGAGCGATGCAGTTTGCAGTACAGTGTGCGTTATTGTGTTAAGCCGGGCTCTGTCCTACTGTACGTAGTGTGGTCACTGATCAAACAATGAGACACAGAGTTCCCCTCATAGGAAACCCTCACTGCACTCCATTCCCAGCCCATGTACAGTGCCAGGGTGAAGATGGCCCCTCTCTACATACTCATTTTGTGCGTATGATTGTGTGTGTGTGTGTGTGTGTGTGTGTGCATATTATTTGCATGTATAAATGAAGATACTTGAATATGTATGCTGTGTTTGTGTATAGTTGGTACAATGAACAATTGTCTTGTGTGTGAAGGGAACGAGATGATGAGAGAGACAGAGTGGGAGAGGCGGAGGGAGACAGAGAGAGAGAGAGAGAGAGAGAGGGAGGTTTATGTGTTTGTGAAAGTGTCTGTGTGGTGTAGGGTGGGGGCAGGGTGGCCCATACCCGTGATTACATACTCTGCATAAACAAAGGGGGAAAACACAGAAACCCCACAGTGGATCGCTGCTCTCTGAACTGACTGTCAGCAACTTGGACAAACACAGCAGCAATTTGCAGCTAAGCGCTTTGGAAGATGGCCCAGTCGGGTTTCACTATGAGCGGCTGGCTGACTGTGGTGGTGACAGTGGTGGAGTCCTTAGACGTGAGACATTTGGACGAGAACTGGGAGAAAGAAACTGAAAACGGATGTTGAAAGGGGTGTCATTGAGATATTATTGTTGCCAAGATTTTATAATAATGCCATGGATCAAGTATCTATCTATATCTATCTTTGGACAACTTCTTTCTTATGTATATTAGAGAGGAAGTCAAAATGAATCTGAGAGCAAATAGATTGGATCAAAATGATGCCAGAGATCCCGTGTGCAAATTGTATTCGGAAATGGAAGTGCATCCCATGGCTGAATGGCTGTACTTGGACTTGCTGTATTGTTCAAGGATCACATCACAATTACATTCTGTCAAGACCCAAAAAATCAGCACCATGATGCCACTGTGGCACTTTCTACCTGACGAACACTTAATTCATTTCTGTCTGTCTGTCTGTGTCTTTCTCTCTCTCTGTCTCTCTCTCTCTCTGTCTGTCTGTCTCTCACTGTAATGTAAATAAGGCTGTTAATTCATAGGGTGAGGTGATACATCTGACGGATGTGGTAACAGCTGCTGTGTGGGGAGTTGGCTAAGCATTTTATGGCGACGGCAGGGAACACCTGCCGTAGTACCTGAAGCCCTGGTTAAAAGCCTTTCATTAGACACAGGTGTGCATCTGTAACTGTGGTGCTCTGTCGGGGTGTGGCCCTGCTCCCCATGCCCGCTGAATCACTCCCTCACAGACACACAGACCGCTTCCTTTCATAATCCACTAACAGCACACAGCATACTGGGAGCTCATTACTCCAGCAGCAGGCCTGTGCATAGGATAGTGGGGGCTCCCGTCAGGGGCTAACATGATACCTGCTATGAATCCATTGTTTGATGAGGAGGAGGAACCAGTGTCCTCTTAAAAAGAAGAGATGTGGGGTGCTGTGACGCTACTAGTCACTGCTTATGTTGGTGATCTTGTAGGGGTGGGCGGCCTTTTCTATTGGTTACAATTTCTCTTGTGTGTACTTAGGGAGATACATCTTATCTCGCGTGTCTTATTATCTAGTGAGATTCATTTCGTTTGTTTTGTTGGCCTGGGTCTGGCCCAAAATCTTGGTAACTCAATCACCTTTTTTATTTTTTAGAACAGTTAACTTCAGTGATCAATTAGAGCTATTTGTTTCGGTGGCTGCTGGGGAACTTGTGGAAGCATCAGTCATGTTATATCCTGGCTTCCCCTAGATGGGATGTAACCAGTGCCCGTACCATAAATGAGTCAGGTGCCCACAGAGACCCAGGTTTGAATCTGGCCTGTGGTCATTGTTCTCAGCCCCCTCTTTCTCTCTCTCTACCACTTGCCTCCTTTCTATGTACACTTCCTATCTGAACAACTTAGGCAAAAAGAGCCTGCGTGCTAGCAACTTACAGGAAGTTGGTAACATAGGCATCCTCAGCAGATCCAATTCCCAGAGGGTGCTGACTGTTTTTCAGCTTGTGCTGAGAACCATGATGTTGTGGGTGTTGCATGCTAACAGTATGAGGACATCTGGCACGGCTCCCTCCAGACAGCACGTTCCAGGCCTTTGGTGTTGCATCTCCAGTAGCCAAGATGGCTTGAAGCCACCATGTGGCGCAATGAAGAACAACACAGCACACTGCAGGCTGGATTGGCATACAATGCTGTGCGTCACTGTGTATACTGTTCTGTGTGTACTGCATGAATATCTGCAATGTGTCTGTTTCACTCACTCTTACACACTACACACACACACAAACACACATTTTTAAATCAAATGAGAAGCGAAAGAGTCTCATTTTCATTTTTGCTCTGAGATGCCTGTAAGATCTGAAGGGTTTGAGCAGCACACAAAGTGTTCTGTCTTTCTGTGTAGTATGTGTGTGTGAGTGAATACACACCCTCCGCGCACGCACACACACACACACACACACCCTTTAACCCCACCTCCATCTCCTTCTCCCACAGGAGTATGGACCTGAGCTTGCGTGACGCTCTGACTGGCGGGAAGCCTCAGGTGGGCTCAGAGTCTCTGCTGAAGAGGGACTTTGTGGCTGGACTGGAGGCTGAGACATTTGACGATAAAGTTGGTGAGAAAGTGGGCAAGACTGACTACCGGCCCTTGGTGGACCGCATGGACGGGAAGAAGGAAGGTGAGGCAGTGCGTGTGTGTATATCTGATTTTCTATCCCATACAGACAGTTTGCTAAAACAGGTATGTGACTTTAATGCTATATCTAAGCCACTCTGTGACTCTGGAAATTGTCTGTTAATGTCCCTGTGTAGGGGAATTCAGTAGAATTATTAAAAATGCTTTATAAAGTTGGAGGAAGTCCATTTGGAAATGTCAGCGCATCCTAGGATTTATAAATTATTTATAAAGGCCACTGAGTAGTAATTCGTTACTATTGCAATCAAGCAGCTACAATCAGGATATCCTGCAGTAAAAACTTTCTGAAAGAGGTTTGTTTACATTTGTGTGTGTGTGCCTGAGTGAGTATGCATACTGTGTTTAGAATGAAATGTATCGCACCAGGAGGAGGACACCATGCACACACATGGGGCTCAACAGTTAGGGGTGGGCCCAGAGGAGAAGCCCAGCAGGACAATGTTCAGGAACAGGCCCACCCACCATTTCACTTCTGTTATTTACTGTCTTCCTTCCGCACCATGGAGCTATCTGGGCTGAGGATCTGACTTTCCCTCTGGAGTTAGCACCATTATGTATTTATGTGCATTGTGGTTGTTTGAATGCCTCGCTGTTTTTGTTAGTGCTAGTTAGAATGTTTTTTTTAGTTGCCGTGAAACAACTATAGCAGTATCTTCCTGGTGAAAAGAGGACTTTTCAAGACTTGATCTCTTCTGAATGAGGGTAATAATGTTACTGTGATTCAACCATGCTGTTATTGTAAGCCACTTTTCCTGAACATGAACTTGATCTTGGGTGGCAACTTCCCTCACTTTATCAGAGAATTTTCCCAAAAACCTCTGGCCTCTCTTCCACTGCCTCTTATTTAGCTTCCATCCTCAATAGAAGGGTCTAATGTGTCTTGAAAGTTAGGCCCTCAAACTGTGGACATAAACACACTGTTTATCCCTGAGCTACAGCCATCACTATTGTTTACACTCAAAATTAATTGTTTATTGTGCACAGAGGCATATTTTCACAGTTGAATCAACCACTTGTGGCAATAATTGGCGATGTTAACAGTCCGCAGTCCCCAGCAGTTTGAAACCTAACATCCCCTAGGAAAATGCTGCATCAGGTTCACAGCTGAGATTTTCCCCAGACGTCATGTCCATGTACTCTGCTAATTATTCATTGTATGTAATTGAGTTATTACACCCTAAAAGTGTTAACAGCATTTAATATAGTCATATGACCCTGGTATGCCCATATGGTCAACTGACTCATTTTGACTCGGTTATTGTCTGTAAACCAAGATTTTCTTAGATAATTCTAATGAATCAATGTCTTCTTTACCAACACATGTCAGTCTCATAATTTTGCAGTGAATAAATGAATTGTGTGTGTGTGTGTGTGTGTGTGTGTGTGTGTGTGTGTGTGAACTGATGCCATGGCATCTGTCTGCATTTGGATATGATGGATGTTTGTTGCACACGAGAGAGATGTCAGGAGCTGCAATATGTGCCTCATTGGATAATGTCAGATGGGCCCCAGCTGCAGCCTCATACATCTTCATTGTAGCACAGAGCTGATGCTGGATTTGTGTTTTACTGAAAACAAACATAGATAGATGATATGCTAGTTGTCTGCTAATTTGCTTTTGGAATTAGTTTTTTGGAAATTTTGTCTTCAATCAATATTTCTTTTTCTTATTAATAGGTAAATAAAAGGAATAACTCTCAGATTTTATGATATTCATACAGTTTTCCTTCTTTTCTCCTTTTTGATAGTCAGATATTGAATAAAGTCTGCTTATAAATTGCATAATAAAAAGAGAATCCTAATGCTACATCCAGCTGTAGAATTTAGAGGCATGACGTTGCCTAGAAGCGTCTTCAGCACTCTCCTTAGGCGTGGGTGTGGAAGGCCCTATAGGATATGTAGACTCATCTTGAATCAGTAATGTTTCAGGCATGTATTATTTATCAGAAGTGTGGCTTCTGTTCTTGGTGTTTCTATTTGTTGGGCTTTTTTGGTCTGGGTATTTAAAACATATTACTCAACCATTTTTGTTTCTAGTGCCTCTTTCTTCACTGGAAATCTTCTAAAGCATGTCAGTGACTATTCCTTCTCAGGTCAAAGTGGGTGGCATACCCCATGCATTATATCACTGGCTGCTTTAGTTATGCTTGTGTTTTTATGGAGTGTCATAAAAATCCACTACCTGTATTTCTGTTGGAAATGAAAACCTTACAGTGTCTCCTGCTGCTGCCACTTTATACTACTTTGTTAGTCTGACCGTAAACTACCCAATGAGCATTTGGCCTCAGAGAGAAGCTTGTGCTTGCTATCCCCTCTGTCTCCACCAGGGGTGTAAAACATTTTGCCAGTATGGTATTATGTAACGCCTGCTGTTCAACTGGCTGGGAGGGCATTGTCCCACCCCTGGCTAAGGCCAGAGGTCCTTCTTACCTGATGTGACACAGACGTCTGCACCCAGAGAGCCTGCCACATCCACTCAGCTCTTTGTGCAAGTCATTTTTTCACCCTCACCACCCTTGGGTGCCTGTGTCGAGATAAGAGATGATTCATAGCCCGTAGTTGTTCTTCCTCTTTGAGACATCTTTTAAGGATGCTCTGCTGTGCTCTACATCATGGGTCAGGAAAGTTCACAAGTGTTCTTTCCATCCAGGTTTTTTTTTAATCACTATTTTGACTAATGGAATTCCTAGTGATTTATAGCTTAGTTTATTGTGTCCACTCTGCACAGTGTTTAAAGGAGGCGTTTATGCTGCAGGCTCTGTGTGTGGGTGAGTGGGGGAGGGGGGGAGGGGGAGGGGGTGTTTTAACTGGACAAGATAGGCTGTCAGCGACTGTGCATCAGCGACACTGCCCTCGTGTTTAAACAGCAATGACAGAACTGTACTGAGTGAATCAAAGAGACAGGGCGGGGAAAGAAAGAAAGAATAGAAAAGAAAGAAGGAAAGAAAGAAAGTAGCAAAAGAAAAGATGTAAATAGAGGGAGAGTGAAAGAGAGAGAGAGAGAGATGCAAATAATAGGACATTGTAGAAGTGCTATGTGAAATACACACATTACCTTTGGGCCATGGCTGTCCTGAGCAACCCTCAGTAGCACAGACAGAAACACCAGTGTTACTGCATCCAGTCTGCAATGAATATTTATCATGATTCTGCCTGAGCGGCAATGTGTGGGTGTGTGCAATTAGACTGTTTGTGTGGCTAATTGCTAAATGACTGTGTTCTCCTGTGTTAATCACTCACTTTGTAACCACACCACTCTCCTGCATTTGTTAAGACACACTGTTGGGCAGTCGTCATCACTGAACACACACAAAATGGAGCCTGTCTGACAGAACCTGATGGGATTTGACATTTGAACAGATATATGTAGCCAATACCAATCAGTGCACAGTTACGGGGAACTGGTACAGCCAGGCCTTTAGGAAGCAGCAGGCACCATTTATGTTCTAGCTGACATCTGAGCGAGCGAGCTGGGTTTTCATGTCAGTCAGTCCGCACGCAGACAGAGAGAAAGAGAAAGAGAGAGAGAGAGTGCCGCCCCAGGGACCTCGTCGGGCCACATCTGGTTGCGTAACCATAGAAACAGGCCCACAGTCCATGCTGTCCTGTCCCCTCGTCTCAATATCACCGGTCAGCAGCCAGCCCTCAACAGGCAGGCCTTTGCACGAGCACTGAAGGCGTGGAGGCTGGTATGAGTTTAGGGGCTGCTTCCGCTACCACCCCCACCATCACTGACCATGCACATGTTAGATGGGGCATGTCAACTGGATTCCATGAGACTTGTCAGCACGCTCAAGGCAGAGGCTCGCCTGTTAGATCGCAAAGGGATGTTTCCGCAGCCATAGTGCTAATTAAGGCTGTGTGTCCATCTAGCTCTGTGTTTTTTTAGAACTAAATACTCTAAGATCTGTGCCCTTGACTGTGACTGTAAAAAAAAATTGAAAATCTGAGTTGTATGATGTGGCTGTTGTTGTTTGATGTCTTTGTTGTTCTCCACTGAGACAGAGTCCAGCTTCATGTCAGGGATGCACATGGGGGGAATGAGGCCAGAGCCGCAGGGGGAGAAGGGTCCCGGCTCCACGGGACAACAGCACTACAGTGCCGACTTCCTGTCAGGTGAGAACAGCTGCACTGCATGGATTTATTTTAATTTTATTTATTTATTTATTTATTTTGTACCAAGTTGGCATTGTTCTAATGCAGATGTCATGTCAGTTAATGTGTGTCAGACAAAAAAAAACATGTCTGTAGTGCAGTTGGCTACAGCGCCTGTACCCGTCCGCTCAGGTTCGAAATCCAACTTGCATCCATTCCACCAGCTCTCCCACTCACTTCCTGTCACTCATCCAAAAATGCTTTAGAAGAATAAGCACAAACGTTATATATGCACACGCCTGACTTTGTCTGTCTCTTGCTGCTGTTTGTCCAGGTCCAGCTTCTCTGATGGGAATGAGTGACCAGTGGGGAAGCCAGCAGATGGGCTCCAAGATGAAGGACAACAGCATGGACTCATTTATGGGTTTGTAATGCTGGTCTGCAACCAGTACTGAACACTACTGGGCAAAAACACAATCTAGCACTTTTTATGATCAAGTCTGTTATTTAACAAATACAGGTGAAATTAGTAAAAGTGTTTGACAATACTGTGTGCACTGCCTGTAGCCAATGCACAATGTTGAAGGGAAAGGTTTTTCCCTTGTTTTTCTTCAGAAAACTTGGGCAAGCTGTCTTACACCTTACTAAACTGATGCCTCTTTAGGATTGCCCAGAAGTCTAGGTATTTATTTCTGCAGAAACCTCTCGTCAGTCAGTATGAATTTTATTTTGTTTTTCTGTCTCTCCTTTTAGGTTTCCCTCAGACAGGCATGGGCATGGGCATGCATACGGGCATCGGTGTAACTCCTGTCCAGCCAGGCAAGCCCTCTGGCATGGCCTCGCCTTCCAAGACCTCGCCTCTGTTTGGCACAGAGCCCCTGAAACCAACGCAGACACTTGGAAAGGCCAACGATAACAACCCTTTCAACATCCAGGACAATTCTGTAGGTAAGACCAGTCGCTCATCCTGCAGGTGACACACCAGCAAAAAAGTCACACTGCATCAACAACAGGTCCTGTTACTTTTTTTCCATGTAGCTGTCATAAATAAGAAATACATCAAAGCAAAAACAGTTTTGGTTTGAGTAGTCCTCAAAGACCGCAGTGAGTGTTTGGGTGAGCCTAAGTTGGGCTGTGTTGTAGTGTAGTGGCTGTTTTGCAGTAGAGGGCTTCTCTGAAGTGCAAGGGTCACTGCCCTGGTTCACTTGCAGTAGCCATCAAGCAGCTGAAAGCGAGAAAGTGCAGGCTGTTATGAAACAGTAAGATCTCTGCTGTTTTGGAAGGGAGGTAGAATCTCTGGCCTTCTTATTCTGCGTTCTTTCACACAAGAACAAAAGCTCCAGCAAGTCTCTCATTTAGCCCTATATCACTGGTTGCATCATTTGTAAGCCTTTAGGTAAAACCACTGGCAAGATACAGGCTGACAGAGAAGACTTTCGTTCCTTATGCTGGTTAGAAACTTCTTGATTAGTCTTATCCTCCTATACGATGAAAGCTTTGCCATAAAGTCACTTATAATATGGCCTCAACTATTCGTGGTAACGTCTTTATTTTTCAATTTTATCTGTAACACTACAGTTCAATGACTGACAAAGAGAGAAATTCTTGAATTGTTCCTAGAATTATGCAATGACCCATTGCACAGTTTGTGTTGAGACGTTGAGGTGTTTTCAGAGCCATTTCAATGATTCATCATTCATAGCTTTCCACAGGGCCGGGACTGAGACAGTAATGTACCCTCTGGCAGTGGGCCAGAATGTGGATCCGAAAGCACTCTTCAGCTCTTAAACAGCAATATAATTTAAAATATAAATGACCATCAGTGCAGTACTTACCCTTATTGCTATATATAGCCTCATAATCAATTAAGGTTCCATAGAGCCACTCGGATCTGCTTTATTAGGTCTTGGCAGTGCTTTCTCTCTGTGGACTGGAGAAAAGAGTGTGAATTAACACAAAGGCCATGACAGCTAGGAGTAATTTGACTCCAAACAAGTTCTCAGTTATGCTACATGTTTTAAAAAGCCTGAAAAGCAACAATTTGTAAGTTTGTGTTTCTTTAATTGTACCCATTTAATGCAGTTTTATATGTTGTTTGTGTGTGTGTTAAACTGAATATGTTTGTTTTATCGGTCTTTATATTTTTTCAGTCTTTATATATATTTGATGCCATTTCTGTCAAGTTTTGTGTTAAGCCTCCTCTCAGCCATCACTGCATCAGTCGTCCGGGGCAGGCCATGTCACATGAGCCCCCTCTATGCTCACTGGAACCCTATTGTTTGTGTCTGTGCGGAGCAGCCCGGAGCCTCCCACTGCTGCTGCACTGCAGTCAGCCTGTTATGTCTCCCTGAGTTCATCTGCTCATTGGCCCATTTGCAGTGCTCCTCCCATAAACACATCTCTCTGTCTCTGCACATATTCTCCCCACTCTGTGCACACTACACGACTCAGGACAGCCCTGTTTATGTTGTTTATTTATTTATTTATTTATTGGGAAGGTCAGTGACGCTGAAGTGCATTTGCCCATGGTGTTATTTGCCAGTGCATGTTATTTGAAGGGCCTCAATCTGTTTGGGTATACCATCAAACGTCATGTTTGTACTGGATTCAATGAGCTGTGGCATAATCCATTATGAAGAAGCACATCAGAAGGGATTATCTAGAGCATTCTTTGGATGCTTTTTACATTCACAGAATTGTTGATAAGAAGAGGGTGGTGGAGGGGGGGTTTGAAAGACTCATTCTTAAGTTATGTTTGTAATTGTCAGGGGTCAGTTGTTGATAGTTTAGGCTGTTTTAGTCTTCCTAATGGTGTGAGTTGGAATTGTTGACAGATAGTGTGTGTGTGTGTGTGTGTATGTTGGTGGTGACACTTCCTCTTCCTCTCTGTACACCAAGAAGTCTGGGGGAACCCCTGGGCAGGTGAGGACAAGCTTGGCACGGCCCTGCCCAGTACCCCCTCCGTCACCACAGGAGCCAGTCACCATGCCGACCCGATGGAACAGAGCCCCTCAGAGCCCTCCACCCCCCTGGGCTTTCAATCCCAGGACCCCGCCTCTAGCGAGGAGAAGGGCAGCGAAGGGGCCAGTAGCAGCAAACAACAGAAAAGGAAGAAGAAGAAGCGAAGGCATAGGGAGGAGGTGTATGATCTCCTGGAGAGCCTGGGCTCCCCCGAGTCGGAGGAGGCCCCTGCCGAGGGCTCCTCGCAAGGCTGCCCGTCGCCCCCCAGCCTGGAGGAGGAGAACTGGGAGAGCGACATCCGGGGCAGGGGAGGGGGTGGGGGTGGGGGTAGGATCAGGGCCAGGAGGAA
The DNA here is from genome assembly GCA_015244755.2 of Tenualosa ilisha. NCBI lineage: Eukaryota > Metazoa > Chordata > Actinopteri > Clupeiformes > Clupeidae > Tenualosa > Tenualosa ilisha. The sequence continues at coordinate 1,075,953 of PYXC01000541.1, forward strand.
TAAGAGCAGGAAGAAGCTCCCTGAGGAGTGGGGTGCTTCCCAGGAGCAGGGTATGAGCATGGGCACAGTCTCGCCCTCTCCCCGTGGCTCGGTCTCCTTAACTCAGGTCACCGTGGGCTTCCCTGGTGCTGAGCAGGACAGCGGGCCCAAGCCTGCCTCTGCTCCACCAACACAACCACAACCACCTTCTACGCCGCCACCATCCTCATCCACCCTCTCCCCAGGCAGTCAGGCAAATGCCCCTGTCCCCTCTGACCAGAAGGACAGCTCCCTGTCTGTCACCAGTGCCCTCTGTGCAGGTGACCCCACTGGCAAGAAGGAGCAGTCCGGGGAGAAGGACCATTCACCCTTTGGTCTCCTCGGGACAGGTGCTCTCTCAGGTAAAGAGGACGACAAGCATACTGCCCCCATACAAGCCCTCCCCGACAGCAGTGCTAGTAGAGAGGCTCGCCCCGAAGCCTTAGCTCCCATAATCCCCCCCTCCAAATCCTCTGCCCACACTTCCCCGGAGTGTCCCTTGACAGTAGGTCACAAGGAGTCAGCGTCTTCCCTCTCTGACATGCTAAGCACTGACCTAAAGTCTAAAAGATTTGGTTCCTGTAACGAGGACACCAAACCCTTTGTGGATGAAGCTTACACTGATAAGGATTCTCTCGACTCTGGGTTCCCCGGGTATCGCCCGTCCGACCTCACCGTGTCACCCGCACTACCTGTGGACTCCGCTAAAGAGCTCAAAGAGCAGCCTTGTCCTCTGTCCTCCTCCACCTCCAAGCCTTCGCCCTCCCAGCCTGACCAGGGTGCCAGCCCAACCCTCAGCCCCACCTCCCAGACCGTCATGTTCTTGGATTCTGTCCTGCAGGCGTCCTCCGACACCAGCACCCCTTCCCAGGCCACCCCGGTCACTTGTCCCACCTCCCAGACCATTCCGGTCCTTAGCGCTGCCATGACTGCCCCTCTCTCAAGCAGTAGCGCCATGCTCCCACCTGCCCCAGCTGTGACCTCCACTCCCACTGCCATCTCTGGCCCCAGCTCTCCACTAGAATCCTTAACATCTCTAGGCACTTCCCCCAAGGTCACTATGGATTTTGACTCCCCCTCCCAAGTCACCTCTGCTGTCAGTCCTTCCCCTTTGTCCATACCACCAGTCAGCACAGCCACCCTACAGACTGATGTGGTCTTGAGCTCCACTCCTGAGGCCCCAGCCGGGCTGAGCTCCACTTCCCTGGCCTCCATAACTGTTAGCCCCCCTCTACAGAGCATCACCACCACCACCACCACAATCACCACCCCTGCTGCTACCACCACCACATCATCCAGCACTTCCAGCTTCTCCACCTCCCCACCGGACCTCCCAGCAGCCCCTCGCCCCTCGTCCCCTCGCACCACTGTGGTGTTTAGCGCTAGCTCCCCAGCCACCCCAGCTCCCGGCTCCACCTCCACCACCACCTCCACCTCCACCTCCCAGGTCTTCCCAGGTCCCAGTCACCCCTCCCTGCCTGCCACCCCCAGCCCTGCCGTGAGCTCGAGCCTTAACCCAGCGGCCCCACCCTTCATCCCATCTTTCTCAGAGCACCAGGACCCCTTGCCGGCAGAGCCCCCCATACTGGAAGGTTGGTGACACAGAAGAGGGGACAATCAGTAAATTGTATGTGGGGGTGCTTGAAGTAGTGCATGGCTCATTGGAGTGGGCCCTCTATCCTGCCTCCTCTCTTGCTCTCTTACTCTCTCTCTCTCTCTCTCTCTTTCTCTCTCAGTAACTTTGTAATTTGTTGCACTAAAATTCTCAGCTACACTCTCTGCCTCTACCTGTCTTTCTCTTACCATGTTTTCATCTTAAGTAGCTTGGACCTTTTATTCCTGCATGCTATGTTTGTAGCAAGGATGTGATAGCCTTATCTGTCAGTGCTGTCATAACACACTGATCGCTGTGCGTTCTCCTCGCCAGGCTGTGTGTTAGTTTGAGATCGCTCTTGACTGTCTTTTGGGATATTTGCTAGACTCACCCCCTCCATTGCAGAATTCCTCCCCCTATAATGCACCATTTTGACAGTAGCTGTTTATGTGGGGCAAAATGCTTACTAATCATGGGTGTACTGAGTGATTTTTTCCGTAACCCCTGCTATTCTAAATTACCTTTTTCTGTCTCTGCTGTAGTTCTGGCCTTGCTCTGTAATGTCATTGCATAATCCTCTCTGATGTGTGTGTGTGCACAAACTAGGCCTAATGCTGAATGTCTAATTATTGTATATGGTATGATCTTTCATTGAAAATATGGTATGCAGTATTGGTCATAAATTTCATTTCATTTCTTGCATTCACTGTATTACTTCCAAATGTGTAAATCCTCAATTCTCCATATCAATTAATGTTTTCTCCTTTGTTCTCCTTTAAATGTTCACCATGATCTGCACCTTTGGACCCTGAGCAGGTGAGCCAGTTTTCCTACTTCATATTTATGTCTCTCTTGCTAAAATGGTTGCTAGTTGCTAGTAGCTTCCACAACATGGCATACACATGACATACATACATTATAAAAATATGTGTGTGCCATTTAGGGTGCTAAGCTGTTTGTGTAGAAGTATTGTGAAATGCACAGGAGGATGCTATGGTAACCCTAGCGCAAAAGTGTCAGTGCAAGTACATTGTATAAGTCCAGTGCAGATTCTGTTCCAGGCGCATAAAGCGTAGGAGTACAAGTACAAGTAGGCTAGGCAACATAAAAACACAGCAATATATGTGTGTGTGTGTGTGTGGTGTGTGTGTAAGTGGGGGGGGGGGTGCAATGTCTAGTCTTGGCTTGGGTAGGATATTATTGAATTCTTTATATAATTATTATTTGCTGGCTTCTGAATCATTATGATGTGGAACTGATTTTTCCATGAACATTCATTCTGTCCTGCCATCTGATCTGGTTGGAATTGAACGGCACAGTAATTTGTGCTGTAGTGAGATCTGTTGTAAAGTGCCAATCTAGTTTCTAATTGGCCTCTGTGCTATGAGTGGGAAACATGAGGTTCATTTCAGAGGATTGCTGTGTGTGCTTTGACTAGACGTTGTCTTCGCCTGAGGAAGATCCATGTCCATCACTGTCACCTACTCCTGACATAACACACAATGGATACAGAGTACACACCATTGATACACATAAGAAATGACAGGATTATATGGATTGAAATCAAGATGCTTCTTTCCATTCCTCCATCCTCCCGGTTTCTCCACCCCCATCAACTTTCTCCTCTGCTACCCCCTTCCTGTGGCTAATGCAATATTGATGTCATGGCCTCTTTCACGCTTATGTAAGCCACGCAAGGCTTGTCTTTTTATAGCAGCCGATTGGGGTGTGTGCTGCCGCAGTGTCTTTGCTGCACGGCAGGTGTCGGGCGGGGGCGTCATCAGCTCATGCCAAGATGCCCACTGGGTGGTGACCACCACCACCACTACCACCCCGTGGTGCCTGGTATCCACAACACCCTTGGCACTGTGGTCCTCCTCGGACTTGTCAACAAAGCCCCTCAGTACCCCCTTGTGACCTTTCTAGAACAAAGCCGGCCACAGATCAGACCCTCAGCACTCTGTGTTCCTCTGGCTTGGCCGTCTCCAGACTGTTAGAGCCTGTTGAAGGGCTGGGTCTGTGTTCATGGCTCCGACTCGATGGATGCATCCCAATATGCCACTGGTGGGATGGTGTGTCAGAGGATGACTGTTGTACTGCAGGAGCGCAAATGATGTTGTAAGTGGGTGGGTGGGGGAAGGGGTGAGTCAGTACTTTTGGAATTGTGATTTAATTATTGATAGATGAATGTCTGTTCCAAGCTCTCAGGGAAAAAAAGATGCAATTGAATGCTCATCTGACAGAGACTGTCACATTAATATCACAAATCCTCAAGGATAAAAAATTAGGGTTAATGTCATCTAATTCACATCAGACTTAAACTCCATTTAATGTATTGCTTCCTCACTACAGTCACAACTCCTGGCCTGTTTCAATCACACAGTGGCTTGACTGTCTTTGGAGGGTTAAACCCTCCTTTGCAGTGCTCTGTGTGGGTTTCATGGTCTCCTTGGACCTTTTGGTGTCAAAATCTGGCTCTGGGCTATGTCTAATTGAAGCCTACCCCATATCTAGTTAAAATCACAAACACTCCACACATACATATGCAATATAATGACATCAAAACAGCTCAAAATCGATGAACTAACGTCTTGTAGCATGGCGCCTCACAAGGAATGGCAAAATCCTGTGATATCTATGTTATGGCATAGTAATCTATGATAAATTCCTGGTTTGGAGGTGACCTCTAGTCCCTGCTATACCCCTTCATCCTTTTTCTGCTCTGCGTCTGCTCCCCTCCAATGTCACCCCTCCCAAGAATGCCCACACTGCCATGATGACATAGCCCCTCGTCTTCCAACACTGCTTTCACTGGTAGCCTGTTGCCATGGATATGGGAGGCGGTTTCCTTGGAGATGCAGTGGGTAGGATCTGCTGAGGAATGAAATGGGGTGTGACTGGAGGATGGAGTCTAGAAATAGAAACTCAGTGACAGACACCCCCCCCCCCCCCCCAACCACCACTGTATCCTCTCAATGCACTCTCTCGCCTGAGGTTTTTGATGATGATATTTTTAACCCTTCTTTCCCTCTTATGTTTTCTCTCCTAATCTGGCAGATTTGTTTAGCTCTGGTTTAGGGTGGTGATGGCGTGAGTGGTTGGGAATATTGAGCTGTTTGTAAACTACTGAGCCTTTTTTATCTTTAGCCTTTAAAGGCTCTTATGCTTCCATTTGATTTCCAGCGTGAGTGTTATTGCCAAATGAATGACACATAGCAGGATATGATGCCACTGACTTTTAAGACAGTAAAGAGATATTTTCATTGTAATGAGCAAAACTGAAGTAGAAAATGGTGATGTTAATCAAATGTGATGCTTTGTATCCATCCGGTACAGAGGAAAGAGGAAGTCTGAGGGACCTGGCCCACGTGGCTCATTGGACTGCTCTGTCTTTAGGGGATGTAAACAGAGGAATACATCAGGCATCGAACTTATGTAACAATGTCCATTCATAGGAATCAAGGCTATTATGGTGATGGAACAAGCAGACAGAAGAGGCTCTTTTTGGGGTGGGGGAGTTGGGGGATGGGAGAGGGGAGCTCTCTCACTGAAGTGGAATGAGGCTGCTTTGTGGTGCAGATGCACTGTGGTGCATGTGAGCTGAGTTGCACCCCAATTATGGTGCTCACATGCGTTTGTGCCGCACACCAGCTGCACATGACGGTTCATGGAGAAAACATTTTGCCTCAAGAGTGACTGTTGATGGGCAGCAGACTGTACGTAACAGCCCTTTAGTGAACTTGACTGGATTCGGAGGCAGCACTGGTTGGGAAAAGTTGGAAATAGTTTGCCTTCGTGTTCCCCCAATGAAGCTGAGACTAAAGCCACAGCTGATTGGGACTGAATGAGATGTTTGTCAGTACAGTGACACATTACGTATTGCAATTATTGTCTGGGGCCTGGGCCAAGAAAAAGAAATGGTTTGTGACGGCATGAGAACTAACCAGGGGATCCTGACAGATCTCGGGGGTCAGCTGTAGGCCGTAGAATCTGTGGAATCCCAGAATGCTTTGCTCCAATTATACCACTTGCATAATGCAAGTCCATCCCACACCACACACACACACACACACACACACACACACACACCACACATACACACACACACACAGACACACGCATGCACACACAGACACACACACACACACTCACAGACACAGACACACACGCGCGTGCGCGCACGCACACATGCACGCACGCACACACAGACACACACACACACACACTCACAGACACACACACACACATACACACATACACACACACACACACACACACACACTCACAGACACACACACACTCCCACCCCTTTTGTTTAGCCCCTGTACTGTAAGCGGACTATTTTAGAGATTACATAACGCTCACTCATTTATGTTTGATGAAAATGCGCTCTGTAATTGCGTGGCTGTGCCTGGTGGGGGGTGTCAGCAGTGACTGAGTGGAGTCACGTGTTGGACCAGCGTCAGAGATGGGGACAGAGCTGCTTTTTAGGGGTGGAGGTGGTGTAACTGGATGGAGAGGTTGTGTCATATGTTACCTGGTTTAGTGAGTGTGAGTATGTGCATGTGTGTGTGTGTGTGTGCGTGTGGCGGTGTTTGTGTGTGTGTGTGTGTGCCTGTGTGCTTTTACGTGCATGCGTGTGTGTGCATTTGTGTGTGTGTGTCTCTCTCTCTCTCTCACTGTCTGTCTGTGTGTGTGTGTGTGTGTAGGAGAGAGACAGAGGCTATGACTGGCCGTGATAAACTCTGGTGCAAAGACATGTTTTGAAAACTTTGGAAGGATCATGGCAAGGATTATACTCTATATATTGCCTGAATGCTAAAGTGGAACTCCATTAGTCGCTTCTGGCATTAACCCCCACGCTGTGCATATAACTCATCTTGGCATTTATAGAGAAAGTCACAGATCATTACTTAATGAGGCCCTCATGCTTCTGAGTGGCATGAGTGTGAGTAAGTGTGTGTGCTTGTTTCTGTATTGGTATTAGTGGAGCTCAATGCTGAACTGAGTCCTCATTATCTCTCAGTATAGACATCAGTAATTGCACTGGGGATAACACAGTGAGAAACATGACATTACCAAATCAATCAGATTGTTAGGCAATTGCTAGTTTTTTTCCTGGCTAAGGAGGTGGGGTTTTGAACTCAGTCTGTTCATCGGACTGACTAGTTGTTTGTAATGTGGGTTACTGTATATAAGAACCACCTGGCTGATTTCCATTAATGGATGGATCCCCAGTTTATTTTTCACCTTTGTTTACATTGGGGGAAGGTGGATGGTGTGTTAAGCCTTGACAGAGGTCTGCCCTGTCCTAGTGCCTATCTAGTTTATGTGCCCTCAGTCAGTCTGACAGCTCATCTGGCTAGTCATGCGATACGGATGCCCCACGGTCACTTTCACTTCTGTCTTTCAGCTCCGCCATCTTATGACATGCTTCAGTTCAATCTCAGGGGCCTTTTAGTCAAGACCTATAAAAACAGAGCATAATAGCAGACTATAGTCTTGATTTTAGTGTTGCATTTTGAGATGTGATGTTTTGGTGTGACTACACAGGTCACAGTGAGGCAGAGGAGAGATGCGGTGGGGGAGGGGATCATAACAGTAAGATAGGAGGAGATCAAAGCATGTTAACTATGTGAGAGATGTGTGTTTATGGAATGGGTATGTACCTTAAGATGTGTACTTAAGGTACTGTAGCTCAACAACAGACTGGGAAAAAATCATCCGTAGAAGTAAACAAACAAACACACACACACACACACACACACACATCGTATGAGATCCAGACATTGACAGCCTGTAAACCCTGACACACACAGACATACGTGCAATTTCCCTGTTCCTTACACATTCAAGATACAACCGCAAGAGTGGAGAAATTCATATTTGGTAATGAAGTGTGTGTGTTCTGTATGTGTATGTGTTTGGGAAGGAAGGCTGGATTTGTCAGCATGGAGAAAGGATTGTTTTGCTGTGTCATTGCAAAAGTGTGTGCGTGATTGTGTGTGTGTATCTGTGTGTGTTTGTGTGTACGTGTGTGTGTGTATATGTGTGCATATGTTTGGAGGGCTTAGATCCTTCTGGAAGAAATCATCAGCCATGCCTGAATGAAAGATGTGTTGAGAGAGAGAGTGTGTGTGTGTGTATCTGAGCGTGCGGGCTGCTGGCTACTGGCATCGCTTGTGACTCCTCGGCAGCCAATGAGAGCTTGATTAGAGGAGCCATGTGACAGAGTCTTGGGCAGAGCTGTGATGTCAGAGTAGGACGAGAGAGAGACTGCCGAGAGAGACTGGGAGAGAGAGAGAGAGAGAGATGAGAGTGTGTGTGAGGGAGCGAGAACACAAGGAGAGCAGTCCAGTCTCACTGTTGTTCAGAGCAGGGAGGTACAGAGAAAAAGGAAATATCACACACAAACACACATACACACACACACACACACACTCACTCACCCACATATACAATTGCATCTTCAGAGACAGGGTAAACATTTTAGCAAAGGTAGCAACAGCAGCTAAAAACAAAATCATCAGGTCAGAAGACGTGCGTGGAGGAGGGAGGATGTCGTCCCAGCGCTCAGACTACAGCGAGCTGTGCCCAGTGCCCACTACCCAGGGCTGGGATTGGCACCAGGGGCAAGCCGGCAGCCCGCGGGCAGCGGCCCCGGCAGAGCAGCACGGACAGGGTCTCCAGGCCAAACTGCAGGGGGAGCTCAAGGTGTCGAGTTGTCAGGGAAACAGGACGGGAGCATCTCTGGGCAGCGCCGGGGAGAGTCCCACCAGCCCGCTTTCGTCTTCCTCACCGTCCCCGGCATCACCCGGGAGACCTCACCTCAGCAGCGGGACCTCTGCTGCAGGCCTCACCCCAGGGACCTCCCTCTCTCTCCACCCTGGTGCCCCTCACCTGCCCCAGCCAACCGCCAGCCACGCCACGCCCGGGGACATCTCCTCAGGGGCCATGAAGGGCGGTACGGCTCCCACTCTGGTGCCTCCGCCTCAGGGCCCCAACTATTGCGTGATTGATGTGGTGACCGACAGCCACGCTGACATCAGTGACGATGATGACGACGATGATGACAGGAGCGTGGCATGGCCAGTAGGTGGCGCTGTGAGAGACACGCCACAACAGCGTCAAGCGGTGACGCGCGCCACCTCGGACTCCTCCCGCCTCACGGTGCCCACCAGCCCCCAGTTGCCAGACAAGTACCCAGGCAAGCCCACTCCTGCAAAGGAGCAGCAGCAACAGCAGCAGTCGCCCCCCAAACACTCGCCATCCGCGGAGCAGAAGCTCTTCCCTCCCGCTCCAGCTGCTGCCCTCTCCCAGACCACCTGCAGCAACTTTCCGCAGTCGCAGTCGCAGTTGCAGTCGAGGCAAAACGGCAGCAGTGTCGTCACGCCTGAGCGAGGTCAGGTGGCACCGGCAACAGCTGCCTCCCCTGACACCTCCACCAGTCGCTACCAGGCCAAAGCAGCCATGAATGGTAGGTGACGCCGCCAGGGCAGTGATGCAGCAGAGGAGAGGAGAGAAGAGAGGAGAGGAGAGAATAGAGGAGGAGAGAAGAGAGGAGAGGAGAGAATAGAGGAGAGGAGAGGGGCACCATCATGTTAAGTGTTGTGCAGCATAGCACTGGTCTGGGGCGTGACTCAGCAGACAGATGACGCCCAGTGTGTTGGGGGAGGGATGCTATTTTTGTTGTTGTTGTTGCTGTTGTTGTTGTGAAGTGCTCTGGCCTGTGCGCAGCCAGTGGTTGGTGACTCGGTGTGGTCTACTGTGTGCCCTCTGGCTGAATTTTGTGTGTAGATTGTCTGTGAAAGCAATCAGCAATCAGATGAGAGATGTTGAGTGTTGTTTTTGCAGCTGTGTGGTAAAATGGCTGGGGCAGAGGCCGTGTCTATGGGGGATGGGAGACAGGCAGCCCCTCTGAGTGAAGTGAAGCTAAGAGACGGCGATCAAGGTGCCCTCTGCTCTGCTGTGTGTCCAGATGCTGCCCAGCCAGCACAGGCAGAGAGGGAGAAAGAGAGAGAGACACTGGGCAGGCATGAGGGCACGCAGCTGCCAACATCTCTGGCACCGCTCCTAAGCCTTCCTTATTGTGTGAGTGTGTGTTTGTGTGTGTGTGTGTGTGTGTGAGAGAGAGAGAGAGTGAGTTTGTTACAGCAAAGTATCCTTAAATGTGACTGAAGGTGTTTTGTGTGTGTGTGTGTTTGTGTGCATGCGCGCGCATGTGTGTGTGAGTGTTACAGCAAAGCATCCTTATGTGACTGGAGATGTTTTGTGTGTGTGTGTGTGTGTGTGTGTCTTTGAGTGTATATAATGTGTGTCTGTGTACTGTATGTATGATGTGTTCTTGCATCTGGTGTTGTTTGTACTGTTTGTTCATGTGTGATTGAGGGTGTTAATGAGTGTACATGTCTTTTTGCTTTACACGGTCCTTTAAATCATTGGTCACTGCCATGGTGATTTATTGCGGTTTAGAAGTGATAATAATGGGAGAACTTGCTGCTCAGTGGTTCAGTTTTGTCCATTAATCATCTATCTGTCAGTTTACCAAAATAATAATTCTAATTTAGAACATATCAGCTCATGGTGTTTCCATGGAAATGTAATGCAGCCTTTTCTTCCATTTTGATTGGCTTCATGTCTAAGCAGACTTTAGGCTATGTGTCATCAAAGCAGAAATTACTCATTTGTCTTCCATGTGCCTAAAAGCCTCAACAAAACAACTGTAACTTGTGTGTATCAAGCTCAACAATTCCTTCTACATCTACTGCATATACAGCGTTTATTTATACAATAGTTGTGCCTAGTTTGTTGCTATTTGTTTACAAATTTAAAGAAGACAAACACAGGATTCACAGTGCAAGGGCCACTCCATGTCCCCTCATCCTGCCCTCTTCCTCTCCTCTCTCTTAGTGCCACTCTGTCCTCTAGACTGTATCCATTCATCGATTTCTCTCCTCTCTCTCTCTCTCTCTCCTCTCTCTCTCTCTTCTTTCTGGGGGACATGCAGTGCCAGGTTATGTAAGGCAGTCGTGCCAACAATGTGCTTTTATGTGCACTCTGTGCTCCTTCACACTCTGGCTTCCTGTCCGTCCAACCTCCCGTTGCACTCGGATGCCCTCGCTCACAAAAACAACAAGGGCCTCTGCTTCAGAAATGCTATGAAATATTTGAGAGCAACTATGAGTTGTATGTTAAGAGTTCTCACTGTAGTGGAATCAGTGAAATTTGGGAGTTAGTAGAACATTACACAAGGGTTGAGGTGTCTGCAGTGTTTTGTAGAAGCTCCAGGAGGATAGATGAACAACCAAGTAGTCCATGATAACCTTAATTCACAGTCTTCTAATGCATGAGGTGGTTAATCAGTGTCATCTAAGTGAATAAATGAAACGTGCTCTGGAGTTATCCTGATCTCTTTTGAGTGATAGTGTATTCTGCCCTCTTGTGATGTAACCTATAAGCAACAAAGCTCAGTGATTTTTAATGTACCATAAAAGTGACAGATGTTTGCTCTGTCTCTTTGCAGGCAAGGATGAGAAGATGTTCAAGCAGGAGAAAGCAGATCTCTTTAGCAAGGGAGACAGTTTCAACACATTCGAGAAGAAGGACAAACCAGAGAAGGTGGAGAAGATGGACAACTCTGAGAAGAAGGAGAAAGAGGACATGACTAAAAAGATAGAAAATGTAGACAAGACTCAGAAGAGCGAGAAGATCATCAAGGATGAGGAGAAGCCCGACAAGACGGAGAAACAGGACAACAAAGCCGAGAAGAACGAGAAGCTGGAGAAGGTGGACAAGCCCGAGAAGACCAACAAGGAGGAGAAGGAAGAGAAGAAGGCAGACAGCGAGAAGACAGACAAGGCAGCCAAAGCAGAAAAGAATGAGAAGGCTGGAAAAGGCACTGCCAAGTCTCCAACTGCTAACGGCAGCAAAGACCTGGTCAGCCCAGACAAGGCAAAGGTAAGCCTCAAAGATACTTCAGGCAACACACAACCACCAGTTCATCTCACTTTGCTGATTTGTTGATTTTTCCTATGGCTGCTTATCATTAGTTTGTTTATGTATTTGTATGCTTTTTGTATGCTTCTGAGGTTTCTTTTTTCTGCTGCTGCCATGCTTTCATCTTCACCATATTTTGCATCTATTTTCTTTCTTTCCTCTCATATGTAAATGTAAATATTAACAGCCAACTGTAGGGTCAACCAAAACAAGTGCAGCCAAAACAAGACCAAACTCGCTGTCCACGGCAGAAAGTGCCCAAAATCGCACGTCCCCTACGGTCAAGCCTACTACCGATAAAAAAAGCCCCGCCCCCAAGGCCACTACCCCATCTAGTGGTACGAAGCGAACCACTCCCAGTGAGGCTAAGATGAAGGTGAGTCAGGCCTGCCCCATCTCTGTCCCATACTAGACTCATCTGTAGGCACAGCATCTAAGAGCAAGAATCTCCAGTCTCTCCTGACTCTTGATCAGTCTAGTGACTTTTCTACGTCAGAACACTCTCTCTCTCTCTTTCTTTCTTTCTTTCTCTCTCTCCCTTTGAAGTGGATCTACACAGTCCTCTGTTTTCTCCATCTTTCCCATCCCAGGAGGGTGTACTCTCTCTCTCTCCCAGTACACAAACACACTTTTGTCCAGTTGCCCATCAGTCTATCCCACTTGGTTTGTTAAATGTCTTTTGGGCTTTCTGTAATAGCCTGTGTGTCTCTCCAGACACCTGAGAATGGCACTGCCCAGCGGCGACCCCCAGTGCCAAAGGCCAATGGTGCCCCTGCGTCTCGCACCACCACCCCCAAAAATGGGGCTCCAGCCAGTGCCCCCACTACCCGACGCTCCTCAGGTAAGTCTGAGCATGCATCTAAACTGCTAAGTGCCCCCGCTATGTGACACTCCTCAAGTAAATCTGAGCATACTGAGCATGAATTGCAATGCCTCTCTAAAACCCCAGTCAAAGACTGAACTGGCTTCATGATTGGTTGTTTCATGGCCACTAAGTCTTTAGAGTCCAGGGCTTAGGGTTAAGGGGACATTGGGATTCAGTCCTTATCTACAAACTAGTCAGCATATTTAAAGTTAGCACAGAAAGATCTTCAGTGTCCTTTCTTTTGTGACACATAAGCACACATACACAGACACACACACACACACACACACACACACACACACACACACATACACACACACGCACACACATTGCTTTATAGACCAGCAGGCAATCTGTTACAGCATTTACGGTAGTCAGTGAACTTCTGAGTCTGAGTCATTTAAATCTACCATGCCTTGCAGCCTCAAAGAGCGAGAGTAAACCAGGTGAAGCGAAGAAGCCCAGCACAGCCAAGACGACAGCAGGTAAACTTAGCCATCTCTCTGACTGGACGCCCACGGCAGAGGCCCCCACAAAAAGCACTTAGCAAACTCAGAGACCATTAGTGTGAGAGCTGGACTACAGATGCAACCCTGTGCTTGGGTAATGACCCCAACTTAGTACCTGCTTGAGGCGGTCTGAGGTCTCTTGTATGGTTAAAGGAGGCAAAACACAGAGACAGATGTTAGGGAGTTAGGAGGAGAGGAAGTTAGACCACAGCAATCAGGAACTGGGGGCAGCTGCCTGAGGTGTTCATTAGTCATGAATTTAATAGGTGCTGCTGACTAAACTGAACAGGTTGAGTCAACTTGGATTTCCATTGTTTTTCTTTACCCACAATAGATATGGTTAAGACATTTTGTAACACATGGCAGATTATGCTATACTTTTCTTATCATAATTCATTTCCTTGTGTTTGTCTGTACCTTTCTCTCTCTGACTCTCTCTTTCGTTTCTCTCTCTGACTCTCTCTCTTTCTCCCCATCTTAAACTCAGCTCGCCCCAAAATGAGCCAGACACCAACCCCTGAGTCTAGCACGCCAGCAACCACCAACGGCACTCCTCGCCGCTCCCGCATCACCAAGCCTCCCGTGCCCAAGCAGACAGTGCCCGAGAGGAAGCCACCTGTCCCACGGGCCCCGAGGAAGCCCATCTCCGCACCCATGCCTGACCTCAAGAATGTCCGCTCCAAAATTGGCTCGACGGACAACATGAAATACCAGCCTGGTGGTGGAAAGGTGAGGACACCAAGATTATGTTGGATTTCAGCCTTCTGTTGACTGTAAACAACACCAAAAATGACACGTAGTTACAAATCTTCATCCCACTTTTATTATGACCCACAAATTGTATTGTTTTTTTCTTCCTTCTGTCCATGAGCTACCTCTGTCGCCTGGACTGACTCACAATAACAGCCCACGCCCGAGAGCTTATTCTGTAGACACATCATGTTTACATTAGCAGGGAGGACATTGTTTATTATACTCAAGCAGCGTCATGCCAAATTTCCTCTCTGTGTTGTTTATGCCACCATCTGAGAGCCTGCCACATGCTGTTTCCTCTTCTTGATCAATCACCATCTCTGTCAAAGCACAGCAGCAACAGCAGTGGCGGCAGATCTGATGTGTAAATCAGTCTCACCCCTCAGGCCCTTTCTCATCTCACATGCCTCTCCTCCTCACTGTCCAGTGGCCGATGACAAATCGGTGCCGCATCTGTATACAAAGCCAACTAGACAGTGTTGCATGCACTGTGCTCCGATGCACTACCACAGCAGTCACAGTTGATGAGACTTGCAAGTAGGAAAGGTCACCGGCATTTCCACGACTTCGAACGGAGAGATAGAGAGAGAGAGAGAGAGAGAGAGAGAGATAGAGAGAGACAGAGAGAAAGAGAGAGTCCCTGTCTCTGGCGACAGCTGAGTAGGGTGTCTCAGCTCCGCTCAGGCTATATCTCCTCCATGTTTTCCCTTGCCCTCTCCAAAATGGCTGCTCTGATCTGTGTGTGTGTGTGTGTGTGTGTGTGTGTGTGTGGTGTGTGTGTGTGTGTGTGTGTGTGTGTTTTAACCCTGTCCTTGCCGCACTGAATTTGCCCTCCACGGGATTTACAAGCTCCCTCCAACTGACATACATGCACCTCATGCTCTCTGAGAAACCCCTGAGTCCTGTGTGTTTTCCTGTATGGTGGTGGTTGTCCACGTGTCAACAATTAGCAAAAAAGCTGGTGGTTGGCTCCGCCAGCAGACTTGGCACGGGGCAGCCCTGCCCACTTCCTCTCCATGCACACCTGCTATTCACCATCCTGGGGCCCCTGGGCATTTCCTTCTGACCCGTGGGTGGTTGTCTCCTCAGGTGTCCGCATCCCAGGGCAGGAGCGATGCTCTGGCAAAGGGCTCCCTCTCCAAAGAGACCAGCCAGAGCAAAGTGAGTCCCTCCCATCGCCATCTCCCCTCTCTATTCACTCTCTCTTTCACTCACCCCTTCTCTCTCTTTCTCTCTCTCTCTCTTGCTCTCTCACTCTCTGGTGCACTCTCTCACTTAGACAGCCTGTCACTCCCTGTCCCTCACTCTGCTGTTTGCTTGATTTTACTAATTCAAACCCTTCCTCACTGGCTCTTTAGCCTGAATCCTCTCACTCATACAATACATCATTCCATTCACCTTATTCACTCATCACTTACTCACTCACTCCATGTATCTTTGTAACTTGACTAGTGATGGTATATGGCCATATTTAGTGTGTGCTGTGAAATCGTTCTCTGCCCAGTTAGGTAAAGGGTGACGACTTGATTCACATGCTGTTTATGTCACATGTGACTTCCAGTGATTTTTGTGGACATGTAATTAAGCTTCCATAATATACTTAATTTTTACTCACCAAAATGACCAATCACTGTAGATCAGGTGTTTATAGAACGCTGTGTGCCCTGACCAAGGTGCTCAATTGTGATGACTCCACTCGAGACCATTTGGAATGATATTATAATTGACTTGCAATGGTTAACTTATCGTTTCAATTCATGGCACTAGACATATCCCTAGGTCTTCCCTTAAACTCTTACACTATGGTAGAAGGCTGTGAATTTTCTTGGGAACATTTGGTGAATAGTGTGCTCACCTGGTTTAGTTTTACATCCACTGAGTCACATTGTTACCATTTACAATCAGTTATTTGTTGTAGAAAACGTTAATTTAATTGTAAATAGAGGACATTTATTGACTTTGGATTGGATTTTACTGTAATTAAATAAAATGAAGTCACTATTCATAGCACTCCCAGGATCATGCACACAGCCTTGTAGTCTTACAGTGCAGTAGATTAGTATTATGACTGTATTTTAGGATCTGTTTGATGTGTATATGTGTGTGTATTGTGTGCATGTGTGGATGTACATGTGGTTATAAATTTCAATAGTAACATTTCCTCATATTGGCCCAGGATGTTTTGACTGCTCAGATGTTGTGGGTTTTTGTGTTTATATAATTGCACGTCTCACTGTGGTGTTCCACTTAACTCCAGCTCCCTCAGCCTCGGGAGGTACTGTAGCATCGCTCCACCACTGGCAGAGTAGCCGTGCTGCTGGTGGGCTAATCATCATGTTGGTGCTCTGTTGCCCCTGTTCCACACACACTCATCGTAAATTTAGCTGGGTGTAAAAGAGCTGAGGGTAATTCACACTGATTTTCCTTAACCTCCATGCTGAGTGAACTAGCTGTGTAGGTGGTCACAGTAATGCTCAGACATCACTTATGGCTTTGTGAAGAGGTAAACAGTACCTGCCAAGAACCTGACTCTTAGTCATCTGACAAATTACTACACTACAGAGCACTACTGACTTCAGAGCATACAACACAGACGCGTCCTCATTGAGAAAGGATTATGGGAAGAAATAGAGCCAATGGCCAGCAGCCGAGTAGCTTTTAATGGGCTTCCTTCCCTGAGTCTCAACTCACTCACAGTACAACTCGCTCATTGTAATTTTCTCTTTAGTATTCTCAAATGAAGATAACCATTCACTTGTAACTCTCACACCTTGCTGTGGGACAGGACAGCCCAACCTGCTTATGTGCACAGGCAGCCATGACTGTAACACATACATCTTAGTCAGTGGAGTGCCAATGGACACCTCACTGACTGTGCATCTTCATGGAGATGAACATAAACAGACATGAACAGAGCCATCATCATATAGTCTTTCACTGACATGATTCCATAACATGATGATTATGAGTGAGACCCCCTCCGTCATGAAGATGACCATAGCGTGTGTCTGTAGAGCCCTTGACACCCTCACGGTGAGCCTCTCCTCGTGTCCCTGCTCGTGCCAGGCTCCCTCCAATGATCCTATGTCCTCTGTGGTGTTGTGCTGTCTTTAGGTTCATATAGTTCACAAAAAACTGGACTTC
Organism: Tenualosa ilisha; assembly: GCA_015244755.2. Lineage (NCBI taxonomy): Eukaryota > Metazoa > Chordata > Actinopteri > Clupeiformes > Clupeidae > Tenualosa > Tenualosa ilisha. Next base: position 1,092,832 of record PYXC01000541.1, read on the forward strand.
AGCCACGTCACCTCCCGCTGTGGCTCCAAGGACAATATCAAGCATGTCCCTGGTGGAGGGAATGTAAGTGCACTGTGTCTCACTGCCCAAACCAAGATGTTGGGTACAGCATACCCCTCTTTTTAAAAATATAAAGTAATGTTTTTCAGGTGTGTGCACTGCATTTGGGTCCAGTATGTGTGTGTGAGTGTGTGAATGTCTGTTGCATGTAACAAAAAAAACAACACTATTTTAACCCTAGCATGTGCATGCTCTACACACCAATGTATACTAATGTTTCTGAAACTAACTTAGATTTTACAGTAGAGTTGTTGAAATCTAACTGAATTGAATTTTGCTAAAACATGGCAGCTTTTTATCTATGGGGATTCACTGATGTGGCTAAGCCACCAGCACAGACATTACTTAAGTTATCAGCATCTCCTTTTATGATCTTTGTCTATAGGTTCAGATTCTCAGTAAGAAGGTGGATGTAAGCAAAGTGACATCCAAGTGTGGCTCTAAGGACAACATGAAGCACAAGCCAGGTGGGAGAGTATTGATGTGTGGTATGGTTTGAGATCAGCAAGTGAGACTTTGGTCGTCCTCTAACTGCAGTACTTTACACCTGGCAGGAGGTGGCGATGTAAAGATTGAATCTCACAAGGTGAATGTCAAGGCCAAGTCTAAAATTGGATCAATGGACAATGTTGGCCATGAATCAGGAGGGACAATGGCAAGGTAAAGCAACCACTCACCTATAACCACGATGAGCATATTTCAATGCACAGTTTGATAATGAATACGAGCATACAGACAGTACTGTACAGTATACAGGTACTTGTAAAATCTCACTTGACTTACTTAAAGTAAGTAATTTTGTCTGTAATTTTGGTACACATCTACCCTGGTTTTGCTTGTGAAATACACTGTTGTCCCATCATTATAAGGGAATTGTTGATGCCCTGCTGCATGTTTTATAATGCCATGTTTTGGCCACAAGAGGGCAGCCTTTAAATTCTTTAAATACACAATGCCTCAGTGATTCAGCAAAATTGGAACAGAGATGTGCTTGGGGCCTTTGTGTACATGTGAGTCAGAGGCTAGTCATTGTTGTGAGTTGTTGAATTACTGTTAGAGCCTTCTGTTGCATTCTGGTATTTTTTTATAACCAGTATTATCCAGTGTTTTCACAAAGGCATGATTCATACAGAATAATGGTGGAAAACACACTGCCCATATTTTTTGTGGTCAGAGCCCCTCTCTATATTTGGGGCATCCCGGGTTCTGTCTGGCCGTCCCTCTGACTTTGCGTGTGCTCCGCCCTCAGGCTGACGGGGCTAAAGAGAAGGCAGGCGAGAGCCCATCCCCCCCTAGCACCAATCAGACAGCAGCACCAGCCAGCGTCGGCAAGGAGAATGGGGTGAAGGACAGCACCCCCAAGCCCATGCCGGTGCCATCTGTGGGCGAAGGGCTCCGAGACCCTCCACAGGCCATGGATAAGCAAATCACTGGGACAAGTGAGTGGATCATAGCTGCAGTGTAAGCTCTTGGTCTCTGCCTGACCTGCACATGTTTAGGAACTGTTAGTGGTGTAATAATATGCTTAAGTCCACCTTACACATGTACATGTCATTGGTACTGAGTACAGAGTATAGACTTAACTGAAGAATTGTACATTATTTATTAACAGAGTAATTCTTCTGTTTTTATCCATGCCATTCCTTTATCTACCGCTCATCTCTCTCTCTCTCTCTCTGTCTCTCTCTCTGTCTCTCTCTCTCTCTCTTAGATTGAGTCTTACCTGCGGAGCTTTGGCGGGAGCGCGCGAGCTCGCACGGACCACAGCGGCGTCATCCTCTCCTGGCCCTCCCCCTCCTGAGTGGCAACCACTCCTCCCTCCTTCCTCCTCCTCCACCCACATTGCAGCACCTCTCTCAGTGTCTCTCTGGGGTCCACCATCCTCCCCCCTCCACCCTCACTCCCAAGCCCAGGTCACCTCGCTCGGATGTGACAGAGGGGCACCACCACCACACACAGACACACACACACACACATACACACACACACACAGACAAACCCAAACACATAGTAGCAGGACAGGCACTGGATATTTTTTTTATTGACACCACACACTCAAAGCATCTACAGAAAAGAACACAAACACTTATTTTCACTTATCTTATCTACTTATCCTCGGCCATCACTGTCATTCTCCCACCTGTCCACTAGGACATCTCTCCATTAACCTCTGCTATGTCTGGCTATGCTTCAGCCCAGATGAGAGCTCTGAAAAAGGCAAAGGTTCCAAACACATGGGTTTCGGTCTCCTCTGCGGGATTGTGCCGGCTCTTTTCTCTCAACTCTATGGGATAAACAGTGAGGTAAAAAGTCTGAGATCGAACCCCCTTTTTCTGGATACGGTTGCGCTAGCTTAGTCAGTGAAAAGAGTGTAGTTATCCTACCTTCCACTACAAGTCCTGGCACAGAGCGGTCTGTGGCCATGCTGCTTTTCGTAAGACCACTTCTCCTTGGTTTCCTGTGGCCACTGAGTGTCTCGTCACTGCTGCCACTAAACGGGTATGAGCCAGTGCTTTCCCTTAGACTGACCCAAGCACATGCAACATACCAATTACTACTGCTGTATCTGAGCACGCCCGTTGGCCAACACGTCTCGTCCCCCCCAGGACAAACCCCAGAATTCACTTGAGATGTAGCTTCTTACAGTACATCATACTATGGCAATTAGTGAAGCACCCTTTATCGTGAGCATGTGGGGCTGTATTTGAATCCTAATGAAATGGGACTAACCAGCCAACATTCACCTGATCTCTCTCCCCCGTTGCCCTTTTCCCATGTCTTGATTCTTCACTTAGATTATAACCCCCGTGGTCGCCCTCTAAACAGCACTCTCAACTATTAGCAACTTGTAGGCTCTTTGAACAGTAGGATATTTACTTCTCTGTATCGTGTTTGCGTAAAAAAAAAAAATACTGTAACAAATGAGCTGTATCATATGTTTCATCATCAGCCTACTTGTTTCTCTCACTGTACCGTTTCTCTCAAAGCAATATTGTGGTCTTGGCTGATGGGGCACCAAAAACCTCAAGTGCACAGGTACATAAAAAAGCTACACCATGGTACAGCAAGATCAACACATGCATCCCCACTTAGGTTGGACAGGCAGGTTAAGGGAGGTAGGAGGAGGTAGGGTGAAGATGGAAAGTGACGGAAGACGTGCAGGGCGAGAGCAGGGGGTTGTGTTTACACCACAAGGATGTAGACATGCTCTAACAGATTCCAAAAGGCACACAGTGTATTAGAGAAAGAGGCTGGGTTACCTGTCTCTGGATTGATGTGGATGGATGCTTGCTAGTTTGGGAGATAGTGGAATCAAAAAGACATTGTTGTAAGGTCATTGGTGGAGACATATTATCAAGCATCACCAAAATGAAAAAATTGGATGGTATTTGCCTGACTGGTAAAACCAGTTTTTTGTCAAGTGCTAAGGGTAAAATTGGGAACTATGCTTGAATCGCAGCTTTTTAGACCAGAGTTCCTATCCTGAAATGTCAAGATTCAAGATTGTGATTTTTTTATTTTGAATTTAATTATTTGCAATTACTGTTGTACTGAATGGTATTTTGTTGAGCTTTGAGTATTTTATTTGTGAGGAGTTTGGAAATTTAAATGGCACAGTGTGAGCTTTGTACACTTTAAATCCTCTAGTGATCCCCATTGTGGGAGGGGAGCCCTCTTGTAACAGTGCTGCTGACCGTGTACTAGTAATGCCTGTCAAGTATGCTAGCATTTTAGCACTATAGGTGTGTTATACCCCAAAAATGTATTCCTATTCAACAGAAAGTACTTTCTGAAACTTTCCTCTGGTCAGTTCCATTGTGGTCATTTAATCATTAGTGAAACATACAGTACGTAGAGAGGTTGTGATAATGCTGACTATGACCTTGGCCAAGAAGAAAGCTTTCAGTAACCACTTAAGTAGGAGGAAAGCAATCATTTAAAAAGCACCTTACAGTTAGTGTATTTAGATATCAAAGAGTGTTGAACTTAACCAACCAGTAAGGTAGAGAAGATGTCCCAGATGCTCCTTAAGATTTGAATTGATTTTACAAGAAAAAAAGTGAGATGATTGAAAGGAATTGCAGCAGCAGTGTAACCATGGAGTAGTGCATAGGAAGCGTGTGTGTGTGTGTGTGTGTGTGTGTGTGGAAGCTGTGAGAGCTGCAGGTTGTTTGCTAGTGAGTGTAGTAGTGACTGAGTGTACCCCGCTGACCAGTCCTGTCTCTTGTCCTGTTGGTGGTGAGTGTGCACCTAGCAGTGCGTGTATCTGTCTTTGGTTGTTGTGCTATGAGTACCTACTATCTGCTATGATCACTCACTCTTACACTCACTCCTTCATCAGCCCGTCAGTCGGTCAGTTCTTCTCTCTCTCACTCCGTGTCTGTCGGGTGTCTTGCCCCTCGGACGCTCAGTCAGTGGTTGCACCCTTCCAACCAGCCCCCATTGTTAAATAGACAAGACACAGTGTTTTATCACAACAAGGAAAGACGGGGATACAAATTCAAATCTCGATTGGATTTTAACTTATTTGAAGACAGAAAAGCTGTGGAGTCTTACATAACTTTCTGGACAGTGTTTTATTCTCAAGCGTGTCTGCCTTTTTTGTTTAAAAAAGGGCTGATGAACAAGAATGTTTTTAAAATGCAATGTATTAAGATGCAAGGAATATACAGTATTATGTATACAGGATTTTGTTTTTGGTCTGTTGTTAAAATAATGAGTCACTCACTAAATAAATTACTAGATAGTCAGAGGTATCCTTTTGTTTAGTTGGAGGTCAGCTGATTTAAGGGTGCTGATATTCAGGGTTACCACCTTGCTAACAATTTGCCTTGTGCACAATGCTCTTTTATATACCCCATCCTACTTAGGTTTCAAATGAAATTTGCATGAAGAATAACAACTCCTCAAACAGCTACGCATAAGTGTAGTCAAATTCAACTTCAAGTTTCAAAGATTTTAACCGTTTAAACACTACAAGCATTCCTGACTCTTTTTGTGTGTTCTGTAGAGGAAACTTTTAAACATTGTTAAACACCTGTAACTGGCAGTGTGGAACAGACAGCAGTCAGGAAGTGGACGACAGAGGTTAAATGCCATCAGTAACCCCCACCCCCGCAACGGTGATTCTGGAACTGCTGCACCCGACACACACAGTCAGTGAATGTGAATGCTGATATGTCCATTCCACACCTCTATATGAGACTAATTTTAGTTGTCTTGTGGCATGTGTTGCAGTAGGTAGCGTGCTCCAGGAAACCAACAAGGAGCCCCCTCTAGTTGTGCATCTATTCAAAGGCACAAGAAGTGTGAACTTGCTATTTAACACACCATAAGAGCATGCAGTGGACAATGGACTGTAGACATCAGTCTAGGTAGACTGGATTCATTGTCTCCCCTTTTATTTTGAGATGTAATTTTTTTTCTGTATGGAAGAGATGTTCATTGTGATTAATTGTTAACTAGTGATGTGAATATTAATCATAAAATAAAAATCAAATAAAAATGGCATTTGTTTCACTGTTCTTACATTAAAAAGATCAGGAAAAAACATCAGAGGAAGTGGCATATCAGCGCTAGGTAAATACAGCATGCATAGTGCACAATGCTATCAATTCCTATAGATTTGTATCAGGAGGAGGGTCATAGAGCAGAGTAAGGACCAGGCCTTAGCAAATCTATTAAGAATTTACACTCTGAGTCTTAAGGTGGGTCCAGGACCTAAATGAAATAAATGAATCCAGTTTAGACTTATTGTTCTCTACTGTGTAAGGAGCTCATGGAGCTGTGTGTTGTCATGGGTAGAGCTCTTCATTATGGCTCACTGATGCAACACAAGCTCCTTCCTTTCATCCTTGAGGATAAAGATAAAGCTGTGAAATTCCTGATGTGTTTCCCATTCAGTGGGAAGGACAGAGCTCACCACACTCTTAAGAGTAACAGCAACAGGTGGGGGAACTGAAAGGGTAACGTACTGACAAGTCCTATTGTGTAAGTAAATCCACAAATGTTCATTGGGAACCAAAAATACTGGTTTATAGCACTATAAAACACCATCTCTGTAGTGGACATGCATGATCTGTAATGGGTTTGGGTAGGTTGAGGATCACCTGGCTGACAAACCATGAGAACCTTTTTTACTGTACAGTTCAAGGTTCTATTCTGAGCACTTCCCATCTCCAGAAGTCTTCATTCCCAGCTGTTAGCTAATAGGATGCCTAAGCTCCCACTGTACTTGAGACTTGGGAGTCTGAGGCAAGCATTTGACACTTCAAGGCTTCGCTCACCAAAGCAAAGTTTTGTCAGCGTTCTCCATCTAGCTTTAAGGCAGCACACTCTCCAGAAAGAACATAATACAGATTTTGAAATCATCAATCTGGCTTTCTTGGTGTTAATGAAAGACTGAAAGAAGCTAGACACCCCCCCAAAGGGTAACAACATTTCAGAGGGCTGTGAAGATTCCCGTAAGGCGCCCATAATACCAATGGGCATCTCATTTCTGAGTGGACTCCAGTATCTCACTGAAGACGAGCCTCACAGTGGGATGAGAAAGGGCCAGACATGCTCTGCAAGCTACAACTTCAGGACTTAGGACTTTTAGGAGGTGAGTCACTCTGGTTTTTCATGCTGAAATAATCTCAAACTTTTGAACTGATGGTGTTATTGCTAATTTCATAGCAGTTTATACAAGTGATGTTTGAGGAAGCTTACACTGACTAAAGAGAATGACACAAAAATTTTATTATATTACATTATAGGACTGAAAGCCTATTGAAAATTGGCTGCTGCAGTTATTTAAAACAAAAAAAAAACATTGTAATGGTTTATATAATCTCATCCACAGTGATGAAATAAATCACAAACATGGAAAATTACCTTCCTTGATTTTATAACTATTAAAAAAGCAACTCTGGACTAAATGCTGAAAATGGCTGTGAACAGAAAATATTGAGCATTCAACTTTTTGTCCCTTACACGTTGTATAGTCCTTGCCTTGCTTTGTAAAATGGATTGAGGAAATATTTCAATATTAATATGCCAAACCAAGGCTGGGGTGGGATCATTGGTGTTCTGACCTGCACAGTGTGTTATTGAAGACAGGAACTGTATTTAGGATGATAGTATGGAAATGTATTTATTTCTGAAAACCTGATGTGAGAGGCAAGGTAGAAACCAAGAGTTAATGCTCTAACTCTCTGAGGCTCTAACAAGTATCCCATCAGTTAAAATATGAACAGGTTAGAGATGTGTAGGTCTACGTTATTAAAAGAAACACACCGAAACAGAGAAGATTGTTTGTGTTTCTTTTTCTTTCCAAAATGTCAAATTTCCAAAACTACATTTCTTCATGTGCCATTTTATACAGAAATTCATTCCAAGAAAATCACTTGCTGGAGATGCAGTTGAAGTTGCAGGAGATTGGGCTTTAGTGCAGATATGTGCTGCACTTGTCTGGCATGGTGGTGTAGGGATATTGCCAGTGATGGTGTCACTGGGCACTATAGCATTTGGCTGGCTCATGAAGGAATCAAACAGTGTGATGGACTTTTGGACTTTTACACTTGTACTGAAACTCATATATCACACTGACAGAGCTGTATCATGGCTCATGGCTCTTTTTCATGGTAATAGTTGTTACAGCTCTCACACAATGTTGAATTTAGATTTTTGCGTGTCTGATAATGTTCAAGCAAAGTCTTAAAAATGTGCATTTTATGGTTATTCTTTTTGTAACTCTGGCTATTCATAATAAATGGCCAAAGACAGCACCTCTGCAGCTGATGATATGCAACACTTCAGAGATCAGAAGTGCCTGAAAAGAAAAGAAATAACGCCCTTCTCTTCAATCATTTATTCTACTGGAATCAAATGCATGCATGGTGGACAAAAATATCACAGGATAAGAGTTAAAGATATTGTGATTAGAAAGCTAATGTTTTATCACTACTTTATAAAAAAGTAAAGTCGATTAATGGAATCAAAGTCATATGCTTCATCTCATTACTTCACTCATCATGTCTGATCTGTGGAGAAAAAAAAGGAAAAATTAAAATGCAGGCTAGTGAGAAATATTTTGACAGGTAACATAACGAACGAAAATGAAATAGGCGTTTAAAAGTGCTAATGCTTTGCACCTTGGGACCTGCATCCCGGCTCTTTGCACGCAGCTTGTTGACTTGAGACTCAGCAATGTCAGCTCTCTCCTCAGCCTCATCCAGCTCATGCTGCAGCTTCCGGAACTTGCCCATGTTGGTGTTGGCTTGCTCCTCCTGGGGTATAACACACAGCATCAGTAACGCATTAACATGTAGGGCTACAGCTGACCTGAGGAGAATATTAAAACACACTAAGAGTCTGACAGTGTCTGTGATGATACTCACGGCCTCCTCTGCTGCTCTCTTGTAGGCTTTGACCTTCAACTGCAACTTGTCCACCAGGTCTTGCAGACGCATGAGATTCTTCTTGTCTTCTTCAGTCTACAGAGGACAACAGTTTGACTGAAATATGCACTTGAGTGCATGCAATTGAGATTGCTTGACAATTGGTGAAAAATAAAACAAAAATGGGAGAACATTGTATTTTTTACCTGGTAAGTGAGCTCCTTGATGCGACGTTCATATTTACGAATACCCTTTACCGCATCACCACTCTTCCTTTGCTCCATTTCAACTTCATTTTCCAGTTCTCTTACCTACATCAGACAAGAATATGGTTCACCTTTAATTGTAAATACAACTACAAAAGTGTGGTTGTACTTTTGGTTGCATTAAAACCCACCCTAGCCTCCAGCTTCTGTACTTGCTTCTTGCCTCCCTTCATGGCAATTTGTTCTGCCTCATCAAGTCTGTGCTGCAGGTCTTTAATGGTCTGCTCCATATTCTTCTTCATGCGCTCCAGGTGAGCACTGGTGTCCTGCTCCTTCTTCAGCTCCTCAGCCATCATGGCAGCATCAGTGATGGCCTTCTTGGCCTTCTCCTCAGCGTTCCTGCACTCCTGAACAGCTTCTTCCACCTCTGTCTGCAGCTGAGTCGTGTCATGCTCCAGCTTCTTCTTCTGGTTTAGGAGACTAGTGTTCTTTGAAAAGATGAGTTCAGATGAAAACACTGACCAATAACCACTGATATGGAAATATGTCTGCTGTATATATATTGTATATGGCAATAACATAATATCTTTAAAGTTCAAGAATTCAACAGGGCTCAGCTTACCTGTGAGTGGAGCAGCTGAACCCTTTCACTGACGTCCAGCAGCTCCTGCTCTGCCAGCTTGCGGCCTCTCTCTGCCTGTTCCACTTCACCCCTCAGCTCCTCCAGCTCAGCCTGTTGCAGGTTGTTGCGTCTCTCCAATATAGCAACGTTCTCCTTCAGATCATCAGTGGCACGGAAAGATTCATCCAACTGCAGCTGTGCATCCTGAAAAAAGAAGGAATGAAGACCTTACTGTTGTCCGTTTGTGACAAAGACCCTCCTATTGTGTTTTATTACACCATGAGTGTACACTGATCTAATATTTTAGCTAGAGGGGTTTACCTTCAGATTCATGTGGAGACCTCGAAGTTGCTTCTGTGCCTCTGCTGCCTGTCTGTTGGCCTGACTTAGCTGGATCTCCATCTCATTGAGGTCGCCCTCCATCTTCTTCTTGATCCTGAGTGCCTCGTTTCTGCTGCGGGTCTCAGCCTCCAGGGAGCTCTGCAGGGTCTCTATAACCCTCTGCTGATTTCTCTTGACCTGCTCCATCTCTTCATCCTTCTCTGTAATTTTACGCTCAGTGTCGGCCTTCACTTGGTTGAACTCAAGCTGTGCCCTGAGAATTTTACCCTCCTCATGTTCCAGGGAAGCCTGTTAATTTTTTTTTTCAGAGACAGACATCAATATCAATTAATCAATTAATCAATCAATATTTTAGACCTATCACATTACTAAGATGAAATACTGCACCTCTGCCTCTTCCAAAGCCGATTGAATTTCAGCTTTCTCTTGCTCCAGCTGTTTACGAATCTTTTCTAACTCATGGATGCTCTTGCCACTCTCGCCAAGTTGTTCACTGATATCAGAGATCTCCTCTGAAAGAAATAGAGACACAGTCTGATAGGACTGAGTGGCCTAATATCATCAAGGAATTTCTAAGGATGTTTATCAAATAAAAGTTTTAAACAGCACAGCCACAGTGCTGCAAAGATATCATTGGGTTAATTATTGCTGTCTCATTACCCTGTGCATGGTTTAATATACTAATTGTTAGGCCATGACATTTTTATTTTCACATGATCACATTATCTCATCTTCATTATAATATTAATATTCATTATAGCATTATAATATCTTCAGCTCATTTTCCAGGACCAACAGGAAAGAGCGAAAGAGAGGGGAAAGAAATACATCACAACCATCTAAAATGTTTGTCTCTGAGGTGTCATTAGGTGTCATTAGCCTAGTTAAAATTAAATTAAATTTGTAGATTTGTAATTCTGTATGCAATGTCAGTAGTGTAATCTGAAAAAACTTAGTCTGCAACAGTCAACTCCATGACCATACTTTTTCATTGACCTTCTACGCACTGCAGTTTAGAAGTCAGCTATGCCATAGGGGGGCGTCAATCAGTACATGTGCTGTGAAAATAGCCTCAAATGTTACATTCGTCATAGTAGGCTAGTTGCCTTGCTGAGGAAATAACGGTAAATGCGAGGATCAAACAGCGATGGCATTCCAGGGTTCCCACTGTAAGTGAAAATTAAAATTCCCTGACTTTTCCATGCTTTTCCCTAACCAAAAAAAAATCCATTATCTTTTTTATAAATAATAGCACAATGTACTGCCTCTGAGCCCAAAAAAACCCTGAGAAATTGTAAACCAATGAATCTGTAATCTTCATCTTCAGGCTCACTTGTTTTCAGCGCAAAACTGTTAACTACAACAACTCAAGCAAGGCATGATAGAGGTTGTAAAGACCATAAGGCAAGCATGCAAATAAATATCACATTTTGAGGACAATTACCTGCTTTAACCTTGCCTGGTAATAGAACCAGTCCAACGAGGGTCTGATTGTATTACCAAGATAGACTAGCACTAGGAAGGCATGGCCAAGCTAGCTTTTACCCAAATTCCCTGATATACATACTGTATTGAAATCCCACAATTTTCCAGAAATTCCATGACCCGTGGGAACCCTGCAGTCAAAAATGTTGCCTTGGCTACCTTAAATTACCAGGTACATCAGGTAGGCCTAACTTAACTAGAGAGTGAGTGAAAAAACAGTAACTAGGTTATTAGGCTAACGTTATATGTGATTCAAAAGTAGAAGTCAAAGAATAAAACAAAAGCTAAATCTTGTTTTGCAGACTCAAAAAGGTGAGTTTATTAAGCCTGCTATGTTTATTAGGGAGTGCTGGGTTCATTAAAGTGATTTTTATTATTAGGCTAACGTTACCATTCTTGCTAGACTGTCACATACCTTGGAGGTTCTTGTTTTCTCTCTTCATTGTCTCCAAGTGGTCCAGAGATTCTTCATAGGAGTTCCTTAGCTTGAAGAGTTCTGTGCTCAAAGCCCTGGCCTCCTTCTGGGAGCTCTCCAGCTCAGTCTGGGACTCCTCAAACTTCTGCTTCCACTCTGCCAAGACCTACATCAGAAGTAGTCATCTAACTTACTTGCCATAATTAATAATCATATTCAGCCAATTCAACACTGGGTCCCTTGTACCTTGTCAAAGTTCCTTTGCTTTTTGTCTAAGGCAGCAGCTGCGCTATTGGACTTTTCAACATCCACCATGAGATCTTCAATCTCATTCTGGAGCCTGTGTTTGGTCTTCTCCAGGGAAGAGCATTTAGCATTCACAGCCTCCACGGCCTCCTCAGCATCTTGCAAGCGCTGAGCCAGTTTCTTCCTGAGTAACAGTTATCATCGGGCATTCATGGTCTGCATTACAGTAATATCAAGCAGGAGCCTTTAGTCTATCCAAAGATGATGTGTGTAAGAACTTTACACACATAGAAACATCCTTACTTTGCCTCCTCTAGTTCCTCAGTCCTCTGGATGGCATCAGTCTCGTACTTGGTTCTCCACTGAGCTACCTCAGAGTTGGCCTTGGACATGGATCTCTGCAGTTCGGCCTTGGCCTCTTGCTCCTCCTCATACTGCTCTCTGAGGAGGTCACAGTCATGGCGAGCAGACTGCACTGCATGAGCTAGAGCGTTCTTGGCCTTAAAATGAAAAAAAAAAAACATTCATAATTACCAGCCAAGCTTACAAATTCACACATCTGCTGTAGCTTTGTTTGCCTTCAATATTTTACTGAAACTGTCACAAACCTATTTAACACAAAATTCCCTGATACTGTTTTTACTTTTTGTGGATTTTTTTAATCTGCCCAAGGTTGTCAAACATTTCAAACTCATTTTTATACCTTGACCTCTTCCTCCAGCTGTCTTTTAAGATCCTCAATTTGTTGGGTGTAGGACTGCTTGCCTCTGGTCAGTTGAGAGACTAAAGAGTCTTTTTCCTCAAGTTGCCTAGACAGCTCACCTACATCAAAGAGAAGCATTTTTAGAGGAGGAAGGAAATGACAAGGAATGGCACAGATAACTGAAAAGACATACGAGGTGTGATGATTACAGTACCATTTTCCGTCTGAAGCTTGGCTCTTTGCATTGTAAAATCACAGATACTGCGCTGACCCTCTTCTGCCCTGGTTCGGAATTCATTCATCTGGTCCTCCAGGGTTCTGCACATCTTCTCCAGGTTTGCCTGGGGTGTGGAGGTGAATTTCTCTTTGTTGTGTTCAATCCATTAAATGTATTGAGTACATCCTGCTTTAACTTTTGTAAAGGTTACGTTCAGACTTGAAAAAGACCTACCTTGGCCTTCACAACCTGTTCCATGTTGGAGACCACATCATCCAGCTCCAACCTGAGCTCACTCTTCTCCTTCTCCAGCTTCTGCTTGACTCTCTGCAGGTTGTCTATCTGCTCTCCCAGGTCAGCCACGCTGTCGGCTTGTTTCTTCCTCAGGGTGGCGGCCGTAGCTTCATGCTGCAGAGTGGCCTCTTCAAGGTCTCTGCGGAGCTTCTGGAACTCAGCCTCCCTCTTCTTGTTCATCTCAATCTGGGCAGCAGTGGCTCCACCAGCCTCCTCCAGCCTCTCACTGATCTCCTCCAGCTCTCTGGCCAAGTCAGCTCTCTGCTTCTCCACTTTAGCCCTGGCAGCTCGCTCTGCCTCCAGCTCTTCCTCCAGCTCCTCTATGCGGGCCTGAGAAGGTTTAAGATACATGCTTTAATTCTGGTAAACCTGGTATCCTTTTGGATGAAACAGGTTTGAATCCTTTTAAGTTTCTTAAGTTGACAATATTACCTGTAACTCCTTCATTTTTTTCTGGAGCTGAATGACCATTGTTTGTTCATCCTCAATCTTGCTGTTGAGTTGACTCATTTCAAAATCTTTTCTGTGGTGAGCAAGTGTGCATGCATCAGTAAGGGCACCCTCTCGTGAAAAAACGAAACTAAATTTTAATGCTATGCTTACTTCTTCAGGCGCTCCTCCAATTGTTGTTTGTCATTTTCTAAGTCCATGACACTCTCCTGCGTCAACTTTAAGTCACCCTCCAACTTTCTCTTGGCCCTTTCAAGGTCCATCCTAATCTTCTTCTCTTGTTCAAGAGAGCCTTCAAGCTGTTTGGGGAAAAAAACAAACATTATAACAATATCTCGCACTCACAAAAAAGATGAAATATACATATGATTGTTTTGGTGTATTTACATCATCCACTTGCTGCTCCAACTTGGCTTTGGCCTTGGTGAGTGTATTGACTTTGTCCTCCTCACTTTGCAGGTCATCCAGAGTTTGTTGATGTGCTTCTTGGAGAGTTTTCTTTTCCTTGGTCAGCTTGGCAATAATTTCATCAAGGCCTGCCATTTCTTCAGTGAGATTTTTCACCTGAAATGATACATTTTAATACAATTTCATTTAGTACCAGAAATCAGAACATAATGCCATGCATAATTTTTTTCCTTAGATAAATCTCTGCCCATACACTTTTCTGCCCAAAACACACACAAGCAAATTAGACAAACCTTGTTCTCAGTGGCATGCTTTTCTTTCTCCACTTTAGCCAAGGTCAGCTCCAGGTCATCTATGTCCTTCTTGAGCTCAGAGCACTCATCCTCCAGCTTTCTCTTCTTAGCGGTCAGTTCAGCATTCATCTCTTCCTCATCCTCCAGTCTCTCAGTCAGCTCTTTGATTTTGGCCTCAAGCTGAATCTTGCTCTTGATCAGCCCCTCACACCTCTCCTCAGCATCTGAGAGATTATCTTGCTCCTGTCAATGAGTCAGAGCAAGAATTAACCTTGATTAAGCATTTTTCCTATATGGAAGAGTTCCATTGAAAACATGTACTGTATTCTTATCTGTCCTAACAGAATAATGTAAGGACCATATAGATTCCCAGATTTATGAAAAGCCTACTGCTAAGCACTTTCTTGGACTTAAACACCTGGAGGAATTTTACCCTAAGTGCTTTATTTCCATAGGTTAGTTCTATTTATATAGGTTATTGATTAAACACATGCAGTAGTTTAACACAAACTCACAGCCTGCACGTGCAACTGAAGATCATTCTTCTCTTGGAGGAGAGAGACCATTTTTTCCTCCAATTCCTTTTTGCGAGCTTCAGATTTTGCAAAGGCCTCTTTGAGCTTTGTAAACTCTTCTTTCATGGTAGCCATCTCCTTCTCAGTCTCTGCTGATTTTAAGAGAGGCTTGATCTTGAAATACAGCTTCATCCATGGCCAGTTCTTCACAGCCATGAAGGCACGGATATTCCATTGGATCACCAACAGAGAATCCCTGTTTTTCAAAGTGACATATGAAAGTTAACACTGAAAATCTGATCATTTTGGGAGTTAAAATGAAACTGTCTTTCATTTCTCCAACCTGCGCTCAAGGATCTTTTGGAATTCCACCCTTGCCAGTAGTCCTCTGGATCTGGCCTGTATGGCTGTGATGATCAGGGCCAATCTGTCGTCTCGCATCTCCTCAAGCTGACCAAGCAGACCAGCTTTAAAGAACACCTGTTGGTCAGCATGAGCAAATCTGTCAAACTGTGTGAGTGACCACAGCATGTACCCTTATAAACTGTAGCACAATATATAACCTTGGTATGTCCTAATTTGTACTGAGTATGGTCAATGTCCAGCGAGCCCAGTAGCTTTTCTGCTGCCTTTTTGCTGTCTATAAATTGCCCCTCTGGGATTGAAGATGGATTTAGAATTCGGTATCTGTAAATGTGTACATAAAGATGATACATCTTCAAAAATAACAAAAAAAAAACAGACCTCTGGTGACAAGTGCTATTTCATCTTTAATATTTATTGTAGACAAAAGGAAATGAGTAGACATAGTATATACTGTCACCTCTGTTTGAAGTCCCCATATAGAATCCTGTTGGGGAATCCCTTCCTACAGATCCTGATGCCTTCCAGCACACCGTTACAGCGCAGCTGGTGCATTACCAAGGGGTTGTCCATCGCCCCAGGAGTCTTGGTCTCATTGGGGATGATGCAGCGCACAAAGTGGGTGAGTGGATCTCAAGTTCGTCATCAGCTTGTTCAAGTTTTCCTGCAACATATTAGATTTCATGTAAAACAGAATCTAGATTATTATACTTGAAAGCCAGCAAATGTTGGCTTAATGTTTAATTATGCAGAGATTCAGTACCCTGTGCAAAGCCGACACAGTTTGGAATGATGAGCCCTTCTTCTTTGCTCCTCCACCACCTTTTCCCTTTCCACCAGATTCTGAAATGTAATACAGAGCAAACATTCACAAATAACACAAATCAAAGAAAAATTACAGTCCATAAATTGTGGTAAAGTTTTACTAAGTTCACTACACATTCACCATTACCTGACTCAGCCCCAGCATAGTTTGCAAAAAGCATTGACAGCATTTTAACGGTTGACTTCTGGTAAAGCCCAACAACGGTCTCATTCAAAGGGTCCTTGTTCTTCACCAGCCAGTTGTTGATGTTGTAGTCCACAGTGCCAGCATAGTGGACCAGGGAGAAATGAGCTTCCTGTTTGCCCTTCACTACCCTTGGCTTTTGGAAGTTGTTGGATTTTCCCAGGTGATTGTCATAAAGCTTTGCTTTAAATGTAGCATCACTGGCTTTAGGGAACATGCACTCCTCTTCAAGGATGGACATGATACCCATAGGCTGAACAGAAAAAAGTATTAGCATGTTAGGTATCCATGACTGTTTAACAAAATCAGAGTTTAACAAAATCAAATGGTTGGATGCATCAAAGCAGGTAGTGACAAGTCAAGATATTTATGTAATTTCTGACACAAACCTTTTCAATGAGGTCAATGCAAGCCTGCAGATCCATTCCAAAATCTATAAATTCCCACTCGATTCCTTCTTTCTTGTACTCTTCTTGCTCCAGCACAAACATGTGGTGATTGAAAAACTGTTGCAGTTTCTCATTGGTGAAGTTGATGCATAGCTGCTCAAAGGTGTTGAACTGTAACAGAGAGAGTTTTGGTTTTTTTTTTTAAATCAAGGTCCTAATGAAAAGAGATACACATTTTTACAATGGGGATTCTTATATTGAACACTAACGTCAAAGATTTCAAAACCAGCGATGTCCAGCACTCCTATGAAATACTGGCGAGGTTGTTTGGTGTCCAGGGACTGGTTGATTCTCACCACCATCCACAGAAACATCTTCTCATACACTGCCTTAGCCAGTGCACCAATAGCGTAGTACACCTGCACAAAGGGGTTAGGCACGAAATTTCCTTTTAGGCAAATGTTCCTTAAAATTAATGGCCATCATTCACTTAATTTCATGCTTACCTGTTGGACATTCTGTCCCTTGGTGACCCACTCGTTTCCTACTTTGACCCTTGGATGACACAGACCCTTGATGAGGTCAGCAGAGTTCAGGCCCATCAGGTACGCTGATTTGTCAGCATCTGTGGATTTGAAAATGAAACTGTTATAGACCTTTCAAATCACTGGAATATATCTTTAAAGTTGCTGGAACTCGTCTGTACCAGTCAGTGAGTCCAACTCACCCTCTGTGCCGTCAGCCTCAGCCTGCTCCTCACGCTGCTTCTGCTTGAACTTCATGTTGCCATAGTGCATTATGGCTCCAGTCAGCTTGTAGATGCTGTTCTTCTCCTCTTGTGTAAAGCCCAGTACATCAAAAGCTTCCTGTAAAGAAACAAACCATTAGCCCACTGGTTTTATTGCAAACTGTTACTAGAAACTGTTTAGATGGCCCACACTTTCATTCTTTTTCTTACATCAGTGGCCACAAGCTCCTCAGCATCGTTGATGGAGGCTACGGTCGTCTCTCCTTGGGAGATGTAGGCGTAGTCATAGGGGTTGCTGGTGATAAGCAGCATTTCTGGTCCAGATTTAAACACAGTTGTAACATACGTGGTTTTATGACATTTAAAATTTAGCATACACTGTCCAAATCAGCTTAGAACATAATAATAACAATTAGCAATAATTATAAAAATACAATAATCAATATAATACATTTATAAAAACAATACAATAAAAATATACTAATATTAATGAAACATTATTAAACAAAATATTTTTGTACTGTATTTTAGGTCTCACCAAGCAACTCAGGCTTCTTTTGGGAGAGGATTTGGTAGAAAATATGATAGTCTCTTTCAGCTTTTAGCTGATATGTTACTCGGGACTTTTCCAGCAGATCTGAGAAAAACATTTTGAAAATGTAGTAAAAGTTTAGTTTAATTTGTAAACAATGATAAATGAATACTCATTACAACGAATTACAATTTTTACTGATAATATTTACTTACAGGTCTCAATATCAGCAGAAGCCAGCTTTCCACTAACCCCAAAATGAATGCGAATGAACTTTCCCTGTTGGACAAAGAACAGATTAAACACTTTGCATAAAGGGAAAGATGCAGTGGGTGTCTGATATCTTGTGTTCTATACTTACGAATCTTGAGGAGTTGTCATTTCTGATGGTTTTGGCATTCCCAAAGGCCTCAAGAGCTGGGTTAGCTTGGATGATTTGATCCTCCAAGGTGCCCTGATATTAGAAATAATTGTGTAATTGTAGTGTAACAGTGTAGTGTTTTATATACTTAGATTTTGCATATTTAATAATATATTTAAAATATTTTTTTATAATAATAATTTTGCTGTGACAAAACAGAGTTATCCCAATCTCTCTGTCTTTTTATGAGGTGTGTATAGCAATTCCATTCTTAACATTGGTGAGGATATTAAAAATGGAGTCTTTTCCTATCTCATGCCAAAAGTAGCATTAGCTGACCCCTTTCCCCCCATACTGGAATTGTTAAAAATAGAAGTGCCTGTAATCATTACATGAACCCCATTGATTGCCCACACAAACAGTGTGTTGGAGCAGGATGAATTGGGTGTTTTCCAGTGACATTTCACAGCTGGATTTATTTCCTCAGGCAGATATTCTGAGCTGACAAAGACAATGCACAGCTGGTGTTGGAATAACTAGCCACTCCGTGTGTGTTGTATATCTCTGTCGCAGTTTCTTTTACTTATTGTACACACTTGTTTACATGAATGTCTTGACTTTTAGGTGTTGGTGAATTAATTAAATGAATAGGATTTACTTTTTTCTCAGAGGCTGCATCTTTTTTCCCTGATACGGCTGCAATACTGGCAAAGTACTGAATGACTCTCTTGGTGTTGACAGTCTTCCCAGCACCAGATTCTCCGCTTATTCGTGAAGAAACAGAAATGTCACACCAAATAAATAAATCAAATCAAATCAAATAAAATGAATGAATAAATAAAACCATTAAATAAATAAATAAAACATAAACATAAAACAGCAAAACAGTTATAAAACTATATCAGCTGATTTAGACTTACGTGATTAGGACAGACTGGTTCTCTCTGTCTGTAAAGGACACATAAGCAAGCTGTTAGATGCTTGAAAGCAGGAAGTAATTGTAGGCAGCAGTGAGAACTTGTGGGCATTCTTTTGTGATTACCTGCCAGCATGTACTGGTAGGCATTGTCAGAGATGGAGAAGATGTGAGGAGGAGCTTCAGTCCTCTTCTTGCCTCTGTATGCAACAACCACCTCCCTGTCGTACACTGGCAGCCACTTGTAGGGGTTGACAGTGACACAGAACAGCCCAGAGTAGGTCTGTAGAGGAAGAAGCAGAAATAGTTCCAAATGGTTCATACTACTGTCATACTACTCTGTAAGCCTGCAGAACGGAAGTGTTCTCACGTAGATCATCCATGCTGCGTAACGCTCTTTGAGGTTAAACAGCACGGCAGGCTCGTGAAGGAAGGTGAACATCGCCATGTCTTCAATTTTATCAAACTTTGGCGGGTTCTGAGGGTGGACATCGACATCCTTCACAGTCACACTCTGTCAAAGGAAAGAAAGGCATGAGTCTAAATGTGTGCTGTTGTTTTTACCATGTATACTTACCCTGTGGAGCAATAACTTTACCTTTCCCTGCTCAGTCAGGACAGTGACTTTGTCACCATCCCGGCTGGTGATGGAGGCCTTAACATACTCCACTTCAGGGTCAGGTACAAAGCACTCCTTCTTCATGTCAAAGGGACGAGTCTGCGCCTCCAGACGTTCCTTGTCAGACTTCCGAAGAAATGGGGCAGCCTGCCCAAACTCCTTCATGGCGGCGTCTCCCATTTTTTGGCTGTAGAGAAGAAATCAGCGGTCTGTGAAGAATTTTGTCCTGGGATTTTTTTTAATCATCACCTCAGACTGTAATGAAAACTCTCACCTGTTGGCCCTTCACCTGGAATAGACAATAATGTGTGACTGAGCCTAGAAGAAATAAGAAATAGTTTCAAGCTAGATTCACTTCAGTTTGTGTTCAGAATGCAGTTGAAAAAAGCAGGTATCCTTGTTCACAATCAAGTAGGCTACACAATTGAAATCAATTGTATCATTGCAATCCCTAGATTGTTATACACATTGAAAAATAGTCTGACCCTTGGTAATATATGTTCCCCAATATACAGAAAGGTAGTTTTCTTCCTACCTGGACGAGATTGTTGATTTCTGTTCATTGCCCTCAGTCTGGTCCCTCTGCTTATATAGAAAGGCTGGATCCCAAATATGGCAATAGACCTAAGGTATTAGTGTGGTAGATTAGAAAAGAAGAGTCCTATTTGTCAGAGGGATGGGTTTCTAGGTGTTCTGTACTTGGCCTTTGACAGACAATAGGCTGGGACAACGCTGGGAGGAACAATGGGCTGGAAAGGTTTAAGTGAGAACGAGGGAGGGAAACAGGGTGAGACTCAGCAGCATCAGTCAGCATCCCTTATTAGGTAGATGCCACACATTTCACACACAACACAACGTACACGCAAAATGGGAGGCTTCTGTCTATTTCTGTGGTGACTCCTTGGCCCTGTTGTCTGAAACATAAATTCAGGTATTTACGCAAGTTTCTATTTCTGTTGGACATGTGTGTGGCAAGAGTTTTTGTTCTACATATAAGTTGGTAGCAGGACCAAGAGGTTACAGAGTACTTTAGCCACATGCAGTGAAAAGCAATGGTGTCATAACGTAAACAATACAGTACTGCATGTACATCTCATGTAGCTATTGCCTGTCAGCTGAAATGGGCTGTGTGGACAGAGGGATTAATAAGATTATAAGTGTCAGAAATTAGTTTGAGCCTCTCCCAGATTGTCAGCACATGACGTAAGCATCCGAAGGAACATTAGAAGCTGCAGGGGAGCTGCAGCTGTTCCTTGTTGAGTCTTAGGCAAGGCCAAGGTCACTGCTGGCTCATTCTCCACGAATGACTAAATGGCCAATGAAAGCGCTATCCTCAGCCTCGTCTTGTTGACACAGCATTGTTTCCTTCCCTTTATCCTTGAGGACAAAGATAACCCTGTGAAATTTTTGCCGGGTCACTCTCACTGATAGAGACGGGCAACTCGTTGACCACTTTGATCTCTGAACCCCGTCTTACTTTGAGCAGGATGAGCATGAACAGGTGATCTGTTTCTCGGTGGGCATAAATAAAGTGTCTGAGACAAGCCTGTGGTAATGGCCTGCTGTGACCCCAGGGGTCCTATCACCCACCTGCATGGTTGTCTTCATCCCCCCAGGGTAATGTGTACATGCATAAAAAATGCATAAAATGTATAAGTTCAGAATAATCAAGACATTTTTTGAAACTCAATGAAATGATTGATATTGAATGCATTTTGAAGCAGCAAAGGGTGAAACAAAGTAAATTATAATGAATGCAGTGGCTTACTTATTTGACAATAGATAACAATTCAGTCGCTATTTCATGGAACATATGTCCATTAAAGATCTAACCCTCACAGACTGGGGTTAAATTCATTTAGACTGTGTCGGCTGTAGTGTAGTTGCAGTCGTGAATTGTGTCAGAGACAATGTCTGCTACAGGTCAATGCAACTGCCAAGGTGTCAGTCTGTCACTGAGGCGTGATGAGATTTACAGTCTTTCACTTTAGTCATCATCTTGTCCCTTACCACAGACATATATGTGCTACTCTGACCTTGCATGTGCCCTGCACCATGGGTCACACCAAGCTTAAATCAACACCTCTATTATCTCCTCATTGCATGGCTCCTGACATGTGAGGCCCAGACAACAGTGGTTTTCCCAGCCATTTGAACGCCCCCACACCAGTGCACCAGTGAGGGTTACCTTGACAGAAGGCAGATATGTGACTCCGTGGTTCAGAAAGAACTGTTATCGGACTGGATGGATCTCCCAACCCTTCTCTTGATGGAAAGAACAACTGGTTTCACCTTCACTGATCCTTGACCTGCCTATAACAGGTATTCACATAGTGAATTCTAAGGAGAGACCATTAAAGGTGTCCTGCCAGACAAAACTGTTGAAAAGAAATTAATAGAGAATTCTTCCCTGGCAATTCTGACATTAGGGAACTAATGTAAATATTCACTCAACATGCCTTGCAATGCTGACATGCTACAGCAGCGAATCAGAGCACAGCTCATTATCATAAGCGGAAAAAAAAACGCAGTGCTTTTCTCTAGACTGTTTGAATAGGTTGAAATGAATGAAAGGTATAACAAAATCAACCAAGTAAATGGTTGGCCATTTTAACACTGGCCACTCAAAACTGACTGGCTTCTGTCTATTTCTGTGATGAGCCTTTGACCTTGTTGACCTTGATGACCCTGTTGACTGACACATAATTGCAGGTATTTACACAAATATTTTGTTTTGTGACAAATGGGAATGGCATGCACACTTGTGTAGTAGAATGTCCACATCTTTGCCTTCAAGCTCGACAGAAAAGTTGTTAGCAGTACCAAAAAGTCACCGAATGTGGTGGATGTATGCAATGAAATGTCATGTGAGTGAATGCAAGTGCATTTCAAGTGTCTTAAATCATATCAGTACTACTGTTGAAGCATGGTAATTGTGTAATACAAGAATGGGCAGTGCACCTGTCAAGATACTTTGAACAATAAGTCATGGCAGGCCTCCTTAGTGTGGTCATGTAATTCAAGAACTATATTGAGAAGTGTGAAAATTCACAACAAGGATTCTTAGTCAGGTCCCTCCTGCTGCCCTTGCCTATGTGAAACCTGCCGAGTGCTTTAGATCATTCATACAGATGGCATGCTACAGGGCCAATGGGTAAGAGCTCTCTGAACTTACTGTTACAGAGATCTGAATGACTATTTAGGTAGTTATTATTGAGTGCAGTAGCTTTACACTATATATATATATATATTTAATGTAAGAGCAGTTTACCTAGGTTTCTGAAGGGTGACATAATGTGTGAATATCAAAATTGTTTTTTTTCAGCGCTATAAACTAGTTACAGGACATTTTTGAGGAAGCAGTTATGAGAATTTTATTGTGTTTAACATCAGGTGTACTTTATATGATATTTCATCATAGGTTATACCTCTCCCAACACCCTACATAATGTAGCCTACCTGTATAAAGTCATGATAACGATAACTTGTATTGAAGGAGCACCTTGTGTGCTGTGATTATGTTTTTGTTTTGATTGTAGCAAAAGCCCCTCCGGGTCCAGTATATTTATTCATCCTACACGTTTAAAACATAAGTATTTGCTGTCATTTACCTAAAGCATAAAAGATGTTGCAGAAATATGCTTTACTTTTTCCTCAAATTGTTCCTATTTTTTTTATTATTTTGAATTGATTTTTAATTCATTTCCCAAGGGACTTTCCAGCTATGAACAGTGGTTCTGAAAATATCCTCATTTAAAAAAAGCAATATTTTTTTCTTAAGTGATAGTTTGAACTGTGTGACATGCAGTAGAACATATTTTCTGTGTTCTGCGATCACCATATTCTCTTTTCTCTCTTCTGCCTCTGCAGACATCGTATGGTTATCTTACCACAGGAACTGAGGTAAGACATCATTATATCTTGATTTAAATAATCTCTATGTCTGTCAGGAACATATTGTCAAGGTTACCATAAAAATGGTTTGATGCCATATGTGTAATGCATTGATTTCAATATTTTTTGGATTTAAATATTTCTAGTTTAATACTACTGAACATTGTATTTTTAAATGAAAAAGTAAGATGTTTTAGTTAAAAAATGTGTAAACACCACAATCTTGTTATCAGTTAAAGCTTATCATACTAATTTGTGACTTTTTACAATATGATGGCCGATATCTTGCTTTGAAGATATTTCTTGCTTGTAAGTGTCCTCCCATCCATCCCAGACTACACAACAAAGCTGTGTGTTCTTTGTGTGTCACAAAGCTGTGTGTTCTTTGTGTGTCACAAAGCTGTGTGTTCTTTGGTGTACAAGCTGTGTTTTTGTGTGTCACAAAGCTGTGTGTTCTTGTAATAAAGGATGTCCTATCTGTCCTTTAAATGGCCACTTGCCATCAATGTGGATTTGAAAATGAATTAAACCTTGCTAGTTCAACACTCAGACCTCGTGCAAAATTCAAATTGCCACATAATTCTTTAATGACTAATAATTTAAGCATGGATAATAACAATGGAAAAGATTTTTGGTGTATGTCTCATGGGCTGTTCCAAATTCATTGTACGTTTATGTTAACAAATATACTGCAATACTGTTTCTTTTTTAAATTGTGTTTACACGTATCTTCAGAATCCAGCGTTTTAAATACCTCCACTAAATATATCCATTTGAGGTGGCCAAAACCTACAAACAGATTAAAAAAATATCCATTTATAGAAATATCTAGATACGTGTAAACAGGGCCTTAGAGTATGCGTCTAATGTACTGTTAATGCAGAAAATAATATGTACTATTGGTACTATTAAAAAACAGCATGTACTAGAGTGAAGAAATAAGTGCAGACTTCAAAATCTTTAAAAATAGGGAAAACTTTGCATTATGTGAGTCTGTGTATAAAGTTGAATTATAGGCCAAATCTAGGTTACTGTATGTGATTTGTTAAAGAAAAAAGGTAGGATTTCATTCTACAAAGCAAAAATATCATTAAAAGGTAAGATACTGTCATTTTTGCATTTAAATTGTGTTCACTGTGGGCCTGCAGCCTGTAGCTGTGTTTTTTTTCTAGTCTTTCTTACAGCATGAATCTCAATTCACACAAAAATCTTTATTTCATAAAATGTAGTATTTGGCTCTTGGAGGATTAGGAAAAGCTTGTTTGATACTCTTCATGATGTTGTCATTGCCTTAGATATAGAATTTAAAAAAGGAAAACACTTCACACAAATGACTGTAATGCAGAATATCTTTATTCTATTGTGTTTCCAAGACACAAAGGAAATACAAGGCACATTATGTGTCTGATGTGGCAAACTCTGAGGAGGTCATGTGTGAGCTTCACTCTTCATCATGTCCTTTCTGTGATGGTGAAGCAGCAACAGTGGAGGGAGACAAAAACAAAGACAGGGAAAGCATTAGATGAGCCCCAGCAGGGATTCCTCATTACATGAGCCCCAGCAGGGATTCCTCATTAAAGCCTTTTGATCACATTGTCTTTGAAGTAATATTAGAATGTGTCATGCCTCTTAGATATTAATTATCAAGTACTTATCCCAGTTATACTTAGTGATCCCACAAAGCAATGCTGGAATGACAGCAGTCTAACCATACTGATATAACACGTTTCACTTTCTTGTGGATGGCAAATAAGTCTATGAGTCTATATCATGTAGATTGGGTGTATACTTGTACAATGTGGCCAAAGTTTACAGCACTTATTTTAGAATATTATTGTACACAAAGCTTCTGTCTTCTGTCATATCTCTCAGCAGGTAATTTAGTGTGTGTATAGCTACAAGATAAATAGAATGTTTTAAAAGCAAATTTGTTGTGGTGTGTCAGTGTGTCATCACTGTTGACATAAGCCTAAGGCTGTCATCTGTTGTCAATCTCTGTGACAACTGGCTGACAGTCTTTCAAGGAGGAGAATTATAAGGCCTCAGACGACACAGCAATACCAGCAGAGGGCTTACCTATCCATTGATAACACTCAGGCTTACACTGTCTCTGCACAACTCAGCAGTGAAATATGAGCACAGACTCACTGAAGCCTTGGACACTTTTTCCAAAAGAAAACAACCAAAGTCCAGTGATATATGTGCGCCCCTTTTAGGTTCATAGTTTATTTAATGTTATGCTGTTTAAGCGTTTTATTCATTTTTGTGGTCAGGATTATGGAATCATTGAAGTGGTATGAAACATTAAGGTGGAAACAAATGAAAGGCTTTCTGCCATCTTTCCACCATAACACAATTCTCCTTTTTAATTTGTTTTTGTGAATCACAGTTTGTGATCTTTAGGATATCCATTCTACAATCATTACAATCAATTACTGTTGATTGTAGAAGCTGTTCTGTATAAATGTTCAGTGAGAGAGAGGTTTCCTCATACATTTCTTCAGTATGATTTTGAGGTAGACAATATAAAGTTAATGATTTTATCAATTGACATTTGCTCTGACCTTAGAGCCCACATCCCGGCTCTTTGCACGCAGCTTGTTGACTTGAGACTCAGCAATGTCAGCTCTCTCCTCAGCCTCATCCAGCTCATGCTGCAGCTTCCGGAACTTGCCCATGTTGGTGTTGGCTTGCTCCTCCTGGGGTGTAACACACAGCATCAGTAACGCATTAACATGTAGGGCTACTGCTGACCTAAGGAGAATATTCAAACACACTAAAAGTCTGACAGTGTCTGTGATGGTACTCACGGCCTCCTCTGCTGATCTCTTGTAGGCTTTGACCTTCAGCTGCAGCTTGTCCACCAGGTCTTGCAGACGGGCAAGATTCTTCTTATCTTCCTCAGTCTTTTGAAATGACAACAAAAATCACGAAAAAACATTGAATAAAAGATATATTAGATTTTTTTCAGTAAGTGAGAACTATGAAAGATGAAAAGACCTGGTATGTCAGCTCTTTGATGCGTCTTTCATATTTGCGAATTCCTTTGACAGCTTCACTGCTCTTCTTCTGTTCAGATTCAACCTCACCCTCCAGCTCTCTGACCTGTTAACCACAGAAGCAAACATTATGTACTGTAGTTATAAAGATAATTATCCATCTCAGCACTTTTACTATTGCCAGCCTTACCCTAGCCTCCAGCTTCTGAACTTGCTTCTTGCCTCCCTTCATGGCAATTTGTTCTGCCTCATCAAGTCTGTGCTGCAGGTCTTTAATGGTCTGCTCCATGTTCTTCTTCATGCGCTCCAGGTGAGCACTGGTGTCCTGCTCCTTCTTCAGCTCCTCAGCCATCATGGCAGCATCAGTGATGGCCTTCTTGGCCTTCTCCTCAGCGTTCCTGCACTCCTGAACAGCTTCTTCCACCTCTGTCTGCAGCTGAGTCGTGTCGTTCTCCAGCTTCTTCTTCTGGTTTACGAGGCTGGTGTTCTGTAAATGATAGGCTTGTTGTAATTGATTTAATGTCATAGCAGTTTGTCACAATTGATGTAATGTCATAGCAGTTTGCAACTATCACAGTTGTAAATGATTTAGTATGGATAACAAAGGCCCCACAAGCACTGGTTTCATCATAGATGGTCTAGATGATTCAAAATTGCATGAAATGAGACTCAGATTTCTGTCAGTCAGTCAGAGACCCTTCCTTACCTGTGAGTGGAGCAGCTGAACCCTCTCACTGGTGTCCAGCAGCTCCTGCTCAGCCAGCTTGCGACCTCTCTCAGTCTGCTCCAGCATGGTCCGCAGCTCCTCCAGTTCTGCCTGGAGCAGATTATTGCGCCTTTCCACTATAGCAATGTTCTCCTTCAGATCATCATTGCTTCTTAAAGAGTCATCAAGCTGAAGTTGAGCATCCTGAAATGGAATTTGTTATAGAATTAAGGTTATATATCTATTTTTCAATTATATAATCGAAGGAATACACCACTGGCATGTATTTTCATTTATGGAATCTAATTCAGTGTTCTCTTGTAGGTGGTAATGCTACCCTGTCACATCAAATTGTGTAGTACCTTCAGATGAGCCTGTACAGCCTTGAGCTGCTTCTGGGCCTCTGCTGCCTGTCTGTTGGCCTGACTCAGCTGGATCTCCATCTCATTGAGGTCGCCCTCCATCTTCTTCTTGATCCTGAGCGCCTCATTTCTGCTGCGAGTCTCAGCTTCCAGTGAGCTTTGAAGAGTTTCGATTGTTCTTTGAAGGTTCCTCTTCGACTGCTCCATTTCTTCATCCTTCTCAGCAATCTTGCGCTCCATTTCAGCCTTGATCTGATTAAACTCGAGCTGTGCTCTTAAGATCTTACCCTCTTCGTGTTCAAGAGAGGCCTGTTAATTGGAAAGCATTTTTTATGGTCACAGATGAAATTCACTACATTTCTCTGCACCACTTTAATATAATAATTATATGATATAATAGCTCAATTCATATGAACATATTTACCTCTGCTTCCTCTAGAGCTGACTGGATCTCACTCTTCTCCTGTTCCAGCTGCTTTCTGATTTTCTCCAGTTCATGGATGCTCTTTCCTCCCTCAGCCAGTTGCTCAGTCAAATCAGAGATCTCCTCTGAGAAACATGTAATACATTGAATCATGCAGAAAATATATTGATTTGAGAAATGTTTATGTCCATTGCGCTTGTTTTACCTTGGAGGTTCTTGTTCTCTCTCTTCATTGTCTCCAAGTGGTCCAGAGATTCTTCATAGGAATTTTTCAGCTTGAAGAGTTCTGTGCTCAAAGCCCTGGCCTCCTTCTGGGAGCTTTCCAGCTCGGTCTGGGACTCCTCAAACTTCTGCTTCCACTCTGCCAAGACCTACATCAGAAATTGCAGTGTATTTAACACAAAGTACTCATTATTCACATTTGTTCGGTTGTGATCAGTGTTCCTTGTACCTTGTCAAAGTTCCTTTGCTTTTTGTCTAGGGCAGCTGCGGCAGCATTTGCTCGGTCTATGTCCACCATGAGATCTTCAATCTCATTTTGGAGCCTATGCTTGGTTTTCTCCAGGGAAGAGCATTTAGCATTAACTGCTTCAACAGCCTCCTCAGCATCTTGCAAACGCTGAGTTAATTTCTTCCTGGAAAGTAAAATTACTTCATGAAATAAACTAAACTTTTTGGACATATTTATATTAAGTTCATATGCAATGATGTTTTTACTCAAGAACAATCACTATTGATAAAGTTGCTTGATCAGCTAACAGACAAACTTTTTGTTCGTCTTACATTGTAACTCAAACATAATACCAACAAAAAGCTTATCTGTCAGGAGAGAAGTATTCTGCTATATGTTTCAGAAAACAAGTTAAATTTCAATGTATTTTTTTCTTACTTTGCCTCCTCCAGTTCCTCAGTCCTCTGGATGGCATCAGTCTCGTACTTGGTTCTCCACTGAGCTACCTCAGAGTTGGCCTTGGACATGGATCTCTGCAGTTCGGCCTTGGCCTCTTGCTCCTCCTCATACTGCTCTCTGAGCAGGTCACAGTCATGGCGAGCAGACTGCACTGCATGAGCTAGAGCGTTCTTGGCCTAGTAAGTGTTTCATATAGAGTTTTTGGCATAGAAGAAGAACATAACATGAAAATGTAAGACAAGGATGACCATAAAAAAGGAAAAGTATGCTTCGATGTGTGTATGTGTGTGTCTGTGTGGGTGCGGGTGTGAGAGAGAGAGAAAGAGGGGGGGTGGACATTATAAGTTGTGTAATGTCTATCTCTTTTTCATACCTTCACTTCCTCTTCCAGTTGTCTTTTGAGATCCTCAATTTGTTGGGTGTAGGACTGCTTGCTCCTGGTGAGCTGAGAGACCAGAGAGTCCTTCTCCTCCATCTGTCTACTAAGCTCACCTGTTGATATGAACATAGTATTTTAACATGCTGTATGCTTTCAGATGAGAAGAGGAATGTTGAGAAGGAGTATGTTTATGAAAAGAAGAAATAATGGCAGGAAGATGAGGAAATGTTTGCTACCATTTTCAGCTTGCAGCTTTGCCTTTTGCATGGTGAAATCATTAATGCTCCGTTGACCCTCCTCAAATTTAGCTTTGTATTCACTCATCTGGTCTTCCAATGTCCTGTTGGCCTTCTCAAGATTTGCCTTGAATTGGGAGGGAACATTTCATAAGCATCAGTTTACTGTATTCTTTATATGATAATTGCAATAATTGTAATGCAATGTAAAATAATATCTTACCTTGGCCTTCACAACCTGTTCCATGTTGGAGACCACATCATCCAGCTCCAGCCTGAGCTCACTCTTCTCCTTCTCCAGCTTCTGCTTGACTCTCTGCAGGTTGTCTATCTGCTCTCCCAGGTCAGCCACGCTGTCGGCTTGTTTCTTCCTCAGGGTGGCGGCCGTAGCTTCATGCTGCAGAGTGGCCTCTTCAAGGTCTCTGCGGAGCTTCTGGAACTCAGCCTCCCTCTTCTTGTTCATCTCAATCTGGGCAGCAGTGGCTCCACCAGCCTCCTCTAGCCTCTCACTGATCTCTTCCAGCTCTCTGGCCAGGTCAGCTCTCTGCTTCTCCACTTTAGCCCTGGCAGCTCGCTCTGCCTCCAGCTCTTCCTCCAGCTCCTCTATGCGGGCCTGGAAGATGATCATACACAGTTAAATCAATATCAATATAAATCTTTTTTGATTAAAGTGCTGATTCCTGCAGTGTAATTACCTGCAACTCCTTCATTTTCTTCTGGAGCTGAATGCTAATAATTTGCTCATCTTCTATCTTTGCATTGAGCTGGCTGATCTCAAAGTCCTTCCTGTAACCACATTTGATTAGATTTATCGCAATTCAGGGTTATATTGTTTGTGTTGTCATAGAGATGAAAATAATTAGTCAGCTTACTTCTTTAGCCGCTCCTCCAGTTGTTGTTTGTCATTTTCCAAATCCATCACACTCTCCTGGGATAACTTTAAATCACCCTCCAACTTTCTCTTGGCTCTCTCCAGATCCATCCTCACCTTCTTCTCTTGCTCCAAAGAGCCCTCAAGCTAGTTGCAATTACAAAAGAGGTGATAATGATGATGCATGTCATCTCTGCAGTTGTTTAAAATCTCAGGTTTATATGATGGTGCTTATCATATAGACAATAAAGTAGTTTCCATTAAGTGATTGCAACTTGAGATACTCACATCATCCACTTGTTGCTCAAGCTTGGATTTGGCCTTGGTGAGGGTGTTGACTTTGTCCTCCTCACTTTGCAGGTCATCCAGAGTTTGCTGATGTGCCTCCTGTAGAGCTTTCTTTTCCTTGGTCAGCTTGGCAATGATTTCATCAAGGCCTGCCATTTCTTCAGTTAGATTTTTTACCTGTAAGTACACAAAAACATTTAGTAGAAATTCGGATTTCCACAAAAAACCTCTGCCCATAAACCTTTCCACCCAAAGCACACATAAATAGACAGACAGACCTTGTTCTCAGTGGCATGCTTTTCTTTCTCCACTTTAGCCAAGGTGAGCTCCAGGTCATCTATGTCCTTCTTGAGCTCAGAGCACTCATCCTCCAGCTTCCTCTTCTTAGCGGTCAGCTCAGCATTCATTTCCTCCTCGTCTTCCACCCTCTCAGTCAGCTCTTTGATTTTGGCCTCCATTTGAATCTTATGCTTTATCAGTTGGTCACATCGTTCTTCAGCATCACAAAGATTGTCTTGTTCCTGAGCGAATGACAGATTGACAGATATGATGAAAATAACAGAAAGGGTTTGTCTTTCATTCATGTAGTAAAATTGAACTGAATATATACTATGTATACTGCATATACATATATAATCAGCATTTACAACTTACTGCCTGAACTGCGAGCTGGAGATCATTCTTCTCTTGGAGAAGAGAAACCATTTTCTCCTCTAGCTCCTTCCTACGAGTTTCAGATTTTGCATAGGCCTCTTTTAACTTCAGGAATTCTTCCTTCATGTTAGCCATCTCCTTCTCAGCCTCAGCTGACCTCAGTAGGGGCTTGATTTTGAAGAAAAGCTTCATCCAAGGCCAATTTTTGACCCCCATGAAAGCTCGTACATTCCATTGGATAACAAGCAAGGCATCCCTGTTGAGCAAATTCAGCAGATTTCCCGCAATTACTCACGGTCATTCTACGACTTTCTACAAGTAGGATGACATATTTTTCCATTTTGAAAGTTCACATGCTGGGGAAAACTAACCTGCGCTCAACAATCTTCTGGAACTCAACCCTTGCAAGAAGCCCCCGTGATCGAGCCTGTATTCCTGTTATAATGAGTGCCAGTCGATCATCCCTCATTTCTTCCAGTTGACCCAGCAGACCAGCCTTGAAGAACACCTAAGTGATATTCATGAGTAACAAATAAGTCCCAAATTAGTTCTGCTTCAGTTGCTTGTGCACCCCGTTGAATTACATGTACATTTACATGTACACAGTTGTTGCCACTTCAATACATCCAGCACTGTTATATTTTATAATCCTGTTTTTACCTTTGTGTGTCCAAATTTGTACTGATTGTGGTCAATATCAAGTGATCCGAGTAATTTCTCTGCCCCTTTTTTGCTGTCAATAAACTGCCCCTCTGGAATTGCAGCTGGGTTCAGAATGCGATATCTACAACATAGATGTAATAAAAGGAAGGATTACAATCTGGACAGTATTTTATCTCTTATGTGTAAGAACACTATTTTTTCACATGAGAGAATTATTTGTCACCTCTGTTTGAAGTCCCCATATAGAATCCTGTTGGGGAATCCCTTCCTACAGATCCTGATGCCTTCCAGCACACCATTACAGCGCAGCTGGTGCATCACCAAGGGGTTGTCCATCGCCCCAGGAGTCTTGGTCTCATTGGGGATGATGCAGCGCACAAAGTGTGGATGAGTGGATCTCAAGTTCGTCATCAGCTTGTTCAAGTTTTCCTGCAACATATTATATTTCATGTCGAACAGAATCTAGATTATTATACTTGAAAGCCAGCAAATGTTGGCTTAATGTTTAATTATGCAGAGATTCAGTACCCTGTGCAAAGCCGACACAGTTTGGAATGATGAGCCCTTCTTCTTTGCTCCTCCGCCACCTTTTCCCTTTCCACCAGATTCTGAAATGTAATACAGAGCAAACATTCACAAATAACACAAATCAAAGAAAAATTACAGTCCATAAATTGTGGTAAAGTTTTACTAAGTTCACTACACATTCACCATTACCTGACTCAGCCCCAGCATAGTTTGCAAAAAGCATTGACAGCATTTTAACGGTTGACTTCTGGTAAAGCCCAACAACGGTCTCATTCAAAGGGTCCTTGTTCTTCACCAGCCAGTTGTTGATGTTGTAGTCCACAGTGCCAGCATAGTGGACCAGGGAGAAATGGGCTTCCTGTTTGCCCTTCACTACCCTTGGCTTTTGGAAGTTGTTGGATTTTCCCAGGTGATTGTCATAAAGCTTTGCTTTAAATGTAGCATCACTGGCTTTAGGGAACATGCACTCCTCTTCAAGGATGGACATGATACCCATAGGCTGAACAGAAAAAAGTATTAGCATGTTTGGTATCGTATCCATGACTGTTTAACAAAATCAAACGGTTGGATGCATCAAAGCAGGTAGTGACAAGTCAAGATATTTATGTAATTTCTGACACAAACCTTTTCAATGAGGTCAATGCAAGCCTGCAGATCCATTCCAAAATCTATAAATTCCCACTCAATTCCTTCTTTCTTGTACTCTTCTTGCTCCAGCACAAACATGTGGTGATTGAAAAACTGTTGCAGTTTCTCATTGGTGAAGTTGATGCATAGCTGCTCAAAGGTGTTGAACTGTAACAGAGAGAGTTTTTTTTTTTTTTTTAAATCAAGGTCCTAATGAAAAGAGATACACATTTTTACAATGGGGATTCTTATATTGAACACTAACGTCAAAGATTTCGAAACCAGCAATGTCCAGCACTCCTATGAAATACTGGCGAGGTTGTTTGGTGTCCAGGGACTGGTTGATTCTCACCACCATCCACAGAAACATCTTCTCATACACTGCCTTAGCCAGTGCACCAATAGCGTAGTACACCTGCACAAAGGGGTTGAGCACGAAATTTCCATTTAGGCAAATGCTACCTGAAGTCCCTTGGTCATTATTCATTTATTGTTATGCTGCTTACCTGCTGGACATTCTGTCCCTTGGTGACCCACTCATTTCCTACTTTGACCCTTGGGTGACACAGACCCTTGATGAGGTCAGCAGAGTTCAGGCCCATCAGGTACGCTGATTTGTCAGCATCTGTGGATTTGAAAAGTAAACTCCTATAGACCATTTCAAGAGAGTTGGACTATAAGTGTCATAGTTGTTCCCACAGGGTTTCTGTTTTAGCATTCCATGTTTGATGTGACACAAATGTAGTGGAAGTAGTTTTGGAACAAAATAGAACATTTAGGCTTTGTTTTTGTTTTTACCATTGAAATTGTCTGTAGACCATCTGTACCAGTCAGTGAGTCCAACTCACCCTCAGTGCCATCAGCCTCAGCCTGCTCCTCGCGCTGCTTCTGCTTGAACTTCATGTTGCCATAGTGCATTATGGCTCCAGTCAGCTTGTAGATGCTGTTCTTCTCTTCCACAGTGAAGCCCAGGACATCGAAAGCTTCCTGTAATGAAGTAATCCATTATTGGAGTTATCTAAATCTATGGCATCTTTCATGTTAAGAACTTCTGTGAAGTTTGTTCATTTGTTTGCGCACATCAGTGGCCACAAGCTCCTCAGCATCGTTGATGGAGGCTACGGTCGTCTCTCCTTGGGAGATGAAGGCGTAGTCATAGGGGTTGCTGGTGATGAGTAGCATTTCTATAGCAGAAAAAAGTGAGACTGTTACCATAATTTCAATTTCTTCTCATGACATTCAATTGTAACTAATTCAAGGTAATTAAGCTTCATGCAGTGATGGCTCACCCAGAAGTTCAGGTTTCTTTTGAGACAGGATCTGATAGAAAATGTGGTAATCTCTCTCAGCTTTCAGCTGAAAGGTGACACGAGACTTCTCCAGCAAGTCTGGATAGGTTGATAAAAGCAAAATGAGCACTCCAGTGAGACTAATAATATGATCTACAAGAAACATCACTCATGTACTGTTTTGATGGCACCTTACAGGTCTCAATGTCAGCAGAAGCTAGCTTTCCACTGGCACCAAAATGAATTCGGATGAATTTTCCCTAAAAGTCAAAAAGGATGTTTTATTACTATGTGTACATACATTTGTTTTGCAAACCAAATTGATTGGCTTCCGCATAAAATGAAAAGTTGTGATTTGTTATATCTGAAAATGTTTCAGTCATACTTTTATAATTTTGAATTTAAATGGCCATTGACTTACGAATCTTGAGGAGTTGTCATTTCTGATGGTTTTGGCATTACCAAAAGCCTCAAGAGCTGGGTTAGCCTGGATGATTTGATCCTCTAGAGTGCCCTGGAATAAGATGTTAGAGTTATATTAATATTCAGGTAGAGGTTTGATTTGGCCCCACATTGTCCTTATCATAACATATATACCTTTTTTTCAGAGCTGGCATCTTTCTTTGAAGAGGATCCAGCTGCAGCAATGCTGGCAAAGTACTGGATGACTCTCTTTGTGTTGACAGTCTTCCCAGCACCAGATTCTCCACTGAGGTAGGCAAAACACACTTATCTTCACTCAATATCATACCCAGACATCTTTTGGTATATTGATGCAGAAAAAAAAATTGTACATAAAACCAACAACCAACAAATCGGAACATAATAAGAACAAATCAACTAAATGTTATAAGACTGTTGTCATGTGTGCCACCTACATCAGGACGTGTTAAACAAGTTTCAGAATTCATTTTGACTTTGTGGTAATCCCATGTTTCATACTTTAATTACCCTTGGATTAAATAAATTGATCCTTTTATCTCTCAGTTTGTTAATATGTGTTAATATTAAGTGGTTCATCACACAAAACACTGTTAATGATTGATACATAGCGCATTACTCACGTGATAAGAATAGACTGATTCTCCCTGTCTGAAAGAGGATGATAAAAAACGCTGTGAGGAAGTGACATAAGACAGCCACGTCCCCAAATGGGCCCCCACTGCACTTGATGTGATGTCACCATGGCATGCCAGTTAAGGCCTTGCCCGGGACTTAAGCCTTCTCTGCTAACACGTGTTGTCTCAAATTATGTTGAAATTTGACAGCAGTGTATAGTGGACTACTGTTTTTGTTTATATTGTCATCATTTCCTGTAATCAACCTACTGTAGTTTGTATTGATTGACTAAGAGAGAATGTTACCTGCCAACATGTACTGGTAGGCATTATCAGAGATGGAGAAGATGTGAGGAGGTGCTTCACTTCTCTTCTTGCCTCTGTATGCAACAACCACCTCCCTGTCGTACACTGGCAGCCACTTGTAGGGGTTGACAGTGACACAGAACAGCCCAGAATAGGTCTGTAGAGGAGAGACAGAGGAGCTTAAATGGTCTCACAGGGCATTTATACCATGGATGCAATGACAAAGATACAGCACGGTGGGGACTCACATAGATCATCCATGCTGCGTAACGCTCTTTGAGGTTAAACAGC
Source organism: Tenualosa ilisha (assembly GCA_015244755.2). Classification (NCBI taxonomy): domain Eukaryota; kingdom Metazoa; phylum Chordata; class Actinopteri; order Clupeiformes; family Clupeidae; genus Tenualosa; species Tenualosa ilisha. Next base: position 1,128,891 of record PYXC01000541.1, read on the forward strand.
ACGGCAGGCTCATGAAGGAAGGTAAACATCGCCATGTCTTCAATTTTGTCAAACTTTGGCGGGTTCTGAGGAAGAACATCTGCTTCCTTCACCGTAACATTCTGTTGGAAAGGCACAGATGTTATAAACAGTCTGAACGTAAAAACAAATAATGTTGCACTACTAAACACCATTTTAAAGTGTAAACAGTGAAATACTATTTTACTGAGTGGTAAACACACCTTTCCCTTTGCAGTCTCAACAGTGACTTTGTCACCATCTCTGCTGACAATTGAAGCCTTGACATACTCCTCGTCAGGGTCGGGTACAAAGCACTCCTTTTTCATGTCAAAGGGGCGTGTTTGGGCCTCCAGACGCTCCCGGTCCGACTTCCGCAGGTACGAAGCCGCTGGCCCAAACTCCTTCATGGCAGCGTCTCCCATCTGTGACATGTATGTTGACCCGGGCTGGCAACCCCAATCTGTTCAATAAAATTTAGACTGGTTGAGATCTTTAAAACCAGTGCCACCCAAAGCAGTCCTGGTACTTCCTGCTAATCCATGTTGAATCTTCATGCTGTCTTCATGACAGCAGCACAAGGACAACAGGCTCATTCTCTTTGATTTAAGATCTTCAACTTCATGAGTATAGTAAGCTATGTTCAAATTAATGGCATGCCTCTTGCCACTCTGTTCATGTATCATCTTAAGAATGTAATTATTCTTGTAATTACCTTGTTTGATATTTATTTGTGTTTGGTTCTAGTTTTTTGGTATTTTTTTTTTTTCAGTTCAGTTTTTCAAAACATTAAATGAAGGTTTGCTTAGTGCCATCAGTTGTTTCTAGCAGCTAGATGATAAATGTGCATTTTGATGATTACCGAAATATAAGATAGCTAATCACACTATTGCCTTATTATTTTCTAGCAGAACTAGAATGACAAAGTGACAAATTTCACTGAAAAAGTTCTTACCTTATACTGTGTATCCCAGCAGACAAGAGTGATGCTTTGCTTGCCCTATGAACAAAATAAATAACTCACGGTGAAACCATATCCATCCACTGCTGAATTGCTGAATATATGACATAGGCAGAGTAGGCAGAGTAGCATCCCCAGAGCCTTTTCAGTGTGCATTTCCTTTAACTGTTTCCCCTAGACTTTAAGTGTCTTTAAACACACTGCTTTAGGAAAACAATCAGAAGCTTCCTCCTCATATCTTACCTTCAGATAATGTGATGACCCTCCGTGATTAGGACCATTGGGCCTCCTTATAAAGGAAATCCCTCTTCCAAATTTGGCCATGGCATGTCAGTTGCCAGGAATGTTATTGTGTCTGAGTTGGGTTGGGGTACCACAAGGGTGCGGATGGGTATTAGCGACAAAGAACAGTAAAGAAATGAACAGGGGCTCAAATTTCCTCCTGTGCCATATAAGGCCTTCGCAGCCATGGGGCGGTGGCCATCTTGACTGCATTGATGCAGTCACATTTCACATAAAATACTAATCAATGGGACCAGTACTGATTATTTCTCCTATATCTCCCAAGAGTCTAATTTAAAGTCCAAGCTGTTTATTCATACTGACCAGTGACTTCAGCCTATTAACCAGGCTATTTTAATTATTGTGTAATTATAATCTAGAGGGATATATTTTAATTCAGAATTGTCAATTTACTTTGTAATTTGTGTTGTAAATGATTTGCCATCATCTCAGATTCAATAATTCTGTCTTTCGGAAATATAGCTTATATTTGATGAAAAGAGTTCAGTTCTGAAACTCCTTTTAAATTCTTTGGAGATGTGAGGGGGATGGATATCATGAATTTTAGGCCACTGCTCCAGCTCAAATCTAGCTTAAGAAATGAAAAGTGTTGTATGTCTTTATTATCCACATTATGAATCAGTTCACATTATGTTTATATCTAGTCATAAAACACTGTTTTAGGTGTTGATATATAAATGTGATATGTAAAGATAAAAAAATCCTTCAGATTGACTAAATGCTGTATGTGAATATTGTTTTATGCTGTTATTGGCAAAAATGGCGCAGCTCTATGATCTTTTGAATAGTCTCTATTTCATGAAAAGCTTTTAATTATTAAAATTCTGTCAAATAATTTGAAAGTGAATTCTGTGGTCTGTGAGGGATGGATGTCATGAATTTTAGGCCTCTGCTCAAGTTCAATTCTATTTTGACAATGACAATTGTTACATTTCACAGTTATGCTGTACACATTGTGTTTAATGTTGGTGTAAATCATTGTTTCTGTTTGAAGAGTTTGATTCCAAAACGCTATACCCACCATTTTAATTCATTTTCAGAAATATATTTTTTTACATTTTGTTGTAATGTAAGATGTATCATTGTATCTACATTTGGGTTGCTTTTACTAGATTTATTTTCACATAATGAAAACAACATAATTTAGGTTTGATCAACAATTGCTGAAAGACACAATTAAAAAACATGACTTTTGAATATTTTCAAATATGGATTCAATTCAATTCAATTCAGTTTTATTTATACAGCGCCTTTTACAATAGTATTGTCTCATGGCGCTTCACAGAAGGAGCACCCAAGAGCAACAGGGGCAAGGAAAAACTCCCTTATGTTCAGTTAATCTAGGAAGAAACCTTGGGCAGATCCACGACTCAAGGGGCTAACCCAACTGCCAGGGGTCATGGAGAAAAATTACAATCAGTAGTAACCATCACAGACTATAAGTTGCCTATGGTTTAGCTAAGGTTCATAATAGTTCATAATAGAGTATTATCCCACTTTTACATTACATGGTAATCAGTCTATAGGTGGTTATCAGGAATTATGGCTGGACAATGTAGCAGCGGCTACAGCAGCGGATTCCTCATTTGTTTTACAAAATTTCCTATAAGCTGACAAAATGATGTGTGTGAAAGATATTTTATTCTGTTTATGGCATAAGAGGGACAGCTATTTGACACTAGAAAGGTGATCTTAACATAAAAGAGCAGCATGTGTGGTGTCAGTTATCCCACAGAGCCTAGGAGCCGCTAATGTGCAACATTGTTAACATATTGTATTTTGTGGTAACAGACATAACTTATCAGGAACCTCCATACACCAATATCAGATGTGCTGTGTGTCAGCAGCTATATAAAGCACATGGAGACAGGGAGATTAGCCAGGTGGCTAATGTGAGGCAGCAGCACAGGCAGGCAGAGGCCACAGACAGAGGCCTGTCACAGGTGACATGCTTTAAAAGATGATAATGATAATAACGATAGAAGAAAGATGGTGGTGAACGGAGCTGTCCATGCCCCCTCCTCGCTGTACCCAGCACTGCTGGACCAATGTTAAGCCAAGGGCACCCCAGCTCTTCTGTTCCTTTAGAGCCCACCGGTGGGTGAAAGCTTCTGTGCCCTCTCGGACCCAGCCTTGTTGACATGGCTTTGTTTCTTTGAGGACAAAGATAACCCTGTGAAATTCCTGCTGAGTGCCTCACACTGATTGAGGAGGACAGCTTGCGCCAGGCGGTCAGGCTTTCAGCCTTGGATGAACTGGAGCTTGTGACCCAGCCGCATAAAAGGTTGACCTTCACATAAATAAAGCGTTCGTGACATTTATATGGAGCTGCTATGTATCAATATTTTATGTAACATTTAAAATTCCGGTTCAGGTGTAGAGTCAGCAGTTGTCCATGCTGGTCAGATGTCTCGAGTATGTCTGTTCTGTGTTGTCACTGGGTTACTATCCCCAGAATGCCATCCATCACCACTTGCTGAAAGACACACATCACTCTCAGCTCAGAGCTCAACTGACAAATTGTCTACATGCATTTTCCCTCTCAGTTGACAACACAATAAGATGGCTATTTCAAATGAGCAACGTGGAATGTTATCAGTGTAAATACAGTAGTTATTTTCTGGACATGGATAAATTGATGTAAAGCACTTCTCATATTTATGTGTAACTAAATTTTCCCAGACTAAATGATGTTCATATCTTAAAAGTAATGTAGACAATAATTAATATACATAGATGTTCTAAATTCATAACCAATAACTGGTGTAAGCGTTATTACTGATATCCAAACAGTTGAAATGTAAGTAATGGAGAAGTAAAGAAATAGTCTGTGTTCTTCAGGCCATCACCAGTAGCCCAGAGGTCAAGAGATAAATGGGGGTGGGGGTGGGGGGTGACCCAGTGATGAGTGGCAGGACTCTTTCCATGCTGATAGCTTCCAACACCCTGTCTCCCTATTGCTTTGCCATACTCTGAATGGTGTTTAAGTGGTAGAGGGAAGTGAGAAATGCCAAACCAAGGTGCAGGAACTGTTTAAGATAACAGGGATCTATCACGTTGTCAGAGGCCTGAGGTTAGCACAGTGGTGGTCCCATGAAACTTGACACTTATAGACCGTGGTTGCGTATAGATTAAAGTATAGATATGCTGGGACTCCATATTTGGCCCTCTCCTCTTACAAGCTAAACTCAGGGGGGCTTCGTACATAGTCCCTTAATGTAACTGTGTCTTATTATGTTAATGGCAGTTGTCATTAGGGCATTGTATTCTATTCCTAACTGACTCTGATGAAAGCTCTCTTGTCCAGGATACCTATATCCTATCTACTGTTCAGCTCCGTTGAAATGTGGATGAATATACTATTTTAGGTGAACAACAGCTCTGTATTCTAAATATACTGTACGACTGGCATACACAATGTATATTAATCATTTTTATGAATGCTTTCAAAGAACATAACAGCTGTCCAAACAGAAGCTTCCACAGGAGAGTGCTGTAAGGAAAGAGTGTTCCATCTGAAAAATATGCAAGAATTTACTTGTGACTCAAGACACAAGTCTATCAGAGACCCTGTAGGAGTATGTTTATCTGGATATAATCTACACATGTTTTTGTATGCCAACTAATTGATACAAGACTCTCATTTGAATTCTCCTGCTGCCTCTCTGGTAGTGGGTGTAAGCTGTAAGTTGGTTTTCAGACACACAAGAGTGACTCTGAGGCCTGACGGACAAGACAGGACAGGATGCCCACTCTGAAAGAGGAGATCACCCCGGGACAGACAGGCTGCCACTGGCAGAGCGGAGAGGGCACTTGGAGGTAAGTGCTCTTGTCTGCCACTGGTCTCTATTATTCATGATGGAGAAAGTAAACAGTAGACTGAATGTAGTCCGAGGTTTTGAACCAAGGTCATTTCAACTATTTGTTGTGGGAACAAAACTTGGCAAGGGTTTCACTAGTGACTATATTGAGAAGTGTACAGTTAAATGAAATACAGTGCCTGATTTGATTATTATCAAAATGCCTTCACAAATATTGTCCTCTTCATCTTAGATGTAAATGTAGTGTTTAGATTTGAGTGATTTGAAATTGAAATGGGCTGTCTCAATACATTTCATAAAAGTTTTTTGGACCTAAAATTAATTGTTAAATGAAATTCTGAAACATTCTGAGAACTTATTCTAAATCTACTATGTATCCCATTGGCTGTCACAATGAAATGCTGCATTAACTCTGTTTACTAAGATGTGTCATGATGGAAACTTATTTGACAGGCATCGACGGCTTATCATCCCAACTGCCAGTTGTTACACACGACAACCTTCATGACCTTGACGCTCCGAATCTTTTCCTTTTCCAAGCAGTCTATTTTGAGCATGGTTTCTTTTTTATCTGGATCTATTTTAACTATCATCACCTCTCCTTCAAGCACTCACAATCCCACCTAATCCTCCCATTTTAGTCCATCTGTTTGTGTGTGCATTGCTCTTCTCTCTCTCTCTCTTTCTCTCTCACACGCACACACACACACACACCCATATGAACATACAAATACACACAAGAACATATAGGCCCACAATTACCAACACCATAACAAATGATGATCACTGAACTTAATGACCTAACAGCTGCAACTAGCCAGTACCATTGTTGTAACTGAGGAAACAAAGTACACTCATTCTGGAAGAACAGATTAGAGGTTTAATCAACTCTATTAGGGAACTGTTAGGATATGTAATGTGGACCTGTGAAACAAGGTCAAAGTCGAGTCAGTTTGCTGGAGGTGATTTTATTTCACACAGATACAAGAAGACAGTGTTCTTTAAGGAGTCATCTAATGCACTCAGTACGGGGGTTTTCAAAGGTGGTGTTCAGCTTCATTCCTCATCAAACCCTTTCTGTTGTAGTGCAAAGGAAAAAAGTGGTCAAGATCTAACAAACATTTTTATCTGTAAACTGTAAAATCCCCCAGTGTTCATCTACTCAAGTTTATCATTTAACCAGTGTTTAATTTTAACATTGAAAAGATACAAACTCATAACCAAGAGCTGCCAGTGTCTGTAATACTGCTCAAGCACTTGTTAAACTAACCTTAGAGCCCACATCCCGACTCTTTGCACGCAGCTTGTTAACTTGAGACTCAGCAATGTCAGCTCTTTCTGCGGCCTCATCCAGCTCGTGCTGCAGTTTACGGAACTTGCCAAGGTGGACATTAGACTGTTCCTCCTGGATGTCAGATAGAAAAGAATCAGCTTTGGTCGTAAAACACTCTATCAAGTTCAACAGAGTTTGGCAGAAGGTTTTACTTACAGCCTCCTCTGCACTTCTCTTGTAGGCCTTGACCTTCAGCTGCAGTTTATCCACCAGATCCTGCAAGCGAGCCAGGTTCTTCCTGTCCTCCTCTGTCTACACACCACACATTTCAGGAATTCTGATTTAGTTTGCCACATTCAAAAGTACATTTAAAATATGAGTGGTTTAAGCTTTTTTACCTGATAGGTGAGCTCTTTGATGCGGCGTTCATATTTACGAACACCCTTCACGGACTCGCTGGTTTTCTTTTGCTCGGCCTCCACCTCCATCTCCAGTTCTCTGACCTGCCAAGTTGCATGTATGATTGAAATGTTTTTTTTGTTTTTTTCCCAGTGACCACTTTTGGATGTGCCTGCTTACTGAATAATAGCCATGACTGTATTTCTTTTCACAACACAAATCATAGACAGAAAATGCATTTAATAAACACCAACCCGAGTCTCCAGCTTCTGCAGTTGTTTCTTGCCTCCCTTCATGGCGATTTGTTCTGCCTCATCAAGTCTGTGCTGCAGGTCTTTAATGGTCTGCTCCATATTCTTCTTCATGCGCTCCAGGTGAGCACTGGTGTCCTGCTCCTTCTTCAGCTCTTCAGCCATCATGGCAGCATCAGTGATGGCCTTCTTGGCCTTCTCCTCAGCATTCCTGCACTCCTGAATAGAATCCTCTACCTCACCTTGGAGCTGGGTTATGTCACTGTCCATTTTCTTTTTCTGGTTCAGGAGACTGGTGTTCTGTATGCAGAGATGAGAACATTAAAAAAATTAGGGTGATGATCATTCAATTCAAGAGACATATAACAATTATTATTCGTCAGCTCACTTGTGAGTGAAGCAGCTGCACACGCTCAGTGATATCAAGCAGCTCCTGCTCGGCCAGTTTCCGGCCTCTCTCAGTCTGCTCTACCAAGTTCCTCAGTTCCTCCAGCTCAGCTTGCATTAAAGTGTTACGTCTCTCTACAATTGCAATGTTCTCCTTGAGATCATCACTGGAACGTAGAGAGTCGTCCAACTGCAGCTGTGAATCCTAAAGACAACCAACAAAAGAGGTTTCTGGGTTGAAACACTCAATGTATCCCACTTTGGCTTCATTGACCGAGTTCAATTTCTACCCACCTTCAGATGAGCCTGAACAGCCTTGAGTTGCTTCTGGGCCTCTGCTGCCTGTCTGTTGGCCTGACTCAGCTGGATCTCCATCTCATTGAGGTCGCCCTCCATCTTCTTCTTGATCCTGAGTGCCTCATTCCTGCTGCGGGTCTCAGCCTCCAGGGAGCTTTGAAGAGTGTCAATGGTTCTTTGCATATTTTTCTTGCTCTGCTCCATTTCCTCATCTTTCTCAGACAGTTTGCGGTCAAACTCAGCTTTCACCTGATTGAACTCTAGCTGGGTCCTCAGGATTTTACCCTCCTCATGCTCCAAGGATCCCTGAAAAGCAACACAATGTGGTGAAACTAAGCACCAGTCCTAACAGCAAACCCCCAAACTTAACATTTTTATAAAAATGTTTTCTGGTAAATGTTGGTGCTTGCTGTACCTCCGCCTCCTCTAGAGCAGCTTGAATTTCAGATTTCTCCTGCTCCAGTTGTTTACGGACCTTCTCCAGTTCATGGGCTGTCTTAGCTCCCTCGCCAAGTTGCTCGGATAGATCAGTAATTTCCTCTGAACAAAAAGAAAATCATCTTTGCAGATTAGAGTCCAAGACAGTAAAGATGCTTTAAATGTCAGAATGACTGCTAAATGTCATACCTTGGAGGATCTTGTTTTCTCTCTTCAGTGTTTCAAGATGATCCAGGGACTCCTCATAGGAGTTCTTGAGTTTAAAGAGCTCAGTGCTCAGGGATCTGGCCTCCTTCTGGGAGGTCTCCAGCTCACACTGAGACTCCTCATACTTCTGCTTCCACTCGGACAAGACCTTATGGAGAAAGCTCACAACTTTATCAATCCATTGACATGGTTTTGTAATGGTGACAGTACTGTGCAGAAATGTACAATTTGTGTTGTAATTCATGAATAACATTTAAAAGAATGTTAGGACAAATAGAATATTTACCTTGTCAAAGTTCCTTTGCTTTTTGTCAAGGCTGGCAGCAGCTGCGTTGGATTTTTCAACATCCACCATGAGATCTTCAATCTCATTCTGGAGCCTGTGTTTGGTCTTCTCCAGGGAAGAGCATTTAGCATTCACAGCCTCCACGGCCTCTTCAGCCTCTTGCAAGCGTAGGGCCAGTTTCTTCCTGTGTCAAAGTCAGAAAAAAGTCAACCTTTTTCAGTGACATGCAGACATGGATAAGGTTTATGATGGTAGCTCATTGGTAATGAAAGAAGGTAGAATTACTCAGCTATTGTACAAAACAGTTGGTTTTCTTACTTTGCTTCTTCCAGTTCCTCAGTCCTCTGGATGGCATCAGTCTCGTACTTGGTTCTCCACTGAGCTACCTCAGAGTTGGCCTTGGACATGGATCTCTGCAGTTCAGCCTTGGCCTCTTGCTCCTCCTCATACTGCTCTCTGAGCAGGTCACAGTCATGGCGAGCAGACTGCACTGCATGAGCCAGAGCGTTCTTGGCCTGAAGAAAAAATGACATTAGAGCTGGCAAATTGGTTAGGGCTGTGCTCATAGAAAGGGATTGTTATTTTTTGCCAATCCATTAATGTGGGTTACCTTTACTTCCTCATCCAGCTGTCTTTTGAGATCTTCAAGCTGTTGATTGTAAGAGTTCTTGCCTCTTGTCAACTGTGAGATTAAAGCATCTTTCTCTTCCAGTTGTCTTCCCAACTCATCTACAATGATGAAATGTGGTGTGACTTTAGTAAGCTACCACATTTATATGCCTGTATGCCTTAAGTATCATCATTTTATTTACCATTTTCTGCTTGAAGTTTGGCTTTCTGGGTTGTAAACTCATTCAAAGATCTTTGGCTCTCCTCTCCCTTGGTCCTGTATTCGTTCATTTGGTCCTCTAAACTTCTGCACATCTTCTCCAGATTAGTCTACAGTAAAAGGTAGCATTAGTATGACAGTGACATCACTACTTCCTCTTGTTTGTTTTCTGTATAGTGTCAAATTTGTTAAGAGGATTTAATATTGTGTGAATGTGTACAGCTGCTCTGAAAAATTTACCTTGGTCTTAACAACCTGCTCCATACTTGCAGCCACATCATCCAGCTCTAGCCTGAGCTCACTCTTCTCCTTCTCCAGCTTCTGCTTGACTCTCTGCAGGTTGTCTATCTGCTCTCCCAGGTCAGCCACGCTGTCGGCTTGTTTCTTCCTCAGGGTAGCAGCTGTAGCTTCGTGCTGCAGAGTGGCCTCTTCAAGGTCTCTGCGGAGCTTCTGGAACTCAGCCTCCCTCTTCTTGTTCATCTCAATCTGGGCAGCAGTGGCTCCACCAGCCTCCTCCAGCCTCTCACTGATCTCCTCCAGCTCTCTGGCCAGGTCAGCTCTCTGCTTCTCCACTTTAGCCCTGGCAGCTCGCTCTGCCTCTAGCTCTTCCTCCAGCTCCTCCACACGTGCCTAGGATAACATCAAAAACTTTTCTTGGTAAATAGTATAACACTATGTTTTCATGCTGACAGTTAATGTGTTGTGCGCCTAATTTACCTGAAGTTCCTTCAGTTTCTTTTGGAGTTGCACAACTATGGATTGCTCATCTTCAATTTTGCTATTGAGTTGGCTGATTTCAAAATCCTTCCTAGAAGATGAAGTCATTTGTTATATTTCCTGTCAGGTATTGTCAACTCTTATCGTCATGCACTAAATAACTTGGATCTACAATGTACAATTATCATACTTTTTAAGTTTTTCCTCCAGCTGTTGCTTGTCATTTTCAAGATCCATTACATTCTCTTGGGTCAACTTTAAGTCACCCTCAAGCTTCCTCTTAGCTCTTTCAAGGTCCATTCGAACCTTCTTCTCTTGCTCCAGAGAAGCTTCAAGCTAGTGTAGAAAAAGAGAAAAAAGCATTAAGCTATCATGACAAAAATACTAAATTGTATCCTGCATACAAACTTGACATATTTGCAATTGTTTTGGCCAGAGATACTCACATCATCCACTTGCTGCTCCAGCTTGGTTTTGGCCTTGGTGAGGGTATTGACTTTGTCCTCCTCACTTTGCAGGTCATCCAGAGTTTGCTGATGTGCCTCCTGTAGAGCTTTCTTTTCCTTGGTCAGCTTGGCAATGATTTCATCAAGGCCTGCCATTTCTTCAGTCAGATTCTTTACCTATGGTGATAATGTTGCTCATTGTATCACTGTATCTTAAAGACCTATGACACATATAAGTCTCCAAATTGGTGACTTTCATCCAGCACAAACCTTGTTCTCAGTGGCATGCTTTTCTTTCTCCACTTTAGCCAAGGTGAGCTCCAGGTCATCTATGTCCTTCTTGAGCTCAGAGCACTCATCCTCCAGCTTCCTCTTCTTAGCGGTCAGCTCAGCATTCATCTCTTCCTCATCCTCCAGTCTCTCAGTCTGCTCTTTGATTTTGGCCTCAAGCTGGATCTTGCTCTTGATCAGCCCCTCACACCTCTCCTCAGCATCACACAGGTTGTCTTGTTCCTGTTTGAAAAGATCAGTGACGGTGTGTATTCATTATGTTTTCTTATGTTTATGGTCACATGGAGTTATTTGTGTTGACTTGAGTATGTTGAAAACTCACGGCTTGGACTTGAAGCTGAAGGTCATTTTTCTCTTGGAGAAGCGTGACCATCTTTTCTTCCAGTTCCTTTCTGCGAGCTTCAGACTTGGCGTAAGCCTCTTTTAACTTCAGGAATTCATCCTTCATGTTGGCCATCTCCTTCTCAGCCTCAGCTGACCTCAGTAGGGGCTTGATCTTGAAGAAAAGCTTCATCCAAGGCCAGTTCTTGACTGCCATGAAAGCTCGTACATTCCACTGGATGACCAGCAAGGCATCCCTGTGAGAGAATTTGAGTTGTGTTGATGCAGCCAATGCAGTTGATTCAGCTATTATTTACATCCATTTGGCTCATGAACATGGTTTAGCAAGTGAGCTTTAAATACCTGCGCTCCACCATTTTCTGGTACTCAATTCTTGAGAGGAGACCACGTGACCTGGCTTGGATCAATGTGATAATTTTAGAAAGACGTTCATCTCTCATCTCCTCCAGTTGACCCAGGAGACCAGCTTTGAAAAATACCTGCAGGAAATCAACATATTTAGATGCTATTTTCAGTCAAATTATTTTGAGGCTTTATATCAGGAATCTTTATATTTTTTACATATCTACATATTTACATATCAGCAGCACAAGTTTCTAAATTCAACAGCATTACCTTTGTGTGTCCAAATCTGTACTGGTTATGGTCAATATCGAGAGATGCCAATAATTTTTCTGCACTCTTTTTGCTGTCAATAAACTGGCCTTCAGGAATTGCAGCAGGGTTCAAGATACGGTATCTGTACATAGAGGTAAAAAATGCTAAATGTAATGTAAATCATTTGGTCTTGTATGGCAGACATTTACCCAGCATGTGCTATGATATAGTACCTCTGTTTGAAGTCCCCATATAGAATCCTGTTGGGGAATCCTTTCCTACAGATCCTGATGCCTTCCAGCACACCGTTACAGCGCAGCTGGTGCATTACCAAGGCGTTGTCCATCGCCCCAGGAGTCTTGGTCTCATTGGGGATGATGCAGCGCACAAAGTGCGGGTGAGTGGATCTCAAGTTTGTCATCAGTTTATTGAGATTTTCCTAAACCAATAATATTTGTGTTAGCGTGTTGGTTGTGTGATTGAATCTCAGGTAATACAGTATGGTTTTTGCCCTTTTACCCTGTGAAGTGCAGACACAGTCTGAAAGGACGATCCCTTCTTCTTCTTCTCTTTCTTCCCTCCCTCCATTGCTAAAAACATTGGTAGCACATTTTTTGTTAATGTTCTATTTTTTACTGGAAAGGTAGAAAGGCAAAGGAGTTTTTAGCAGTGTAGTGGATTTCACACAGAAGGCAGCTGAATTTACTTTACAGAGATAGGAACAGCATTTTAAATATAGGGGTAAAATAAAACCTTAAAGTGTGCTATAGATATAGATATAGGTATAACAGTAGCTAAAAAATGTAGCCTAACAATCATAACGTGTAAAAGTCAGAAGAAAATAATTACAAATACATGATAAAATACATCAAATGTACCTAATTAAGTCTGTATGAGTCAACTTTTGTGTGAGAAATTTTCATTTCTAAACATACCTGAGTCTGCACTAGCATAGTTTGCAAACAGATGTGCCAGTAACTTTACAGAGGATTTCTGGTAAAGCCCAACAACGGTCTCATTCAGAGGGTCCTTGTTCTTCACCAGCCAGTTGTTGATGTTGTAGTCCACAGTGCCAGCATAGTGGACCAGGGAGAAATGGGCCTCAGCTTTCCCTTTGACATTTCTTGGCTTTTGGAAGTTGTTGGATTTCCCCAAGTGGTTGTCATAAAGCTTTGCTTTAAATGTAGAATCGCTGGCTTTAGGGAACATGCACTCCTCTTCAAGGATGGACATGATACCCATAGGCTGAAAATTGGGGACGCATAGAATTTCACTTTGGTTAGTTTTAACAAAAAAAAAAATCCAAATATTGTGTACAATGCTACAGCATCACAAAGATACCTTCTCAATGAGGTCTATACAAGCTTGCAGGTCCATGCCAAAGTCAATAAACTCCCATTCAATTCCCTCCTTCTTGTACTCCTCTTGTTCCAGAATGAACATGTGGTGATTAAAAAACTGTTGCAGTTTCTCATTGGTGAAGTTGATGCAAAGTTGTTCAAATGTATTGAACTGCAAAAAGTGAAGTGGATTATAAGACCAATTTACATAGGCTACAATATATTCAATGATGGGAATCAGTTAAATTGAAATATAGTGACTTACATCAAAAATCTCAAAGCCAGCAATATCCAGCACACCAATGAAATACTGTCTTGGCTGTTTTGTCTCCAGAGATTGGTTGATTCTCAACACCATCCAGAGAAACATCTTTTCATAGACTGCTTTAGAAAGGGCACCAATGGCGTAATACACCTGTACCATTAATAAATAAATAAATCAGTTTACACATGTATGTACATAGTCATTATGAACATAATAGGCTGAATCTCAATGTCCCCCCTCACCCAAAGCGCTGAGCCCTTCATGAATCAAGAAGTCATGACAATGATTCACACTCATTTACTCTTGGAGGGTTTAAGACTTAAGGATTTTGGATGGGTGGGGGGGGCATTGGAATTCAATTTGAAGCCTACTGGTTGTGGATCTACCTGATCTACATTCTGGCCCTTGGTGACCCACTCGTTCCCTACTTTGACCCTTGGGTGACACAGACCCTTGATGAGGTCAGCAGAGTTCAGGCCCATCAGGTATGCTGCTTTGTCAGCATCTGTAAAAAAAACTATCTTATTATATCTATATTATATCTAAGTATGTTTTCATTAAAGGCACTGTATAAAAAGCCTGCAATTTATACCTATGAAGCTCCCCATACAGTCAGTGATTTTTTTTTTTTTAAATTAGCAATATCATAAATTCTCAAAAATACATGTGGATTTGTTTGCAACCAAAGAATAGAAAGCAGCGATGATCATTTTCATACAGTTACATTGACTGACAAGGTACTAAAAGCCATTTTGGCTTCATTTAGTTTCAGTTTCGTGTTACTGACTTGCCGATGAGAAGTGATGAGAACCCAAGTGCCTATAACTGCGCTAGGAAATTGCTAGTGGGGCCAAGAAAGCCTCCATTCACCCCATAATGAACTATTTAGCCATCAAATGACGATGAAGCTGGTAGATTAACCTAAAAACAGAATCAAATGTCTAGTGTTGGTTGAAGATCATGTTTTTTAATATGATTTAATACTTGTGGCATGATGGGTGAGATATATTATAAATAAGACCTTGGTTATTGAATATCTATGCACTTAGATTCCACTCAGTTGAGTTTCTATATTCAATTATTGATCCCTGGCCTTGTGACCCTTGTGTTGTGCTCACCCTCAGTGCCGTCAGCCTCAGCCTGCTCCTCACGCTGCTTCTGCTTGTACTTCATGTTGCCATAGTGCATTATGGCTCCTGTCATCTTGTAGATGCTGTTCTTCTCCTCTTGTGTAAAGCCCAGTACATCAAAAGCCTCCTAAAGTAAGAAAAAAGTCAGCTCAAGTGGTAAATACAGTAATATACCAAATATGCCACATCCTGTATAAACCTCAGGTCAGTATATAGACCACTCCCATATATTAACCACATCCATGTATTAATTGCCCCCATATATTAACCACTGTTTACTATACAACACTTATACAGTGACATGATCAGGTCATGATTTCATGACAAAGTATAACAAAGCAAATGCATCTCATGTATAGTCCTTCCTAATGTATTAACCTCATAGATGAAGAAAATTTGCCAAATCAACAAATTAACCTGGTGTATTGTGAAATTACAATAGCACTGTCAAAATGGACCCTTATTGTTACCCCCATGACCCATCTCATTCCTTGACTTTAATACTAGGTCTGGCTGCTACTACACTGTCTAGCCATGATTCCTGATAAACACCTATGAATTGACTCCATGTAATGTTATGGAACCATATTTTGGAACTATTATGATGCTTTGCTAAAACCATGGACAACTTGTAGTCTATCATGGTTACTATGGATTGTACTTTTCCTGCATTATCCCTGACAGTTGGGTTAGCTCCTTGAGTCATGGATCTGCCAAAGGTTTCTTCCTAGACTAACATACGGGAGTTTTTCCTTGCCCCTGTTGCTCTAGGGTGCTCCTTACTGTAAAGCACCATGAGACAATACTATTGTGAAAGGTGCTGTATAAATATAATTGATTTAAATTGAACTGAAATTACAGTATGTGTGGAGCACATTCAGTAAACATTTATGCATTTCATAGACCATATTGCAAATTTTCTTCTTTTGAGTTTGTACTGATGCACACTTATGTTGTGACTCACATCAGTTGCCATTAGCTCTTCAGCATCATCAATGGATGCCACCGTGGTCTCCCCCTGAGAGATGTAACAGTAGTCATATGGGTTTACTGTCACCAGCAGCATTTCTGCAGGAGTGAAGGGGAAACAGGCTATGTTTCAGATTCAGTCCTAAACTGCTAAAACCCATGTACTGTACTGCAATCGTCTCCTGACTGTAAGCTGCTTACCAGGTATCTCAGGTTTCTTGTTTGACAGCATCTGATAGAAAATGTGGTAGTCTCTCTCAGCTTTGAGCTGAAAGATGACACGCGACTTCTCAAGAAGATCTGAAACATTCAAACAGTAAATTCCTGGGTAAGCATTTCCCATCAATTAAGACACACTTTAAATGAATGTTCCCATAACAAACATCAGTAAATACAGTACAACATTTACAGTTACGTACTAAGAAATTCAAGTGCTGTCATTTACAATGCTTTTGTAAGATGTTGCATCGGTATATGTAATGAGATCTTAAAGAAACATACATGTTTCAATGTCAGCAGAAGCCAGCTTTCCTCTGGTGTCAAAGTGAATTCGGATAAATTTACCCTAAAGGAAAAGGTTTGAATCAAACGAGATGCACTGACACCTTGTATTTATTAATTTGAAGTGAACAAATATTGATAACTTACAAATCTTGAGGAATTGTCATTTCTGATGGTTTTGGCATTACCAAAGGCCTCAAGAGCAGGGTTAGCCTGGATGATTTGATCCTCCAAGGTGCCCTGGTAAAACGTTTCAACAATGTTAGTGGTTTTGAATACTGTATGTGAACAGTCTTAGCCTGTCTAAACCTAAACAAACCAATGATAAATTTGACATTTGCCTTGCAGGTCTGTCTGAAGACAAACCCACTGCATCCCATTTCTGAATCACCGAAAACCCAGGGAACAATCAAAACCAATTATCCAGCATGGGGTGGGCTTTGAATGATTCGCAAACATTGCATGTTTGTTCACAGATTGAGTGAACAACTGCATTATAAACCATCATTCATTTACATGGAAGGTGCATATGCTGCACTTACAAAGTGTCTACAAAGTGCCATACTAGTTACACCATTGGGAATGGGATATCAATATTTCAGCTCCAGGTCCATAGATGGTCTAGGTTTACCATAGTATAATTTAGTAGTATAGTATTCACAGACAGGAGCCTCAAAAGTAAGAACCTTATTTTGGGAAGCTGCATCCTTCTTTCCACCACTGGCTGCAATGCTGGCAAAGTACTGGATGACTCTCTTGGTGTTGACAGTCTTTCCTGCTCCAGATTCTCCACTGGTGACATGTGCATGGTTTGGACTCAACAAATTAAAAAATTCAACATCTACACATTTAACAAAATGATATTTTCTAAGTCCAGAAATTAGACATCAGAACAAATTAGACATGGTAGAGCAGGTCAATGGAAAGTTAACTTTTATGTCATCATATCCATATTACCAATAAATTGCCATTTGTGTAATGAATGATAAATAGTGAATGGTTTTGTAAAAAAAATAGTGTTTGCTGTATTCAGCTATAGAAGTTACATGAAAAATTGTACAACATATTTCTATAATACTCTGCTTGATTATGTTATGTTGTTTCTGTTTCTGTTCTGTTCTGGAAACAGCGTGGAAGGTGCTTAAACTCACGTAATCAGGATTGACTGGTTCTCGCGATCTGTTCATAAATCAGAACCACAAGGTTATTTGGAATAGAAATTTCAATTGCAAAATTACTGTTGCTTAGCAATATGTATTGCAAGCTCTTCTTACCTGCCAGCATGTACTGGTAGGCATTGTCAGAGATGGAGAAGATGTGAGGAGGAGCTTCACTCCTCTTCTTGCCTCTGTATGCAATGACCACCTCCCTGTCGTACACTGGCAGCCACTTGTAGGGGTTGACAGTGACACAGAACAGCCCAGAGTAGGTCTATGGAATAGAGATTAGATAGAGTTACCTTGTTTTACCATTTATAATGATGTGATAGAATGCTTAAACCTATAAGATATGTATGTTTGTTGGACTCACATAGATCATCCATGCTGCGTAACGCTCTTTAAGGTTAAACAGCACAGCAGGCTCATGGAGGAAGGTTAACATGGCCATGTCCTCAATCTTGTCAAACTTGGGGGGATTCTGTTGCAGAATCTGATCTTCTTTGACTGTAAGCGTCTGATGTGTAATGAAACAAAGAGCGTTTCTCATTCTCTTAAAAACTGATAGCACGTATGTACATAAGCACATGCTGGCACAACCACACACAGACACAATAAAACAGTCACAAAATAATGCAATTAACTTTTACACATTTTTCCTTTTATGCTATAGAAAGCTCAGTTCTTGCGGGCCATGGTGAGGACCATGGCGTCATAGACCATTAAGAACTGATGCATCTGGTGGCACCATTTTTGACTTGTTTGCCAGAGGGTAAGGGAGCTAAATGACTCTCCAGAATCTATCAAAAATCAGGTATAAGATTTTTGAACAGAATCTTTGATCTCTGTCTTTTTTCCCATCTGAGTGCTGTTGTTTGTTATTATTTCTCTGTGTCTTTTTCATATTTTCATGGATGTCTATTTTCAAGGACGTCAAAATCTGTAGGCTTGCTCTGTGTTGACTGTTTTTTTTACGATTTCATATTCATATTTATGTGTGAATTTTATTCACACATAAATTCTGACATATGTAGAATGCGGCCACTTTTTTGATTCTATAACTAGTAATGTTATGCATACAGCACTCTGACAATAACGCAAGTCTGCTCCTGCGCCTGTGATTTCTGATTTCCTCCAGACACTGACCTTGCCATTCTGGGTATCCACAGTCACTTTGTCTCCCTCCCGGCTTGTGACTGAAGCTTTGACAAACTCCTCCACGGGGTCTGGCACGAAGCATTCCTTCTTCATGTCGAAGGGCTTTGTCTGGGCCTCCAGTCGCTCCTTCTCCGACTTGCGTAGGAATGGAGCTGCAGCTCCAAACACGGACATCTCCGCATCCCCCATGATAAGTCTGAAAAATTATTTTGCTAAATTATTTCAAACGTCAGCCTTCTATAAACAATATGTAGTAAGAGAATGACATGCCACTGTGTTTTGTTTGTTACCCTCAATTTGAGTCCTTTCACATTTCAAAACAAGTATGATATCTTACTGAAATCTAATGAAGACATTACCTTTTGGTGTGTCAAAGTCCACCAATGAAGAAAGGAGACTGCTGAAGCTTACTTTCCCTAAAAATGACAGGTGTCAAGGTCAAAATCAGGACACATAGCATCTTTCAATCAGAACTGCAGTATAATGTGCACATGTTACCAGGTTGACACCATACACAAGAGAAATAACATATTTGATGACATGGTGAGATTTTGTCTAAAATCACACTCAGAACAACACTATAATAATCAAAACACATTGTAGTTGGACTCACGCACTCTACGCAAGGTCAAGAGCAACGACTGTAGTGTGTTGGGCTCCAGTGAGGTCTTCTGTGATAAGGGAAATATATAACCCCTGCTGTGCTGCCCCTGCCCTATAAGGCCAAGGACACAGCCATCCTAGTGCCACCTCTCCCTGGCACCCACGTATCACCCATAGGTGTTGTGGCACTCAGAGATGCACACACACACACACACACACACACACACCCCTCACATTCTCCCTCTTCCCTATTTTGGCAGGGCTGCTCAGGTCAGAAATCAGGAATGCCACCTATCTCCATTATTAGCCCTCCATCTTTGATACAGCAATACATCATGACACCATGACATTTATCCATGCTGTCTTTTACAGCCCCAGATCCCAGATTGATTCAAAAAGTTCAGTAAGCATAATGCTATATGTCACAGTGTATATCACCACACCCCACCCTATGTTTGCACTCACACTCCACAGTGCTCATCTGGGCTGTTCTCCTGGGAGGTCGCATTTGTTGTCCCTGCACATTGTAGAATGCAGTTGGGGAGCCTGGGCACCTTTTGCCATGTGGCCATTTTTATCACACCATGTCTGCCACCCCTCTTACCCACACACACACACACACAAAATGGACACATTCTTTACTGTTTCCCTGGAGCTTTCTGGGATAGGCTGAGACGGCTGGCTCGGGGTTGGGGTTAAGTGGCTGACTACTCCAGTACGCTCTCGTTACCAGATGTTTTGAATGCCTGTCACTCACAGTGAAAGCATGGCATATTTTATATGGACATGCATTGTGCCATGGCCTCTCAGGAACGTGCCATGCCTCAGGTGGTGCCCTAATGATATTCTGTCAGTGTGTCACATGTCCTTTACACCTGTGTCACCAGAGGACACAACAGTCTTTAAGGTTCTACTGCCTAGAGTTGATACCTCAATCGATGGATAGATAGACATAGGCAGACCAACAAGAGATATATAGTAACTAAGTAAAAATATTTCACTACAGCACTTAAGTTTGTTTTGGGAGTATTTATTTTACTTGAGATGTTGAAAAGCTGTCAATGTTCACTTTTACTTTACTATATTTCCAGAGTTCATTGTATACTTTTACTCCTCTACATTTTCAATGGGCAGCATAGTTACAAGTACCACATGAAATTTAATTTGGTGGTCGACTGTGTGACTGCAACAAAGCCAACTAGTCATTGGACAAGTGTAAACAACAAATTCTCCATTAAACCTGGTGATGTGAAGTAGTGTGCATTCGAGTGATTTTTTTTCCAGGCACTTTCTGAAGTTTGTTGTAAGTTACGTGTTTTAAGCAGACTTTTTTAGCCTACTTGTACTTTTACTTTCATGAGTACATTTAATTATAGATTACTTGTCGTACTCATTATACTTATTTTTGCTAGTGTATCTGTATCTGTATCTTTGGGGTACTTTATACAACACTGAGACAGACAGACCTTCATTGTCATGACTTAACGTACAGTGGAACAAAATTGAATGGTTGAATGGTAAATCGTTAAATGGAAAAAATTAATTGATAAAACTGTGCACAGGCTGGAACGCTTCAAATCTCTCACAACACAACACTCTCACACACACCCACTTACATGTCCATGCACACACACACACACCCACACACACACACACAGACACACACGGGCATGTTGTACATGTACACAGACCTCTTTAGCTGTTTACCACTGGTCTACAACATCTAAATACTGTACATCTCTGTACTATTCTGAATGTGTGCAAGTAAACAATGTCTGTAAACACACCATAGACTTCAATCAGATTATGTTTAGTATTTTTCCAAACAATTATGCAGTCAACAGGTTATGTCGCATGACATTCAAGTATATTTGAAGGCATGGAGTAATTTTCCATAAAAGTCCATTAAGGTTGAGTGATCTCAGCTCAGCATGTTGATAGTTCCCATCTAGTTATCAGGACATGGTCAGGCCCTTGGGGCAGAGTTGGAGCCAGCAGCGTCTGCTTCCTGAAGAGGCTTCTCACCGACCTGTCACTGGGCCGTCACAGACTAGCAGCAGCCACATCAGCGGCACTTCCCTTGGTGATTAGCTGGAAAGGGTCAAGGGCCTGTCAGTGCTCTCTGACCTCTTCTTGTTTGTAGAGTTATCCAGTGTTTAGGGGACAGCTTAAAGTTGGGTCTGGAACCAACAGGTCTTATTGTTTGTTTATTTGTATGTTATGTTTGTTTGTTTATTCTTGAATGCACCAGCTTGTGTCCCCAGCAACCTATCTGATTAGTAAATCCTCACAATGGCATTTTGCTCTGTTGTCTTTCATACGTGTTGCACTGTGGTGGTGCTGGTGTCGTCGTTTGGACTTGCAGTCTGTTAAATCTGTAATCCCCCCACTAAGACTAGACATAGTGCCAGGTAGAGGAGATGACCCTGGGGGAATGTGTTGAGCAGTTAATGACTGTCTATCAAGTGGAAGTGAATGTAGTGTCCACTTAGGAAAGAGACTTGACATTGGACAGCAGTGCTGTCGAGCATTCTCATATTTCCATGAGGGGCCTTTGGGCCCTGGCAGAGCCCTTAACAGAGGGATAGAAACACACTGGCAGCAGAAGACTTAGTCCCTCATGCCATGTCTAGTATTTTCAAACAATCTAGTACAAGAGCACTTTAATAGTGGTGGCTTATGGTTAAACAGTGTGGTGTTGTTTGAATAGTGATAGTGACAGTGGTAAATATTTTGAGTGGTGACAACACGTATCAGCAGAATCTAATGTCTGTCTGCTTGCTTAAGCAGAAATAAAGCACCACATCATTCAAAGAGCTTTTGCTTGAATATTTTAATTAATTTACAGATTATAAAAATATACAGTTATTATTATAATAATTATAAAAGTGATATAAGTATGAAGATATTATTTTAAAAACATAATTTTGTCTGATCTTGAAATATACCCTTATAACTTACTGTTATAACTTTTTTATTAATACAAGTACACTACATGTTGTCAAGTATGTCTAAAATGTGTGAAATTATTTTATCCACAAAACATTTTAAGACATTTTAGTGGTCATACTGTATATTTAGCATGTCTGAGATGTAACTGTTGGGCCTCATATGTATAAATAGTATGTATTGTATTATCTCATGACAGGGAAGCAGTTATTTCAGCATATCCACACTGTAGAGAGTGTCTTGCTGTGCAGCTGTCTGAGATGTCAAGCATAGGATTAGAGGTAAGGTCTCGGCATGGTTATAAAAATGGGGAAATACTAGCAATGCTGTGGACAGAGGTTGGATTGATAGGTTTTTTGAATGTGTGTTTTTTTTTATTTTTGTAGATGCATTTCTAAGAAGACATTGTTTTTTTTGTTTTTTTTTAAAAAAGCCTATTCTCCAGTATTGTTGTGTATACTTTCTGTTTGTTTCCTTTTTTCTATGTATTTACTGGATACAAACGGGTTTATTTCATGGTCAGAGAAATTTTTGCAAATAGCAAATTACTGTAGTTATCATTAACACATTCTATAGGGTTATCTGTATAATCTCCTACAGCTTGAAGTGTTTTGGGTAATGTGTTGTAGACTGAAATGCACAATGTGGTGGAGCAGCCTACAATGAGTCCAGAGAATTCCGATGTACCTTGAATTTTAGAAGAGAACATCAACCGAATGCAGCTGAATTATTGTTTTCAAAAATGTAAACGTTTCAATGAATAGAAAAATGTCAAAATAAATCAAAATGGGCAAAATGCAAAATTAATATAGGCTGTTACTGTATTTTCCCCATTATTCATTACTGACAATAGTGCTAGAATGAAAAGCACAAAATAATGTACATCACAATTGTGTTACAAGTAGAGAAGGGGTTTAAACTCATTGTTTAAGAGGTTTTTTTTACTCTCAGAGTTGGTTTTGAAGGCAGATGAAGGCAGTTGCTGGATATTAACAACCTCAAGGACAACAGCTGAGAAATGTTCTGCATTCTTTTTGAACAGCCATTTCTCATCATGCTCTGCATGCCTCATGAGATTGAGTGACTCCATGGAGAACTGCCATATACCTAGAATCTGTTTTGTCCATGTTAGAGCACATTGGAGTTATGTGATATTTTCAACATTTCACATTAGTGCATATCCATAGTTCATAGGCTGGCCACATAATGCAGCCCTGTTCTATTAGTTAGCCCTGGAAATATTCTCTGATAGTGATTGGTAATTGTATTCAAATAGATCTCATCGACTGTGAAATGTAACATTTGCCATGGCCTCTTCTCTTGGCTACAGCATTTTTGTCTTTTTGCTCAGGTAAAGCAAAAGGTCTGTGTCAGCCCTGTGAATGCAGTGCAGTGGCATATTTTGCCCAGCAGGTAGCATCAGCCTCTAGGAAGAGAGAAGCCGTTTTGAGACTGGTGCCTGATATGCTGCATATTCTCCTTCTTTTACAGCTATTGAGGTTACGTTGCATTGGAGGGCAGCACAGCCTTACACCAGATCAGCTATAAATTTCAGAATGTGTAAGGTTACTGCAGTAGTGTATGGCACAAAACTCTGGGCCCTAAACATAAGCAGTCTCTGTGCCTCCCCCTTCTTTTCTTAATCAAAACAAAAATCAACCAAACACTTTATTCCAAGCCTTTTCAAAGTCCTCCCCCACTGGGGCACAAGTAAGTTAGTAACCTTCCTTTGGTTACTGTCCCAGATCAGTTGCACAGAATGGACATACTGTTTGATCACCTCCTGTTGTACATCTAGTCTCCCATAGATGTCAGCAGTAGCTAGAGCTGGTAAGGATAGCTCCTAAGCAGAGGAACATTCAGCTTTGAAATTAGACATTTGCTTTTGTGACATATATTACATGGGCCAATGTACATATATCAATGTAGAGTAGTTTTTACCAACTCTCTCACACACTCAAACTAAGCTTTCAGTTTTTAGTCTCCAGGGTGGACATTTAAAGAGGAACTTTTATGTTTTTCGGCTGCTACATGCACCCGGGCGCCTTTTCCTTTTGCACTGAGTGAAATATGTCTGGGCTGGGGTGAGGTACATGTGATTGGGTGGGACAGAGGGGAGGCATTGTTATGGACAACTGTTTAGGGTGGATAAAGGCGTAAGGCACCAGGGAGGCTGCAGTGATTGGCAGAAACAGGCCTTCAGCATCGACAGCTGCGTCTAAGAATGGAGAGAACTGCAGTGACAGAGCCTCACACAGATACTGTAAAGGGGTTAGACCTAAATTTAGACGGATCTCTGTTTACTGTATGCCAGTCATTCGATATTTATATGCCTTTGAGGGGTGTAACATCTTTCTAGCGTTTTCTGAATTAAGATTTTCTGTTCAAATATAGTTGAACAGAAGAAAAGTTTTTTTGTGTATATATGTTCACAGGATTTGTAAACCAAGCCTCTGCAGCAAATATTATTAAGCAATGATGAAGGGCATGCATGGCTTTTGTGTGCTTGTGAAGAATTTGCATTTCTGCACAGAAAACAGCAAGAAATGTGTCACAGTCACTCTATGACCTCTGACCTTTGGAGACAGAATGTGACACCTGCAGTGTGGTGCTACACTGGAGGCGCGAACATGTGTCTTTTTCTGTTACTGAGGGAGAGAGTGGCTCTGGGGGTGGGGAGACTAAGCAGTAGCAGCAGTTAGGAATATGCCCTAACCACGCAGAGAGTCCAGGGGCTGTGAATAAGGGTGAAGGAATTGTTGAAGGAGCCAAAGCATGTTGGATTTGTGATCCCCGCCTCTGTGGTAATCTGGAATATTAGAGAGTGAACTGGCCGTGGGAGGTGACCACTGTGAGGACGAACTTCTGGCTCAGAGGAGAAACCGAGGGGAACAGAGAGCAGAGCAGTGCTGAAGGTCAGCACAGACATCTGAGATCCGAAAACAACGACAAATACTATAGGATATAACCAGGAAGTGGAGCCTTGAGTATGCCTGTGGAATACATGGCACCACTAATGCAGATAACAACAGCCCTGTGAAATGTGAAGCATTCAGAAAGATTAAAGTACACGTATTATACTTTTCCACTGCTCCTGGATTGTAACAAAATTGTGATGCTATGAGTGCTTCAGTTTGCTCTGGGACATTTCATTGATTTCATGTTCATCATGTGGATTCACAAGGCTATTGAATTCCATCACTGATCAGCTAACAGTATCTGCATTTTTTTGTGTGAGACCTTTTGGTGGAAACAAGGGTAAAACAACCCTCCAAAAATATTTTTAGAGTGTCAAGGGTTGCTGTTGTTTCTAAAAAACAGATGTTTCTGAACTCTTTTCTCGTGGTCATAACTGACCTGGCAGCCGCCTTCCTTGGCCATGCCTCTATTCGCCGCCATTTTCATTTGTTGATGTCGGGCCTCATCATATTTGGCCCTGCACTGAGCCTGTGGGTCTCCCCATATAGTGTCTTTGCAAAGAAGACCCATTTCCTGTACAGGTGAGGACAACACTATTCATACACTGCACTATCAGTATCAGTATCAATAGCTACACATGGCTGTTATGAAATCCACACGTCATTTATTTAATGGCCATCAAGCTTTTATGGACTTGGCAACAGCAAGGCACACTACATGAATGAAACTAGTGGGCTCTCTCAGCTAAGACAGAGGTTCTGGGGCTTAGGGCCAAATCGTTGTGTCACATTCACAGCCAGATAGCCTGTAACATGATTAGTGAGAGCTAATGGCACCTACCTGACATATGTTTTTTCCCTCTGTAAAGAATGTTTCTGCGGTCAGCATGGGGATGGACCTGTGTGTTTGTGGGCTCCTTTGTCTTCCTCCTGTCTTTCTCTGTCCGCCGCTCCCTCACCCTCTCCCTGCGCCACCTCTCGCGGCTGGCCGTGGCTGGAGGTCTGTGGCAGGGCTTCCGGAGAGTTCTGAGCCTGCTGGAGAACACCACTGGTAGCTGCTACGAGCCCCTCAGTACACCCTTGGAGGGGAAGGCGGCAGCAGGGACCAACGGAGCAGCCCAGGCCATGCTGCTGCTGCGGGAGGGCGAGAGCAAGGCGGCGTGCCTAAACGCGGGCATGCTGTGGCGCGGCTATGAGGTCTCGGAGGATACCTTCCTGCTGTGCCTGTGCTGCCTGCTGCTGGCCGAGGAGATGGCAGTGTTCGGGCCCTACCTGAGCCTGGGCGGGCCTTCGGGGGCACCACTGCGCATCCTCTTCCTCTTCTGCGTGCAGCTGCTTGGCCTCTGGATCTTCCTACTCCTCTGTCTGCTGGCCTACTTCCCACAGTTCCCCACCCAGCTGCTCGGAGGGGCCTTGGGCTGCCTGAGCTGGCGGGCACTCTACCAAGGTTGGTATCGACTCGGGCCCAGTTGGTACTGCCCAGGACGCCCAGGCATGGGACTGCTGACCACTGAGAAAAAGGTTGAAGGTGGAAAACCTGTGGGTTTAGGCCAAGAAAATGATGCAACACATTAACTGACGGTCCACATTAATTTCAAGCCAGTTGTACAATAAAGCAGCAGTGTCCACTGTATTTTGACCTGGTCAGTTTGGTTGATGGTCTTGAGTAAATGCCTAGTCATGAAAGTGATATGACTATTAACACCTTGGCTCTGAAAACTAGTAAAGTAATATGCCATGGTCTTTGGCATTAGGGGAAAGGCCAATGTATTCAGATGACAGTGACTCAGCAAAACAGCATGTCTGCAGCATCACTGAGTGACAAACAGCTGAAAATGTTCGTATGATGAGGGGCAACACAACTGAGGATGGCACTACATTAGCTTTCTACAACCCATTAAGCCTGAACAGTCTAGCTAGTGACAACAGCCTATATAAAATGAGCACAGAGCGGCTAATTTTGCTGGGTCTCCGTTTTCATTGGATTGCATTCTCTGGAAATAAACAGCCATCATACAATAAAAAAAGTATTAGATGTGCCTGTTAGTATCCAGAAGACACTGTAAAATATTTTTACGTATGAATACTTTACAAGTTCTAAACAGTTTACGGGAGAAGGAAGGTGTCGATTTTTTTTCAGCCTCTTTTTTTGTCAAATTTCACAAGTCCATAGCTCAATAACTAAACCATCTAGGAGGCTCAAATTTTGCATGCTGGTACATAAATAGGATTAGTGTATAGCAATGTTCCTCCTAATTTTTTTCAACACTAAGCACATTTAAATTTATCTGAGTGGCATGCTTCGGCATTATGAGAGGCCTTTTGTGGTGATCAATATTGATAACTGATAATTGGCCCATATTAATTTATTCAGCTGGTTGATAATTGACACTTGAACTTAGGCCTACATCATGTTTGCAAATACCCTCAGTGGGGGGCAACAGGGCACCACTGGGTTCCCTGCTCATTCTTAAATTTAAAAGTTTAATTAAATGATTGAAAAACTAATCAATGATATGGAAAAAATGCAACGTTTGAGACAGGCATGGGGAAAGGAGTGGTGTTATTTCCTATCACATCACCAATATAAAATCCTCTGTCCTTGGAATGTAGGGTAAATAAAAGAAATTGTTTCAAGAGATGAGTGTTCACGCTTCAATTCTGTAATGATAACTAGTAAACACAATCACACATCACAGATTGCCTGCAGGCTAGCAGATGTCAAATATCAGCTAAATGACAAATTTTTCTCTCACATTGAAATTCTTAATGGATGGATTGTAATTGCCTACAGAGAGACGAGCCATATTGTTTCTGACGTTTTGTTTAGCTCGTCGTTTAGTCGACTCGGCAACTTTGGGGCTGCATG
The DNA here is from genome assembly GCA_015244755.2 of Tenualosa ilisha. NCBI lineage: Eukaryota > Metazoa > Chordata > Actinopteri > Clupeiformes > Clupeidae > Tenualosa > Tenualosa ilisha. The sequence goes on from PYXC01000541.1 coordinate 1,156,592, forward strand.
CATTTGTCTGCGCGCGTGGCGTGTCTAATGAGGGCCTTACGGTTTCCTTATTTTAAATTCATGTTTATTGTTTCTATAAATAGCCTACATATGATGCGGCAGTGGTGACAGAATTGCAAATAATGCATATAAAAAGAGACTTGTTGGAACGTCCGTAGCCCACAGCACTGTAATGATTGGAAGTAGTGTTGCCACACGTCGCTGTTTTTCCGGGATTGTTCTCTTTTATTTACTGTCTATCCTGGAAAATTGATCATCCTTCCCGGGGCACTAATTTGTCTCGGTTTTTCGTGAAAATGCAATTCCAATCTTCCCCTCTATTTTGACAGGTCTAGGGTTGCGGGTCTCTGTGTTGCTGCAGCGGACGCATGCTTTAATTTGATTGGTTGCTGTAATAGGCCTAGTTAAATCAAAGTTTACCTAGCATCACCTAGCAACTGTGGCCGCACGCACATGGTGGAGATTGTGCATAGACAACTGTATCAGAGGAGTCGGTGTGAGATAGGCTATAGAAACATTGCAGCATTTTAGGTTTTGACGAAATGGGGGAGAAACAGAAGAGTGCAAGTGCGTATGTGTTAGGGAGTGCGTCATCAGAGACATCTGCAGAGAGTTCCTCAAGACAATAGCCAGGTAAGACACGTGCACTTGAATTTAAAAAAAAAACTGTGATCCGACAGCAGACCTCATAAGTCTGAAAAAAACATTCTGAATCTCATTTCCAGAGCACCAGAACACCTTGTGGGAATGCTCAAAGGTGCTTATTTTATTTTTTCTTTACTCTTCATGGCCCCTTCTCTTTAAAAACACAGATATGAGTATGTCTTACGCAAATCTTTCCTTTGCGTCTTTTCATTTACCCACCCTAAACATGGGTAAAATGTATTTTTTTTCCAGTAAAAACATCAAAGCATTAAGAAAAATAAGCAGTAATAAATAATCAGAGACACATTAGGCACAACACAAACATGTATTTCATTTGTCATGATCATGTTAATCATAACTAGCCTTATTCCTGTTTCATTTGAAGTGTAGGGCATTTTTATCTTTGAGATCAAGGTGGTGCCGTTGCACTAAGGAATGCAATGATGCGCTGTAATGGCATCCAACAAATATCCTGTTTAGATCGCCAGTGGAATAATGGAGTGGAATAGTTTGGGAGTATGACACATATCTGGATGTTTGATTCTGCTTCACTCTTGTCACGAATCATACCAAGCATGAGTGTGATCAGGAGATGGTAGCATCTTATCTGCCTCAAAGATTTGTGGCCATGACATTACTGAGATTCACAGCACCAACTATTCAGAGTGATCCAAGGTGCCACTGAAATCACTGAAATAAAGTGACTCAGATACCCACTCAGGTATCCTCAGGTGATCAAGTCAGAGCAAAATGTGCCTTCGGTTATTTACTCTTTCCATCAATATTATACAAAACATGTCAGTCTCGGTGGTGTTCTTAAAAAGAAGGGATTGTGGAGAACAGAGTAAAAAAACATCAAAATCATCTTTGGACATTCACACAAGGTGCTAGGGTCTTCTAAAAATGAGATCCAAAATTATTTTTCTGGCTTGTGAGGTCCACTGTCTAGACCCTGATGGAATTTCATTTTTGTTAATTGCTTTTTGTGAGTGTTTCTACTTATCTAATAAGGAAATATAAATGAAGAGCCTATTTTGGGTGCAGGTATGTCCTCTGAAGGTCTACACAGAGCCCATCCAAAAACTCCAATACAATTTTCAGGGACTGGTATGGTCATGCAGAATCATCTAGACCAAATGTGGCAGGTTTTGCTACAGTACTATTCCTATTTATGAGCCAGCATGAAATATTTGAATCTCCAAGATGGTTTAGATCTTGAAATATAGATTTGTGAACTTTGACCCCCCAAAAAAGGCAAAAAAAAAAAAAAATGGACACCTTCCTTCCCCCTCGTGAAAATGTCTGTATTGATTTTACATAAGTAAAACTATTGAGCTTACATAAAAATTATTTTAAACAGTGTCTCCTGGCTAACATAGATACACCTGGTAATTTTCTTTTTAAGACCTTAGTGTGTGGGCGCTGGTTAAATTGCCATGGAATGACCCAATTACAATGTGGATGTCTGAAATATACAAAAGTTACACATAAATGCATATTAAAGAGTATATTTTAATAATGTCATCCACTAATCAATGTTTAAGTTTTATTACAAAAATATCTCCAAAATGCAATAAAATAACACCAAATTGTGACTTCATAAAGAAAAAATTAGGTTTTGGGGGGTTGCGAGCGCAAGAGTAAGGTCAGTTGTGAATTTGCCAAGATTTGGACTGCCTGATATTTCACGTTGACCTTGTCGATATAAAATATCAGCCAGACATTAAAAGCTAAATCCACAGTACATGTCTATCACAATACTTCTGTCACAAAAGACATGCTTGTTGATCTACACAATAACATCAAGTCATCAAATTAATCTTTTCTTATTGGAGAGACAATCTTACACAAAATGGTAACAGTAAACCACTGGAATTAACACAGTATTGTAATTAACAAAAGACAACCCCAACCCCCCCAAAGATTTCTATGTACCAAAATCAGGCCATTTCCAGGCTACATGTTGCAAATGTAGATCTTAAAAGAATCAACAAATCTGTACATACATTAATCAGTTATATAATATGCTCACAATCACGTTGATGTCTGATGCTCAACTCAAGAAGTAAAAAAACAAAACAAAAAAACAAACCCTTTGTTGTTTGGAAAGGTGTGCAATGCCTAGTTGCATTTTAAAAAGAGATGTTTGGTAAAAAGAGTGGCGTAGGTTTCAGGGCAGAGACAATCAGGGACACATCACAAGCTGATCTCTGAGGTGATGCTGTCCAGGGGCTGCCAGTGGCAGCTCATCAGCGAGTCATAGAGCTCCTCGCTGCGCTCCATGAACTGCCTATTCAGAGTGTCCACATCCAACTGGGGGTTGGGGTCTAGGGGGACAGACAGTCAGTTTTAGAGAACAGCCCTGGAGAATGTCACATGGGCAGTTAGTATAAACATAGAGGGAGACTTACCCTCGGCGTTGTCCTCTTCACCTTCCTCTACGGCTTCCTGTGACTGCTGTAAGGGGAAACAATTGGTTGAAAACAGAATCAGGGATAATACAAAACAAATGAGAATTTAACCCATTTTACACATCAACTGTTTTTGCAAATTCAAAGGTTCTGAAGTCTGCAAACGCACACACCCAATACAATACTTGTATATATACACATACATACATACATACATACATACATACATACATACATACCTTACATACAGTACTTACAGACAGACAGTACTTACAGACAGACAGTACTTACAGACAGACAGTACTTACAGACAGACAGTACTTCACAGGCATACAATGTTTTTCAGGCATTTCAATTGTATTGATTATGGCACGAGTCTTTTAGATTATTTGTGTTGTCATTTAGGATGAAAAAGTTAGTGGTGACCATCCCCAGTAACAATAGTCTACTAAACATCAAGAACAATTAACCAGAGCAAATCCTGAAAAGTCCTGGCAAAAAGCAGAACACCTCTGTCAACAGAACAACGCACTGTCAGCACAGGAGGCCCATAACTATAATAGGCCTAGTGAGAGATGAGCGGTTCTTACCTCTGTGGCAGGTTGCATGTCTGGGGGCACAGGGGGCATTCCCATGGGTGGAGGAGGCATCATCCCATGCGGTGGCATTGGTGGAGGGTTTCCATAGGGGTTATAGCCATAGTTTCCATAGCTGTTGTACTGATCATAGCCCCACTGTGGGTAATAGTTCTGGTATGGCTGCTGATAGTACTGTTGCTGGTAGTTGTTGTAGTTATGATTCTGATTGTGATAGTTGCTGGATTTGTTGCTAAAGGAGAACACAAAGACTGGATCAGTTTTGCTGTCAATGATAGGCGCTGCGCTTCAGAAACAAAGATATTTTAGTGCTTGTCAATTCTGTTCAATGCAATCTAATAACATTTATAACATCAAACATTTTTCAGAAATTGTACAGCAAGACTGACTGGGCTCAATACTACTTCAGTCTAAGGTAATGTTTCAGATATGAGTGGCAAAGTAAATAAAACTTAAAACTTAACTTTCATTGCGGTATCAGTGGTTGTCAAAATATCTATTGTTTAGTGTGATAGCCACAATTTTGCAAGCAGCCACTACTGAGCACTACTGAATCAGCAACAGTATGCTGAAAATGAGTCAATTTACTTGTCATTTTGGAGCATGTTGCTCAATCAATCATCTTGGTATGATTAGTTGTTTGTTTTGTTCATGCATGATCATATACAGTACAGATACGCACCTGTCATTCTGCCGTCCAGGACCATCAGTTAATTTAAAAGTACCCGAACCTTGTGAGTGATGGCCGGACTACAAGCCAAGTCAGTCATTCACAGGACAAAAACTAAGTGACTCCTACACAAAAATGTGCACAGCATCCCCATGGTGATAAGGGCATAAAAAGTGAATGACCTCATCTCAAAGTCAGGTTAGGGGTCAGGGCTGTCCCACTCTCAAAATCTGAGTGTCTTAGTTCGCTTGCACCCTTTCAGAGTGTGCATTTGGGATCACTTGGCCTTAGGGAGTTACCCACAGTGCACAGGAGAAGCAAGGAAGAAACCAAACCAAAAACGTGTTTGCAACAGGATTTTGGCACAGACAAAGTCAGTGCGACTGTAGCAGTTGTCTCACCAAGACAGACATTACAGATGACTGAGTTCAACTCTAACTTGAAATCATACATACACCATTTACTTACTTGACGTGGATATTAGCGTAAATACCGCGCATTCAGGCTCATGTTCAGGTTGATAATTACCAAGTTTAGTGTGAGAATGAGTGTACAGTTTTCTGTCTCACAATCATTTCAAATGAGGGCCAGTGTGTTTATCAAGAACTTTAAGACTAACAGGTCTACAGGCCGCACAGCAGGACACATAATTACGTTGTTAAAGAGATATCAATAGAGGGCCTGACTAAGTAATTCTCCTATCTCTTAGAACTCTGAGAAGGTTACTTGACTTGACTTGTCTGAGTCACATCATACCTCTTGTTGACAGCAATGCTTATCCTGATAGGTTTCCCTCCCAGTCCAGAAGCGTTCTGAAACTCCTCCAGGGCTTTCTTCTGCTCGCTCTCGTCACCGAACTTCACAAAGCCATAGCCTCTGGAGGATCAAACACAGCACTGAGCCATCAGCCTAGCTTCCCCCTCACAGTATGCCGTATCATGCAAAATAAATACGTAAATTGTAAGAAATAAAGTTTTATTATATATGGTAGAACTGAAACTTTTTTTTTACTTTTAATATGAAGTAGCATCACTTCAATTGTGTGTTGCTCTTGCTTACCCTATATGGGGAAAACAATAGTTTTAGCAGATTTGTCATAACTGTAACACACCACAACCACGTATTTCTCTGTCCTCGTTTTCCGTACGGAGGGAGTAAAACAGGAGTTGAAATGAAAGAAAACCATAATTAAACATGACAGCAGAGACTTGAGAATGAGACAATATTTCAAGATATTGCAGGAGGTCCCGATCCTTGATCACTGTCATAGTGCAGTCATTGAAACTGACTCTGACATGGCCATAATCACAGGGAAGGACCAGAAAAGTCTATAGGCTGAGTGTCAGTTCACAAAGGGATCCAGCATACCTTGAGTTCCCATACGGGTCAGTGACGACTTTGGCCCCTTTGCATGACGGGTACTTCTTCAAGAAGAACTGGTGAAGCTGGTAGTCATCAACTTCAGAGGTCAGGTCACCCACAAAAACGGAGAACTCAGGGCTAGCAAAGTAAAAAAACAATTTGATACACCCATCTTCATTTTATACATCATCTGTACTTATTCCATCCTCACGCAGGGTATACCGATTATTTTAGCCGAGAAACCTCTGGTGTATATTGTATATTCACAATGAGAGTTAGAGAAAAACACAGACAGCAAATACAGATTAGCAGACACAATATGACACAGGCTATTAATACAATTGTCATGTAACATTTTTAATGGTTCTCTCATTTTCAGATGATGGTACACAAAATATTTATGAAGCAACAGCACTAACTACTCACCCTGGTTCTGGCCTCTTTCCATAGGTGGCATAGTTCAGCTTAAACTTTCTGGGCTGCACAAAAAGACACAACAGTTGTTTACCTCCATTTAGAGATGGTCCAGCACTACTACTATTAGAATGATTGCACATTCTGTATATACCATAATTCCTTAAATAATGGCCAGAGCCTTTATATACTTCAGCTGCTCCAGACACAGGGTTTTATTTTAGGCAGGATTTTTAGCAGAAGCAAGCCTTTATTTCTAGATGTAGGCTGTCCTTTGGTGGATATGGTGTTTGCCTGTTCTATGTATGGTGCCCCTGCACAGCCTTTACAATCTTAGTAACAACAAATTGATCCCAACAGACTTTTCTGTATTGACTACATCCATATACTGCATACCTGTAGTTAATCAGTATCAGCTTATTTGCTGTTGGAACAAATAGCCTAGGCCTATTTAAAACATTTACTTTGAAGCCTATATCTTGACAGAGACAGATGGCAGATGGCTCTGCTCGAAGGTGGCGCTTAATGAGACTGAGTGAGACTGAATGAGACACGGACAAGCACACAAGTGCTGAAAGCAGTATATACAGAATTTCATTTATAATGTTAAAGTAGTAGAGATATAGGCTACATAGTGCTTTACTGGTATGCACAGATATAGGCCATGATATCGTAATCTCCAACCGAGTTGAATTTTGGGTATGGCCTTTATTTTCTCGCATCAACCACAACCCCAGCCAATAATTCAGGGCGGTTTCTTAACAATTTATTCAGCAGCTTCAAACAAGATTCATTTAATGAACAATCTCAACCTCATCCAAGAAATTAACAGGGATGAAGAATTAACAAGCTAAGAAGCTTGGCAAATTGTTTAATTCAAAGTGGAGGTCTGAGTTCACTTCATGTACAAAATTAATGTGTTCAAACATGACAAAATGATCACTGTTATGTTGTGATGTGTGGGTGATGTGTAGTCATACTTACAGGATTCGAACCAGGAACTAGCTTCCCATTGAGTCTGTGTACGCAGCGGTCTACACTTGCTTCATCTGCCAGTTCCACAAAGCAGTATCCTGCTGATCCTCTGTTAATAACAAATATGATCTGAATTCTTCACAAACAAGAGGCACCCACACATTAAATATCTACAGCAATAAACTGCAAATTGTACACATGTACAATGAATTCAAGTATGTAAACGTGTGCATGTGCAATTAGGTATGCAATTTAAATAAACAATAGTCTGCTGATATTAAGGCCGCAAAATGTGTGCTTTGTTACCAAGTCCAGTACCACGAATATACAATGAAAACAACTCCACTCACCCGGTTACCCTGTGTGTTATGATTTTGACTCCATAGGCTGTCTCTCCCATGTTACTGAATGCCTGCTTGATGAAATTTTCATCCATGTATGGGTCTAACTGTAAGAAAAAAAAGATTATGGATAACTAGTTAACGAGGATAACAACCAGACTAGATATTTTTGGCCATCCATTAATAATCTCAGAAATTAAGCACATGCAAGCTGAGGTTTAAAATTCAGTTCCAACGATATGTTTGAGGAAATGTTAAGTTGTGGCAGTACCACTGCTTCCCCATTCAACCCGGTGACAGAGGTTAAAATGTGATAAATTACAGGGCTGGAATCTGCTGCGGAGTCAGGTTTCCAAATCGGCAGATTCCGAGCGTTTAATAGAATATTTACGTGCTAAGCCTGCAGACACAACTTGCAATAATTACGACTGTTATACAGTACTTCCTATCTGGCGGCTAACGTTGGCCGTTAGCCAACTACTGTTGGCCTGGCTACACGCTGGCAGTACAATGATAAAGGTTGTTCCACACAAGCAAAGCACGGTAGTGCAAAAGCGTTATCGACACCGCATATGTTTCATAAGTAGTTTACTAATTAACTGTAAAAACTAGTATAATTGCATTGTATGTTATATAAAACGATGTTGAGCGTGAACATCTACCTTTACACGCTAACACGTTTGCCGTAACAGGCCCAACGACATGTTTGTTGGCTAATTTTAACTACGTTGTCGACTTAAAATGTAAACATTGTATTTCATAACTTACGTCACCCATCCAAAGGCTTGTCATACGGTTAAACATCGTGGTACTATCTGTGAATTATGCAATTAAGAGTTTTCAGATATTTTTCACTGTTTCAAAACAACACATCTACACCACAACTCGGCCTGGCCTGCTCACGTTACTTCCTCGACAAGTCACCCTGCGCACTTCATTTGCGCAAATCCTCGCTTCAGCAAAAAACGGTAAAGCAAATAAACGTGTCGCCCCCTTGTGCAGTGGAAGTTACTGAGGGGATCATGCAATCGATGTATCGCATGAATACATTGTTTGTATACACATGAAAATGAATGAATTAATGAATACATCAATCAATCAATCAATCAATCAATAAATCAATCAATAAATAAATAAACACTTGTTGTCATTTCCAAAATTCTCTGTTATAACAATTTCATTCTTTTCGGTCGATTAGACTCCCATCCAGTAGGTTGCAGTAAGGAACAAATGTATCGTACATGAAGACAAACTGGACAACGTAAAGATGTCAAATGTGGTGACATTGGTGTGATACACATGCCTTTGCTTGTGCATTGTTGTTAAATTTGTTTGAGTGATATTACCCAAATCAACGATTACCTAGTTCACGATGAATATAATTAAATCCACTGTTTTCCGATTAAGTGGGTTGGCCTCATGGCGGTAGGTTTGTTACTTTCCTATGGTTTCTGTTAGCATAACAACCTGACTAGCAAGCCTGACAAAGTTAACTTTAAGTCTGTTTAGAAATATTTAGAATCTGAGCGCAGTATTCATTTTTAGCTATTTATAAAATCGAGTGTCAGAGTGAGCGAGAGAGCGGTAATGATGACCTAGCCATATAAACGTGACTACTAATGTTCTGGGGGGATAATACTGACAAATGTAGGTGCGCAGACTGCGTAGCGAAGGAGGGCAAGCCTTGGCAATCCTGGGTGAAATGGTTCAGTTGCGAGAGCAGTTTTCACGAATAAAAGCACACTCGCAATGAAGCAAAGAAAGAAAAATGCTCCCTGTCTTAGTGGTATTTTTGTCACGACTGACACAATACTTTGAAACAGGTCTGGTATCATTTTAATGCCCGTATGTTACAGAGGAGGACTTCCAAAATCCCCATCAGTGAGTTCATCTCTGCAGCAAACTGTTTTTGGATGGCCACAGTTACACATGGGTGCGGGAAAGAGGTTTTATCGGAGTGGATTACTCTTTACAAAAACGGAAGGAGCCGAAGTCTTCAAGCAACCCTCCTGGCAGTATCAGCAGATCCGCACTGTGAAGAGAGGCACTGAATACCAACCCAAGAATATTAAAAGGAAAAGGACCCACGGCTGGATCAAAAGAATAAGCACCAGAGGGGGGATTGAGGTGATTTTGCGAAGAATGCTGAAAGGGCGAAAGTCTCTCACTCACTGAGAACCATCAGATGGACTTCTTATTTCTTTAGAAGCTGTGTGGACATATTGGCCTCTGAAGGACTGAGCAAATTCTCATCATGGATTTGCCTGTTTGTGATTTGTTTGTCTGTGAAAGATGTGTAGTGATCTACTCTTCATTCATAAATAAAGACCAACTGATGGAATGATCAAAAAGATGTGTCCTGTATGTGTGCCTGGTTCTAAAGCAGATAAAAAATGGGAACTGTTGGGGAAAACAAATTATACAGTACCAGAAAATAACCCTCAATGCTTGCACTTTAGTTATTGTAGGGACATGAAATCAATGGCTACCTTTACATGCACTTAAGTATCCCGAATATGATCGGGATATTAAGTATCCCGGCTTTGCGTTTGCGCATGTAAACACCTTTTCCCCAAATTAAATATCCCGAATAAAGCCCCTACCCTGGTTTTTGAGAAATCAGGATATGCTAGGTGGAGTACTCCGAAAGAAACCAGGATACTGTAGAATGGAAACGCCTTATCCTGATTTCTGACAGTTGGGTAGAAATATTCTACAGTGCAACGTGCGAGATGGAATGCTGTTAACCGCCAAGACAATCAAGCGGCGCTCTCTAGTTTCCTTGGTGAGAACACCGCAAAGAAAGCTATAATCAGTAACCTGAATATTAGAATTTATCATGTAAATAGGGATATTAATAACCTGATTTCTCTGCCTTCGTGTAAACACTTTATCCCTAATATGATCAAAACCGATATAAGCCTCATATTCGGGATACTTAAGCGCATGTAAACGTAGTCAATTAAATAACGTTTAGCATAGCGAGATTGATGCGAAGAAGTTCATTAGAGAACATCCACGTCATAATCTCATTTCTTGAGCTGTGAGCATTTCCTTCTCCAGACAGTAGTTGTAGCTGTTTTACCACTCTAAGTAGTTATCTGTCCAGAGGAGTGAAGCCCGCTAGCATTACTATATCAGCCAGCTGGTGTCAAATACTTGCTTTAGTCTGCCAAATGATTCGCTAAATATAATTATTTTTCTTTTCCTGGTAGTTTTGCCGCATGAAATACAGCAACGTTGAGACTGGTTGTAGAACGCGGTCTTCGCTAAATAAGGAGAATCTGTGATTGCGCTGACATATGACGTTAGCTAGCGAGCTAACACCTCTTGTCGAAACCCACGTTCAGTGAAAACAGCCACCTTATGTAGCTATTATGATAGCGTCCAATATTTTGGTCGTCTCTCGTAAGTGTTACTTCTTAGTAGTAGCGCTCATCTGATCAAACAATCAAATCATTTGATCAAACAAAGTTTTCGTGTGGCATAGCTTATTGAACCCAAGAAAAACGGCTTGTATGTGGGATTGTAGATAACGTCAGCTAATTTACAAATGCTAGCTGGCTGAGTTAACGTTAGCGTTGTAGTCTGCTTGTCAGCTAACGTTGACTGAAATAACAGCCTACATTTAACATCTAAAGTAGCCAGCCAACTTCAACGGAGTCAACGAGCCATGGATAAGGTAGGTTAATCAAAGCTTCGGCACGGCTCTATGTGAACACTGGTCAGTATGATTAGCTAGTAGCAAGCTAACATTTCACAGAGTTTCTAATCTGACAATGTGGCCACACAAGCTCGCTAACGTTAGCTGGCTAACGAATGTGTTTACTGCTCATTTTGAAGCAGAGTGTAAACTCTTTGTCTAAAGTAACTAGTTGGTGAGATGTGTATATTTCTAAAGCAAACTTTAATGGTCATTGTGGAAGTTTTAGGAGCCTGTAAGTGTGTGGAACAGTGACTTACACTTGGCAATTCCATACTATATTGTTTGAACTTTATTGCTGGAGATAATGTAATGTTAATGTGTGACTGTAATGTTATCTACCAAACGAGTTGTAACGTGGCTATGTTTTGAATCTTGTTGGTCTCTAGTGCAAAAATTAGTCAGGTCTCATCCTCAAATTAAAGTCAGCTCTAGTCCTCAGACTTAGACTGGCTTGATTAACGCCTAGTTTGGATCATGCAACTAAAATGATGAGAGGTGTTATCTGAGTGTGAAATGTGTCTCTACATATTAAGACTACATTTAACCATGTAGTGGTGGTTATCAATGACTTGATTACTTTATTGACATTACATGTGGCAAAAGTTTCTTATGCCAGTGTTCTGTCTGTGAGCCTCTGAATCTTTGCTTTCTGATATACTGATCAAACTGGGAGGAAATTGGAACCCAAGGTTTGTTATAAAGATGACCGTAATTGCTGTAAAATTTATTTTCGAGCACAACTATGGTCAGGGCATTTACAGTTAAAGCCACTTCTACCCCCTACAAATCTTACATTTTGCATTAAAAGTCATTTTTCCCCTTACAAACCCAACATTTTGGGTATATATTTGAGCAGGTGTGGTTGAATATTGTATGACTGTTACTTTTTATGGCAATTATATTTAATGACAAATAGTCTGATGTTTCATGAAGGCTTTTTTTCCTTCAGGCGGATTTTTTGAAAGGACTACCAGTGTACAATAAAAGCAACTTTAGCAAGTTTCATTCAGATTCAGTGTGCAAAACATCGGTAAGTAAGGTCCACAAGTTTGTCATTTCGGTTCTTTCCCTGTGGTGTCAATCACAGGAACAGAGAGATCAAGAAGTGTACCGACAGCTAAAACTAACCACAAACAAGTTAACTCCCTTTGGGTTTCAGTTGAACTTGACCCCATAGTCCTAGCGCTGTCTCATAAAACAGGCTTACCCATGGGCTACATGCATCCTATGGTGGGACCAGAAATTCAGAGGAAAACTGAGAAAAGCACTTTTCATGAGTTTTCCTTCAGAAATTCTTACATTAATCCTTATTGTAGTACTCTACAGCCCATGGCTGATTTCAAAGGTCATCCCTAGCCCTAAGACATGAACCTTCAAAGATGTAACTGGCATGAATCAGCCAATCAAAATGTTTCGTGCAACTTAAATCTTTGAGTGTTCAGGGCAGGGAGACATTTGGCTCAACACTCTACATAGCCTTCCAGCATTCTGTTATAGTTTTTTTCATTGTTTTGAGGGGGAGACTGGGAAATTCTGTCTGTCCCTCTGAAATGTGACAGTGTTGTGCAGCTCCATGTCTCCATATTAGCTAATGAACAGGTTTTCATCAAAACTGACAATACTAACAACAAACTGAAATGGGGTCTTATGGTTCATTAATTTCAGCAACAGTGATAATTTACTCTATGCATAAAATTTAGTTCAATTACTGGGTGTGGTCTACTTTATAATTAGGGAAATATAAATCTGGAATTTGCCCCTTTTTTTAGCTAAACACAGTCAGCTACTGTTTCTAGTTCCATGTTCTGCCCCTTCCAGTAGAGCACCTAGAGTTTGCTCTGAAAGTGTTGACATTATGATGCTCTTAATAAATGAACAATATTTCGATCTGCACTCCGATTTTAAATTTCACAATGGCAGAGAGTACTCTTAGCAGTCAGAGGGGCAGTTAATGAATGCACTCAAGGGGTTACAAATGATGCAGGCACATCTCATTCTGTGCATTCTGTTTATTCTGTTCAGTCTGTTCAGTCACCAAATTCAAAAGGGAAACAATGAATTCAGACAACACTCTTTTTTTCCATCGATTGCTCACTGCTTAGGCTTATATACAGCCCCTGAAAATGTCACACCCAGCTGAATTTTATGGTTTAAAATTTGGAACATTTGTCACTCCAGTTCTCCCTGATTCTATTTTCTTTCTGTAACTCATGGTTGTTGAATGAGAAATCTGACAGAATAGAATAGCATTTTTAATGGGTTTAGTACTATGGACTATGAAGAACTTTTGATGCTATGCAAGTGTGACATTTTTGAGCAGTTAGGACAAGCTTTTGGGGGGAACGTGGGGAATCAGCCAATCATTGTCTGAATTCATGTTGAAATATACTGACCTCTTATGGCCACAGTATGCCGCTGTTTCATGAAGGAAAATTGATTCTAATGCCAGGGGTGAATTGATGCAATAGAGCCGGCCGCTTGTGGTCAGATGAGGTGGCACATGTTAATCCTTTGTGTGAAGTGCCTGTAACTCCTGTTCTAAAACAAGCAGAAAACAGTGATATCAGTCCATTTGACCAGTTTTTTGACTGTACATATTACTGAATATTACTGAAAACATACCTAGGTCATTTCATGTCAGATGACATGAGGTTGTAGCTGCAGAATTTTGGATTTTATTCAAATGTTGTCTTTGTTTTGGGTCCCAAAAGTAAGGCCTGTAAAATGTCTTTGTTTAAATCCTATGTCTTCATCATTTTTAGCTCTTCATATTCTTTCAGTTTTACAGCCTAAAAAAATTATCTGGAAAAGGCATTAATGTCTCAAAGATTTTTGTGGTTACAGGCCCTAGTGTTCAGTAAACCGAATGCAGGTTTTATTATACTGTGGTGTGTGTTGGATTGTCTTTTCATGTCTTTTATTTGTCTCTCTTCTCTCTGCCTCACCCACATACCATTCTACAGAACAGGAGGCCTTCTGTGTATCTCCCAACACGCGAGTTTCCCTCAGAACAGAGTGAGTGGCATACTGGTCGCATTTTGTATTGCATGACATTTCTTGCTCTGAAGTCAAGGGACATGTCTGTACAGTTACAGGACAGGAATTTATATAAACGTTAGATGCAAGGTTATCTTTGCCAGTTGTATATGCTTATCATTTAATTAGCCTTTATAAGACATTGTACAGAGGTATTACTCTCTCTAAATGGTTAATTTACCTTTAAAGTCTACATGATTGTTATGATGGATCAAGCTTTTAAAGGGCCTATGTGTAATAGTTTTAGATTAAAGGTGCCATGTAAAACATTTTTTCAACCAGTTAACATAGATCTATGAGCTCCACATAAACATGTCTGAAGTAGCTTGTTGAAAATACCTCTCAGAAAAGGTTTTTGCTCATTACTATTTCAGTCTCATTAATGTGCATGAGGGAATTTCTGCCAAGTCACTCTACCTCACTCAGTTTGCCAATAAGAGAACGTTGACTCAGGAGAACTTGGCTGTCTCTGACGAAAAGTAGCTGTCTTTGCTAGTTAAATCAAACCACGAGAGTGGTGGATATTTCTGTTAAATAAAAGAAAAAACTTTTATGTCCAATTTTACGTCAAAATGAAGCATTGTAATTTCCTCATCATACTTTATTTCTTTGCTTTTAGCTGCCATGAGCGGTTTCCAGCAATGCCGATATATATCCTGGTGTTATTCCAGTTTAATCTGTTCTTTTTTTCACTTTGCAATGAGTTTTTACCCAGCTGCCGACAGCTGTTGTAGTGGTGGTGGTGGTGGGGTCGTCTCTGTAACATTAGGGCTTCGCCGCTAGCTACAGCCACAACAGCAACAAAATTTATATTCTATCCTGATGGCAACGTGGGACTTGGTGTCTTCCACAGGATTGACAGCTAGTTCAGACCATGTTTAATAGCTTGCTTGCCTACCTAATAGAGAGTAAAGTTAATAGCCCATAAATGGACTCTGCCAGGTTCAAGTACAAGTGCTGCAAGTCTGGTGGCGACATCTTTGTATCATGTATGGAGGTTTGACTCAGAGCTGTGTTACTCCACACTGCCACACATGGCAGAAAATGGTATTATTAGACTGAGCGGCCCAGCAATAGTCATTTAGCATGCTAATTCGGGTAGATATTTCAGCAGCCCAGTACATGGTCATCATTTTTGTGTCATGACTGCACTTATTTCCTTACATTCTTTTCCTGGATTTTGGTCATTTTTGGAGATTTTAAACTTGTTAATTTAAGTTAATGTTAATATATGACACCTTTAAGCACACAACTTACACTGGTAAATTAACATTAATGCACCAAATGGTTTTTTTTTGTTATTGTTGTTGTCTTTTCAAACTCAGAATGTGTTTAGCACCACTATGAGTCCAAAATTTGTAATATTATTGGACCTTTAAAACATCAAAAATCACCGAGAAGCAGCAAGAGAATGTATCAAAAATGCCTAAGCATTTTACATATCCATTGAAGTTAACATGCAGAACAAGTAGCTTGAGCATGCCTCCTCTTTTTAACATGGTAATGATTTTGTGTTTGACAGTCATTGTCACTGAGAAAACAAACATTCTACTGCGATACCTTCATCAACAATGGGACAAGAAAGTAAGTATAAATCATTGCTCTGTGTGTGTGGATTAAATTAAATCTGTCTCGTACCTCAATTGAACTCTGACAATGTTTCACTCCTGTTTTTCTACAGAATGCAGCCAAAAAACGGGAACAGGAGCAAGCTGAGGGCGAGAGTCCTGCACCCCCAAGGAAAATAGCCCGAACTGGCAGTCGTGAGATGAATGAGGACTCCTAAACTTTCTTTTCTTGCTCCCCACATGTGATCAGCCACAGCCTCCTGTCCATGTGGTTGTTCAAGGATTAACAAGCACACAGGCCAAGATGGAAGATACAGACGATAAAGTTGAACTTGCTTTATCTCAGATTGTAAAGCTGGGTTATTTTTGAGATTTCAATGTGTTACCTTTGCTTTAAGTGCAACTCATTGCTCTCAGTTTTCCAGCGTGCTTAATGTCTGGTATGATTTGACTTTTGTTCATTCTCGGTTGTCTTGCCAGGGCTGAGTATCTGGTATACTGGCAAAACCTGTTGACCAGTTCTGTCACTTCATTGACTGATGAGACTTGCTCTGCACACTATAACATTTTTGTCTTGATCTCATCCATTCGGTAATTTATTGAGTTGTTGAATAAAGTGTTATCCTAGCCAGGACACAAACAATGATCAAATACTGAAAGCAGTGTTTCCTGGTGCCTGAGTTTACATGTGAAATGTTGAGGTCTTCTCAGCTCCAGCTCCGTAATTTTACTCAAGGCAGATCATATTCAGCCCCGGTGTTTTTTAAGGCTATATTCTCTCCCATAGCATTATTTGATAATTGAGGGATTTGTACACAGAATACACAATGATGAGCCTTAATTAAAAAAAAAAAAATAGAGCAATCTTTATTATGCCGAGTGGTTACATTTTGCCACAATATAAATGGCACATGGGAGAGTAGAAATGTTTTAAAAATTGCCTGTCTCTGTGTGTGCATCTAAGATCTTGTAAAGCGCAAATCCAACAGTGTTTTGCTGACACTCCCCTTTTGTCTATTTGTTTTAAACCTTAAAAGTTTGAGTAGCATGCAGAACCAGAGTGCCACTGCCAAGATTGCTAACATTCATCATTTTCACAGTGTGTCTACTTGTCAGAATCGTTGGGGCAAAAAAGTAACCTGCAAGGTGGTTAAGCTTCTACACCCACTTACTTCCCTGTGTCCTATGTACATTGACATTGTAACAATGTGTGTTGATATTATTGAATTATAGGCATATCACAGTTTATGTGTAGGCAGCATTTATTCAGCATTCATAATTCACTGATTATTCTGGACAGCCACGCTAGATCAGGCATTTGTAAAGGATTTTATCTGGCTATACTTATAAGTTGGGATTTTTAAATAAACATGCTTTATTTTGTCATCCTTTTATGCTTTTTTCTGTCTAACTTTGGCCCATTCTTAGCCTGCCTGTTCATTTTGTACATACTGCTAGCAAATTCCAAATTTGATCTTTGTATCAATTGAGTGTGAGTGTGGTGTGGTCTGGATTTACTCCAGGGAGCCCATAGTAAACTCAGGTCATAATTATGCCAACATTGTTTAAACTGAGCCATGAGCTTTTAGTCAGGGATGGTGATGAAACGGGCCGGGGCACTGATCAGGTCTGTGTGAGAAGTAGGCCTATTTGTCTGATTTGCTTTAGATTTTCATCCAGTTCAGAGGCTTACCATGTCTCAGGGCTCCCACATGAAGACATCAGGGCAAACTTTTTTGACAGCTATTTGTTGTCTTCAACAACAGTGTTCAACAAGTGTCTTGACTGAGGACCTGCAATTGCCTTGATTAGTCATAATCATTTGGTCTATGTTGTTGCAGATTCTTTTGTCCTCCTTCCTATTGACAGGATTCAGTTAGCTTGTACAACAGGGCTATGACTGAAGTAGGCTACTCCCAACTATCGTTTTAACCACAGAATTATAAACAGTAGTAAGCTTACTATAGAATATCTACGGCTTTAACCATTGTATTCCATCATAAAGGGTCAGAGAACAGGGCTTTAAGTGTAAAAAAAAAAAAAACTTGTCCTTCAAGTAGCATACTAACTATGAGGTCATCATAAAAACTAAAACACTTCTGCTTGTATTCATTTTATTTTGGTCATTGTAAAAAGAAAGTACACTGGAAAAAGATCAGTGAAAAATAGAATGTCTTTAAACTATATTATTCAAAGAAATTTTTACATTATACAGATTTCATGGAATATTTTCAATAATTGGCACAAAAAACTTCACAAAAAGAAGTGAAATTCTGAATGTTTTGGTGATCAACACTGAAATGGTGAAATGCAATGTTCTGTGCATATTTTAACAGTTTTGTGCCATGCAAGTAGACATACAGTAGCCTACATTTATAGCTTTACATTACTTTTTCATGCCTTTTTAAAGCAAGCTAACATTCTAATGTATCAGTTGGCACTTCTGTGTTGCCACTCTGTATATTGCTGCTAAACATACATAGCTACAGTATATCACAATTCATTTTCACAGTTTTTTAGTAGGGCTTGCATCTGAATCTGTGGAATCTTCGCCATCGTCCTCCTGGGAGGACAGCTGCTCTGGTGTTGCGTTGTGATGGTGTGGCTGTTGCCCGCTGTTGGTCTTGGTGCTGTCCACTACTTTGGAATGCTGATCTGACCCATCCGACTTGGTAAAATGGAAGAGTTTCCCTGGGTTAAAAGACTTGCTTGGAGACTGTGATTTTTCCTGACTGGAAGAGGCTGCTGCAGCTGCTGCGGACAAGGCAGCGGTGGGATCTTTCTTCATCTCTGGAGTTTTGAGGAATTTGAAGTTCAGGAACCCTGGAAGTTTGGGTTCACTGCCCGTGGGAGAAGAGCCGGTTGTGAACTTCCCCTGCAAGGGAATCATCTGCTTCAGCTTCAGCACGTTATTACTGGTCAACAGTGAACTGGGTCTCTTAGGTTTGTCCCCTCCAGGCTTCCCTAATCCCAGCCCTCTGTAATGGTTGGTGTCTTCGCCTACGGGGGATTCTGGGGTCTCTGCCCTTTCTTGATCCCACTCCTGCCTGGCTTGTTTTTCAGCCAATCTCAGTTCCTCCTCCTCTCTCTTCTTCCTCAGCTGAAGTTGGTACTGCTGCTGAGCCTGCCGCTCATGTCGCTGAAAGGGACCAACACAAATGTAAACAGCTGCACAAGAAGCTACCACAAGCTATTACAATGAGCCCCTGCATCACCTTTATTTACAGCCAGCAAGTCAGTATATAAAATGTCTGACTTTATCAGAGGTATTTGCAAATATTCATACTGCAGTTACTTAATGATTACTGCCACTTAATACAACACTTTCCCTCTGTTTATATGTTACAATATGATTTACTGCTTTCTTGGCACAGATGATTAACTGTTCTGAAGTGCCTCATGAGATCCTCTATCCTATGTTAAAAAATCTAACATTTAGCAGTCCTAGCATTTTTGTGGTTCAGTTAATTTATGAGTCTTATTGCAAATGGACCTTGAGCGCCTCCCGCCGCTTGTATTCCAGTTTGGCCATCTCATCTGCAACCCAACCAGGAATGTCTGGTATGGCCATATGCATGACATACTTGAGAAGAATGGCAAAGTGCTGCAAAGAAAATAACAAAGTCGTCTTAGACCATGCA
Organism: Tenualosa ilisha; assembly: GCA_015244755.2. Classification (NCBI taxonomy): domain Eukaryota; kingdom Metazoa; phylum Chordata; class Actinopteri; order Clupeiformes; family Clupeidae; genus Tenualosa; species Tenualosa ilisha. The sequence goes on from PYXC01000541.1 coordinate 1,175,957, forward strand.
ACACTGAGACACAAGAGATCTGATCATCTACTGATTGTCTGTGTGTGTTCTGAAAAGTTGTTTTTAAAATACCTCAAGAATAACGATGGAGATGATGGTCATTTCAGGGCTTAGCCAGGGGAAAAGCCTCTGGATTTGACCACACTGCCCAATCAGGTAGCAGTTAACTATAATGGCAATCAGACCCATTGCTCCATAGCAGTCTGCTCAGAAAAAAAGTCAAAGAAAGAATTGTAAAAGCTCAGAGACATACAACGAATGCACTTCTTTCAGACACATCATTCCATTGTTTTTTTTTTTTTGGTTATTTGTTTTTTTCCATGTATTCTCACATTAGCACACGTGTTGGCAAAATACTGTACAAATTGAAAGCATCAGGTATATTGATGATTGATTTATGAGCATATGTGCTTCTAACCTGCCATTGACCAATGTTTTCCACTCTCTGGCTGAAGGGTCTCTGTAGACCTGTGCAGAGTTTCAGAGCATCACTGCGGATCTCAATGATGTTGTTGATGAGAGCACACATGGCTGCCAAGGGAAATGCCGAGGAAAACAGCACAACATAGCCAAACTGGATGAACATCTCCTGGTAGTCCTGAAGGGTGTCCTGCTGCATAAAGCACAGCAACACCCAGAAGTCACAAGCATTCACATAAAGAGTCTACATTCACACTTTTATTGTGGTTATTCTTATGACACTGTGGTAAAATGTCTATGTTTTTAAATGGTTCAGAAGTAAACTTTTTTAATTAAATTAGACCACAATCACTTATAAGTGTACTGCAAAGATACCTCATATGTCAGCATGCAGCTCTCAATCTCTGGTTGGGTCAGAGTAGACTGTCCTTCATCTGGTGGTTCCATCCAGGATGCTTTCTTAATTTCAGGTTCTGACTTAGCAGTTGCTTTTTGTCTTGGGGGGAGAGGGACATTGTTTTTTGGTCCAGCAGGTGAAGACTTAGGGTGTGGATTGCCAGGGGGGTCCTTGCTGGCCTCCACAGACTCCGTGTCAGAGTCATTGTCACAGAGCTCAAAAACGGTGGCGGGGTCTGCTCCTTCCTCAACCAGCGTGGGACTGCCGTCATCTAGGAGGCTGCACCCAGTCTTCATGCCAGCGGCCCTGCCTTTGTGTTCCACCTTCTCGGTGAAACTGACTTTCCTGTGTTTCAGGGTGCTCTCTTGGTCTCCTTCCTCAGCCTGAGTGTTTCTGTATCCAGCCAGTAGGCTTTTCCTTTCCTTCTTCTCAGGCTGCTCAGGAGCCTCTGACTTGTCCTTTTTGTCAATAACTTCTCCAGTCATCCAAGCCCTCCCTAAAGCTACACGGCCATACTTGAAAATAGAGGTCTGGAAGATCTCCCATATGGTCTTCAGGGTAAATTCACCCAGTTTTTGGTGTTCATACAGATAAGGCTGTAGCACCTCTTTGATATTTTGCAGGAACTGACGGATTATTAAGAGGGTAGCCAACATCTGCATAGAAGAATGATGTGTATGATGATTTTTTTATTTTTATTTTCAAATGCCATTTAGAAATTCACACATTTACCCACATTTTTACACACATTTACCCATCCATAAATTAATACTGTTACAGGAAGTCATCAAGGTCATTTGAAGTTCAGTACACTACCATACCTCCTTCAGTCGCTCCATATCTTTGAGGTAGAACCCAATGTAGAACAAGCTGAGGTATGAGTTTATGAACTGAAACTAAAGGGAAGCAATTTATTAGTGTATGAAAAAGGCAAAATAGAAATGACGTGATTTAATATATCCAAAAGCATTGCATTGCTTCACTTACAAAGACCAGTTTGATGATGAGATTATTTTCATAGGCACTCTGCAGTCTGTAATTTTCTGTCAGAAAACAGGAAGACATGATTTTTGTCACTGTTGTGTCATTTAACCCCATTTCTTTCACTAGCGCAATTAATGTCCCAATACAGTCACAAAAAAATCATTTTTGTTAGAATAAAAGGTCTAAAGTTATTAAGTCTAAAGCAACACAATGAAGTTTTGGGTGCAAAACTAGAGGATTTGCTACCTAATGCTAATTGCTGTTGATGGCAATACAGTCCGCAATGTCATGCTGTAACTAGTATTTTATTTTGTGGTGGTTTTCTACTTTAACCCTGAACTCTACAGTGCATATCCTGGATGGATACCCACCCTTCATATGACTATATGTTATCAAAACTAGATTTGCAGATGTCACCAAACTGGATTGTCTGCTAAAATGGATCCAAATAATAGGCTAAAAAAGTGATGAACTGAGTTATTTTTGTGATGGTTGTCATCTTACCCATGTCATTGAGCCAAAGAGCTATCTTCTTGTAGACCTCATCACATGTGGATACTGTTACAGCAAGTAGGATTTTAGGAAGGAATCTACTGATACTGGGCAGCTCTTTCATTTCCATCACGAGCTCCTGAAAACACAGACACACTGAGGGGTAAAACGCAATCTTTTACTGCTGCTTTGCCCGTGCTAGCAACAATTTTTTGAGCCAAACAAAACAGCATTAAACAAACTAATCAAACAAATCTAAAGCAGATAAAACCACATTCAGATCAACACAAACACACAACACTAAGACACTTCCAAACAGAACATAGAAGTCCATCAGCATTCAACAGATAAGTGTATCAACATCAACAGCTATTCAAAGTCTTGCTTAGAGTTCCACAGCTTTGGAGTCAGTCTGTCTGCTCCTCGTACCTGAAGCTCAAGGCAGATGAACATGGCCAAGAACACAAAGCACAGACAGAGGAGACACACAGGGAGGCTGACCAGCCATCTGAACACATTTCTCTTCCAGGGAGGATAGTAGAGCTCCTCACATCCAGTCACAGGACTATTGCGCTTCACGCCCTGTTGAAAGGAAATCCTCTTTAGTGACCTGAAATACTGAACTATTCGATAGATGCTTTAAACAAAGAAAAGAACGAGTACAAGGCAACAAGATCTGTAGACAACTAGATCTGTGTCCGTATGGAACAGGAAGGCAACTAGATTAATGTGGCTGGTCTTACTCGAAACTGTGGTCGGGGCTCCTCGATGGACTCTGCCGGTGTGTCCAGAGTTCCCCATTTAAATGCCAGCTCTGCCTCTCTCCTTTTCCAGCGTTCCAGAAAGAGTGTGGCCCAGATGACATTGAAGAGGGCAAACACAACACAGCAGATGTCTTGGCTTTTCTGAGTTTGGGAAGTTGTGTATGTACACATCATCAGCAAGGGTGTACACTAACATGAGCAGAACAATATTTAAACTTTTGGCAGTCTTTGAGCGGGCATGCCTCACCTGATCTGTTTCTGAGAGCATCCACAGTAGCAAGCCAATGACCGCGGGGTAAAGCATGGAGTTAGTGTAGAAACCCAACCACGCAAAGTACATAGCGATCTTCACCCCAAAATAAGCACATATATCATCTGGCAATGGAAAGAAAAGGGCCAAATTAAAAAGACACTTGCTGTAAAGATGCATTCATCAGTCAAAGATGAGCAGGCACAGAAAACAGTCTTCACCAAGGGGTTGTCTCTCACACACAGCCTGAACCCAGGAGGTGATCAGCTGGCTGAGAATCCTTTGTTCGTGCAGAGGAAACATCTGAAGGATTACACCCCTTGTTTTTAACTCTGGTACTACAACAAAAGATGGAGAGGACAGTGTTTGTGATGGTGGTTATGTGGTCAGGTCAGATCCACTTAGAAAATGGGTACCACACTATGTGCAATGTGCAAAGTGCAATGTCTAATTTTGCTTTTGTGCATGTTCTGCAAAAAATGTTTAAGCAATCAGAAAATATTGTAACAAAAAAAAGCTTGCAGCATACTGCTTGCAGATACTACATACTTATTGGCTGGCCCTCCAGGAAGTGAATGTTGTGAAGGACATCCCCTTGTCTGGCACGGAGATTGTCCAGCCAATATTTAATGATAGTCTGGCGTTCCTGAGAAGGTACAAAATACAAAAAGATGCCAAACAAACTTTGTACCTTGCATGAGGAAGGCTCGCATCCCAGCACAAATTAATAACATAGACTCACCTGTGACGTGAAAAAGCATAGCTCACTCTCTATGTTTTCATAGATAGTGTCCTCTTCACATGAAAACCGGCGTATTCCACCCCCATATTGGGACTTGACCTGCTTGTACATGCCTATTTGCTCTGCGCCTCTTAACAAGCTGCAAGGCACAGTTAATAATAAGTGCATATTCAAATTCAACACGCAGGGAAAGCTAAGTAAGCAACTGTGTCTGGCATAGTAGTACTGCTGGATTTTAGCGCAACTTACTTTTCAAACGTTGTGGTGATGAAGAAAGCAAACCCTCGGATGTGTTTATGGTATCTCACATGGACAATAACTTGTGGAATACCCAGTCTGATTTGGTTGAGAAGCCATAACAAAGTATGGTCATCTATACTGTCTATATGGAGAAGGAGAGCAAAACACAGAAAATGATGTGTGTTCAAATATATTCAAGTACACAAAATTGACCTGACATTGATTGCATTTTCTTTCTTATCAGAGAAATATTTCTGTCTACGTCTTTACAGCACCTGGGAATGTTATGACAATGTCACAGTCCTCAGTGGGCACAGGCTTCAGACGGGATTTGTGGTACATGATGTATTGTTTGGCCTGGGAGAGCCGCCTCCCAAACCACTTATCTTGAGCAGGTGGACAGAGAAGAAAGATAAGCTACATTGCAGTGAAGGGCAACATTAAACTAGGTTAATTATATCTACAAGACACAAGTGGTAATTACAGTTAAACACATGAAAAAACACTCAAGATCGTGTGAATGCCATAGCTGCCACAGTATATAAAACTAATTCTTAAGTTTTAAATGTTCAGAGTGCATTGGGTTATCTATTATTCTTTCAAATGATGAGAATACTGGGGTGGAAAACCCAGGTAGAAAATTGTGGGCTTTTGTCCTAGAACCATCAGTGAGACCTTTGCATGTAGGACAACCACAGGAAACCATGCAAATTTTCATCTAATTAGGTCAACATCAAATGACATATCTAAGGAAAAAAGATAGTGTTGAGCCATTTTGATACATTATTTCACAAAACAACTGAATATTAAATTCAGGGTGTCAAGTAAATGCAAAAAATGTGGTGGTGCCATTGCTTGCAATTAGAGTTAGTTATGTCCCTTTGAGTTGGTTGAGTGAATCATCACCCCAGTTCAAAATTAATCTCACAGACATTTAATGTGTCATTGAGATGCTTGCCCTGATAGGCTTTACAGGGCTTGATCTACTGTATGACATGGCTGCACAGGCTTGTCAAGAAAAATCCATATCCAGCTCAGAAGCCCATGGCTCCTTTTTTCCTTAGCCTCCTATTATACCCTGTTTTTATTCGTTTTAAAATCCAGTCAATTCCTCATAAAAGTGTGGCACGTCCAGCATGTCAATGGCACTTCTGTTTGTTGAGTAGATGCCTTAGATATAAATTATATTGTATTTTCATACAAATCTAGTTGTGTTTTTAAGAATACCATGTTATTTTCTTGTCTTCTATGGTATGTTTTCACTGTCAAATGGTTTAAATTATAAAAACACAGATGGTTTCAACAAAAATGGACTTCGAGAGATTCATAAGGACAGTGAGATTGCCCGCTGAGTTGCCTGTAATAAGCTTGGGTCAACATCAGATTATGGTAAATTGCTTTCACTAAGTTTACATGATGACGTTCAACTGCATTGCACATTGCATTAGTGAGAATTACTTTAATCAACATAAAAATACCAGCAGACCAAGGACAATAAGTGGGGATTTCTGTGCCTTGCTGATATTTATAATGTGAAAGTACTGCTTAGTATGCTATGTGCATTTTTGACATTTACAGATAGCCAAAAGTGCTTTGTTTTTGCCACGCACTGCAAAATTGCTTACAGTGAGAAAAGTGGTTTGTGGGTAGTAACTACCAAGCAGTTTTTGAAAAGTAGCATGAGAAGTTCCTGTAGGCTACATTTATAAGTGATTGGACAGCTTTCATGTGTTTTAGACTGTCATTTCATGTCACATATAATATTGCACTGAATGATCATTTCACCAAACAGAAATGCTTACAAATGTCTGTCGTAACAGCGATTAAAACTGTGATTTTTGTACTTTTACATAATGCATTTGGCTAAGTTGTTAACGCAGCTGAAACTAAACCGGCATACAGTTACTATCATCTCATCTAATCATCTGGGATCAGAAGGTTCTACAAGATTTATAACATATAAAGCATCTGATGTGGATATTTAAAACTAGGTCAGAGACATACGTTATAATGGATTTTTCTCTCAGCCTCAACTTAGACATTATACTGCAGGCACTAAATCAGACTGCATCATTCACAAACGCTGTAGAAAATACTGCTCTTAAAGGTTTGAGGTCGGCAGATTGGAATGTTTCAGTTACATTTTTCCAGCATAGGCCTATCTATAATTACTGGCCAACAAGTGTTATCAATTAACCTGCTGGGGGAATACATTTTATCCAAAGGGTGCACTTTTGGTTCACTTTTCTGAGGAGATTTCTGGCCCACTGAATGCCGCCAAATAGTGTCCTGCTGTTGAGTGCATAAATTAAATAAAATAATGGCTTCAACCCATTTAAAATCAATTGTGAAAATTATGCAACAAATGTTCCTTTTGAAACTTGAAACCTTTAAAGATATAATATAGCAAAACTGGCGATCACAAAAACACAATTTTAGACAACAACGATATTGCTTTACATTCATTCTCAGCGAATGACAATAAATTGCCTATCCGTGTTGCCAAGAAGGATGCAGGCTATGCTTTTCAGACTTTTAAATATGGCACTAATTGAGTAAATGTCAAGATAGATAAAGGGGACATCGTCAGGAAGATGAGGTCCATAGCAATTTTTTAACATGTGTTTACAGGTTGAAATCCTAGCAGGTGTCATGCGGGAAGTAATAGACAAGTTCGTGGCATAGAGATTCACCAGATAGGATGTAGCCTTGGCTACATGGGTAGAAATTCATATAGCACAGGTGTCAGCATGGATACTCACTCAGGACCTCCGAAGACATTTTCCAGCGTTTTACATCACTCCTTCAGCAGGCTGCACTGTTGTCCTGGCCACCATCCTCCATCGTTGGCTGCAGTGGTGTTCTATGTTTGATGGCATACAAGTCCAGGATGTTTTAACTGTCACGACACGACCCGCGATGGCGATAGCCTATATTACATCCCTTTTGAATAGCACTGTGTCCTTCCAAAATGCTTATTTGAATGTCATCCAAAGTCTATGTGATATCATAATTTGACAACCATGGAATCACAGCTTCAGTAGCCTAATACGCACCTATATGCTGTTCTTTGTTGCCAACATAGAATAGGCTACGATGATACAATGTACCCATATCAACGCTGTTAGGACGTCCAAACGGGGGTAGCCAACAAGGGGAGATTTGGACAAATGTTTTATCTAAATGATTCCAATTTCATTTTTAAAATAACTCTTCGCGTCTGCAAATATGCATAAATGTAAACTTCATTATTCCACCAATTTCTGATTATGTTTGAATTAACGGCTTAAATCGAGCCCCTCCCCCGACACACCCCTGCTACCCTTCAGCATGTCACAGAAATTGTATTCATCCTTGAACCGTCTGTGCTATGATGCTTGTGAGTTTTATTTCTTGAAGCGCAAAGTCATCTCGCTTGCAATTGCTATCCCCACCGCTTGCAGCCTGTTTACGTCACTGAGATCTGTTTACAGATTACAGTTTACAGGTTTGATGTTTGTAATCTTTCACTATGAAGTAGGCTAGTTCTGTTGATAGACATTTCCTTTTAGCCTACAAATGCCTAATATAAAATGTTTGTTCTGAAATTTAAATCATCTTGACTTTGTCGTCGAAAATCTCTCCCTCTCTCTCCCTCGCTGTCTAAAGAGGCAGGTTAGGATATATTGAAATAGCTAACATACCAGTAATACCACAATCATGAAACAGTACAAATCTGCTGTGCACTGTGAAATTCCAGTATATGTCACTCTACTCGAAACTTTAGGTTAATCTTTGGAGGAAATATATCAGAAACACCACCATTATCCTATTGACCAGCTGGGTGTTATAAGTGTAAATCTAGAGTAGACTACACCAAAAACAGATGAAAAGGAACGTTTGTTAAAGGGTCAATTCTAAGTGAGAGGTCATAGGTACTGCCAGTAGATACAGTGAGCGCCAGCTTGCTTCCCTCCCGCACATATGAAGCAACTGGACAGTGGGAACGAATGCAAGGACCAGCAGGGGGCGAAAATGTCTCACCACTGACCAGGATGATCGCCAATTCACTCAAATGCCACTCAGCAACTGCAGAAACATGCAGCTGTATCTGGGTTGAAGTGGGGCAGGCGGTTCAAAGCAGATCGGTAGAGCCAGGGCTAGTCTGAGGTTGTGGAAAGCGAAAAAGGTTGTTCATGGATGGAAAGCAATGAAGGGGCTGTGTAGACCATAGATGGCTGGACTATGGCCAGCTTCTCTGCTGAGTGCAGCTTTGTCTGTCATTATGTTAAATGGTTTGACAGAGGCCTGAGGTGAGTTTCTAAAAAGAGCCTCAGTGAAGTTCACAAAATAAGCACTGTAACCTACAGATGACAGCAGAGATGTTACATAGGGTTTGTAGCTTTACAACCTGTATAAGGTGTTCCCAATTTGATTCACAGAATCTTTACAGATCCTGGTGTTCAGGGAAGACATATCTAGCAGAATGGTGTGATCCTTAAGAAAAAGTCCTGTCAAGTTTGTTTCTACTTTTCTCTAAACAGCTGATCCTAATCTGCTCAACTCAACACGCAAACTCACATACACGCACACGAAGCAAGCGCGTATTTAGGTCAGCTCCACCAGACACAGGCTTTTATTTTAGGGAGGCTTTTTATTACAGGCAGGCCTTTATTTCTAGACATAGGCTATCCTTTGGTGGATATGGTGTTTGCATGCTCTATGTATGGTACACCTGCAAAGCCTTTCCAATGTTTTCTTAGTTACAACATATTGATCCCTACAGACTTTTCTGTATTGACTACATGCATACAATGCATACCTTGCTCAAGTGTTCTGTAAATTATGATCAGCTGATTGTACTGGAACAAATAGCCTATTTACAACTTATATATGGCTATACGCAATTAATATTATCACTGGGAATAGCCAACAACTGCGGGTAATCAGCTGCTGAACCAGACCTCCATCTTTATTTCATGCAGCAAATATCCTGCATGCAATGATATTTCAAGATAAGCGATATTTAGGTAGATGTAAAAACAGCTATGACCAGCAATGATATTTCAAGGTAAGCGATCGCTATGAATAAAAGTGGCTTTAATAGTCAAAGACTTCTTTAGAATATATCATGTAGGCAGTCTAAATCTAATTCAGACAACTTGCGATTGAACTTTATTGTGGACAGGGGTTTTCACTTCAGCAAAACTAGTGACTCTTCCTAGTTTGAAGACAAGGTGATTGGAAAGACAGAGATGCATTGTGAACGATCTGCTCAGGTTGCGCTGATTCTCCCGAAACCACAAATTCTGTGGCTCTTAAATTTTGATGGTCACATGTATCAAAAATCCTACATATAGTAACATTTTCCTTAATGATTTAATGCACACTTTCTGGCACGCACGGTATTTTAAAATGTTTTTTATGCTTCTCCGTAACCTGTCCAGACCATTTTTTCTGCCTTTTGAAAGTGTAAAAAACCTTTACAATTTAATTTTCTCTCAAATTTGACACTTGGGGATTATTGTTGTATGTCTAAGAGTTGGTCAAATGTATATTTCTAGAATATTAATGTTAAAACATTAATTTTCTAACAAAAAACTGTGTGTCTGGCCAAGGTCATTATCATTACCGAAGTTTTTTACAATGCAATAAAAGCTAGTAGGAATTTTGCATCACTAGGAGGAGAAGATCAAAGATAGTTATAAAAGTCAAATCTGTCTCCTTTTGTCTTTGTCCTTGCCTTTCACTGCATTTCTCCTGTACGTGACCTGTCTGGTTCTCAGACACGTGACCTGTCTGGTTCTCATTACCAAAATGAACTGAATAACTATGACGAAAATAATTTTGTGAGTAGAAATTCATGTAATATTAGGGTATTCAAATTCCCATTTCCCAAATACCCAGCAAGGGTAACATTTTTCCAAAGTCATAATATCAGTTAAATGTTAGTATCATATCTAAACTCAGACTAGGGATAAATAGGTGTCGTCCCTTAGCCGTTTACCACCAACAGCCAACGTAGACTCCCATAAAATTGCATCAGTCATCAAGGAGAGAGGCAACTTTGAGTTGGCAATTCTTCCTTCCTGTAAATGCTGCCATAGTGTGATGTTAATCTCCATCCCTATTACATAAAGATTTTAGGTAATAAACTACATGATCTGTGAAATCTTGCTTAACTGAACTGAACTTTTGCAAATATCAGTGCTGAAATACCCAGCCACATATCCAATCGAAGTGCCATTCTCATCAGAATCAAATCAGAGTTAAGTTGAAACATAATTAATGTGTAAATCATCATATTTCCTTTGTAATTATATTTGCATTTCCTATAACATTTTTTTTTTCAATCTGATAATAGAAAGAAAAAACTTTCAGAAAAATATCCTAAAAGATCTATTGCAAATCAGCAAATAATTAGAAAAAATCATAAAAATCATTAAATATTTTAAAACTCCCTCAATAGGTTTATGTAGCTTTGTACACAAGTGTTGACAATCTTCATTCAAAATTGCCCCCTAAAAATGTTTACAACCGTATATTTGATGTGAAATGAAATTATGGCTATGAGAAAGTTTGAGTTTCTTATTCTATTAAAACATGAATAAATAAACCCAGAATTTCTATAACTTCGGTGAAATGACAAATTTTGGTAACCTAAGACTTTTACTAAGAACTTTTATTACCAAAAGGAAATTTGAAAAATTTCCCAAAAAGGTTGGGGTTTCATGAGAATCATACCTCTGCTCTGTTAGCAGGGTCTACTGCTTTGGCCTGCACCAGACAAGCATAACACACACAGCATGTAAAGAATATTTTATTTATAATGTTAAAGTGTAGGCTATATAATGCTTTATTGGAATGCGCAGCCATATGGCAAGAAATCAACATTTCCAACCCATTTTTTTTTTGCTGAATTTTGGGTCCGGTCTTTATTTGACCACGGCCCCGGCCTTTATCTTAAGAATGCCCATTAATTAAAGGTCGGTTTTAAAATAAGAAATTACAGTACATAGTCAACACATGCAGATGCACACACTCACCCACAAAAAATACTGTAATTTCACCAAGGTTAATACATGAGAATACATTTCTTCAGTTCTACTCTCTCATTGTATCATTATCTGATTCTGATGTAGTATTGTTTAGTAAGCTGCGGTTAATTCATGGGTGCGGTTAATACAGGAGCAGTCCATACAACTTTATTCAGTGTGCATAAAACCCTCACCTTTGATATCTACACAGTTCTGCTTATATTGGAAATTACTGTACTCACATACATAAGGGTCTCACACAAGTCATCCATTCTCTCTTGTTGCAGACTTTTCTCACGGAAGCAATGCACACAAGTTTGTGTTGATACACAAAAACTCAACATCTCTATTCTGTTTCTCTCTTGCTCCCTCTCACTCACATACACATGCACGTGCACACACACACACACACACACGCACACACATGCACAGGCAGATGCAAACACAAATGAACACTTGAACATCTTCAAGCACTTAAAGCACTTCAGATTGTGTATGCTGAGGTTATTTGATGTGGTGTATTGGGGTAAGCTATTAGGACAAAGCAGCACAGTGATCCTTCACCATGTTTCACCCTGAAAAAGAGGTTTAGACTGAGGGCACTGGGCCCACTCCTGTGCCCTCTCCACTTACACCACTCAAACCAGCTCTAAACCAATACACAAGAACAATAGATGTAACTAGATGCAACTGGGGACATGTAACACAAATGGAAGGGGATGTGTTGTGTGAGGAGTAGAGATACTGATACTGCAGTAATTTTGTAACCTACACTCCCAGATAGCAAGAGGTTGGCAGTCTACTGGCCAAGCTAACAGTCTGCTGGCGTTTTGCTAATGGGTTCTACGGCAATTCGCCGGTGGGCTGCTGCTATTCGCTGGATATGGTATCTTTTTTATGTGCCGATAGCGGCCCAACAGCACCTCAGACAGGGCATGTCACTGACGGCTGCCCACCGTTGGCCAACTTTTTCTCTCAACAAGTAGAACCAAGGCGTGCCAAGCGCCATGTCCCTGATGTGTTGGTGTCTTGTTTGTCCTTGCTGTTGTTTTGTGCCCATGTAATCTGTGCCAACCCTCTGTGTCTGTCTGAATATGTGTGACAGACAGTGTCTGAAAATTGATGACATTAAATTGTGCTTTTGTAATTACAAAGTCCAGATACGTTTTGCCATGTAAATGTAATATAAGACACAATATTTGAAATCCAAAGGGATAATGCCTGAATCTTAGTGGAATTACACACATCTCTATTAGTTCAAGGTCAGCTCAGGTTGTGTCTGTCCTGGAAAAATGTGTTACGTCTAGCCAACTGGTTCCAGGGTCGACTCCTGCTGGACAAGTCAACAACTGGAGGGTCGTGCCCGCTGATGTCTTTAGCACATGGGAAGCATGGGGACTTTAGAGGGGGCAGGAAAATAGGAAGTGCAATTAGGACTTGTGGAGAATAGGGAACAGTTGCAGCCAGAGACAAAGGGTCTCATGGTCCTCTGACCCCACGGAGGAAGGAAAGCACCCTTTCCTTTCCACTGTTGGGGAGGGTGGAGATTTGCCCCTTAATTTCCCAACATTCTTACAGCAGTGCCTTATCAACCCGTAGACATTAACTTAATTTCAATTAGCTTTAATTACAGTGTTGCAAAGACCTGTTTAAAAATGCTCTATTGTGAATATTACCAGGCCAGGCATAAAATTACCCATGAAAATTATAATTTTGCTGAATGACAACTTTATATTAGATATTAGTGTGATGGGGGACGTACTGACACTGTGAGATGTGCCAATTCAAGGGAGAGCAGCCAACACCAAGTTTTGGTGGCTACACGACCCCTTTTAAGAGAGGTGAGGATCTAAAGAGCCTAAATGGGAAAACACTTTAACTTGAACAAAGGACATCCTCTAAACAGGATAGAGAGGGCTCTTTTACTTGGCTTCACTATTTATTAATTGGCGCCCAGCTGCCCTGTGGGGACAAGGGACTGATGGGGGAGGCAGTCTCGTGCTGTGTTTTCTGTGACAGGAAACTAGTCATCAACATGGGGAAAGCGTCTGATTGTTGTCTGAGATGGTCACGCATTGTAAGGTAATTATACATGGATGGGAATCATAAGTAAACTAAACTTTATGACCTTGTTTCATGAACAGTGAGGAATCTGAATGGGAGCAAGGTACAGAGGAAAGATTTAAGGAATGGGCAAAGATCTACCCCACCTTATATGTCTCTCAATCATATTACGTAACTTTCCTGTCATATGAATGGGTGGACTGGGGGTAGCAAAGGTTTGCTTATGTTATAGCCCTACTGCTGGCTTGGGCACTGTTTTAAAGACTACTTCCTGCTGACGCAAAACAATAACAATTGTTGTAAAACTGCCAGAGGTTTAAAAAAAAGACTGAAGATTTCATCCTTCCAGCTTTCACATTTTCCTGCCAGCATCTGCTTCAGCACCTGTGCTCTGACCATGGCTGGACCTGTTTTCTATTTCATAAACATTATTATTACTCTGTATCCGTCCCCATTGTCCCTTTACGTTCTGGGCTTGTCTGAGCAATGTAAACAGACAGAAACAGTACTTGGGGATGGGCAACTGTGTGCAAGATTAAAAATAGGAAAACCTGAGAGTCCAAGCTTTATTTCAGCTATGTAACATTGAATGGAATTTCATCCTATTTTTGTATGAAACTACCTTTTCAAGTCATCAATGTGGTGATTAATGATAATTTTTTGTTGAAAGAAATATTTCAACGGCTACCATAATAATGTTACAGTAATTATTTTAGTGTTTTAGTTTGGTGATTCTGGTCTAGTTTTCAGAAATGCTGTAAAATGCATTTCAAGTAGCTGTCTGTCTTTTGGAAAAACAATGCCATTGTTATAAGGGAAAAGGTCTACTGTATTTATCACTCTGCAATATACTGTAGATCAGAATTTACCATGTGTACTGAAAACCATACTACTGTACATGCTAACTACCATTGACAATGGCAGTTGAGAAAACATTAAAGTGAAGCATTCATTTAATCTCTGTAATTATTATTTTATACAAAGGATGTACTGTTTTAAGGTTGAAGGAGTCAAGGACTTGAACAATTGAAAAATGAGAAATTAATCTTGACATTGACTGTGACGGGGTGGAAAGAGTGGTGCAAAAATGAAAACCTTCCATTTGCTGTTTTTGGGTAACCACAAGTAAATCAAATCATGGTTGCTGCATACATTGTACACTGACTTGGACAATCACATGCTTATAATTCACTCTTAGTTTAGATTACGTTCAGAGTTTACAAAATAAGGTTTATTTCAGAATATTCTTTACATAATACATTTTGTTTAGACTATATACATTTTACACACCTTGTTCAACCTTCCTCAAGAAAATACATACAAATTTCCAAATCAAATTTACAAGCTAAAAGTAGAGCACAAAACTGTGGTAACATGCAACCACATAACCAACCATTTTTTGCTGAAACTTGGTTTTTGATTAAATCCACCTTTTATTTTCTGAGCTAAGATATGTGGATATGATATCCAAGTTTCTCTCTTACAGTCCTGAAAACTTTGGTGTAGAAATTCACTCCTCTTCACAGCTCACTCCCATTCTGGATTTAAATACTTCTGGAGCTCTCTCAAGTGCTTTGAGATAGGATCTGGAAAACACAGAACATGCCCATTATCACAAATGACGTATCGTCCTTACACATACTGATATGTTCCTGTCATCAAACAAACACTATCAGGCTTACCTGAAGCTCCAACACCTCCGTACATGGTGCCACCAGGCCCAGTTCTTCCCAATCCAGATGCACTCATCCCAGTTCGGCCTGCTCCTGTTCCACCTGAACTAAAGCTCCCATAGCCACTTGTGCCTCCAAACCCAGTCCCTCCAAACCCTGTCCCACTTGGCCCTGTCCTACTGGATCCGGCTCCTCCAGAACCTGTGTTGCCCAGCCATGAGGTGCTTGACCCTGTCCCAGAAAACGGTGTCCGGCTGGAGCCACCTGCTCCAAGAGAGCCTGTGTTACCAAATCCGGCTCCACTAGGTCCCATACTGCCAGTGGAACTAAACCCTGTTCCACCATGTCCTGCTCCTGCTCCTGTTCCAGAAGAACCAAAGCTGAATCCTGCACCATTTGATCCTGAACTAGAAGATGAACCAAACCCTGTCCCTCCAGGTCCTGATCTACCAGTTCCTGTTTTAGAAGAACCAAAGCTGAATCCTGCGCCAGATGATCCTGAACTAGTAGATGAACCAAAGCCTGTCCTAACAGCTCCAGCTCCTGTTTCAAGGGAGCTCCCTGTTGACCCCATACTACCTGCTGAACCTGTTAACCCAGATCCTGGCTTGCTAGATCCTACCCCTGAGCCAGATGACCCCATTCCTCCTGTCCCTGGTCCTGATCTGGTTCCCCCAGCATTTACAACTGCTGTTCCAGAGTTGCTAAATCCTGTTCTTGGTGCAGAAGGGTTATTCATCCCTGGTCCTGCTTGAACTGAAAATGTACTGTCACCACCAGGTAATCTGCCTCCTGTTCCCATTCCAACTCCTCCTGACAATGGAGTACTCCCAGGCTTAGGTGATGGTGACTGTGAAGACATTCAGGGGAAACAGTGTTATAAAAAATGTGTTATTGCCCATATTCTCTGAATATATCCAAATTTGTAAAAGACGTGCTATATATCACCTACCCTTTGTCCACAATAAGCTAAGGTGGTGTTTAACTTTTCTTTTAGCTTGTTGATTTCAGATTCTTTTACACTCAAGGTTTTATCCAAAAGTTGCTTTGCATCAGTCGATTTCCTTATGTCCAACAGATACTCTTCCACTTGCGAGCTGAGATTTTTTTTGCATTCACCCAGAGACTTCTCGAGAGATTTTGTTGTTGCTTGGAGATGACTGATACTGTGAAATGTATTAGAAACTTTATATACAATGTCATTCAAGTAGGCCTGAAACTTGTTCTCCACCTGTGCTGACAAGCTGCTGCAGTTATTCCTAATTTGCTCCAGCTGCTCATGCTGTTTATTACAGGTTATGTGGAAAGGGGTAAAATGTGGAAACAAGGTGTTAATCTTCTCTCGGAATGTCTTGGTGATCTCTGGAACTCCCTCCAAGGATTTGAGGAACTCATCTTGACACTTCTTCTTAAATATCTTAATCTCATCCTCAAGAATTGCCTTCTCTCGTCCCAGTGTGATTGAGGCTAGTTTCAGTGTCATCTTATCGTCCTTTGTATTTTTCAGTTCAACTGTCAGAGCATAAACCGTGTCTGAAAAATTCTTCTTCACAATTTCAAGCCAGTTTTTCAGCTGGTTGTTTTCATATTGGAGAGCATTTAGTTGAGCTGATATTTCAAAAAGTGTAAAAGAAATGGCATTAGTGTTGGACAGCATGCATACAAAACAAAATATGATTAGATGTTAAAAGGCAAAACATTGCACACCAGTTTTGTCATCTTACCATTTGATTGGCATTGAGGTGATGTTGATATTTTTGGACAATTACATGGTTGTGGCTGATTGATTTGACATCTGGACATCTGGAAGTGAAATAGAATTTATCACATTTTTAATACTTTTGTTTTAACGATCATACAGGCACATATTGAGGAAGAATTCAAATAACAACAATGAACAATATTATTTAAATGTTTAATGTACTTTGTGATAATTCATTTTTCATGAGTTTTCTCTCTAATTTTGGTTAATATTCCAATTCTGTGAAACAACAAGATCTGAAATGTTTATGACACTAAATAAAATGAAACACATTAAACACAACAGGGTCTACACAGTAAACACAACAGGGTCTACACAGCAAACACAACAGGGTCTACACAGCAAACACAACGGGATCTACACAGTAAACACAACGGGATCTACACAGCAAACACAACGGGATCTACACAGCAAACACAACGGGATCTACACAGCAAACACAACGGGGTCTACACAGCAAACACAACAGGGTCTACACAGCAAACACAACAGGGTCTACACAGTACACACAACAGGGTCTACACAGTACACATTTCTTAGGAGTTGAAATAGACTCAGTGGAACAGTCTTGTCAGTGTAATTCAGTGTAACTGTTTTATATTGCTCTTTACGAATAGAGCAAGTTTCTTTAATGTTTGTTGTAGATAATGTTAAATGTCACCTTGGGAAGTAAACTAATACAAAGTATTATTTTTATATTGGTTATTGTATGTTACTCACCAACATTTGAAGGTCAATGATGATAGAAACAGACTGATTGCCTAATTTTCGAAGCTTGGTAATATTACTGTGCAGATATTCCATTTGCCGATTTGTTATGTTCATTTTCCGGGTAAGATTTCTGTTCTCATCCAGAAGGTATCCATATTTTGCCTTCAGGTCATTGTGCATGGGGTCAAGCTCTTGCAGTCTCTTCTCCGTTGCAGACTCCTCTGGCTGCCCGTAAATCAAGAAGAGTACCAGGCTCACAATGATTAGTGTTTGGATAAGTGAGGAGAAAAAGAAGACAATTTTCATGTAGTAGCCACAGCTCTTGCCCCTGGCTTTGTGGATCTTCTTGGTGCTCACACCTAACTTGGAATGAGAGTAGTAGCTGTTGTACATCTCTGCAAGGGGCCAAGGTCCAGGTGGACCTCTGTTTCACAATGACCGAAATAAAAGTCCTCTCAGATAAGCTATGTCCCGAGTGACAAATTCATAAACTGCCACTTTCAAGGCTTTGTGGTCGTCTTTGAAAATTAGAATTGAGATCTTGTGAAGTCGGGCTTATGAATACCAGCATTCCCCTCCCACTGCTGGAGATCTTCCTGATCCACCCTGCTGGTGCAGAACATTATTGGGGTGGGGGAATAGCCTCTTGGAGGTGGGTGGGTCATCTGCACTGTCCTGCCACATTGTTTTCATGTTCACCTTACCTCCAGCACACTTCCTTTTGTTTGACAACATGGCACCACATGTGATCTTGCTATTTTGGGACATGCATACTACAGTGAGAAAACACACGTTTATCTTTTGTTCCAACTAGAGCTTTCATACTTAACAATTCGATGCATGAACATCTTTCATATATCAAATTGATTTTAATCACTCATAATGAAATTTGAGTTTTACAGATAAAATATTTCATATGGAGGGTTTGAACGATAAAAAACTAATTATCCATATGGTTTATAATCATGAGTTAGTTTCAGGTATTTGAACGTACAGACAATGCTCCTTATTTCACTGAATTTATTTTAAGACTAAACACTTGGAGACGTCAACAGATACAGTGATTAGTGATGGACTACTATCTTTGATGTTGGAATGCTCCACTTAGTGACGTTGGAGGGAGTCTGCCTGGCGTACATGGGAGCATTATGAAAGCCAGGGGTTTTCCTGCCAGGCATTGTTAATATGCCTGCGTCTCTTCAGAGGAAGCTGTAATTCATTTTACTGCGGCAGAGTGACAGCCTCCAAGTTACTGTCAGGACAAATTTTAAATAAACGAAAGAACAAATGTAGGAAATCTTTACCAAACACACATTTGTTTATTAGAGCAAACTATCCTGTTTATGTGTATCCAAAACAAAAGTCTGTATTGAACATAATGTAACATATTTGGGTGTCTTCACATTTAGTCATCTGTTCCACTCATGACAGTGTATGTGATTGCACAGCATTCTTTTAAAAATATAGAACAGAGGGCATAGAAAACATGTTATATGTCAGTGTCAGAGGTGTTTCTCACAGCCATCTGAGAGTCGTTTTTTTCTTTTCTGTGGGACAACATAACTGAACATCTACACTCAATCTTGAGTTATAATGTCTTTAAAGTGCACAGACAAAAGCCTAGACTATTGTCACGGACCAAACACTTTTATGACAGCGCTAAAACAGTTCTTCAGTAAGAAAGCATTTTGGTTGAAACTGGCAATTTAACTTTTGAAAACTTCAACTTAATGCAAAACCTGCCTATTAAACTTTTGAAAATGTAAACTTTCAAAGTACCTAAAAACACCAACAAATAACACAGCTGGAAAAAGTCCTAATACTTGTTTATTTTAGCCATCTCATAGTATGGCAACTTTTTTAACCGCTGATTTACAACCAAGACTGCTTAGTCTAGCACAGCTATTTTGGAATAGTGTGTGTTTATCTGTTCATCACATGCCATACAATGTAAATTAATTTGAAGATAATGCCAGCTGTAGATTATAAAATTAGGCATCTGAAATAGGCAATTAGTTCTGTCTTGATAATGAAGACCTACCAAAAAAGTTGTCCTCAGATTTATGAGGTAGGCCTTATATGGTGCCCATTCTGTAATTTATATTTCCAAATAAACAAAGATCTAATATAATATTGTAATAGTGGCTTGTCAATGTTTTTAGCATCTCAAGATATGACTGTGTTGGCATTTGGATCTAAATCTTCAAACTTCACATTTGACATGCTCAGTTGCTACAGGAGGCACATTTTCATAAATGCTTGTGCACCAGTAAATGCCATTTGTGGATATACTTTGATATTAAACTATGAGACTATTTTACAATTATATCTGTTTTCAAATGGGGGAAGAGGGAGGGGGGTAGAGGGGTTAATGAATATGGCAAATACTACTGGGACTAATAAGAAAATAGTTATATATGATATTTCTGCCATTTACACAATAATACAGTAGCTTACACACAAGGGACAATAATATAGTACCTTACACACTAGGGACAGGAAGACACACGAGACATTCAACTCTGATTTATTAATAAAATGTAACTTTGAACATAACTTCATCCATGTTCAGATTTTTATACCTGAGCTGTATGGAAATGAGCACATGGTGTTGTAGAGCTCGAGTCTGGTCTCAGACTCACGACCGATCTGGAGACCATTTTCTGCTTTGTGAGTCTCATCTCAGACTTGAAAGTGAAAACAATCGGTCTTGACTCGGTGTCGGGCCTCAGAGGGAGGAGAAGGACTCTTAATTTCAACACGAGACGCCGCAACCTTTGTTTTTCTTTTTTTCAACAGATTTTTTGGTATTTTAATATTCACAAAATACCCCTAAATGACAAATCAATCACAGAGCCCAAATAAGATGAACGAACTGTCTGCAATCGTAATCACATCCAATCGAGTGCAGGGGCATTTTGATAGGCATCCACTGGTGCCGCCCCATGGATTGGTAAGGTCTGTCAGTTGTGGTCAGACCTAGATCTTGAGATGTAGGTCTGGACTTCCAGGCTATCAGCAAAAAAGTCCATATAAAGAGATTAAGTAGACAAAAGTGTAGCAAACTGTTCCTATAAAAAAATCCCTTGTTTAGCATAGAGAACTGTGCGCATTTTGAATATTATAATATGCGCACTTATTGTTAGTTATAGACAATTTTTTATGGTCTTTGTCTCGACTCGGTATTGCATCCTTAAAGTCTTGGTCTTGACTTTATATTAAAACATTGGATTTCAGTATTTCTTGCAATACAAAAAAAATAAAAAATTCTCAAAGCAGAAAGTCAACTACAAAAGTTTAATTGAGATAGGCCCATTAGTTGAATTGTACACCCTATTCAACTGTAATACATTGCTAAGTGGGCCCTATGTTATTATGCTTAAGACTCAAAATTCAGTTTGGTAAACAAACCAAACAAACCAAAATTAGCTTCAAAATAGTGTAAAAGTTAAAAAATTTGTCATCAGTTCACTTCTCTGAATGTGAGTAATGTAAAGACCTAAATTGTCTATCAATCTTAGATGTAGATGTAGAATAATGTCAAATTATGTATCTGTCTTGTGTGGGCAGTATGAGCAAGATCATGAGTAGGCGTACATCAGTCAGAAAGAAGCTTATGTTAGTAGCTGTGTGAGAGCTATCAACTGTGTGGTCATGGTCAATGTGTGAGTTGACAGCTGTATTGATAAGAATAGTCCAAGGTGATTGTCAATCAGAGTAGGGGAAAAACATTCTATCATAAAAAAAACAGGGCAAGGTTTCCTTGATACAGAGAGCAGCTTACACAAAACCAATGATCCATCCAATCAGCACTTTCCCACCCCCCAAAGGTAGAGACAAAGGCCTTATCTTGTACACAAACAACAGAGATGACAGTCACCAGACATGCTGGTGTAATTAACACTTTGTATTCTTTGCTTTGAATTCCCCTCTTAGTTCAGGAAAGCTTTAGTCAATTTGATGCAATGTTTTTTTTCTGCATTAGGCCACTCTTCACAATGTCCTTTTCAATATGTAGTCAGTAAATAGTAAATGAGTCAGTGTAGTAACGATGAATATTTAAACCATTAATTTCTTTCTTTCTTTTTTTCTTAAAAACACATTCACAGTCTAGGCCTGTGTATGATGTTGCCAAGTTAGACCTAACTCCTGATTTCAATCTAATTTTTATTTTGCACTGCTGTCTTGGTTAATTTACCTTTTTTAATAGCCCATGTTAGTGGGTCTATGGCCTTCACTGAGTTATACGCACGGGGTTAATTTATGTGTTCTTTGATGCAGGCCCGAGGTCAGGGTTTTCTGAGAAGAGCGAAACACCACATTCTTCATGTGCCCAGCCCAGCAGCCTTTTCTGTCCATATAAGGCAGTGGATACCATGGCAACCACGGGGCTTGAATAGCAGTGTCAAATCCCCGAGCAAACCAAACTGCCCCCGCTCATACCTCCCCCCAACCCCGCGCTACCATCGCTGTACGCAGGCGCGCTGCCGTTCACGACCAGCTCTGCTCACCCTCCTGTTTTCTCTTCCTCTCCCTCTGCCTCTTATTCTTGGCAATCCTTTCGGGTGAATATTAGCTAGCCATAGAGGTCTGGGAAAGTGGAGTATGCCGTGCAATTATTTTTTGAAAGCTACTACCATAAATTTATCGGTCTTACCTTGAATGCATAATAACGCGTAATTCAATTTACGCTAAGTGGAACCAAGGCGCTGCTTCACCCCTCCCCCGGTTCGATTCACGCGAAGAACACTGTGGAGGTAGGCCGCAAGCGGTTGCTATACATGGACTGACAAAAGCTCGATGTGGAAAAATCATCTACCGATTAAGGAACGATTGTCTGAAAAGGAAAGAAAGTTGTTTTCACGTAAGCTTCTATTCGTTGACTTTTTTCCATTTTGTACTTGCCGAACACAGAGCGGAAATTAGCAAAGGAGCGAGGCCTTATTTAACAACAACAAACGTGGGAGAGCGTCAAGTTACTTCCTTGAACTAAACATACTGGAAAGAGAAAGGTTTGTTTAAAATGGGTGTAAAAGTGTTTATGAGTAAAAGAACATTTTCGGTAAGATTTTTGTTGGAGTTTTCAACTTGCACGTTATGGGTGTTGATTTTTAGGGTTTTAGCAGGCTAATCCAGGGTTTGCTTCCTAGGCGAAGGCCCATGCATCAGAATACATAGATTATTCTTGGGAATTATAATTATTCCTGGGAGCATTAATTAGAATGCACCCAATATACATACACACTTTGTCACTTGAGACAGGTGAGGTCCATGTGATTTTGCAAAACGAGTAATTCCCTCACAATTGGGTAACCGCGTGTAGGCCTACATATTGTATAAAAAAAGTTGTCGCCTAATTGTTAGTTGAGTTGATAGTTGGGACTTGTTTGCATTTTATTTACAATTTTACAACATAATACTGCATTGCTTTTTCCCTATGAAAGGTTCTGTTTTGGAGCAGCTGTGAAGCATCCCCTGCTGTGAAAACACTCAAGGACTGAGTTTGCATCAAAAGCATAAATGGAAGTTAACAGACAGTAAACCTGTGCATAAAGAACACAGGAGGACCATTTTCCCAGGCTTGCGTCCTTCATGTCAGCTGTCAGGAACCATTAAGAATGAGGCTGTGGAGATCAGCTTGGCTCTGACACCCTCAGAGTGTGCCTGTCAATTAAGCCCACTGCTAAAACTCATTTGAGCTGTTCAGGTGAAGGTCACCATTAAACATACTCTTCTTTCTTGGGGCTGACAACTGAGCAATGGCCATGGTGAGAGGGGGATGGGGAGATCCCAACGGTGAGACCAATGGACTCGGGGATAAGGGCTACCTCAGGGGGGAGGACGACGACGAGTCGCCCCAGGCAGGCGGCAGCGACTTGGAGGGGGTGGACGATGATAAGGCCTGCGTGGTGGACTGTGTGGTGTGTGGGGACAAGTCCAGTGGCAAACACTATGGAGTTTTCACCTGTGAGGGCTGCAAGAGCTTTTTCAAGAGGAGCGTCCGACGCAACCTGAACTACACCTGCAGGTATGGCCCTCAGTTAGGCTTTGCATATTTTCAGTTCAGTTTATTTGACACACTCATGTCCAGGACATAGAGGAAGTATGGCTCAGAACTAGCGTATGGTGGGCCTGTTATACCAAGGGGGAAGGTACAGGGACCAGACACCAAGGAATCGGCTGAACACCTCAGCACAAGACAGCTTTATGGATCGAGAGTCTGAAGTCTAGTCTTACTTACTTAGCTTTTCCTTTGGCATATCTGGAGGCGCATAAGCTTCATGGTGGACATGCTGCATCTTCCAAAAGTCATTTTAGTACTGTTCTGAATCTTAGACCAAAAATCTTTTCGGTGCTTTTTTCACTACTTGACCGCTACAAACTCAAAAGAACAGCATAAATCACTACTACTTGTTGTAATATTATTGATTGCAATTAGTTTCGAAAAGCAAATTTTAAGAATATTTGTGTGTTACTTGGGCTCACTAACTCAATCTCTTGCTCTGTAATTTTAATTACAGGTCAAACCGAGACTGTCAGATTGACCAGCACCACCGTAATCAGTGCCAGTACTGCAGGTTAAAGAAGTGCTTTCGAGTGGGAATGCGTAAAGAAGGTACCCCTCCACTTTAATTCAGAAAAATATATGAAAAGCTTTTTTCTGACAGAATTAAGGCAAACAGAAATGGTCTGTATTGGGCAATGATGGTGATGTTTGTCCTTATATAGCTGTCAGTGTTTACTCCTCAAAGATACAAAACAACAAAGTTAGTTCCAATGCATGACTGCTGAGTGGATGACCACTCAGACACTCATCCCTGTCTGCTTTCCCAAGTCCCATTCCTGTTTTAAGTGGATACTCAAGTCTGTTTGTTTGTGAAATAAATGGTTGTTGCACTGTTCTAACCTCATCTTTAATCTGGAGTCAGTGTGCCTAATCCCTGACAGGCCTGTCCATGCACAAGCTGTCATCTGTCAAGCCTCCCTCATTCATTTCCAATCTCTTGTTTCTTCTCCCCTTCTTCACAAATCCCTTTCCTCTCATCACTCGACCCTCATCCCTCCATCATCTCTCTCCATCCACCCATCCCCATGCTCACCATCCTACCGCAGCAGTTCAACGTGGACGCGTTCCCCCATCTCACCCCAGCCTCAGTCCTTCTACTACGCCCGTGGGAAGTGTCGGGGGCGTCGGATTAGGGGGCGTCGGAGGGGATGGAGGAGGAGGTGGTGTGGGCGAGTTCTACAATGGCCAGCCCGTGTCGGAGCTGATCTCCCAGTTGCTGAGAGCCGAGCCGTACCCAGGCAGCCGCTACCCGCACCAGTACAACCAGCAGCTGCAGGGAGGCGGTGGCGGCCCCGCCATGGGCATCGACAACATCTGTGAGCTGGCTGCACGTTTGCTCTTCAGCATCATCGAGTGGTCCCGCAACATCCCCTACTTCCCCGACCTGCCCGTGTCTGAGCAGGTGGCCCTGCTGCGGCTCAGCTGGAGCGAGCTGTTCATCCTGAACGCGGCGCAGTCGGCGCTGCCGCTCCACACCGCCCCGCTGCTGGCTGCCGCCGGCTTCCACTCTTCGCCCATGTCGGCTGAGCGCGTGGTCTCCTTCATGGACCAGGTGCGTGTATTCCAGGACCAGGTGGACAAGCTGACGCGACTGCAGGTGGACACAGCCGAGTACAGCTGCCTTAAGGCCATCGCCCTGTTCTCCCCAGGTGAGGAGGATCAGCTGAGGGCAGGCAGGAGTTGACAAATTCTAGTTCAGCAATTTCATTAGGAAGCTTTGCAGATATGGAATTTGTTCTATATGTATATGTTCATCTGCTGTGACATTTTTCAGGGGAATGATATGCAGTGCAGCATTCCCAAAGGTAAATAATAGCGCCATATCAGTAGTGTGGGATGCAGCTCCCTCTGTTGGATTAATTGTGTCAGGGTTTGTGTGTGGGTGTGTGTCTTAAGGGTTGACACTGAATAGAGAGTGAGTCTTATTTGAGCTGACATCACATAAAGAGAAGTTAGAGTTGCCCCTAGATCTGTCTGAGGTTGATTAACCAACATTGTCAGTGCTTTCAAAGTCAAGGTGAAATTCAAAGGTTAGGCTGCCCAGGGATGTCATAGAGCAGCAAGTGGATTATCTACGACCATCATTCATTGTTCAGTGAAAATGACCTTGCATTCTTGAACTAAAGCCTTGAGAGCATGATGGAAAATTATGAAATAGTTGTCTTTGCAGGTTCCTGACCTTCTTTCCTCTGTGTGTGTGCGTTTGTGTGTGTTAGATGCGTGTGGCCTGACGGACCCGGCGCATGTGGAGAGCCTGCAGGAGAAGGCCCAGGTGGCGCTGACGGAGTATGAGCGCATGCAGTACCCAAGCCAGCCTCAGCGCTTTGGCCGCCTGCTACTGCGCCTGCCAGCGCTTCGTGCCGTGCCTGCCTCACTCATCTCCCAGCTCTTCTTCATGCGCCTGGTGGGCAAAACGCCCATTGAGACACTCATCCGAGACATGCAACTCTCGGGCAGCTCCATCAGCTGGCCCTATGCCCCCGGACAGTAAAGAAGGGGCACCCTGGGGTCAGGAGGGCATGAGAGAGTGGGGCCAGGCATGAACTCCATGCTTCACACCCTCAACAAAAATGCCTGAAGATATGGGGCAGTGGAAGAACTCCCAGAGCCCTCACCGGGTCCTCATCTGAAATCTTTATCGTCTTAAACTTCAGTCATGTGCCCAGAAGGACCTTTTTTTTTTGTTTGTTTGTTTGTTTGTTTTATTTTGCAATATTTTCTCTGTGTGTGTGTCGTCATTCTGGACATGGTTTTACATTGGGGGTGGGAGGGGTTAGGGTGGGGAGGAGAGGGGTGTGGGCGATGGATGGTCACACTACTGGACATTGCTACTGTTAAACAAACGCTAAGGTACTGCACATGGCTACTGCCGGTGACAAAGGACGCATTCCGTCAGTGTGACTGTCAGATACTAAAACACCTTTTGACTAGCTTGCCAAAGTTCATCGGGGAGACAAAGAGAAAAAAAAACTATGCTCAACTATGTTTTTACTTTCACAGACTCTAGGGAATATTGGTTATTGGTTTCCGAAGAATTAGTTTGATTACTAATAGGGCTAGTAGTTAAGTGTTAAGTTTGTTCTTGTTTAAAATGTCCGGGAACAATGAACCCCTGGTACTAATGCCATTATGCAGGCAGCATTCAACCCTCCAATAACTGTTCAGTGGTCAGCTATGACACTGCTCTTCATACCAGTTCCGCCTATGGTCAGTACCTTGGCTGGATTTCTTCGCAATGAATTCCATTATATATGAAATCACCTAAAATCAATGTTAAGACATAATTTGGTTTAAAATAACCAATGTTACGAGGAGTATAGCAGAAAAATACTGAAAGCACTTGCAGGATTCCCAGGACACATTTTCGCCTGATCTCCAGATCGCTTGACCTTAAAACAGTTAAAACATGAAATGGAAACATATGAAGAAGCAGTACATTAGACATCAATAATTGCATGATAGGCTTGTGAAGGTTGCAAGTACAAACCATATGGCTCAAAACCAAACTGTCTCGCTGTGTCTTTCAGAAGAGCATGTTACATGGTGGAAGTAGCTTTTTTTCTGTGCTTACAATGTCAATTGTAAAAAATTCTTTTTTTTCTAACAGTGGACAGCTGACTTTTAACTTTAATGTATATTAACCAGAAAATACCTCATCGTCCATTGAGACGTGAATGAACCATCTCAGCCATGTCATGTTAATATACAGCATTTTCACAATAAACTTCTGGTCTTTGTCATTTACGTGTCTTCGACACTATCAGATACTTTAGTCTGCAGCAAAGTAAGTGATTGTCACTGCCATTTTGCATCTTGGACACAAACCCAAATGCTATTTATTTTCTTTGTGTAGCTTCCCTTGTATGGGTGAGAGGGAAGCCTAGGTTATATTGGCACTGAGGACATTGACTTTTTTTTCACTTGTCTGTACTACTCAATGTTCAATGAATTTCAAGTGATAGCCATGGCATACTTGTTTATGTCTGCCTTAAGCATCCTGAATATAATTCAGAATTACCTCAAGTTCAAAAGGCCTTGAATATAGACCAACCTAAAGACAAATACACTACATTGTTTGCCATTTTAAAACAAACATCAATTTGTTTTTCAAGAAAGCGAGTCGTTTTTATAATGTGTGAGTTCATAAATTCAGACTTTTATTAGTATACCATTATAAAGAACACCAACGCTTTCACAAATTTGTTTGGTAAAGAAAAGGATTGTGTAATTTTCAAAGTATACCTATATGTGAATAAATTCATGACTTCTTTGACCTTGCCTATTTATTTTCAAGCAAAACAAGAAGGGAAGCAGAAACTTGACAAAGAGAAAATCTGCTTGTGAATAAAAGAGTAACTTTTACATGGTACTGCACATAACTAAATACTCCCGTGATGCTCCCTCATCACTCAAGCTGCCAGACGTACAAACTGACGTGTCCATAGATGGGTCATCAACTCAGATTGTTTTCAAACACTTGCACTAGGATAACAAATAGCACTATTCACACAGGCCTGGAGGCTGAACTGGGTGGGTCATAGTGGCAAACAACCTCAGACTTCTGAGGAGGAGGCCTCTGCTCTGTAAGGCTATGTTCAGACTGCAGTACATATCCGTTTTTTTTTTTTTCGTTCTTTGTGACTGACAGTTGGCATTGTGTATTAAAAGTGCTCAGATCCAATCTGCATGTCAACGTTTCATCTCTCAGATCAACATTAGTTACTATGGTAGCCTAACGCATCATGCCTAGAAATGATAAACAACTGTGGAGTGTAAAACTAGGTTTGATTCTTTCTCAGATGGTTAGGCGGGGTTGTAGCACAAGGCTACAAATAACAATAATTTTAGCAGAATTTTTTTTTAAAAAGTATCAGAGATGGAGGAACACTCATCTTTATTTCTGTATATCATTGCAGTGTAGCTGATGGGCTACTGGATCTGGCATGAGATTGAAAACTTTCACTCTCCATTGCTCTCCATGCGAGTGGTAACATTCCAGATAAATTGCAAATTATAGTCACCCCATATTGCACACACACATTATAGCAAGCAATATAGTTTTAAAAAGCGCAGTTACCCTTAATCAGTTACTTCCGTCCTTCTATGTCCTGTTGTATGTGGTACGCTACAAATGACCATGACATTGAAATCTTGTGGTTAGACTGTTCATATCGAGACAAGTCTGATTGGAATCGCAACTGAAACCACCTCCTTATGTGGGTTGAATCAGATTTGGAAAAAACACATTTCATGTGGTTTTCCGATGTCCAGACTACCCAAAATTCAAGCTAGATACAATCTGGATAAGCAAAAAATCTGATTTAGCCTGGCAGTCTGAACAATGCTTAAGTGATTGGAACTACGGATAGGAGTGACAAGTTCTTAGTGGAGAATGTTGTAATGGAGCGTTCCAGTGATGCCCCCCACCCCCAGACCTTCCTTGTCTAAGAATAAACTTCATCATACTCTCTTACCAGACGCTTGATGTGGGACAGTTTTTGCTTAAGCTCCTTGCACTGCAGTTTCTTTGACTGATAGTCAGAAGCCTGGTCAAAAAGAGAAGAGTAGGCACTGTGTCAATTCAGAAAATGAGCTGATCTTAAAGGGCTTCAAATGTTCTGGAGAGCTATGTGAGCATCTAGCGGTCTTCTATTCCACAACAGGGTTTGAAGTGTACTGCACTTACCCTCTTTAGGTCCTTCAGTCGATTGTATTCCTCTGCAACAGCCTGAAATATGAGCACATTTTGAGTCTTTAGAGAGTAAACATCATGAAACAGCTTTATACTTTGAGGTTTTAAAAATGTTTTTATTTTTTGCTGTTGTGGCAGGTTTGCAAAGACTATTTGAGAGTGCTTAGCCCTCAAACTGACCTGGAACTTGGTGGATCCCTCCTCAAGAGTGTCGAGCTCCCTGCTCAGTTTGTTCATTTGGTCACTGATGTCGTCCATCTCAGCACAGAGGTGCTTGTATTCAGCCAAGTCTACGTCAAACTCCCTCCTATACCGCTGCCTTTGTGCATCTGACGAGATCTCTGGATACAAGCTGCAAAGCAACAGATTAGATTACTGACTACTGAAATCATTGCAAAATGATCAAATCAAGATTTTTTGACAATTTTGCACAGGTTTTGCATTTCAAATTAACTTCGGCGAGGTCTAACTTCGTTTTAATTATTTAAGTCTTACCCTCCCTACATGTTAACTGCATTGGAACTAACCTCTCCCATCTATCTGTGTGCAGTTCGGTCGCTGCCCCAGGGCCTATGGAGTAGCCTGAGTCATACGGCTCCAACTTTGAGGCTGAGATTGAGGCCTGGCCCTGAGCTCTGGAGACAAGACCTGCTGAGGTCCACTGCACTTCAGCCACTTCATAACCACTGGAGCTGATCCCTTTGTCCTGATACACAGGCTGTGGAGAAGCACTGTGGATATTCTCGGAGTAACTGAAAAGAACAAGAAACTTTACACAGCTGATCATCTCACATGGCCAGGGCATTTAACTCATGAGTTGGAATTTGAATTGAATTGGCTCAACACAGGAAGTTGAATTGGAGTTTGAATTGGAATAACAGGAAGAGGAAATCAATTCCATTTCAAAGAAAGAAGACAATTAAATAAATATGACATCTAATCAGTTTTTTTAGAACAAAATATAAATATGAATAAATTCAGAAATTTCACCCACCTACCTGTACAATGACATACTGTTTTAATTTTAATCTTAGTACTTACTCAAATGAAGTTACAGTAAAAATGTATATAAATATATACGTATATACGTATACGTATATACATGTATATATGTATATATATATACAAATCAGATTTGTTCTTTTACATTTACATTTACATTTAGGCATTTAGTAGATGCTTTTATCCAAAGCGACTTACAAAAGAGGATAACATTCAATTCATTCATTCTTTTGAAGTAACTAACTTTAAACATTCATTTTGTAGCAACAGCATTTGTCATTAATGAAATACAGAATCTTTACAAGCAGTCCATGTTTATATGGACTAATAACTGTGCAATTCATCCTGACATATAACGTTTTAGAACTGAAGAACTGCGTTGTAATTTATATTAAGAGTCATTCTCAGCTTAAGTGCACAGCACAGCAATGTACCCAATACACAGAATGTCAAGATGGTAGTGACAGAATAAAGTTTTGAAAGTACATACATGGCTCACAGCAGACCTCTCAGATGATATGTGTACTCACACAGTGTCATAAGTGTTTCCACTGACCACACTCACGGTCCGCTCGGGGTATACCACACTGGCCTCCGTTTTCAGGTCGGGGGTGGACTTGTCTGACGCCAGCACTGCAGGGGGCAGCAGAGTGCTTCCAACACTTGTCAACTGCAGCAACAGCAAGACAAGACATTTGCTATCTGATACCAGAGCCCATCTCCCACTATAATTTAAACAACCAATCATTTAGATGGCCAGAATTCTTTGTGATGGTTGAAGTGTGCCAAATAACAAACAGCAATTCAATTCAATTCAAACATCAACATTATCAACATAAAATTCTACATCAGGCCATTAGCAACATTACACTATGCCAAAGCAATTATCATTGGCAATAGAAAAAGCCACTGGAATGTCTCTACAGGAAGCATTTTCTAACAATGGAAGCTACAACATGTTCTATATATGATTGTTTACATGGATGAGTAGTGTGTTCAGAACACATGTTGGGATTGTCAGCAGTGCCTACGTGCAAAGCCACTTATTATTCCCAAGGAAGAGCCTATGATCCTTCCTTTTGACATTCCTGAGGAACCAGGGCGGTGTGCTTTGTTTATCTCAAACAATAACTTACAACTCCCTGAACTCCCTGTCAAGAGTCAAGTTAGGAGTCATCATGGTACCATGATGGTAATAACAAATTCAAAACAACCATTGCACAGGAAAGGTGAGTGTGCGTGTGTGTGTGTGTGTGTGTGTGTGTGTATATGTGTGTGTGTGTGTGCGTGTGTGTATGTGTGGTGGGGTTGATTATGAGCCACAAAATATAAAGATCTTTCTCCCTACAGAAGCTTCTAATGAAGTCATAACTGTGAAACCGTGTAAAACCATAACCATGTTAATATGTTCCTCTCAAGCTAAAAAGTTTTCCAAAGTGCACCAAAGCCACATCATCCTTCAAACTAGACAGATTTTGCTGACAGCTTTGAGCAATCTCAGCCTGAGCTCAATCTCAGTATGAAGACAACTTTCATTCTTTCTGTTGTCAATGATTTAACAGACTGAAACCAGGTGTGGCACTGAGTTCAAATAAAATGTGTTCCTGTTGTAATAAATTAGGGAAACGTGTCAACTGACATCAGAGCGGAATAGTTAGGCTGAATGTGCAATAGTTTGTCTGAATGTGTTGTTGGCAGAAGTCCGGTTTTCCCCAAGGCCACTTACCCAGTCAGCTGACCCTTCTCTTCTCACTGGGCTGGCCAATGGCTCATCCCAAAAAATGTTGGGCTTACCATGACGCCAGATCTTACTCCCAGTTTTGTAGGAAAAGAAGGCAGCTGTTATCAACGCTACCATGACTAGTACACCACATACTAGGGCTGCAGCCTGGAGGAGTGAGAGCATATCATGAACATTTGAAGGGTTTGGTTCCAAAATGCTATCTAATTTAATACATTTTCAGAAACCCTTTTATTATTATTTTGCTGCAGGTGTATCAGTGGGTTTACAATTGCATTTTTTTTTTTTTTTTACAAAAAACCACATCTCAAACAGATGTGCAAAGTCAAAAATGACTTTTTCATGTTTTTAAAAATGGAGTAAATAATGGAATGTAACTCTTAATCTGTTTTTTTCTTTAATCAATATCTTGTTTGTTTGTTTTCTTGTTTGTTTCTGTTTATTTTATGTTAGGTAATCATGCATGCATGTATATATGCACATACATATATTCTGAATACATCTTGGATTCTACATGTGTTTTGTATGGGGATTCACAAAGCCACCCACCTCCTCTGGGTCCATGTAACAGTAGTGGTGCAGATACTGGTTAAACATCGGGTATGCACCGGGGAAGCCTGCTCCTGCAGCTCCACTGAGGCTGGGGCTCTGTGGTGTCTGGCACATACTCAGTATGGGGTTATACAGCATGGTCTGAGAGCTCTGGGCCATTGGGTTGACACCGATGACAAATATGATGTTGATTATGCACTGCAGGACGCCAAGAGAAACATCCACCACCAGTACCATCAGGTAGAACCTGCGGCAACGCACGCTACGTGTTTTGGAGAAGCTAGCCACAAGGAACATCAAAGCTATTATAAAGTTGATGGCTGCTACAGAGATCATGGCACTTTTTGCAGAGTAAGGGGTCATGTAAGAACTGTGGTATCCGTAGGCTCCTCCATAGTATCCAGCACCTGTGCCAACTCCTCCATTGTAACCGAACCCTCCACCTGAGATGTATCCCCCCACGCTGGTCTCATAGCCATGCATTTCCCACACTAAGGTGGAGGCAACTAAGGCAAAAATAACAAAGCAAAGCAACACACAGGTGCCCTGCATCACTTTCACGATCCCCGGAGGTGAGAGCCACCTGTAAAAATACTGCGGGGTTCCATCCATCCACTGTGGCTCCAGAGGTGCTGGGTAGTGGCTATATGTTGGAGGGGAGTGCACACTCCTGGATGTGTAAAATCCATCTGATGGAGTGCTGAAGTGGGGGCTGTATATGGGTGGGCTGTCGTACTGCCGTGGGTCATACATGATTCATGTAAATGGACACCTGGAATTAAATGGAATTTTACACAGAATCTATAATCAGGGCAAAAAGACTTTTTTTCTGGCTAATTTTCAGGGTTTCACTATGGCATTGCCACTTTAGACATGTTACTTAGCTGTCGTACTCAAATGAGTGTCAACCTTCCGCCCTATCAGACCTCCGCAACACTACCCTGCATTTGTCAATAATTTAAGGAAATTTTATAGGCAACACACACACAGCAGAGGCATGGTCACCACAGTGCTCTTCGCTTCATCTCATTTCACCTACCTAGTATCATATCTCACAGAGAGTACGGTACATTGAAAACAAAACATGTTTTAGACAAAGATAACACTTCAGATAACACTACTGTCTCAAATAAAAATAACTTCATAAACGGTTGTCCGTCTGTAATTTGTGGAAATGTAAAAGGAAAAACATTATTCCATTAAAGTAGCCTACGTTTTAGATCGCGCAAGACATTTATAATAGCCTACATTTGAGTCCTATCAGGTAACCACAGAACAACGTCTAAAAGATTATCTGTATATCCTGTATCTGACAAAGGAAAAGTACATTACATAGCTTACCTGTAAAATACCTTCACATCCCTAATGAGATGAAGACTCACAAACGTCTATCATTCTCACCCTTCTGATTTAGCCTGGAATTCACTCGAACCGAATCGAGCATAAACTTTTAAACGCAAAACATTAACATAAACTTTCCTTGAGGCGCTCCTTGATCAATCATAACCTGCCCGTGGCCGTTGGCCACATGGCATATAGCTTCGTTGTTGCTTATAACAAGGGCCAGTGTTGTAATGGAGCAAGACCAACCAACTGGTGTCAGGGTTTCTCGCTTCGTTCTCTCATGTTTCATTTGAAAAAAAAGGTAATTTCCCAAGCATTCAATAAAGCTGTAACGATGCAATAGGCCTATGTAAACCCCAAATCGACAAAACAACAACAAATTGGCATGACTATTCTGTTTAAAATGTTATGACACTCTGACATCTTGAGAAGAAATGGGTTGAATCAGTGCTCTTTCTGGCTTCGAATTAAATGTCCCCGTGGAATTAGTGTGGGTACAATGCATAATCACGATATTGGGTGTCAGTCAACTGCTCACAGAATTATCAGATGAGATTATTGCTATACACGATTATCATTGACCCCAAGATCCCAGTTTTGCATTCTGAACATATTGTATTAATTCTTGAAGTTGTCCTTGCTCTGATAGACAACTTGAATTTATTCAAATTTATTCACTTAAAAATGTTTGAAGTTTTTACTCCTATTAAGCAATAAAGCACACAAAACATTTTTTCAACCATTAAAACATTTCAAAAGCAAGTTTATTACACACATTTGAAAAAGAAGTGAATAGTTATGTACAGTCATAATAATGAATGATTGATTGAAATTTCTTTTTATTTATGTATTGATTTATAAATATAATAAACTGGGCGTTTTATATTAAAAAACAAATATTTTGATTTAAATGTTCATTGATATTAGTTTATGTGTACAGTGTGCTTTTGTAACAATATTGTGCCATGTTTAGCTGTTGTCTGACATCTGTTCATCAAAATTCTTGATCTGGCATTTGATGTGACTGAGTTTGGCCTTCAGGTACTCACATCGTTCCCTTTTCTCCAGAAAGGAGGGATCCTGCAGGTGTTCCGGGAGAGAAGCATATTAGGCTATCTCACAAGTAGGCTATGTAATTCAATATAACAACCTAAATACACTAAAACAGCAAAGCACAATTGCATTTGAGCCAGACAATACACTAGACCAACTTACATTTTTCTTTTGTTCATATTTTTTCAACATTTGATTAATCCTTTTCTGGTCCTGTATTGGGGATAGAAAGCATGCAGCAAACAGTCAAGCTTTGCTTGGCTTGTGTATTCATATTCTAGAATTTAGATGGAAGAATCTCTGACCTTTGAGACACTGACATCACTAAGGAGCTTATTCATCATGGTATCCAGCTCTGTGAACTTTGCTAGAGTGGCACTGATGTCTTTGTGCAGCTCTTTGTATTCCTGATACTGGTCGTTAAACACAGCTTTATATTGCTCTCTGTCCTCCACTGTCATGATCTCAGGATACTTCCTGCAGAGCCATACATAGAGACCATAAACATGCCTGTGACATCCTCTTTGAATTTTTTCAACTTTAACAGAATTTAAAAATCCTCAATGCCTCCGTGTAGCACTTTGTTTCAAATATGTGGAAGAGAAGAGCTGAGGCCTGCTGTTTCTCACACAGGATTTAATTTTGTATGAACACCAAATTAACACTCACATAATGTAATCTGGAATGACCCGAGGCTTTGGGACGTATCCGGTGGGAATGCCTCCACACAGAGTCTCTGGTCCCTGGGCTCTCAGGGAGACGTGGGTCTGATTGGTTTTCCTTGTGGGGTGATCCATCTCGTCCTGGAACACAATCCTCTTGGACTTGGGTTTGGTAGTGGTGACAGAAGAAGGTCCCTGGGTCTGTAGGAGAGTATTTGTCATAAATGTAGGAGAGTATTTGTCATAAATGTAGACGTGGATGAGAAAATCAAGTTCTGGGTTAAGTCTGGGCTTCAGTAAAGGACTTTTTACTTTCAGCTCAACATGCAGAGAGGTAGGATACATACAGGGAGTTGGCTATGATGAATCAACTTTCTTAGCATTGGGCTGAACCTTTAATGCTGGCTTGCATTGCCCAGATGCGCTCCAGGCATCCCAACTCTCTTTTTCTGACTTCAAACACAATGGTGTCTGTTATCCTGTGCCAAGAGAGGGGATCTCTGGGAAAGCCAATGATCTGGGCAGCCTCCCACCCACAACTGTAAAAACCTTGCCACTGTATGTGTTTGAGTAGAAACCTTTCACTGTGGCAGCTGTTTGGCCTTTTGAGGCACATTCAGATGCTTTGTTCTACAACACTGGTGAATTTAAGGTGGTTACTCCTACTTTGTATGATGTGAATAATTCCCAGCTTATAGTAAATATCCCTAATTGAAATAATGTAGCGGCTTAGCTTTAATGAACATCAGCAAGGAATCAGCAAGTTCTGCTGACCTTATATTGATACAAAAAATGCACACATTCCCCTGCTTCATGAATACAAGCCTTAATGCAGGTCACCTACCATGCGGTCCAAGGCCTCTCTTGCCCTGCGGCTGGCCTCATGCCTCCACATCTTTAGAGAGACTAGGAAGCTGAGCAGGTACATGAGCATGTTGATGAAGAGGAAGGCCGTTCCAGCCATCTGACCTCCGTCCACACGGCAGAGGCTGGACAGGATGGGGTTCACGCCAACAGTCATGTAGCACAGGCCACCACGGTTCAGGTCGTTGATATAAACGATGCCGGCAGCCATGTAGAGCAGGAAGAGGGCCACGTTGACAAGGCCCTCGGTGATTGGCCACCAGGAGGAGTCCAGCAGGATGGTGCGGTAGTACATGGTCATTCCCAGCACCAGGAGGATGATGGTCACTATCCATGCCACACCAACCACTGCTATCACAAAAGGTGTCATAGGTCCATTATAGGAGTACCCCACTCCGGTGAAATAAGTTGGCATGTAGTAGTTTGACCATTCACTGTCTTTCTGAATGTAAGCACAGATGCACGCAAAAACCATCCCCCCAA
Source organism: Tenualosa ilisha (assembly GCA_015244755.2). Taxonomy (NCBI): domain Eukaryota; kingdom Metazoa; phylum Chordata; class Actinopteri; order Clupeiformes; family Clupeidae; genus Tenualosa; species Tenualosa ilisha. Next base: position 1,212,932 of record PYXC01000541.1, read on the forward strand.
AAAGCAGCTCTAGGCCAGCCAAGAGCCTCAGCAGCCCAGGCCATGATTTCAGGTAGGAGTATTTTAGCCGGTAAACCTCCAGCTTCTCAGCATAATGCTCGGCTGCATGGAGGCTTGTCAACTCAGAGCCCTCGAGAGCATCATAAACCCTGTTATTGTCTGAAGGGCCGGTGCTTATTAAGGGTTTCTGAGAGCCCTTGCTGGATCTCAGTGAGTCCCCCGCCTCCCAGCGTCTCCCCAGGTATGGAGTCACTGGTGGGCTCACTCTGGTCCCATTGGGCAGGATTTTTATTGACGTGGGGCTGAAGTGATCATCATCATTATTATCAACATCAGCGGCGTTCTTGCTCCATTTATCAAAAATGCCGCTCAGCTTCTTTGGAACGAGGGATCTCATTCGCCGCTTGAAGGACCTCTCCTCTACGCTGCTCTCTAGTTGGTGGGGGGGTAGGGGGCTAGGTGAAGTATCACTCCTGGCAGAAGCATCCTCCAATTTGCTTGGAACCGAGGGCGAGTCATCATCACTCCACGACCAAGAGTGTCTGTCCACGGCATCGCCATCTCCTGCCTGCTCAGAACTCTTAGTCCAGCCTGGCATCCTGGGGATGGGAATGGGCCTCGACACTTTCAGCTGCACATAACTCAGTTGCCCAGTAAAAGACGTATCGAACTGGAAGCATGTGCTAAACCTAGTCACGGAAGTTACAAGTTGTTATGCTAGAAGTAGGAAATGTCAGTTACAGTATGTGGGGCAAAATCTAAGCAGTAAGGCAAACACTTAGTCCGATCACTATGAGGCTCATTAGTATTGCTCTAACAGAAGAATTGGCTGAAATTGGTGCAAAGGAAAAAATCTGAATTTATGTCAAGAACAATTCCAAAGCACGTTTTGTGAAAGGACTTTAGATCATAATGTTTTCTCTCTTGGGATTTCTGGCAATCGGCATCAAAGGAACTAATCCCTGGACTAAAATCTCATAGATTAAGTGTGAACCCCTGAGGACAAAAAAAGCAAGAGCAACAACACCAACCGTATTGAGCTTGTTGTCCAATCCAAGCTGCTGTGTGTCCACCAGTACAAGTGTAACAAAAATGGCCGCTTGTACAACTGGCCTGGCCAACCCTCTCAGGTGACTAAGGCTTTATCGCTGTGGGCCGAAACCCGGACGGGGTTTACTTATTAAACCTGCGTGCTTGTGTTTCCATGTGTGTGGTGACTGGTGCTACATAGGGCTTATCTCTGGGGGAGTTGCTCCTGATATTTACATACACTCGGGAGGAATAATAAGGATCATGACATGGCTGGCTGCCTTTGAACTAGAATGTTTTACAAGGGTGAAGGAAAACAGTGAAATTTCCTTTTAAAGAATGAATCTGACCTCATATATTTTGGAGTGTCAGCTGCAACACAATAATGAGCAAATATTACATATTATATTTTATATACATATTATATACAAATATATATTTTACATACTCGTTTTACATAGAGACTTTTCACCATCATTTTGTCTATTGTCTCTACTGAATACCTCAACCTTAGACTGAAATAATCACCAATGTAGAGTGTTTATGCCAAGTCACTAGGTGGCAGCAGATACCTGAGACACATGTGATTAATTCCAAAACGCATCCAGTAGAACTGAGACCGAACTATATGTCTTTAAGTCTTGTAGGGTATGTTGTTTTTTCCTTCACTCTTTTACACTATGACATGTGGGGCTACAAACTGCTAATGCCTCAGATTCCCTTCGTCGCACATCACTGCTCATCCTGCATCAGGCAGCTGCTTTATTTCTGCTCTTGAGTACAACAGATGCCCATATTGGGTTTCAAGGGTGAGTACTGCACTGGTGCATTAGAGCCCTGTTCTTGCCTCTCCTCTCCTTCCCTGTTTAAACCATATTAGAGAGGTGACTGAATTCTAATTCCTACAGGCCAATGAGTCCAGACAAAATCAGAGCTTCTGTTCTGGGTTCCTATGAAATGTAAAATATCTTTATTGACATTCCGAGAGTGTTCAAAATTACATTAGAATGTGATTGTAGGGCCATTAAGATATTGCTTCTGGTCATTCTTGTCAGAGCGCACGGGTGCACATCATTTAATAAGTGGACTTGAGCCAACTCTTATCTCACATTCTCTCCCTGTGCAGCAGGGAAACTTCAAGGCATCCAAAGCCTGTGAGTGTCCTAATTACAAGCCTTTTGTCACTAGCCCTGTGACAAGGTGCATTTTGCACAGCATCCATCTGTAAGGACAAATATTTGGTCCATTGTCAAAGCTAAGTCCCCCTGAAGGGAGATCTACAGTGTTGTGTGGCAGAGCCTGAAGCACATCACCTTGGAGAAGGATGTAAGGCTTCTTCTTCTTCTCTCCCCTGATGTCCTGTGCTTTAATGTTTGTCTCGTCCTGATTAAATGTTTATGAGCTCTGCAGTGGCGTGTTTCATTATGGGCATATGCTCGCCTCTGTAACGGATGTCACAGGCAGCTAGATGTGTTCCACTTCCACGTGTCCTCCTGGGAGATGGCTGCAAAAATCTCAAACTAGGATCTAGGTCTGTCTCAACAAGTTAGTGAGAAGGGGAATATGCTGTGTGGCTCTCTGCACCTTGCCTTTATGCCTTTTAAGAACATTACAGCAAATACAGTTCAGCATTAGCTTAGTTTGTACCACATACTAGTCTTTGAATTTGCCATTGTTGATAGTTAGTTGCCCTTTCTCCTCAGAGCATTACACTTTATTAATATTTGGTCAATATTACCAAAATGATGAGTCCTTATTCTCTCCTACAAAATAATGTTGAACAATGGCTGTCAGTGGTAAGTCACATTCAGTAAGTCTATATAGTCCTGTGTGAATTCATCACTACTCTGTAGATATTTAGCTGAGAGAAAATAGAAACCAACTGACAGAGTGGGAGAGAGAGAGAGAGAGAGAGATGAGTGCAAAACAAATGACACAGAGACCATGTCTTTACAAATGTATCTACTCAAGGGCATTTATTCCAGTGCAACTACATATGAGCAATGTGGCAGTGTACACAAAACTATGGTAATACAACTTCAAAGATTTTTTTTATTAATCATGTCCAGTTGGAATACAATCTAATGCCAGCATGGAGAAGTAGACTAATTTTACAAAACATCTCTGCTGTATCTTGTGATCAGTATTCAGTAATCTTTTGATCAGTAATCATCTTGTTCTTTAGATAAATGCTTGTCTGGTTGTTGTGAGCCACTGATCATTTACTGGTGTTTTGTTAGAAGGCCTTTTTGATAGAAGCCTACGGCAGGAAGGTAAGATGCAAAAACAAAAGAAAACAACAAAAAAAGATACAGTAAAGCTTTCAGGATTTCCCTCCATGTGTACTCCTAAAAGCCCTCACAGAGGACAAATACATACTTCCAGAAGCACCCCAAATGAGGCATGGCTCTGTTTCACTATCCACTGGTGTAAAATGGATTACTTTCACGTAACAGGAATGAGCTTTTTCTGCTAGCTTAACTTAATCAGAGTATGTTTTTCGAAATTGAATTTTGTAGGTTGCTCACTCAGTCCATTATGCTGTCTTTATACAGACTGTACCACAATACAACTCTGTTAACCACTGGGATGTACTGTAGAACAAGGAAGATGGGGTGAAATCTTTCACCCATCTTTCTGTGGCCCATACTGTAAACATAGCCCCAGTCTTTACAGTCTGCAAGAGGAACACTTGAAAGACGTTTGCTTTATTCATTGTCTCACTGTTGTTACATTTAGCAAACTGAATGTATTTCTTGGAAACATGTTGGTGCCGATATGGCAGAGTCTCTTGGGCAACCTCTCCCTGCAAGTACAAAATCACAGGACTTAAGACATGAGACCCCATCACAAGCACCCCTGTGGCTATGTACAGTTACCCTAGGGACATACAAAACCATTTCCTCTACACAATCTATTTCATTTATAGGAAGGTCACAAAGATGGTCATTCTACAGATAAAAATAGAGTAAGCCTCACACGAGCCACTCAGATCTCTCAATCCACTCACTCTAGATCAGTTGTGAAATTACTCATTGTCTTCAGAGGGTCCCCTCGGATGTTCCTTGTACTACTTACATTTGGGTCACCATACTGGAATTGGCGACGTAAAACTAAGACACTCGAGCAGAAACTTGGGGGTTTGGTGCAAATGGTGTGAGTGCATCTCCCTACATGGCACTTGATTGTGTACCATTTGATTAATCCAAGATCTCCCCACATCCTTTTCCAAGTGTGCTTGCATTTCATGTTGTTGACAAGAGGGGAAGAACATAGATTTGAAAGAAAAGAAAATAGAGGAGTCTGTACCAAAGGAGAGGATCCTGGATATATTCAAACGTCTTTAAAGCTAAAAATGACTTTAGGATTTGTAGGAATTTGTGCATCATTGCACATGTGCTTTCCAATATTCTTGAAGTACAGTTTTGTTTTGGTGTATGCATATATGCATAAGATGACTTAATAACACTCAAACAGAGTTCTTATGGGAACTTAAAAAATGCACTCTGTCATGTACACCCAAGACTGTGGCAAATTTGAGGACACTATCACGCAACTTCTACCCTGTGAATGCCATATAAATGTTCAAATAACTGTACTGACACATCCCTGTAATTCATTCTCCATAGTTCCATTTGTCTTCATCTGCAGAAGCAGCAAAAATAAGCAATAGATGCTTACAAGTTTTTTTAAAAGTCAAATTATGATAAATATTGCCCTAAAATGAATGAACTAAAAACTATGAATTATCCAAAATGTTAAACCCTGAAAGTTAAACAGAGAACCTCCACATTTAAAGCAATCAATATGAAAATAAAGGGATCCAGAAGAGGGCAATGTCCTTCACTGACCTCTTGTTTGCCCTTTCACAGAAGCATTCAGTGTAGTTGTAGCTAGCACACATCTAATGTCTCTTACAAAGCCATGTAACATCATCTTGAGGGTGCATCACTAGGTCTCACAGTATTGCACCTCTTAATAGGATATCTGTAATTCTAAACTTAGAAAAAAACATCCTGGTATAAAAGCAAAAAAACCCCAAATAGAATTAACACAACATATCCCAAAACCATCAAGTAGCCATTCACCACAAAGATGCACTGATACATGCATTGGGGCTAGGTTTATCTGTGCCTACCATAGCCAAGAGCACTTCCATAGCCTTAAATATGAAGCCTTGCCATAATGCAAAGACCTGTGGAAGCTCTGATTTGTGTGTGACAATGAGGTTTCAGGTTAAATTGAATGATCATTTACTTTACATTTTTATGGCCTTCCTTCCTTTCTCCACTTACCTTAATATACCTACACACCTTTCTTTCTCTCTTTGGGTCTTTCTTTTGCTTTCTTTCTGTCTTTTAATTTCATATCTGCCTTTTGTTCTTTCTGACCGTTCTTCTACCCTCCTTGTCTTTCAGTTGGTAAACATAGAAAAGATTTGAAACATAGAGTAAACTGCATAATGGAGGTAATGGTAAACATCATATTAAGACAGCGTTCTCTGAAGAGGAATGTATCTGAAAAAGGAATGCAATGCTCGTATCAACAGTGTACAAAAAACCCGCTCCAAAATGTGTAAATTAACAACCCTCCACAATTTATACATTCAGGCACTAAAAAGTAACATGCCAATATATTAACTAAAAAAAGTTAGTCGCATCCCCATTTTCCCTTTAAAAGAACAAGGGAACTGAATCCTTAAACTTGGCATTTTGTGTAAAATATCCTATGCAATAGTAATGGCATGTACTTCCCCCTCCTCCTGCCATTTCACTCTCTCTGTAAATGTGTCTCAGGAGCTGACTGCAGAGCTGTCTGAGGCCACCTCACGCCACCTTGGCTCACAGAACCGACCGCATCGTTGTTTCATCGATGGGAAGTCCGTCCGTTGATCTCGCCCTCCCCAGTGGACTTGTCCCTCCTTTGTTGTTGCCTACTACTTTTTTCCCCAGGCCGTTCTGTTGGACACTCCCTTCGGTTCATCTCCGCAGACGATTCTCCAGCACCCTCCACTCAGTCCATTGGTATACAAGGGCTTTACAAAAAAGCTAACTTGAACAGCCATACAATGGCCAAAACATAAACCACAAATCTACTAATTTTTGAATGATTGGGTTCAGTCTCTTGATGTTGAGTTCGCAGTTGTTGCTCGCTGTCTGCCTGCCAAAAGTGAGTCTGTGCTGGAGCTGCAGCAGCAGCAGCATAACTGTCTGGTCCACCTGTGCTGGCATCAGTGCCAGCGTCAGTGCCAGAACCTGTCCCAGGCTGACCTAGCCACTGTCAGAGGAGGTGTGCGGCGCCGTGGAAGGTGAGCGCCGGCGCCGAGAGGGCGTCCACGAACGCTCGGAGCCCAGCGAGGCGGGTCGGTAGCGGTGCATGAAGCCGTCCAGGAGGTCCTGCTGCTGCTGGGTTATGGCTTGCGAGATCAGACAGGGCAGGGCCTGGAGGGTGCCCGTCACTGAGTCCAGTTTGTCCTCCAGGGTGCCAATGCGCTTGTCCAGCTCCTCGCTGCGCTCCTGCAGCTCCGACACCAGGTCGTACATCACGTTTTGGGTCTGCAGAGTGAAAGAGCAGCCATTAGAGCAGGGCACACACACTAGAAATAGCAGAAACACACACACACACACCACACACACACACACACACACACACACACAGACAGACAGACAGACAGACAGGTGAGAGAGATAACCCTTAGTGTAATATTCCTATATGTGGGAGTCACAAAGCCACAACTAGGGGAGTCTAAGATTTGGTTTTAGAAACTCATCCTGATGAATCAATAATCAAGTATCTGGACAAAAATAGTTAACGTTTACCTTCGCCAGGTCCACCAGGGTGTTTGCCTGGTCATTAAGTTTCCTCTGCTCCATCTTCACACTGCGAAGCCTGAGGGAGGGTGAGGGTGAGGGCAGGGGTGGGGTTGAGAGGGAAGAACATTTGGGTACAAGGGGAGGAAGGGGAGTCACCAGGGAAGAACAACACGGAACTGTCAGGAGGGCCCTTTAGACAGGCAGTGGGTGTCAAAGTCTGACCTGCATGCAAGCATTCCCAGCCCCCTCAGCCATTCTGTCACATGCAGTGCACACACCGTAAAAAGTCCACTCATCTCTGTCAGCTCAAAACACTCAGGCTGAATCCCAATGTCTCCCCATAAGCCCTAAGACCTGAACCCTTAACCACTTAACATGAATCCACTTCATGATTGGCTGATTCATGCCAATTAAGTCTTTGAGGGCTCAGGGCTCAGGGCTTAGGGGGGAGACTGGAAGTCACCCTTAAAAATGCTAAAAGAATTAGGCTGGATTCCTGCAGTCGACCAACCATTCACCAAAATAAAACAAATCAAAAGAATGTCGGGGGCCTCATTCATGGAAGGAGGATGGCACATGAACCAGCACACGGTCATGGTTCTGGCATACATGAGGTCAAAGGGAAAACTGGTAAGAATGGTGTACAGATGTGTCCTCTAACTCCTACGGAAAATAGGATAAATATCTGTCAGGGAAATTACAGGCAGAGGTACTGCATTACTGAGTGAGATCGAAAGAATGTCTGTCACCTTGTCCTGCCTTTTCTTCTCTGCACTAGAGCACAACTGTGCTCTTGAGCACAACATGGGAAAAAATCATTCTTAATTGACACATTGGCGGAAAGGTGGGAGCTGACAGTCTGTTTTGATGCAGGACATGGCCAGTATTCTTTCTGAAGCAAAAAAATCCTCCATATCATCTTGCATCTGACCTTGAAAGATCCATATGTGGTTATTCCTCAGTTACCTTAGCATGACCCCAACAAATGAGTAGAACGCCGCTATGAGTGCAAGTTAATATGGAGACAGTGGCAACCTCATTGATTAATGATAAATGTATGACAAGAGTAAACCTAAAGCCTGGAAATGTCTGTGTTTAAATAAGTGGTGCAGAGCAATGGAAAAGTTCAGTTCATTCCAAACATGAGTGTTTGAGAAATTAAAATCAGCACCCATATTAAAACCTCATGCATGTGAAGACACAGAGAAGGAGGAGAATGCATGGGAGAGAGTAAGGGCAAACACCAAGGACAGCAACTTACTTCTGAGCTCTGCGGTGATAGAGCAAAACAGAGACAGAACAAGAACACAGTTCAAGTTTAGAACCCCACAACATTCAGTTCACAACAACAGCCAGTCAACTGTTACACTTCTCACAACAAGCACAGGGGCAAAGGTCAGGGAAAGGGAAAGGAAAGAAGACATTGTCACATCACACAGAACAACACATGAACTGAGCATCAGCTCCAAATCACTGCCTGAGGACAAAACCTGATGATTCCAGGGTTACCACAGAGGCACAGTTCATTTAAAAATGGGTAGACAAGTAGACTGGGTCAATCTATTATGTAATTATGTTTAACACCCCAGATGTGTTAGCATGGTGAGCTGCTCTTCAGTTGTTACATCACCCTAAAAAATGATGCTTTTTTAAATGGCAGCCTTGTCAAATGATCATTATCACCTTCATTCTCAGCACTTTCAGCATTACTTCTGTCATACTCACTGATGGATGGCCTGTAGAAACTTGCGCTGGTGTTTGCGCACTTTGGCGTGATCAATCTTCTTCACTAACTTTGTGTGTTTGTAGATGAGCCATGTTTCCCTGAGTACATTGGCAGCTGTGTTCTTAACCTTGAGGAAAAGATAGAACATGAAGAGTGATGTCAATGCCTTTTAGTAGAATGTCAAAAAGTAATAAAAAAGTAAAAAAGTAAAAAATAATAAAAATTGAATTAAACATAGTCAAATAGCTCTATTGCAATTTCAGTGGATAATTACTGTAGATACCCCCACTAGATCCACAGGATAGAGAAATCTAGAAGGAAATCTAGCAGTAAAACTAGTTCTGCCTGACTGTGCCAGACCTTACAGCTGAGTGACAGCCAACCAGTTCTTTGCCTGATGACCTAGTACTTAAAATGGTTATGAAACTGACCTTATTTTTTCTACAATAGAGAAATGAGAACAATCCACGTTTCAGGTGCCCAATTCAGAGGCATATTTTAAAATGCTTACTCGTTTACAGAGCTGTGTATCCATCATGAAGTTGTGGACATGTTTCTCAGCCTTGGTGAGTTCCAGTTTCCTGGCTACCACTGCAACCACTAGTGCAGTGCAACCAGCTCCCTGTAAGAACATGTATTGTCTTTTCTGTTATAGTATTCATCTCTGTTTTCCTATAAAGGTGTATACATAAAAAGGATTATTATTGGTGTAATTTAGACTGTGCTTGTCAACTATTTTATACATGTAAAACAGACCAAATCTGTCAGGTTATATTGTCTGGTGATAAAACAATGTTTGTTCATTAAACCTTTACATTGGCAAAAGGAGACATACCATGATTCCCGTCAGCAGACACACGCCTTTGCCACAGTACGTGTGTGGCACCATGTCTCCATAGCCAATGGAGAGGAAAGTTATAGAGATTAGCCACATCGCCCCCAGGAAGTTACTGGTCACTTCCTGTTTGTCGTGATACCTGGTACAGCGACAGGAGAAACAGAGGACAAGGTTGGTGTAAGAAGCAGAATAGTGAAAATTTCAGCCAGCGAAGCAGAGGCTCATAGTAAGGCCATCACTGGACCCTAAATTCCTCATCTGATGAGAAATTGTAATAACATGTTTTACAAGAGTAGCTATGTAGTATCTATGCCATAACTTATACCATTGGCACTACACATTCTACAGGTGTAATGAAAACAAGAAAGAAAGGTAGAAATAAGAAAAGACAACTTGTTGTCAGTGTTGGAAGGGTTAAGACCGACTGCTATGCATTATGGACACTAATTAGAATTACAAAAATGGCAAAATATATCTCTTTTTAATCACTGTATCACTGACTGAATAATGTTCGAATGCTTTACAGACACAAGGTCTCAAAAGAACATTTGTTTCATTTGGCGTGAAAATTTTCAAGCATCCACTGTGACGACATAAAGCATAGGATGAACTGTGCTGATGACACAAAAGCATTCCCAAACAAATGGTGTCACACACAACCCAACAAAGGTCCAAACACCATCACTTTGTTGAGCATCGGAAATAGCAAGCAACCACACAGAAGACCTGAGAAGAGAACATCTTCTAACAACATTCAAGTTATCTACTCATCTCCTCATTCATTCATTGTGCCTAGTGAGGACAGGCCCAAGATTGAGACACACAACCCATTCCAACCTTTTCACCTCGACCTCACTGGCACTGTACTGGCACCCTTAGATCAATCGTCTGTCTGAGAGGAGACAAGGGTGCAAGGGTCCATTATGAGCCATTAAATGCAATATGAGTGCACTCTGAAAGGAGCTAAAACCAGGTCTCATTGTGCTTTGCGAACACATTTTAAAAAGGCAAAATAAGTTGCTCTTTGAGTGCGGCACAAACAATTTAACATGCCAGAGAACTGCCAATGACCAGTCTGACCGCTAGTGACCCACCGTGTAAATTGGCATTGGCCACAAATTTGGATTTAATTAGGTGTGAAATGGTGCTACGAACACCTGGAGCAGATGGTTTTGCATTCGATTGGAATTTTAAAATGGGTCTCTAAAAAAGAATGCCTCCTTGGACTGTTCCTCCTAGACAGTTCACTCTCCACACATGATGTATCATGCCATTAGCTGGACCTATCTATTTCTGTCCCAGCCTGACACTGCAAACATGCTCTGCAAGAGTGAGAGCAACCGCCACTTCCCTACTGAGACCAGACAGTGGTGATTGAGAAAAAAAGCCCCGTTTTTAAACATGCCAACGAAGCAGTAAGTCCCAGACAGTGTTCCTTATCGAAACCAAACAGTGATTGGAGGAAGAAAAAAAGCCCAGTTTGAACATGCGTGCGGACGAAGCAGCAGATACCATGCAGGCTTTTTAAAAAAAGATCTCCACAACCTGCATGCTGAGATAGAGTCCAGTATATTGAGAGCCGTGGGGGAAATGATCAAGCCTAGAAGGTGTTAATGGAAGCCATCTTAGACACTGTCAAAATGGAAGCCCAATGAACACAAATATTGGCAGTGTGCCTTCACCTATAAGTCCCTACGCTGTGATTGTAAAACAACTCAGAGAAATATCAGTTGAATGGTGAAGCTTCAGAAACTTCTTTTTGCTCTGGCTGTGCATTAAAAGACTACAGCACCAGAGCTCCAGAGATCACCAAAGCCGATCAGATACATGGATGCAGAGGTCTAGAGACTGTATGTTGTCCAAATGGTTGGAACTGTGTTGCAGGATCCAAAATATTCAAAAAACTTTGAAACAAATGTCTTTTTATGATTGCACCTTATGGGGCTGATCTCTTGTGAAGCTGGTGTCAGATCTCAGAGCTGTAAAGTTATAGCTCTTTGTCTGCCGTTCACTGCTGGACACGTTGTAGGTACGTTGTTTGCTTCCATGATGTCCCATCTTTAAAGTCTAACAGTTTGATTATTCAGTACACTCCAACTCTCTCTGTCACTGTGTCTTATGTTAACACATAGTATTTCAACACTAGTGTTTGTGACACTGTGGGAGAGAAACACTTGTTAAGTCTCCATGTGCTTTCTTGTAAGTTCTTGTCTAGATCATGAACATGGCATATGAAGTAAGAGATGCAGAGGAAAGCACCATAAACTGCCACTGGCCTGTCATTGTGAACATTAGAGGGAGCCTGTTGACACAGCAATACATGATGGCCTGTCCACTAATGAGTAACCTACAGGTAATTACAAAAAACTAAACAAATCTATGGCAGTTTTTTTATCCATTCCAAAGGGGGTACTACATAACGCATGGCCACATTGCAGTGTGAGGTCACCAGGGCAACATTCAAAGCTCTCAATATACCGTATGCAGTTCTAGCATATAATGGATAGGAGCTGGCACCACCTTCAACTTAGATCAGAATTGAAAGCACTGGCAAAGACGGTTCACCTTACGGAATTTCCCTGAAAACCACTTGTGATTCGTTGTCCAGTCAAACAAGATAAATGTTTTAGAACTGCAGAATATTACAGAAACCAGTAGAGGATAGACACCACAAGAGAGAAGGTAGAGGGGAAAGCACAACCTAAATGTTGTCTTGAATCCACCAGAAATGCAAAAGGCACAATTTCAGCAACAGAAACCGTGAAAGGCTGGACTACACTTACTGTCTGCACAAGATTTTCGTTGTGTACTTTACCTAGCCTGTATCTTATTTGTATCATAAAACCTCACAACACCATGCAGATCATCTCACAGTAAGTAGGAGGTAGGCTACTTTTTTGGGAAGAGAGATTTGGGACAAGATAGTCAATCAATTCAGAGACCTAGCAGGTGACAGACAGATACAATCATGTGAAATTCTGACTATACCATAGTAAGCGTGGTTTTGGGCATGATTGACAGTCTGCAACTAGCTATCCTCTTCCATGGGGAGTTTGCATCACCATCAATCAGCTTGTCACATTACCATAGCTAAAGCTTGTTAGCTTTGAAAGACTAAAGCTTTCTAGCCAATGACGTTACATTATGCCTCACAAACAAAAACTTCAAGTGTATATTTGGATCAATAGATTCTCACACACACACACACTCACATACATACACAAAACATACACACTCACACACACACACACACACACAGGCAAACACACACACTCCCTACAGATCAGTTCACCCTACACATCAACAAACACACACTCACATGACAAATTCATGAACATTTACTGATGACCGACAGCCAAATGACAGACAGGCTGAGACATTTCAGATGGACCATGCTGATGGGCTGCTGTTCATTTGTTGACTCTTTGGTAAGCGACTGTAACCAGGAAGTAAGTAAATGAGGTAGAGTGTTGTTAGACTGTTAGTTGATAGCTTGGTCTCATAGGGTACCATCAAAGGTGATGTACCTCCTCTCGTTAAGCTCACCGAGGGACAACGACAATGGCCTTTTTTCACCTTTTTCACTCTGTAATATCATTGACTCTTCCTAAACAACCCATTTATACAACTAACTCGTGGATGCTCCCATTACAGTAAACATATTAGAAGGCGATTTGTTATTATCAATAAATTGATTAGTTCAGACCAAATTAGTCATAGTATATTCTCTTGATAAACTGTCCATATGTAGACAACCCAGAAACAGAAAAAGAGACATCCGTTAGCACTGACTCCTGTCAAAATGTGCAAGAGAGGAAATGTGAAGAGATGTCAAGGAACAAAACAATAGACAAGGAAAAAAGGACGATGGTGACAAATCTAGTCTTCACAGGCCTATGTTAGCTCCAGTCAGCTAATGAGGTAGATGGTGAAGGGCATTACGGCCCAGATATTTGTGACATACACTGTCTCTGTCAGAGCCCTAAAGAAAGCCTTTCCATTCTCCCACCCTCTACATGCATCCTAGAATGGTTCCGCACTCATCCAGTCACCAATCCTTTCACCCTGAGGCCTGTGTGCTTACAGTAATAGATACGGATAGCATTGTCAAATACAAATACCACCCCACCCCAGCCCGCTCTGCAGCACCTAAACTAACACCCCTTTGCAATTATGTGACAAAAGTAAACATGAAGACCATCATGCTGTTTCATTGTTTACCATAGGTGAGCACCCAGCCTATTTTCAAATCATGTTTGGGGAATCAAATGAAGAAAGGAGAGCTTTTATGTAACACTGTTCACTGCTCTCCCTTCCACCGCCTGAGAGTTTGTTCTAAAATGGACAGCATCACCCTCACCATTCTCTCACACAATGACATGACATGAACCATATATACATATTTATTGGAGTGTGTATGTGTGTGTGTGTTTGTGTGTGTGTGTTTGTGTGTGCAGAAAATATATCTTGATATAACCCTGTCAGAAACATGGATCTGCTACACGTTTTACATTATTAGAATGTTGAGAATGTTGTGATATTAAAAGTAGTTACAACTCAGAAGATAAAACTATGCCAAAAAACACTTAACATCACATTCTTGAAAAAGGTCTCTGAGGTGTGAACACATTACTTGTCTCTAATAATTGGTTTAGGATCAACAATAATAGCGAGATACCCTGAGGCCTGTTTGTGAAGGTGATTTGAAGGAGCTGCTCCATTTTAGCACGAGCTCCCGCCTCCTCCTTTATGTCAGAGAGCCACTGAGAAACAGACACTTGTTTTACAGTGCCGCTAAAACTGATGGCTTTCCCTACAGCAAAAGTGATCAACAATCTACATATACTTTCCATACTCGATGTATCCCTTTCTCCTTTTTATGAGGATGGTGCCACATTGCACACTTTATCTATCTATCTATCTATCTATCTATCTATCTATCTATCTATCTATCTATCTATCTATCTATCAATTTCACAATTTATGGCATCGCCTATGCCCAACCCCACCAAGTTTCTGAGTAGCAGTGGCACCAGCTCAATGAACAATGGTAGTTTTTTTTTTTCCACGGCTAGAGAGCGAGGACTCACATGGTATCCCTATGGAGCAGCATAGAGGGGAAATAGAAAGTACAACAGTGAATTAAACACACACACACACACTCACACACCACACTTATTGTACACACATCCGCATATGTGCACACGCAAACACACACACATACACACACACACACACACACACACTCTCTCTCATTCTCTCTCTCTCTCTATCGGACATACACACATACTCACACTTTACGTCGTTTCACACACATTTTTTTTTTCAAATGAAAGCAGGCTGGCCTTTTAGCGTGCACTTCTGCAGATGGCACTAGGGGCAGAGAAGGGAAGGGGGGGCAGTGCATGGAGGTCATATTCTGTGACACCTCAGCTATGGAGTGACTGGAAACAGGCTTCTCTCTGGCCTCTAGAGACGCATGGTGAGGACTGCTAAGTGAAAAAGGTGAAGCAGTGACTGGTGGTTGGGTGGAGGCATGGACAAACGTCTGGAGGCAAAGCAGGCACAGAAAAAAAACTGGAGACATACTGCGGGATTGAAGATAAAAAAAAAAGGATATTCACCTTTTCATACTTCACCTACACACACAGACACACACGTCTCTCCATGACAGCTGAAATGAATCTATTTCAAGTGAGTCATGTGATGCAAAATCTTTTACGTGTGACCTCTGGTTTAAACAACGCAAAAGGATTTAAATGAGTGCTGCTCTTCAATGCCTCTGCTGGCTGAGCAGAGATCAGTTTAAAATCTGCACCATCCCCCTTGAGATGAAACGGAATGAAGAGATGGGCATCCTTGGGGCTGTTCAGCATTACCAAAACAAACCATTCAGCAAACAAACAGTTAGACACTCATGAATTATTGATAGACTGCTAATAAGTGCACGACACAAGAGAACTCTTGTCTCTTTTTTTTAAATGCAATCAACAGCTGGATGAGACACAGCTACACCCACCCAGCCACCCACCACCACCATCACCAGCACCTCCCCCTTTCCCTCCCCCACTGGAGGCGGTAGCTTTTAATGTCCCTAAGGGGCAGAAATGAGTGCGTGAGGGGTGGAGGTGGAGAAGGGAGTGGGTGAGCCAAGAGCAGGAAGAGGGGAAAGGGAGGAGAGATGGAGTGCGGGAGGGCTGGGTGGTAGTTGACAACTCTGCGCATGGTGGTGGTGGTGGTGGTGGTGGCCATGATGGTGGTGGCAATGTCAGCCAGTCGGATTGCGGCGGAGGTTCCGAATCGCATGTTGGGCACCGTACCTCTCACAGACGCGCACAGTCCAGGCGGCGATGATCCAGGAGGAGATGCTGAAGACCAGCAGCACGGTGCCAGGGCAGATGGTCATGAGTGTCTTCATGACGAAGCGCGTGTTGAAGTTGATCTTGTTGAGCGCGCCGATGCTGCGCGACGAGGCGTCCGTGAAGAGCTTGCTGTGCAGCAGCATGACGCGGCCAATCAGGTAGAGGCGCAGGAACATGGGGATGGACAGGATGATGTCCACATCGGCGTCGGCCACCGAGGGCACGTAGGTGAAGGCCAGGCGCGCCGTCCATGTGAAGACGTACTGGCCCGGGATGGGGTGGATGGCACAGACGAGCAGCTCCAGCACAATGAAGAAGATGCGCTCGTACGTCATGGCGATCCGCCAATCGTCCGCACCATTGTCCACCATGAAGAGCTGAGGGGAGGATGGGCAACAGACCAAAAGTTCACCCCATGTTTTCACAAGATCATATTCTTTCTTATTCACTTTATCAATTCACGTGTATCACAGTGAAATATGACTTGTGCTCTTTTTTAGATCTCATTCCACACATCACAAAAGCATTACTGTGAGTAACATCTTTCAAGGCCAGAGCAGTACCAGTGGCTCTCAGTCTTTTGGTATGCCTCACCTGGATTTCCCGAGCATGGTACATTATAATAAGACCAAGCAAAATAACAGTGGAGAGGCTGATAAGGCATTTCAGTGCAAATGAATATGAGGATTCCTGCAGAGAGAGACACAAACACATCATATAAGAACATGAGAAGAATCTCACACACACAGATGAAACAGCCTAAAACAATTCAAAATGCTGCTTCAGACTTCATTGACTAGTCCAGATGTTGCTGGTATATGTCGTAATGCTGGTACATTATGCCAAGTAGGTGCTTGTCATAATCATGTCTGCAGACAGTTCTTACAAAAACTGTATACAGTAATTTCCTTCCACTAACGGCATGCTTTCTAAATCCTCTGCATCAGTGATGGCTTACGCCCAAAGGGGGGCTGTTCCCTGGGGCAATGTCCCACTCAAACTAGCCACACTCCCCATCGGCGGCACTTTATTAGACGAGCGCATACATAATGAAAACAGAAGCACCATTACTCCTTAGACATGCTGTATCTGTAATGGACTGTGTGCAATGGACAGGACACGAGACTGAATCATGGCCGCACTGGGCCGCCATCCCTTTGGAAAGTGTCCAGGCCCAGTTGAACGGCCGGTTGAAATACGGCCGTGTACAATGAGGAGTGAACTGTAAAATGTAGAGACTGCTCGTGGGCTCGCAAACATTCATCCCCCCATCACTACCACTGTACCCCACTGGTGCACTGCTCCCCATGAGTGGGACTCCATCATGGTTGCCGGGGGAGGTGATGAATTGGATGGTTTATATGCTAGTGCTGCACAGTTGTGTGTGGCCCATACATCACAGAACTGAGCTGAATGACGGGCTGCTCCCCTGACTCTACAGCACAGGTTAGAGTGTTAGACGCTATCTTATGGATTAGCTTTCTGTTCCTGACCATGACCTCTTCACATTGTGCTATATAGTTTGGACACTTAGTACTGCACTTCAGGCATTTGTCACAGTTCACTGCAAATGCTCAGGAGAGGCACAAGCCCATAGTACTGGGGAAGTAAAACAAGTGCTGAGCATTAGAAAACAGAATGCAGTTTCTCGTACAGGATACCTATCTACTCTACTTATAATTTTCCACTGACATTCACACTAAAAGGGAAGAAAGCGTCAGTAGAATTTTGCTGTTAATTTAAATAATTTGTGCATTAGACTCAACAGCGATTTGATTTAATTTCATCAATGAGATTACACTGGCACAATATGGTGCCAGATTTCCTGCTTCTAATTGGTTGCGTTTGCAAATCAGAGCTGGGCCATTTAAAACACTCAACAGCAAACTTTTCAGCAAGCATCTTATTAAATGCAGTCATTTTTAATGGACTCTCCATGTCTACCCATCCCTATCACACGGAATAAGACTAGCAATGATAGCCTGTATGCATTTCAGTAAATAGACAAAATCATTTACAATTCAACTCTCCTTAAAAAAAGATTTGAAGACTTGAATATACTACATTTTGGTTTGTAGTACATATTCTGGAGAGAGGCATCATATGTCTCCAGTGTGGAAAAGCTCTCACCGCTTTCACAAATTTGTAATCTTACAGGCCAAGTGTTAACATCTGATGTTTATGAAGATTTAAAAAAATATTTTTGGAACTCTGAGTGGCCAACCTGAAGGAAAAAGGTGTCCTTTCTGTTCTCTTAATGCTTTGTTTGTTGAACTCATGTGTGGCATATCGGCTCTGCAAAAAAGCAACGCCTGAAAACAAATCCCTTTTGGCAGTGGGACAACAAAGCCAGTGAAAAATGCGCTATTAATATTTGAGAATTCAAGTAGTGCTGTTGGCATCTCAAAAATGCAAAGACTCTCTTTCATCATCTGAAAGCCTACCAATTAGGGGACTTATTTTTAACAATGAAACTAGACTACTCCCCTAGTCTCCCCACACCTAACCTCTGGTCCCCTGTGTTTTTCAGGACACAATTATGGGAGAAATTGTTTTGAGACTCCCTTGTGACATAACATCGAATAAACTAATTAATTCACCTGTCATTAGTCAGAGGACTGCCATCCCAAAGCTTCTTTTGAAAAATGTATATCCAACCCAAGGGTGTGAAAACATACTAAATGCCCAGCCGTATTCAGAACTAAATCTTTCCGTTATAGGAATGCAAGTTGGAGAATAACAAACTGTCATAAAATAGTCTCACAATTGGTTTTAAGACAAGCTACCAGTCTGACCCGCAAGCAGATGCCATGTTATATTTGTCAGCCCCGAACCAATGAAAGGTCAAATGATGCTTGTGGCATCTCCCTTATGTGCTCTTCTGCAGTGCCAGTCTAAAAGATCCTGCTGGATGTTCGACTCATCAGCCAGCCTAGAGCTAATTAAGACTCAAGCACGAAGCACATTAGCTTTATTACACCCAAAGCCCTTGTCTGTACTACTGCATGCATGTGTTCACTGAGCATGGTGATTTATGGGTAAGGTTAAATCATGTATATGATGCTTGGCAGAGTCAAGTCATGTATGTCAGTAATGTATGTGGCCCACACTATTTCTGTACATAAATGCCAAGATACTGTGAGTGATACTGTGAGTGGTAACACTACAGACTTCCTGAGCAATAATGGACAGTGAGTTGGATAATGTAAAATATAGTTGCCCAGTTGCCATCACCTTGATGTTACACTGAGAACAGCTATGAGATGCTTTCTTATTTATGTTCACTGTTTTAAATGGCTTCATCACGTACCTTAGTATAAACCCCCCAGGATAGTTCAGTCTCTGTGACCATGACAACAATCCCAAACATGCCAAATATCAAGGCGTAGTCACTGAGCCGCTTGCGTTTCTCAAACAGGGCCCGGCGATGGCCTAGCTTGTAGCCAATGTCCTTGTTTTTCTTTTGCGGCGCGCTCCCACCGCCCTCTCGAACCAGGCTCTCGTTGGACGCCTTGCTGCGGTCCTCTCCATTGCCCTTGGAGACCACCACCTCCAGGCCAGAGCTGTGCAGCGTCTGCAGCGGCTGGGTCTCCGAGTCGTGCTCCGCCAGGTTGCGTCGTGATGACGCCAGGCTGCCCAGTGGTCTCACCACTCCCCCATTGTACTTGCAGCTGTTCATGGCTATCTGAGGCAACGAGTGGCTGCTCGCGGAGACTGAGGGCTTGGACCCAGCATGGCTCAGCTTTTGTCTCTCAGCATTGACCTGCCCACATGAGGAAACAGGAGAAAGCAGTTCAGAAACTACTGCACAAGACACCACAAATCAGAGTCAATATGACATACATTATTCTTCTCCTGCAAGTTTGTTCTCAGCACGTACTCATAGTTTTACTCACTTCAAAGTGCATGCCAGAGGTGTGCTTGTGTCTATTGATCTATGGGCTGAGACTGTTCACAGAGACAGCCACCAAGGATGCGCTGAAACTCAATAGCAGTTGAGCTGATTAACTGTTCATTGAAGAACTAGCAAAAAACCTAACGATAATCTAAAACAACCCCTCGATAATCCTCTTTCTCTAATTGCAAGTTGCTGGACAGTGGAAACTTGTAAAGCCATCAAAAGCTATCGTCTGACACTGTCTCGTTTTATAAGAATGCATCTAAAGGTTAAGCATTAATGAAGACTATAGGACACAAACCTATTGTTCCATAGGTAGGTCTACACTTCCCGCCATCAACTCCCTCCCTCCAGAGCCTCTGCATGTATCAGATAGCAGGGGGACAGACGGATAAACATGTCAGTGTGCCTTCTCTAAGCTCTTTTGCTAATGCAGAGCATTTCAAGAACCAGTTTGTAATGCCAAAAGTACATTTCCTTAGGGTTTTTCTAAAATTATAATAGAGGTTCATTAATATACTCACTCTTGATTTTTATTACAAAAACCTAATCAGCGACTAATAGAAATGCAAACAGTGTATTTGAGAGAGTGAAACATTGTTGTTGTCTTCTTTTGTCTGTATTATAGATTTACTGAGGCAAAATACTAAGAAAATGCACATTATGGAATTGTGCTGTAAAATAAATGAAAAAAAAATGCAGCAACAACATTGCAAGAAAAAACTATATACAAAACAAAAATTAGTAATGTATATCTGGTAATCTGTTTACAAGATCTGATTTTCAATCATGCTTTTGGAGATATGTTAAAGATCTCAAACTGTGGACAGTTAGAAAGGATCTAGGGCATGTATACAGCAGGAATTGCATGGGCAGAATTTGTCATGATTATTTATACATACTTCAGAACTGTGCCTTCCTGTCTTGTGAGAGTGCTTCACATAAAATTGCATGTAAATGTGAATGGCAGAGCGACATCTGAAAGCGCTGTACAGGGTTAAAGGCCACACTGCCCTTTGATCACAGCTGGGTCCCTGCACACTCCTTTCATTATGAAATCAGAGAAGGGGTTACTATTGGAAACAGGGATGTCTTTGGCCCTTGCTGATCACAGGCTCATATGCTCATGGTAAAATGATATTCATTTGACGTAATGTGGCCATGCTTTGCTCCAATGATGTGATTCAGCAAAAAAAAGCAAAAACAAAATGTGTGATTTTGGGGGTGGGGGGTGGAAACAAACATAATAAGATTTAAAGTAGAGATGTTTCTTTCAGTAAGATGCAGTGATTTGTCTCCGGCTAAAACGCTGTGTTCTCTGGAGATGCATGGCCTGTTTACTAGGAAGCTCTTGGGTAAATCAAAAGCAAGTGATTCAATGCACAGGTGCAAGCCCTGCAGTTTTACAACTTTACTTTGGGAGAGACTGTGACAAAGAGCAGAAACTCTGGCTTTACTGTGCCTCTCTGGAACAACGGCCACTTAAAGGGGAAATCTGGTGTGAATAAATCCATATCCCTTTGTTCGAGATCAATGTGTACTGTTGTTAGGGAAAAGAACAAGAAAATTTGATACAACACAGACCAAACAGTGGACTGGCAACACTAACTGAATGCAGACGGCACTCGGTGACCTCAAACAACAGGGCTATGGATTTAATCCCACCAGATAGCTCCTTTAAAATGATCTTTGTAAATTCTTCAGAAGTGAATATTTGGAAAAAAAGATCATCCCAATTAGACACATCGTGAATTACAAACATAAACTGCTTCTAATCACCTCAATAGTTATATTACTCCCTGGTTGTGATAATTACTTCAAACCCAGCAGAGATAATGACACTACTGTAGAGATTTTTGTTTGCCACCATTTGCGGAGGACAAACAAAATCTGAAAGTTGAGGAGTTGAATAACAACCATGTGTCAGAATGTCAGCATTAAATGATACCCTTGAATGAATGGCCAGAAACACCTGGCACACCACCCAAAAATCCGCCTGGGTTGGGCCTTACCAACACAATACACCACCATTAGGGTCTCTGAGAAGTTTTTAAAGTCAGCTGTTACAGACCTGCCTCACTCATTCTCTTCTAGACCTATGGCTGTCTCAAAACCATTCACATCAGCTTTTGTGGGTTACAGATGACACAGATTGCAAAATGCCATAAACAGAGAGCTAAAGAAAAAGGCCTGGCACATTACCATGATCAAGGATATTCTAACAAAAGAGTGTTTTCAAATTGAGTTACCAGCCGAACATTACACCATTGTAACCTTAGTCCATGTGACTCGAAAAGGGTTGACACATCTTATGTGCTGAGATGAAACTGAGGCTGATAGAACTGAGTCATATTAAAGGTTCAGTCTACTCTCCATATTAGAGCAGGAGAGAAGCATACATTCAGACAGACACCCAGATGCACATTCGAGACATTTTAGCTTGATGCCATGCACAGAAGTTTGCCAGCCCTCCTTTGTGACAAATCTGACTCAGTGCTCAGTAAAACTTGTTTACTTGTTGTTATTATGTTACAACTTAGATAGATATTTTAATCAATAGTGCACTGCCCAAAGAATCACAAATTTCACCAACAAATTACCCTATAACGTACCAGATTACCAAATTACAAAATTAACAACACTCATAACATGTGGTACTTCCATTTCAGTGCAGTCCGCAATCCACTTCCAGCCAAATTCATGGAGAATATACCTTTTCACAAAAACAGATGACCATAAATAACTGTGCTGCATACACTGTTATCAGGAGTGGTTACACCACAGGTTTATAGAGCATGTTAAGCTACACTAGAGGTTTAAACAGTCTGTTGGATTCGCAGCATCTATGAAAGGCCCACATGCATAAAGCACATCTTATTTAGTTTGCATGTAGGGAGTATAGAGTTGATTTTCACATCAATAATCACGCCAGAAATGCACAGGCAGTATCTGACTGGAGGTCACCATTATAGAACCTCTTTAAACCTGCAATGGGCATTAGAGAGTACTTACATATAAATCACAATGGCTTTAGCAATGTACCTTTCACATCACAGTGTCACTCTGCCTGGACACGTTATCACATAGTCCACAATAGAGCACAGCTATTGGATTTCGCTGTGTGTTACAAGATCCTGTAATGGTATACATGTCATTTGTGTTGCACTATCACACTTGGATTGTCATGTCAGTTTAAGCTTTGGCCACTACAGTAATGATGAAGCTCAGTTGTTAATGACATACAGTTGAACTGAAAATGCCTAAAAACCCATCATAAATGTATCTTATGTGTGCAAAACCCCAACACTCCAATTCAACACCATTCAACCCACTTCACTTATGACCTTTTGCTTCCTTTCCATTCGGCTAGTCCTGGCCATGAGAGATGTCATGGTGATGTGGTGATAAGCCACCTTGGGCATCTAATGCTACAGCCTACTGCAGCAGGCCTTGGAAACAGCAGCTCCAGTCGGAGGGCAGGGGAGCAAGTTCCCAGATGCTCACATAGAAGACCTAGCCTACATCAAACTCCCACAGGGTTTGGTAACAAATGGCCGAGTAATACACAAGTTAACAAGAGTTTTCAGTACCATCACTGGCAACAGCCATGTTGAGACTCACTGTGTGGCCATACATTTGTGTTTGACTAGAACATTTACACATTAAATAGAGCATTTGGCAATAGCCTATATAAGAGCCTAGTGAGAGCATGTAACATGGAGAGGTGTGTACACAGAGCTCTAATTTAAATGGAAGCATATTAATTAAACCCATTTAATTGTCATTTTAAGGACGATACAAATGAGAATTTAAGATGGAGCTGTGTGTGTGTGTGTGTGTGTGTGTGTGTGTGTGTGTGTGTGTGTGAGAGAGAGAGAGAGAGAGAGAGGGAGAGGGAGGGAGAGAGAGTTTAGTTGGACAAGTATCCTTAAAAATAATGTCTGAAATAACTTAGAGAATGTCAATTCTTCATAAAACACACACGTACAGTTTCAGGCTGTTGAGCTAACCCATGTGATAGGCGTGGCTATACGACTTGAATCAGTTTACATGGTTGCAATACCAATATAAACCTATTTAGGGTGAAGCAGGTATATCTACCTTTTGTGTGTCAGATCGACTCCTTCGCTCTTCTTGATAATGACTCTCTGGCCACAACTGGTTGCTGGATCCGTATGGTGGGCTGCTGTTGCTGCTACTGGTGTCAGATGAGTTTCTCACCAGTCGACGTTCATGTATAGGTGCCTGGTACTGTTGTCCCTGCTGTATAGTGAATGTATCGTCTAGTTCCCTAATCTCATGGCCACCGGATTGCGGAATTTGTGAGAGCGGGAGGAGATTCAGTCCGCGTACGTCCTCTTGCCAGTGTTGTTGCAGTGGCGGAGCTTGGTTATTTCTGCACAGCTCTCCCGCGCCTTTGGTGCAATAGTTGATAGGCAGGCTGCTCCCTACTAGTAATTGTCGTTGAGCGCGCAATTGAGGCTGTTGCTGCTGCAGGTCCCGAGCCGGAGATTCAAAAAATCGCTGATTCGTCACCGTTGGCTCACAAACATTAATGTGTCCTTGACATGAGTTTTGTGTGACTGATAGTGAGGATGTGTTCTTTTGTTGGAGCCCTGTAGCGCTGCACTGCTGTTGCTGCAACAATTGCTTTTGGTCTCGCTGCTCAAAAACCCCCGCTTTCCGTTGCGCAATGTCTCCTCGCTGGTAATTAGCGCTATACTGAAAATTCTCCGTCGTACTAGGATTCTGCGAAAACAGAGGCGGCGGCAGGTGAGAAGGGGAGGGCTGCGGGGATATGTGGGCTTCGCGCTGATGAGTATGGTTCGCCTCCGTAGAAAAACTGCAGTGGCGGTTCTCGAAAAGGAACACCTCCGTCTGCGTTGAAGCTACCGAGGCTTCTGAAGTCTCCTGCGGCCGCGAAAGCTTGGCTTCAAATGTACAACCTTGGCGTGCAGGTCGTGGAACAATTTCTTGACTTGTCAAAGATGAGGGCTTGCCATACTGCAACCGCCGGACGTGGACAGCCTGCGTAGCTGACTGATTCTGGCAAGGCAGGTCATGATGGTTCTGATGATAGGAGGTGGTTGATCGTTCTCTCTGCGATGGTGGAGGTGGTGGCAAACTGAAAAGGGGTGCGACTGGACTTTGATTCCCTTTTTGAGAAAACGTTGGATTGCTCTGAGCGTTGCGTTGTTCTGCGTCGGGGAATTGGTGCTGGTGGACAGCTCCCGCGTATCGATGCCGCATCCCCTCAATAGCCGCGTCTTGTTGTGGTCGCTCCCTTGCCTTGTAAACCTCCAACACCCGTTCATAGCGATCAACCCCAGATGAATCGAACCGACTCGTTTCATTGGTAGATTTCACCAAGACCAACCTCAT
Source organism: Tenualosa ilisha (assembly GCA_015244755.2). Classification (NCBI taxonomy): domain Eukaryota; kingdom Metazoa; phylum Chordata; class Actinopteri; order Clupeiformes; family Clupeidae; genus Tenualosa; species Tenualosa ilisha. The sequence goes on from PYXC01000541.1 coordinate 1,237,980, forward strand.
AACGTCACTCCCTGGCTTTAACACCGCCTATCGCACCTCACGTTCGTAAATTGGCCTTACATTTAACTTGAAACATATACGGTAAACGCACCAGAGTGTTTGTTAGTAGGCCTATTATGATGACATACAAGCACAGGTTTTCAGTTTTAGCTGTTTATCATCACCAGTTGCCTATCACTTTTTTGTTCACACCACAAGAACAAATATTTAATTATGTGTCCTATTTATCATTGCCAATATCAGATTTGAAGCCATTGACTATCCCATATCATAACACTGCAGAATGCCAGACGGTGTAATTCCACTTCGTGTTGGATTATACTCTGACGATGCTGATCAACAATGATCTGTTTGAATATATGAAACATATGTCACAGTGTCTGAGTGACCTCTGAAGTTCTGTTTTGATACGTGTGTATCAAACTGGACTGCATTCTTTAATCCGTACATGTATGATTAAGAGGGTCTTGGGAAGTCAACTAGTCGTCAGGGGTGTTCATTTGACTACAGAGGTACTTGTACGATTTAAATATTTAATCACATTGGGAGGTTTTATGTTACATATACAATACAACACAACACGGAGACAGACACTCCAAGATCCTCTTGATATTCAAGAATTTTTATATTATAAACAGCTAATTTCTGGAGCCTCTGGTTAGTTAAGGCTATACCGACTAACACCACGGTAATGGACAATGGACTCTATGATGCTCAATATTAATTATTGCAGTTGTAAAATAGCTGCTACTGATGCGGTAGTTATGGAAGACGATGGAATTGGTGTGTGTGTGTGCGTGCGTGAGTGAGTGAGTGCGTGCATGTGCGTGCCTGTATGTCCAAGGACACAGACCTAGGCTATAGTAAAACAATCAAATACATTCATGTTAGCCATAAAAGAACATAATACTACAGGGGACAAGTGAATGACAAAGAAGACACACGCGGCTATCTCTTATTAATCTTACGTAGCCTAAAATGTGTTTCATGAGTGTTCAGTTGCCAGGCGATATCACGACAGGTTTGTAGTCCCCTCACACAGCAAGCAGAGGTTAAACGCACACGTATTAATTAGAGACTTACCCTGAATAACTATACGAATTAGGCTACAAAATTTTAGCCATGTTTATAGTCCCAGTTATTTGAAGAAAGTTAAACGACCTATTCGTTACATATCTAGCATTTTTATTAATGAGCAGGCCTAGGCTACATGTTACATAATTATTTATACCAAATGCAGTTGGCTACGCGGATACACTACTCGGACCTCACGATTTTCCATTTAGACCAGAATTACATCAGGTCACTGATACAGAAACGCCTGTGTACCTCTGCTGTAGAAACCTGATCATTTTCATTATGTAATTAGCCCTGTGCATTATGGGGCCTGAATGAGATGAGGTTTCATTTGCTGTTTTGGATTGCAAAGTTACATGAATTATTGAATCAAAGTTATCCAAGAATGTATTACCATCAATTTTCCTGGCTTCCATTTTGTTTCAGGATCAGTCTTATTGGCTTACTAACAATTTGATAAATGTTATTCAGTGGCCTATACACTGGTGCTGCTTTTTGCTTAATCATACTGATCTAGGTGGATACAGACAAAACCCTGAGGGTTGGTCGTGAGCTCCAAGCTTCTCCGATGTCAGCAATGTGGCCTATAGAATCACGTGGCAAAATGCATAGGTACTATGACAAATTTCAGAATGCATAAGAGAAGGAAATGTCGAGTTTTGGCTGCATTGTGGTTTTTAAGAATAATAAATTATCTGCAGCACCATGTCCGCGACACGTAATTAGTGCTGTTCGTGGCGCAAAGTCTGTCACATCACAGTGCGCCACGAACTGTCAGAACGTACACACAAACAAGTCGAGATGAAAACAGCTGACCTCTGCATAAAGTGGATTTCTGTATAACTCAAATGTAAACCTTAAAGTCAATATTGCTATGATTCCATCAGACGGATTCACTCTTCGAGATAGCACAATAGCAGAATAACGATAACCAACACAGTGCATGCTGAATATGCTGCAGACTGTCGTCTTACACCCAATGTGATTCCTGACGTGCCAAAAAAAATGCTGAACTTGATGGGCCCTCCTGCTCTTGCTTGCAGCCTAAAATGGAGAGACCAGGTCTGTCAGGTGTGTCAAAGACTCAAATAATAATGTTCGTGTCCATGGGGGCATTTGTCATTTACCAAAGGAACATTCCCCGAGTATCTGAGGTAAGAATTTGTGATAATTTGTGAACATTAGTCAAAAATACAGGCACAGTTCCATTCTTTTTTCTAACAGTTCACCATGTTCTTGTTCACTCTCCTTCAAGGGTTGCAGCTTTTGTCTGTAGCTATGTATATCTCTGTGTAGGAGTGCATGGAGTTTGCTCTCTCTCTCCCTCTCTCTCTCCCTCTGTCTCTGTCTTTGTGTGTGTGTGTGTGTGTGTGTGTGTGTGTGTGTGTGTGGTGCTGTGGCAGAGCAAAAGGCAGACATGGCATTTGCCTACCTCAGATGTTGCCCATTCATAAATACTTCAAGTAGTTGTTGTCACAAAAAACATTGTATTGTACCTATACAATATTTAAGCTTTAAAAATGGGAACTGGTGTTATTTGGTCTCTTTTGCATCAGAAGTAATCACTTTCAGGGTTTGGTGAGATGGGCTTCTATTTTTATTTTCATATAGCCTACTGAATGTTTACATTTTGAAGAGACAGGTCTGAAATGATTGTATGATTGTAACTACATAAGAATCTCCCTGATAGTAAGGAGTACCTGTCCTTGCATAAAAGTAATCTACAAAAGGTCAGATTTTGCTTACCTTCTATGTATGGAAGATTTCCTCTGCATGCCTGGCATCAGTCTCCTAAATAGCCGGGAGAAAAGTGATAGTGGAGATCACAGGAAGGAGGAAACAAGGGATTTCCTTCAGTCACACGTTTCCCTTTCACATGGCATGCGTGACAACCGAGTACTGCAGGAGAGGTCCAGTTTTTGGAGCTTGTAAAATCCTGATGTGCATTCCCTGTGGTTTGCCTAATATGCTCTGGGAAAAGGCATACTTACCAGCTTACTGAAATAGCTAATCAGTTAAAAAAAAAACGCATCTCACAGGTAGCAAAGCAAGGCAATCTGAGGCACGGGAAGAACAGTGGCTGGAAATGAAGAGAAGATATCCCCAGACTAAGACATAAGTCTAATGTTCTGAGAAATGATCGTGAATCGAGAGGGGCGGCGTAGATGACCTTGTGACGTGTTGTAAATTGATGGGGGGGATCCCTGGTCTATTTTTAGCGCTTTAGTTGTCGAGAGACAGGCGGGGGTGGAGAGAAAAGGTGGGGGCGCGGGGGTTCCCACTCAGCCTCCAACTGCAGCGAGGAAAAAAATCCTCTCCACACATTTACACAGAGACAGAGAAATGGGAGCTTAGGCTACACAAATCTACGGATATTTTACGGTGATGCAAAGGAAAATGATACTCAATGATACTCAATCACAGTTTTCCAAAAACATTGCGATTTTGAGAATTGGGGTCGTTGATGGGCTTATCCTAACATAGCCTGTACACTTCTACCCTGGATCCACCCTTGTCACCATTGCAATATTGATACCTACGTCTGAGTCACGACCAAGCGTAGCCTGCCCTATCTGTTGTATTCGCCTCATTTTACGTAAAAAACAAACCCAGCATAATCTTTTATAGCAAGATCCAATGTTTATTTGGCAACATTACTCTCTATATAAATTTATTTCAAAATAAATAGAAATACATTATATGACTCCGTGTCACAATTAACAAAAAACATGTGGTTGATGTTACATGACTATTATTTAATAACCTATTCACAGACCAGACTAAACAATAAGCAGGGCCGTGCGAGGCAGTGTTCTCTGGAAATATTTTACACAAGTCTCTAAATGATGCTATGCCACTGAGGACAGACACCACTGCAAAATATCACTAGACAGCTTACAGAAGACGACACCACTACATCACCCAGAGAATGGAGCTCTGATAGTTGCTGGTGTATGCAAGTCACTGTCAGATATTCTGCAACAACATTCATGATGGAGAATTGCTTGAGGCCGAAGGTGGTAAGTTTATGGATTTTATTGACTTTAAATGTCAATAAAATGAAAAATCAACACTGACTTGTTTTTGTCAAAGCTAAAGGACTTTAATTCTCGAGACCATCTTTGGGCTTCTCAAAATAGAACTGGGGCTTTGATAAGTCTAGGCGTTTATTTTTTCATGAACCCCCATTCTTATACAGTCTGAGAAAACGGGTAGATAGACGAAAGGGGCGAGATCCAGGGAGAGACAGACTGTGTGCATCATATTGCATCAGGCAGACTACGAGTAAGGAGGTAAGGAAGGGGACAGCGTGAGTATAGCCTCATAATGCTTTATTTTACACTGCTGTCTCTGTTATACATGTGCACTTTTAAAACGCTTAGTCTATTAGTTTTGCTTAACATAATAGCCCTGTGTGGCGCACAGGATAGATGATGATTGGTTGAGTGGCATTGTTTTTTACTCTCTGACTATAATTTGGGATGGCAGTATCCAGTCCTCTGCCATAATTCAGTACATCAAATACAAGAAGTGAAATAAAGCAAAATTAGTTCATAACTAACAAACACACACACACACACAGAGAGAGAGATAGAGAGAGAGAGAGAAAGAGAGAGAGAGAGACATTTAGAGGTTCAGATCACTGTGTCCAGATCAGAGGATGTTTAAAACAAGGCAATGATCAGAGTGAGTAGTAAAACCAGTGTGGCCATGAAACTATAGTCTTATTCTGATTTGTAATGTTAAATGTTCATTTGCATTAGGCAAATGTTCAGCCATCATTGCATCAAACAGTTATAATGCAATTGTTATTTTGTTTCATTCATGGTTATTTCACAAATTACAATACATTTGCTGTCATGACCACCTATTGCGACTAATATTAGTACATTTACCAGGTAAAGTATGTGAAATTTTGGACATTATTGCTGACTTTGATTTTTAGTGTTTTGTAGTGTAATAACTCCCAAAACTTAAGCTTAAATCATGGCCTGATAAAAAGTGAGATAAAATTATTTCTGATGATTTCTAAATGTCTATGACGGGAAAGACACAGAGAATAATTTAGCTTCCAGTATATAAAAATACTCCTGAAATTACCATGATAATGCAAATCTGTAATCTGTAAATCTTCATATGTGGTATCAGTACTTCTTGATGAATGTGGTTCCATGGCTGGCTCTTCAGCAGCCTACATTTATAAGTCATATGTTCTGATATAAACAGTCAACACTGGAACAAAGGTCAGTTCTACTCTTTCAACTTGATCAGAAGCATTTTGTCACAACCAAAAACACAGACTGCAAGACTGCAACTGTAATCTATCAAACACAGAGCATGTGATTATATATTGCATATGTTGGTTTGTAGTGGGTTTGTGCACATTTCGATGTATGTGTTTGTATGTGTAAGTATTTGTGTGTGTGTCTCTGTGCGTCACTGGTGCGTATGTGTGTTTGTGTGTGTGTGTGTGTGTGTGTGTGTGTGTGTGTGCTGATCTGTCCTAATTTAGCTTATCCCATGAGCCACTGACTTTCAGTAAATGTGAAGGACAGCACTAGTTCACTGACAGTCTGTCTTCCTTGCCAGTCAAAGAGCAGTGTGACTACAGCGGCAAATCAGTCCATGCAAATTATTTTGTCCTTCATCTCTCCCAAAGCCCCAAAGGCATCAGAAACACGCTGAAAAAAGCCACACCCAGAGGTAACAGGAACCAGCATATTGTTCTAGTATGCACAGAGAGCAGAGGACAGATGATAGATAGGAAGGCTGTATGTGTGGCAGTGCATTGATAGATAGATAGATAAATAGATAGATAGATAGATACTTTATTTATCCAGAAGAAAATTAAGGATGCTTGTCTAAAGGGCCAGGTTGAAGTAGAAGTCCAGATACATTCTAGACCTATATTTAATGTATCTTTGATAGTTACACGTTAGATGCAGACTGTGCCTTCCAGCATTAGCCTTAATGTGTGATTCTATCTTAGCAATGTTTTTTGTGCTGTGAGAGATCTCAGATGAGAGCCTTTGGAAACCAGTGCATGCTGGGAACATGTGGGGAATGGTACAGTTCATGGGGACAGAAATCTGTCCAGCTTTCACAAATTCTCATTTAAATATAATAAAGTACTTCAAATGTTTAACAAACATCTGAGAATCATTTCTGTCACAGTTGGCTTTGCAGTGTTTCAACGTTTACAAAAACATTAGAAATTCCAAGGTTCTATCCTGCAGTTTTTAAATGATTTGCTCATAAATTCAGTTGTGGGATTGGAATATGAAACTGAAATCCCACATCCAGCAGGAGTCAACAAGGAGCCTTGTCATCTCTCCCACAGGTCTCCTAAAGCATCTCTGAGTCAGCTTGAATTAGGCATGGCAACTAGTGCGAGAGGGGCCTCACACACCGTCAAGAAGTGAAGGGACTGGAGAAGAAAATAGCACAAAAAATCTATAACCCTTTGTTGACATTGCAGTAGTTGTTGATGGTCCCTTTCCTTTACCCTCCAACTATCTTGAACCACTGGACATCTTCTGGCATATCTCTGACAACGCTCGGTGTATTATGTGACAGTAATGAGTGTACAGTGAATTCACAGTTAATACACAGTGAATTCAACAAATAAGACTGTATGTGCACATGGGGCTAATGCTGTGGTTGCATTTTTCTAGTCTTGTGGTTGGACTTTGTCCTTACCTGGTCTCAAAAGCTCTTTTAAATCAGCACAGGAAGAGCTGGGCTTTAATGACCCACAGTGGAGTCTGAAATTGAGGAGCATTAAACTCACAAAAAACGTACGCTTCTAATAACCCAGAGCACAATGCAGGCATGCCCTTATCAAACAATTATAGCACTCACCATTGTGTTGCCTTCTGCATGATTCTCACAATGTACCATGTTCACAGGAAGGTCCACTGAAAGAACTCATTAGCACGGCGATGTCTGTGAAATGAATGTCAGTGTGTCAGGTATGTGTCTACCCTGTTGCTACACACGTTACATAGCCCTACTGTCTAACAACACTGAATCCATTTTTTTTACCAAGGTAATCAAAATGTATAATTTACACATACATATCGCATGCATAGGCAACTGTGACTGTACATCTGAAGTGTTTCTAACTAGTGTGTTGGAGTCAAATGTCAGTGGAGAGTCTGGTGGCAGCACAAGTGCTCGAGGAAAGCAGCCATCTGTAGAATGTGCCTCCCACCAGCGATTACTTCTGGTCCATTTGAGGAACAGATCACATCTCAGCATATAGAGCCAGAGCGGGGGCTGGAGGTTCAGACATGTCATCAGGACAGGAGCAGCTGTGTCTCAGCAGCTGGTCTGGCCGCATGTCCGTGGCTGGAGTCCTTGTCTCATTTAACGCTCCGAGGATCCTCTGTCAGGTCACAGGCGGAGGGGAGAGACAGGAACACAGACAGACAGACAGACAGAGAGACAGACAGAGAGAGGCAGATGTGTGGGGTGGAAGGGTTGAAGACTGACTGACATAGACAGAAAGGAAGAAGAGGAGGATGAAGAGGAGAGAGGGAGAGAGAAAGAGAGACAGACATGGATATAGAAAGACAGAAAAGGATAAAGAGAGGAGACATTTCCTTTAAACTACATGGTGGTGTCCAGACTCTGGCACAGCTGAGACAATGTGCCCGCTCCAATCAGCTTCAACAGAGCACTGGCGCCTCACGGGCACACCCCTGCATGCCACCGCCAACCAGAGGAGCAGAACTGCTGTTGTCCCCACACACCATTGCACTCAGATTCTATTGGGCCAGTTTCAACATGGCTGTTCCACCACAACTATAAAAAAAACTAAATGTATTGTGGAGCATGACGGCATATAGTCCATAACAAATTGACAGGCCTCAGGAAAAGATCAGCATGCAAACACTAGAGAGGGATATGAAATCCTGAATTTAAAGCAATGCAAAGTAAAAAATCACAGCTTCTAACCCATTCTGATGCTACATTAGAATGGAATAGACACTCTGACATTGTCAAAGCATGACAAGATTGCTGATATTATGGTAACTGGTATTGTTTTTGCAGGATGGAGCATGATGGTTATTAATTTCATCATTTGAAGTAACAGCTGCTGGAAGCATTACTCACAACCCCTGGTGAAAACACTAATTATGAAACTATTAGTGGACCTAAAACTTCCTATCGATCTGTATTTTAAAAAATGGAGTTGGTATGAATGTTTAGCAGTATTTAGGCAAAGATACTTAAGGATCATTGACGTCACTGATTTAGGTATCCTTGTCCTCTCAATCAATCACTATGTAATTCAAGCTTTAGTATTTTTTTTATTTCCATTTGAAGTTATCACAATGTATGACCCTAATAATTGGTAATCATTTTATTCTAGTTCATCTGAAGTTATCACTGCCTTTGAAAGCTATTTTCAAAGAACTTCATCTATTTTAAACCACTTATAAATCGTTTTGAATTGCAGCTATGCTGTGAGAGGCATTTGGCACCACTTAAAGTCTAACTCCCTCTAGTGGCTTTGAATTAGAATGGGAGGTGTAGACAGCAGTAAACAACATCCTGCTGAATGTGGCCTCTCAAAAATCTTTGTAATAAAGAATTAAAACATTTTTCATACCTTGGAAATGTACAGTAATAATACATAATAGGAAATGATAAAAACTAGACTTTCAAAAAAATCTAAGTGTTAAGGTGTAACTGATAAATGAGCTGAATTGTTAGGAATTCCAAACAGTGATTTACTGCATTATTGTAATTCTGTACCTAATAACAGCACTGTTGGGTTTTCTTACTTCTGTGTTTACCATGACATGGGATTATACAAATCTGTTTTCTCAGTGTCAAACTTTTAAGCCATTTAAAATAATTGACAGTTTTTACCACTTAGTACTTTATTTCAGACATATTTAAGACATGGAATAAAGGCAGAAAGAAGTTCAAAAAGAAATTGACATTCACAGTGATCATGCAAAAAGAAAAATAGTGTTGTTGAAAAGAAAATATATCAGTGGGAAAAAATCTCAAAGTCATCACACAATCTTCAAACCTGCTAGAAATAATTAAATAAAACAATAGGCAAATAGTTATTAAATTAAATAATAGCCAGATTTAATGCTCAGACCATTTCGGAGCAGAGTCAGAGGTCAAAGCATTTCAACAGAACTGCACCAGCTCACTCTCTGTGCAGCCTGAGCGGCAGCACAGCCCCGCTGGCCCCGTGTCCCGACGGAAGCGGCTGTGCAGCAGGCCATGGCCCTCTGGAGACCCGTTGTCCTGTGCTGGTGTACCATTAGCTGGGTGTCCCGCAGGCCCCTCCTGTGGCAGCTGCTGCTCCTGGCCCTCTTCATTGCCAGAGGTAGAGAACTGGTCACTGCTCAATCGGTCCAAGAGAACACCTGGGAAAACATGCACAAGTGACAGCAGGGTGGGTAGGATGACTGGCCCTGTGCATGACAGTCAGCTAGGTTGACAGAGCCATAGTGAGTTTCTTTTTTTTTCAAAATGGCACCTACTGTAGATGCCCCAGTGGGGCCTGTCAATTCCCGAAGTGTGGCGCTTCCCTCTCGAGCTTCCACACGATGAAATGACCCTTCTGACAAACTCGCGTCCACAAAGTTTTATCCTGGCGTCCTGAGCCTTGGCCCATGGGTCTTCCACAAGGAGGAAAACCAGAAGAGGAATAAACAGTTTTACACTCATGGTGTGACTTATCCTGGGAAGATGAAAGGTGGCTTCTCTGCAATGTTATATTGTCCCCTCCGCACACACACACGCGTCTTGTCGAGAGTACCCATGGCAAGTCAGCTAAGCATTTATATATTCTTCCCTCTCCGCATCATCTGATGCAGGGCCTAAGTGTCGGCACACTCTCTTCCCAGCCCCTTTTGGAGACCTTGACCGCAGAAAATAATGTTCTGGTCTGACAGGAGTCGTCATGAAGGTTGGAACTCTCTGGCGATAAAGAATTGTCAGGTAGTGATGGATTGGTGGAGGAGAAAGAGGATTTTTTGCTGTCTCTGACATACCATTTATTGTATCATAGTTTTATCTTGGCAGAATAAAGTTCAAACATCAGACACTGAGTCACGAGCTAATATTTCTGCATTTAGCAACACTTTCTAACAAAAGGTTTTGTGTTTGTCTATTACACCAGAGTTAGGTTCCCTTACCTGTTACGTTGAAGTGTGTGTGAGGGTGTGAGCGTGGGTGTATGTTGTTTTGTGCGTGTGTGTGTGTGTCTTAGACGCATTTCATAAAAGAAACTCAAAAGTATGCGCTGCAATGCCAGTCTGCAATATGCTTATCTCTCACTGTAGTTTTTACGTCAGCAGATGTGTGTAGGCTTGAACATTTTGATCTGTCAAGTCCTGTCCCTCAACTATTCTCTCAAGTCCTGTCACCCCCACACTAAATTCAAGTGATTTAACAGGAAATTAGAAAACATCTTTCAAAAGTTCTAAGGACTTAAAATGAGGGATGCTATGTTTAATGACAAAGTAAAAAATAAGCCAAATATGACACATATGTTCAGACCTTGTGCTTGTAAGACATGAAATTGTAAGCTTGTCTATGGTTTCCTTTCTTTTAGTAAAGCATGGCATGAATTACAAGTCTAAGTATGTATTTTGATCTTGTGGGAAACTCAAGCAACTTTCTTAACTTTTGGACTGCAATTAAAGGCAGTCCATGTTAACATAAATGATGGTTTAAGCAGTAAATGGGGCTAAAGTTATTGAAGAGGACAAAAGAACACACAGTGAAAGGATGTTATATCTGAGATTGTATGTTCAATATATATTTTGATCTAACAAACAAACTCAAAGTATCGTGTGTTGTTCATTTACATTAACAAAGGTGGTGCAACCATACAGAGCTCTCTAACATTCCAGACTGACATGATGACAATATAGACAAAAATTTGACAATGCACATAGTTACAGCTTAAAATCATTGCAAGTCAGATATTTTTTCTTTCTTTACCTTTCTTGAATAACAAACCATTCGATCCTACATTATAAAAGTGATCAAATGAAAAGTTATAATCATTCATATGTCTAAGCAGCACAGATATCTGCAACCAGTTAGGAGTGCGTCCATAGCTGGCTGTTTCTGAGCAAATTACTTCATTGGCCAATGAGAAAAAGCAACTCTATTGAAGTGATTAGTCTATTTTAAGTTTTACTTTTGATACAGAATTATGAAATTATCAGAATAACAGCAGTCACTCCTACATCTTCTGCTCTAATTGACAGTTAATTTACACCCAAGTTGCTCTGAGCACAGGACAGTGATTTGTTTAATTTTGAAACACAATTAAATCAATAATCATATTATTGATTCTTTAAATGTACATAATAAAAACATTATTATTATTTTTCACATATTATTATGTCTCATTTATCATTAAATCTATAAACATTACATTATATCTACAGTACTTCAGGGGCAAGATTGTAACACTACTCTGCGTGGTAGAAGCCCAGGGAGTCTATATTTAGAGGCAGTCTTCACTGGGCAATTCCTGTCTTAAGGAGGGATGATCTGCCGTAAGTCATTTTTGAGCCAAAGCTTCTGGCTTACTGTGCCTTCCCTCATACAGGTGGAGAACAATTTTGAACTGCCCCATCAGAACAAAATGCCCTTTAGGGACCTGCATAAAGTCTATAAAAATTGCTAAAGGCATAGGAAGTATAAAGGCTCAGATGATGATGATGATGATGATGATGACTCCTTAGTGCTGATGGTGGTGAGTGCTGGGTGTGACATCATCCTCAGAATCATCCACAGGAGGCTCACAGCAGTTCTTAAAGCGGCGGCGAAGGCGAGCCTTGAGCTGCAGGCCACGTTGCACGTTTACATTGGTACACTCCTGTGCTTTTAGCTTGGCATAGTAGTCGGAGAACTTGTTGAAGAGAATGGAGATGGGCATACCGTTTAGTATGATGCCAAACGAGATGCAGCCAAATGCCACCATTCGCCCCAAATAGGAGATGGGTACCACATCTCCATACCCCACCGTGGATATACTGACCTGTAGACACAAAAACAGTATTTAACTCTATAGGACATTGATAAGTAAACATTATACTTTTTCCAGTCTATATTTTAATGTGAGGTACAAAATCAAACAACCTCGACTTCTCTAAATTTCACTTCATGGCATTGCTATATCCTTACTTAAAGATATATATATATATATCCTTAGATATATATAATTTCATCTTGAAATGTATTTGTAATCCCATAAAATTGTTTTAGGGTCAGGATTGGATTTCCAGCAAGTGCCACGACAGCACCGTAGGACTAAACTTGAGCTGATCGCGCAATCATGTACAGGATATCCAGACAAATGTGCACGACGAAGACGCTAAATTCCGGCGTCTAATACGTAAATGAGTAATACCACAGGAGAATAAACTAAAGAGGGTGTGATCATGAATTACTATCAACAGGACTCTTCTTACTTAAATGTTCAGTTACAGTTCAGCTATACATCTTTTTAAATGCAAGAATGATCTACTTATGCTTTGAAACATTTTGGCTTCAAATAATATGGCTCCAGAGTGGCATTCACTCACCGCGGCCCACCACCACGCATCTGGTATACTGCTGAAGGGTGTCCCTGCCACATCATGCTCCACGGAGTGCATCAGGGCGGAGAACGTGAAGATGCCCATGGCGATGAACAAAAATAGGCAACAACACTGCTCGAAACACTGGCGAATGGTGAACCCGAATGCCCGCATGCCCGTGGAGTGCCTTGCCAATTTGAGGATGCGGAAGATGCGCATGAGCTTGACCACCTTCAGCACTTTGCTGACCTTGCTCACTCTGGCCATAGTCTTGAGGTCGTCCTGGCGGCTGAGGTCCTCAGGGTTCGCGAAAGCCTCGAACACCAGCTGAAGGAAGTAAGGCATGACTGCCACGAGGTCCACAAAGTTAAGGGCACTCTTAAGGAACTGTTTGATATTGCAGGTGGTGAACAGACGAAGGAAGTACTCAAAGGTGAAGAAGAGAATGGAAAAGACTTCCACATGTTCCATGTAGGTCCTGCCATAGACTTTGTACTTTTTGAGTTCCCCTACAGTGTTGAGGGTCATCGCTACGATAGAGATGATGACAAAGACACTTGAGAACACAGCAAAGGCTTTGGCTGCCAAGGAGGAGTAGGGGTTCTCCATCAGATCCCACAGCATTTTTCTGACACCGCCACAGATCATGGTCTTGAAGCCTTCCTCGTCATGTGTCGTCTTAATTTCCTCCATTAGTTCTTTGTTGACCTTTAACTGTTCACGAATGTCATCCACTTTTTCCTCATACAGGATGCGGCAGCAACGTGGGGTGTCTTTCAAGTGCAATCCCCAAAACTCCATCTCCTCCTCAAAGTTAATGGGACACAAACTCTCCATAACCCACAGCACATTGCTGCAGTAGAAGTGGAAAATGTAATGGAAAAAAGTGGGGTCCCGGTCAAAGAAGAATTCATTCTTGGCAACAGAGTAATCATCACATAGAGTTAACTGCTTCACCGGATCTGTGCACAAGGCTAAGGCACCAATTCTGGTTTTGGGGTAGCGCACAGCAAGGTGCTTAGGAATGTTGAAGACTTTCCCCCCAACATTAACATTTATTGTATATGACTGCCTTACAGGTTGCTTTGTAGGTTTCTCAGCTGGCTTCTTGCCCGAGTCTTTGGTCTTCTGTTTCTCCGGTTTTGTTGCTGGGCTGTCCAGATTGTCCATAGACGTCCAAGCTTTGACGGAGCTGTCCTGAGAGAAAGGAAAGGCACTGACTTCCTCCTCTCCACTCTGAGAGAAGCTTGTGTTGAGTTTAACGCTGGCAAACAGGCTGGAGCGCCTCTTCTTCAGCTTTTTTAGGTGGATTCGTGGGACATCCATTTTGTCCCGATCACTTAAAACAATATAGTTTATCAGAGGAACAAATAGTAAAAAATACCAGGAAACGCAATTAAAAGTGTCGAGTGATTACATCCTTTATTCCCCTCATTCCCATGAGGAATAAAAAGCTACGAGGATCCTCCAAAGAGAAAATAGGCCTTTTCCACTCATGTAGCGGGTGCTGAAGGACTTTTCCACAGTGTGCGTTTGAACAAGCCAGAAGATCAAGGGTACGGACTAGGGATTTCACCCCACCGCTCTGATGCACTAATCCAATTGCTGCTTTTACTGTCTAACCCAGAGTTAAAAATACAGTCAATGGATTAGTGTTGTGATTTAAGGCTTGAACTCTGAGACACCAAAGGCATATAGGAAACACACTTGTTGTTTCACTCTTATGGTCTACCACAAGCTTCTTAGGGAGAAACTCTTATGGAATCTGAAAGTGACACTAGAAAATTCATCTCATTCTCATTTTCATAAGCTTTTAAGAGTAACAACATTTCGTGCTGAGAAACACGCACTATTTCTCCTGATTGGTATTAACAACTTTGGTAACACACCAATATTATATAACATCATAATCAGAAAAAATAAACAAAAACATTAATTTGCATAATAAATATATGCATGAGCTGAATACACAGCTAAGGGATTCTAATATACTGAGAACAGACTATGAATTCTTTATGCTGGGAATATTAGCTCTTTAAACAAATTCTAGAAATATATGGCAGAAAAAAATGCCTATAGCTTAAGATCTGGCTACTGAAGATCAGCTTTAAAAATCAGCATACTGTCCAGCAGGTGATGAACATTGTTTCATAATGCAATCATCAACCTCATCAGCTTTTTAATAAAATGATGGAGGAAAACTATACCAAAACCTGACATTTGAAAAAGATTACTCATCTAGTTCAACCACAGGTGGAGTACTATAGCAATATCAACACTGTGTTAAGCTGTTTACCTTTTAAATTCTTACTCTGTGGAAACCTGGCTGCAGTTCAGTAGACATCTTAATGCCCTGTAGAATTATCTTGGCCCTACCTCAAGCATCCCCAGCAGATTATCTGAGGAAATTGTTTCAAAATGTTCAGCCCAAACAAACCTATAGTCCTATAACTATACACAAGGGTTTACTGAGAAAACTACTGAGAATAAGTCTTTAATAATGCATTGCAAGAAGTATCTGCAAATAAAGCCCCATCAAGCCCAGTCAGTTGAAGAAAAAATGTAGTAGGGCACATGTGTCTTTCCCCCACTGCCTGATTTGACCTGCTTTTTGTTTTGTTTGTCGGTCAGTATTGAATGAAATTAAATGAATGTAATATCATAATGAATCACTGTTCCAGTTGTTGACAAAGTAGAGATATATAAAATTCTCAGTGCTTCAGTGTGATTATTGCTTGCCAGACAGCTTTGTTGGTCACCATAACACCTGGGAATTGACCTGAATAAAGATATTGCTGGACTCCCTCATTAAATTGTAGACAAATAGGAGACGTGTCTAGGCTGCTTGGCAATTTATGTTATTAGCATTCTTGAAAGAATTCCCTCAGAGAATCCTTTTGATAGTGAGACTGTTTATGTCCATCCACAAGGACACAAAACTATATTGTACACCTTTTAGCTTGGGCTACTGATTCTTCATGTGTGTGTCATATTTGATGGTGTCCCTCCTGAAAGTGAAGCACACAACAGAGATAATCTAATCTCTAAGCACTGTCTGAGTCCAGCTTATCTCATTTACCTGATATGATTATGTCCGAATCATTATACTGCTATTATATTTCTACACTGACATTGTATTTCCTATCCAGTGATAGTACCATCATTGTCATGGACAAGCCTCGTTAATTTATAATATAACCACATTCTTGGCTAAATTGCCATTCAGTCTTTGAGATTTATGGCTCGTAGCTGTGTCCTAGAAATGTTCCTTCAACTTCCTGTGTCATAATTTCAACCATTTTTGTGAAAACTACAGGTAATCACTCATTAACACGATTATCTCATCATGGGACATTCCCCCTCACATGGTGCCCAGTCATATGCTAGCCCCACAGTACATGCCATGCAACCATCATGGACTGCCCTATGAGTCCCAGACTAATGACTTCCTTTTACTTTACACTCACAATTTAATGTGAGAAAAGTGTGCTTATGTGTGTAGAATATTTTTTGGTTAATTTACCAGCTTCGTAGTCTCTTCAGTGATTAAATGACTCATTTCAGGGTGAATGAAGGCTCTCTCGACCACCTCTGGTGTGTAGATTGCACAGTTACAACCTTTGCAAGATCTGAAATACGAGGCAGTGCAAATGAAAATGAAACTGAATGAAATTAACATCGCATTTTCTACTGACTTGTCAGTCAGCACATGAAAATGATCATGGCTGGATCTTGGGTTTGCAAACAAATTTACATGGATTGGTGAGAATGTACAATGTTGTTGTTTTTTGGTGACTGTAGGGGGAGCTCCAGAGCTAGAAAAATTGCAGTCTTGCCTGTTATGCCTTTAAGCTTTTGGAGCAGAGGCCATTGACAAAACTCCCCCACCTGACTTGGTTTGGGACAATCTTTCTGTCAGTCTATTCAGCTCCTCGTCTGTGTCCCACCTCCAGTTGTGTCTCGGCTAACCTCTCTTCCCTCTGAGTCTGAGAAAGTAGAGGTGGCTGAGAACTATTTCAAATAGATACAAGATGATTTTAGCACAATCCTCTGTTTTTCTGCATTTAAACTGGTTACACACAGGTTACAGGTTCAGAGATTGCAGTTTTACACAATATTTCTGAACCTGTAACCTGTGCGGAGCGAGTAGAATACAGTCGGAGCGCAGATCTTTTTTTTTATTATTCAAAGGCCAGTGCGGTTCTGTTCCGATACCACATGGGGAATGCTGTGAGCTCTTTAGGATATAGGCTAACACTTCAGTCTAAAATGGCATTTAAGCATGCAGACGATCTGCCAGTCTAGCACTGCCTAGTGCTTCCACTAAATATTACATTTTGATCCAGTACAGTCAGGGATCTCTCTATTATCTTAGGCTTCCTCTGACAATATTTTGGCTGGGCAGTCAGCGAAAAGAGGGCCCTGGCATGCCCAATGTTTTTAAAGTTCACCGAAAGTATCTGCCAAAGGAGGAAGGAAACGTACACCAATTGAGGGATTCCAGACGTTTTTTACAAAGTGAAAAGATGTGAAACAATGTGAATGTGACATAGAGCACAAAGCTGGTGCTGGTTAGCTGGTTAGCAGATGACGAGGATCACAAATGCCAAGCAGGAAAAGTTGACAAAAGTGTCAAAGCAAAACATTGTATCTCGGACTTCTCTGTTATCTACACAGTTTGAAAGCAGCTGTTTCTCAAAACCCTGTGTGAAATTACATAGACTTTCTTCGGCATGGAACTGGGGGAGGGGTTTCGATTATGTTTTGTTGATAGGCCTGTCACTACGGAGCATTAAGGCATTAACTTACCAAAATACATATATTAATTAATAATTTACACAATGTAATTCAACTACATATTGTTTGAAACTCAACATACCACGTTCCTCATACAATCTATTTAAACTCTATCCTAACCATGCGTCATACCACGTGACCTTCTCTTCGAACTCAAGCAGCCAGCATGGATGCTAGTCGTGTACAACCCATCAAGCTTGCAAGAGTATGAAACTTATCTTATATTTAGTACTTACCCAGAAAGTATACTTAATTGAAATACTGATCTGTCATAGTTTGGGTTTAACCTAGTTTTCTGTTTTAATTGTATGTATCTGTCTCTTATTAGATAGATAAACAACCTCTGGTGGCTAGCCTATCTCTAGCCAGCTAACGAATATGGCCACTTACGTTATGCCACTAATTTTTCTTAGTTTAGCCGTGATGTGTTTAAGTTTGAAAGACCGAACACTCAGCTTACCGGTTAACCTGTCAATATTATTATAACTAGGTCACCAAGGTGCTGGGAAGAACCGGCTCACAGGGACAGTGTACCCAGGTAAGTTGTAAGTTGTCAGTCCACTTCCAGCAACAACCTCATAGGTAATGATAGTTGCTTTGAACTCTTGGTGCAAATTTAACAGTTCTTGGCAATCGATCTTCTACTGTTGTTGTTTTCCCCAGATTAACTAACGTATTGGCCCGAATTGACGACTTTTTTTTTTTTTTTTTTTTTTTTTACTGTGACCCTTCAGTCAGATAGGAAATGCTGATCTGACGTCAGTGCTTTTCTCCATCCCAACACTTGTTATTATTGCAAAGGTTGAAAATAAGTTACTTTGCGGTCGAAATGAGAGAAGAGAATCACTGTTCCATTGTAAAGTCTCGCAGTCACACTTCTATGGCTAAAAGAAGAATATGGCTAATGCGCATGGTTTTCTGCCGGGTAGATAGCCAACAGTGTATTATTTACATTTTCATGGAACATTGTCATTCATATAGTACATTCAATTTAAATGTGATCAAATTATCCAGAGGCTAAATGACTCTGACCAAACAATTGGCCAACTAATGCTTTCCCATGAGTTTTGACCAGTGTTGTATTAAAGAAGCACCCGAAAGCCCAACTTGTAAAAGTACAGATAGCCTCAGATTTTTTACAGGCGGGGGGGATTCTTTGCACATCACACTGTTGTATCTAGCGTACACTAGGTGTACAAGGATGAAGAGTTGAACAGGCAGATGGTAATGATAGAATCTCTATTATGGCAGCAGTGTTTGAATTGAAACCATCTAAACTCCTTGAGTTGATGGAGGAAATGCATGTACTGCAGGGCCTTCATGACTGCTGTACAGTGTCAGTTCCATCTGCAATCGTGCTGAATGAAGGTGCTGAAGAATTTGAGAGACACTGCACTGCTGACTGTGGGGCTATGTATTATCATGCATGCACATTCCAGATGGATGTGATGGATCACATTATGACCTTGTGCCAATCTTTTGTGGTTGTAGGTGCGTGTCGAGTTCATGGATGATAGCAATCGCTCCATCATCAGAAATGTGAAGGGGCCCGTGCGAGAGGGTGATGTTCTCTCACTGTTGGAGTCTGAAAGAGAAGCCAGGAGGCTTCGATAGACAGAGGGTAAGTCTCTCTGCAAACAGTCAAGGATTCTACCCAGTATCCCAGAAAAACCTGAAGTAGGACCCTTTTCACTAATGATTTTGGTTACTAAAAGTTGGAGGGAAGATGTTTATGAAAACTATTTATACAGATGAACCATTGTTATTGATTTTGGAGAATGGTGGTTAATATAATTTATATATTCAACTGTTTTTATTCTTTGATTCAAGGCAGTAATTTATTCTGTTGCAGATGTGTCCCGGTATTGGACTCAATATGTTCTTGGAAGAGCCATCTGCTGTGGTTATGTTAAGACATTTGTACAAATAAAAAATGGATTTTTGACATTTGCTTTGTGATTTGTTTTTTACAGTAACTTCTGTTCAGCCATTCTTTTAGTTTACTAAATTTCTCTGCATGTAGGAGATTGAGTCAGATTGTATGTACAAGTGCATGCATCAGTCTGTGTGTATGTGTATCCACCCTAAGACTTTTTTCTGTCAAGACATTGGTCTAATTTCCTTTATTTGTGTGCAGTCACAAAGGACGTGTCTTATATCCCTCTTCTTTCTCTCAGTTAATGGTGTGTGTTTGCATTCAGGATAGCATTTTCTCTACATTACACTGCATTACGCCTGAAGAGTCTATAACCAGTGTCATGTTTAGTTTTGTTTTGTTTTGTTTTTTTGGATGATGTTGAAGGTAAAGCTAGATATCAGTAACTGGGACCAGATGTCACAACTGGTCTTTGGTTGACACAAGCCTTTTGTTGTCCTCTCCTCCTATACAACCATAGACTATTAAATGACAGGCAGTGTGCTCAGAAAAAAAAAGACTGCTGAAAGTTGAAAGTTTACATAAAGATCCATACCATGAGGCAACACTGGTATTTTCAGAAAACTAATATGCCAAAGTTTTATTGACAGTTTGGTAAATCCCTTTTTGTCCACTAGAGGGTGTGTCAGCTCTGAAAATCAACCCAGACGCTGCACTTGTAGAGACCCTGGTGCTTTCAGTTAAAAAATCATGTCTTCATGAAAGGACTTTGATATTGCTGTATACATAAAGTCAATAAGCCAGCCTTTTTCATTAGAGTCGCAATAATTTACTTTCTCGTTGCTACTCATTCAGTTCAACTGCTAGCCTAACACTGAAATGTTTTCTCTACCAACTGTTTAACACACTGCTGCCAGCTTTACAATATGATTTCTTTTGGAATCCCTTGTCTCCTGCACTGTCTGCTGACATTTATCCATGTTTGGAAAATAATTTGGTATTTGGTATAGTCTAGTTTGCTATCGTCAAATACAGTTGAAGCTCAAAATATCAAAAACAGCATTTGTGCCACACAGTTACCCGCTTGGAACACCCCCATGAAGTTGGATTTATATCTGTTTTCATCAACTGAGACAGATGACTTGGGGCCCCTGTTGTGTTTATCCCTGTGGCTAGCCTGAACTAGTTTCACTCCTGATGTTCAAGTTTTTTTTTTCTTCCCCAAGCTGAGCTATTCTTCCTGCATAAGACTTTTGGAAAAACAAGCTGGGGTCACTATAGGACATTTCCATGGTTTCCAAATCACTGTTTGAAAAGCAACCTTGCAAAAAAAGTGAAGATAACTTAAACACTGAGGATTTACCTCTTTGATAAATGCTTTTTTCATTAATGTGTGGTTCATCAAACAACCCATAATCATTTATATCCATTAGTAATTAATGTGTGCACATGTATGCTCCACAACTGCAAGTTTAAACTGTATGAGTAGTTTACATCAGCATAATCTCTACACACATTTGCACTTTAACCTAGTATTTCAGTGGGCCAAAAAATATTTCCTATACAACTGGTATATCAAGCTGCCTCTGCTTTCTCTTACCTGATTGCATTTACCATCTGATACAGCCTATATAGCATTTGAAAGCAGAGGAGTCATGTTGTAATAACAAAAAAGCATTAAACTCACTGAACACTGTCAATGCTTTGATGACTTTTAGTGTAACAATTGCAAAAGGAAGACCCAGAAATAACACTCTTGTCTCGCAAATATTTGGCTGTAAAAGATTTAAAAGCTGAATGCCTGAATATAACCTTTAATTTCAGTGTTGAAATTACAGTGTTCAGGCTTGATATGTTGAAAGAACTCACTGTTACATGGATATTCGTGCTGTTTCACTGAGATGGGAAGCTTAAATAGACGATCAAGAGGCATGCATGGATGTGGATCGCAGCAGTCAGCCAGAAAATCATTGCAAAGATGTTGAAATTTACATTTATGCATTTAGCAGATGCTTTTACCCAAAGCGACTTACATTTTGTCAACTGTCAATAGTTCAGGGCCAGTCTCCCCTAGAACAACGTAGGCTTAAGTGCCTTGCTCAAGGGCACAACAGTGGCAGCTGGGATTCAAACCCACAACTTTTCAGGCTATTTGCACGGTAGCCAGGTTCCTTAATCACTATGCTGCCACACCATGTGTCAATTTTTGTATGTACATCTATTTGCAAGTGCCAACTGAGTTAGTGGATGGCATCTTAGTAACTGATCACAGGAGAAATAAGATGGTAACTGAGGCAGTGGAAATCAAAGATTCAGTAGTAGAAAGGGTGAACACATAGTGCTTTTAACACACACACATGCTGAATAGTGCTGAATACAAGTGTTTTTAATTACAGGCCATCATGGTCTGATCATGTTAATTTATTCTTGGAGAAATTAAGTCCATGTTTATTGTATTGTATGAGGATCTTTTAAGGTATATACTGATGTGGCGAGCATGTTTTTTATGTGAGTGATATGTAGTGTTAGTATATACGTAGGTTAGTGTAGTATATGTAGGAGTTAGTGTGCGCTGAGTGATATGTAGTGTTAGTATGTATATGTAGGTTAGTGTAGTATATGTAGGAGTTAGTGTGTGCTGAGTGATATGTAGCGTTAGTATGTATATGTAGGTTAGTGTAGTATATGTAGGAGTTAA